>JAIUCV010000005.1:28283586-28883586 GCA_026724425.1 Erythrophleum ivorense | reverse complement strand
TTTTGGTCATCACATAATCTAGCTCCGTTTTAGGCTCAAAGTGCGTTTCTTTAGTTCTAAAAATTCCATAACCTTTTCCTTTATGTTTTAAGACTTAAAATTTGGTATACATGACTTTAAGACATCAAGAAAACACCATAAAAATTTTGGGGAAATTCGGACAGCATCTCCCCATGCTTTCTATTTTTCCAAAAATTACAATCTTTGTGTGTTCCAAAGTTTCAACACATAACAACAATAACTAAGCTCATATGGCCTTCATGTTCAACATATAAACATCATTTCAAGGCCTTCATATTCAACATATAAACTCTATTTCTAATGATTCATATGCTGTCCAAAAATAACTCATAGCTAGGGTTTAACAAAACTAGCTTAAAGTATGTGATTTACAAGTATAAGATAGAGAAAACTTACTCTTTAAGCTTAAGCCTTGCTTCCTTTGCTTTTCTCACACTAAAATCCTTTCTCTTCCCACTTAGAGCAACATTTCACCTTGAAGAAAAGATGAATATGCAGCTGCCCTTTGGAGGAAAAGGTTGGAGGATGGAGAAGATGAAGAAATTTGGTGAAGAATGGTGGTAGTTTTGCTTGGTTTCACTTAATCTTCCACTTTTTCTCCCTCCCTCTCTCTCTTCACGTTTTTCTCTCCTCCTCCCTTGTGTGTGGCATGAAAATGGTGGAATGGAGGTGAAGGAGATGAATTAGGATGAAGTTAAAGGGTTATACTAAATTTGGACCCTTGGATCAATCTTTTCAAGATCAAATCCTAACCTTCCATTCCTTTTTCTTTTGATTTTCTAATTTCGTAACTAAATATCTTCTTTCAAAAATCCTTGCCCACACACTTGGATGCCTTTTCTTAGCCCTTAAGTTATGGATAGTAACCATGGTTAATTTCCTTAACTCATCCATGGTCTACTTTTAACTCAACCATAGTTAGTTTCTAACTTAATTATGGTGAATTCTTTAACATAACTAAAATCATTTTCTTCTCTCCCTTTCATTTTATATTTATATTTGGGTTTCATCTTCTCTAAAACCCTAATTATATCTTCTCTTCTCTTTTTGGGCATTTAGAATCAGCTATTGGGCCTTACCGCAGTCTAACATCGGTGTCTGGGCCCAATTAAGGTTTTACAGTACAATACATACCTTTAGACTTTCTAAAATTTACAAATATTATTTCCTCTACTTTCTGGCCATACTGAGCTTGAAACATGGTTTAGGGGCCGTTAACCTCAATCCTTACAAATTTCGGTGTCAATCGAATACCCGGGTCTATAGGTGTAATTTTCACCGTTCTGTATTATGATTGTGCTATAAACTTTTCATTACTACAATTCTATCCCTGAAACTCCTTCAAGGTTTCTTAACCCTTTAACTATTTTTATTTCTATAGTTGTAATAACTTCCTTTTTCTATTTTGCTCATGGCTACTGATCAGGATAACCAGATCCCAGACTAGATCCCGCCCGGCCATCCGGACAACTTGATATCATTGGATCCGTCTCATCAAATTGAGTTTAACTGTGGGCCACAGATTTTTGGGATTCTTGCCTGATTTTTTGATATTTGTGCTTAAAGCCACGAATGGAGCGTGAAACTAGGGTTCCCTGAACTTTAGGGCAATTTATACATTTTTCTCAGCATATAACTTTTCTTTACATTTTAGTCCCTGGCTCCTTCATACTTGACTTTAGAGGCTCTTCGGGACATTTTTTTTATCTCTTTTTTTTTTCATCTATTTTAGCCCCAATTTTAGGGCACCTCTAGCCTTGACTCATCATTATTTATGGTGTAGAATACATTCTAAATTATTAGACCTTAATTTATTCTATCTGGAGGACTTCCTTTCATATCCGGTGAATTTCGTACGTTGACAGAGAAACCATATGTTACGTTTCTCACATTTCCTTACATTTTCTTGAATTTTCAGGAAACTGGATGTTACATGAAGTACACCCTAATTACCACCATCATTATGAGCCATACCACAACTTCCATGTGTAAGAGCCAAAGTATCATTCTTACAACTATCATGAAGGATGCATGCAACAAGAGGTCCAGAGGGAACTAAGTTAGGAAGAGAGAATGATGCAGCAAATGGAAGCCTGTAATATTCAAAACCAATAAAAGAAGCAAAGGGATGCCTACAATCTTCAATTCAAATAAGAAACTGAATGGTTGCATCTTCAAAATCAACAAATGATTGACAACATTATAAAGGATTTGGGAATTCAAACGAATCAACCTACTTCAAGTGCTATTGAATTGATTGAAGAGCAAATTAGAAGGGAATGTATAGAGGAGGAAGAGTCTTATTCACTGGGTAATATCCTTCCATCTTCTAATACTTTGCAATTTGTTGGAACTGAATCTAGTTTGCTTGATAGCACTATGATCACTAATGCACATGATTGTGTTGATTCTGAATTGCATGATGATGATGTTGATGAGGAAATTGTTGTTGAATCTCCTAATTTGGTTGATTGTGGTAATGTATTGAACAAAATTGATACATTTATTGATGTTTATGAACCCTTGTGTACTGATGCACTTGGTATGTCTACACCTAGCTGTGACCATAGTGAAAATTTCATTTCTAAACTAATTGATGATGATTCTTTTGAGTCTAGGGTAGTAGATGATTGTGGGGGTGACTTAAAATATGATGATCATGCTATTCCTAGTATGGGATTAGTTGATAAGCTTGTTGATAATGCATCTTCTGAGTTTAGGGATAGCATACCATCTAGACCATGTGATATAGTTTATTTAAATGATTTTGTTGATTGTGTGTGTGCTGAATCCACTACATGTGATGGATGCTCCCAGATTAATTCTTTCATTGAGACTAGTGAGTTCCTCACATATACTGGTCAACGTGATTCTTTACTGGCATGTGATGATGTGACTGATGAAACAGTGAATGTGGCATATAATAAGAATATAGATAGTGAAATTGTTGAGCAACTTGTTGTTGATGAATCAAACTCTAATTTGAAATTCTTATATGATGATATGCATACATGTCCTGTGTGTATTGAGATTAATGAGTTTCTGGAATCTGATAAGTTTGCTAAATCCATGAATTCCTTTGTTTGCACTGAAATTGTTAATGATAAGACTGATTCTTCTAATCATACTAGTATTGATGAAAGCATGCATAAAGATAGTGTTGATATAGAACATCCTGTTGATCCTTGTGCTATTATTGATACTAGTGAGAGATTAGACTTTGTTGTTGATCATTGTTTAGAACATTGTGAGCCTACTGATGTCTCTTTGGTCAGGGAAGATGCTATTTCTCTTGCTGAGAGTCCGGAACAAATTCTTGAAGTTGGTGAACTAATTCCCAACAATCAATAGACTCTCCTAGATGAGATAAAGCAACCACCTGATACCTTGGAGGATTTTCACTTAAAGGACTGTGAGAAGTTACAATTAGTTTCTTCTATTGATGCATTGACTCTTATTGATGGGAGTCCAGTTGACTTCATTGGCTTAGATAGATTTCTAAAAAGTCTAGAGTCTATTGTTTTAAATTTGATTTTAAATTTTCTTTCTTTAGTTTTAAATGTTCTAAATCTCATTTTTCCTCTTTCATTATTCTTGAATATGCTGAATATGACTTTCTGAGACTTCTGATGGTTGAGAAAGTCTATGAATCAACATTGAATGTTCAATCAAAATGTTTCAAAGTGGTTAGACTTAAATTTGTTGAACTAAAAATGAATAAAGCTGTTTTAATCCTGGTTTTTGATACTTATGATTAGTTAGTCTTTTATAAAGTTCTTTGTAGTTTAGGATTTAGTTTTCTTTTCTTTTCACAATTACTATTTGTTTTGTTTCTGTTTTGTAGGAAATAAATTGCTAACTAGCTACAAAGGAAATCTGAGCCACCCTTGAGATCTTCAATTCAAGTTCATCCGGTTGTATACTTTCTTGTTCTACTCTTTATATTGTGTTGTTTATTTATTGACTAGATTGTATGCTGGCATTGAGGACAATGCAACATTTAAGTGTGGGGGGAGAGAGTTATGTCATTCCATTTCTTCATCTCTTTGCTTTGTTTTGTTAAAAGAAAAAAATTGAAATTTTTGACAACATTTTTGAAAAATAGCATGATTTTTTTTTAAATTTTCTATGAAAGTTGCAAGTTGAGATGACTATAGCTTGGATTCTCTTTGACATGATAATTAGTGGATCTTATGTCTTGATTCAAGCGAAGTGGTAATGAATTTGATTTCAATGAATTATTTGATAGCCATTAGCTGGTGAGGAATTGAGCCATAATTGTTCATTTCTAGTGTGTATTCACCTATCAGTGCTTTCACTCTAGAACTTGTCTTGATTCTTTGTTGAGGCCACATTTGCATTTGCATGCATAAAAATGATAAGGAATTCATTTCTTTTAGAGCTAGTGAGCCAAAAAGCCAACCTACATACATTCTTTCCATTGTTTAGCCACTTGGGACTTAGTTTTCTTTTCTTGTTAGCCTAAAGCCATGAAAAGTAAAAAAAAAAGTTTTCCACCTTGTTTAAAGATACCTTTTGGATTTCTATGAGCATTACATCTAATTAGGATGAGAGAATGTATGCTTTGCATCCATTTAGGCCATTGTTATTCAAAGAATTTGTTCTAAGGAAGAAAAAAAATGGAAAGAAAGAAGAGATAAAAAAAGCAAAAGAAAAGCAAAAAAAGTAATTGAAAATCAAAAGAAAGAAATGTTTTAAATTGAGTTTGTAGTTGCCTATTGCTAGTTGGAAATAAGGCCTAGAAATTCCTATCATAAGTTTCATTGATTACTCTTGAGGTTCTAAGGTATCCAATTGTTTGTCTTTCCTTGTATGTCCTTTCACTTCATTTCCTTAGCCCCATTACAATCCTAAATAAAGTCCTATTGATTTGTGCTTTGCATTTGGCATGGGTGGTGGAGATTTAGAAGCTTGACAAGCCTATGGTAGTGAACTTTGATAGGTGGAACTTAAGTGAAACACATTGCCTAAACACTTAAGAGTTGAGAGTAAACACCAACCTATGTGAGGAGCTATGCATTTCAATTCATTCTTTTCAAATGAAATTGCCATTGAACTTATTTCTTGATGCAAGTGAAGTTAACTTAGATTGTTGAAATGTTGAAGAGTCTTGGTCATTCCTTAGCTTGTGATTTTTCACTTTCATTTTTCCACTTGTCATTCCATTAGTCTTCCTTTGATTTTAAGCTTTGCCCAGGAGTGCAAATGTTTAAGTATGGGGGAATTTGATAAGCATGATATTTTATATATTTTAATCCTCCTAACTTAGCCATTTTAGTGTCCAAGTATGGCTTTAGGAATTTAATTAAGTGAAATTTGATTTTAATTGGCTATTTTTACATTTTAGGAATTAATTTACAAATTATTGGTTTTTAATGCTCAATTTTATCTCAAATAATTTTGTAAATATTCTTCCTATTATCTTTGCAAATTTTTGATGGGCAATAGAATTGGAATGGAAGAATAAAATAGCATTTGAATAGGAGCAATGGGTTTTGAGAAAACACACTTCCATAAATACTCAGGCAGCTAGCATGGGTTGAGATTCAAGTTGAACATACACATGTGATTGAGGAAGCATTTACTTAAGCTATGGGTTATGGGAGAAGAGAATGAATTGCATGGAAGAAGGCATGTGAGCAGCCACCCACACATAAGAACAAAAGAGAAGCTTGAAATTATGAAATAGAAATTATGCTCTTAACATACACATGTAGCTCATAGACCATGCATAGGTTAGAGGGCTACCTTGTAATGGATCACAATACTTTTCTCTTAGAATTCCCTTCCCCTTCATGGTCACACTCTTGCAAGGAGGCGGGACTCGTTTCTCTTAGCCTATAAACACAAATGGAGCATAACTAAGTCATTGAAATAAAACGTAGCTCCTTAAAACTCAAGACTAGGCTATTTGACTCACAATGCCTTTGTGCTCTAATATGGACCCTACAAGTCCATCTTCCCTTACAAGCCTCCTAACTTCATTCCAAGACTTCCTTTAATGTTTCTTACTCATAATTAGCCCCTTTCTAGCTTTAGAACAATTTAAATTGCTCCCTAGATGTTCTAGCTCCCTTGAGGCTATGATATGCACATAAAAGGAGCCCATGGAATTGCTTGCTTTTTCCCTTGAGGGAATGATTCTTTACAATCTTCCTAGAGGTCTAATGAACTCATACAAGCTCTTAGATAAGCTAGAATAGCTTTAGGAAAATTAAACTTAAGCATTTATCTTAAAACCCTAAGATTCTCAATCTTGGACTTCATTGCTTCCCATTTGATCCCAATGGACTATTCTTAATTCTCACACTCTCAAGCACTTATTTCTCTCTTGCTAAGGTCAGAATTCATCTTCCTCTAAGTGGCTAGGTCTGACCCAAATTTTACTAACGAGAAACATCCAAGAAGAAGCCATTAAGACTCAAGAAGCTTACTTTGTTTGTGAGCTTTTCCAAGAGTCTTCCATTTGCAACAAGCCTTTTCTTCTGAGACTTCCTTCTTCTAGTTGGGCTGACCTCAAAACAGAACCATATCAACCTCTAGATTCAAGGAAAAGAGAAGAGAAGGTGGAGAAGAGACTTGGCATGAGAAGAAGCAAGGAAAGGAGCAAGGTTTCTCACTTTTTAAAAACTTCTTCTTCCTCTCTTGGCTCTCCCTCCTGTGCACCCTTCTCTCTGGCCTCTCTCTCTCCTTTTAGCCAGCTAAAAGTTGGTCCAGAAGTGGGGTAAAGTTTTGGATGTTTTAAGAAGCGATTTCTCTTTTTCTACATTTTTCGAACTAAATCTTGCTATAACGGGAAACCACCCTTGCTACCGCAAGCATTTATCAGTCCCAGATGCCCTCGTGCTAGCCACAGCTGGCGCTATTGCAAAAAACTCTCTGGATTTTGTATCAGCCCCTGAACTCGCTATAGCTAACTGGCTTCTTGCTATAGCGAACAGGTACACTCGCTATAGCTAATAGCATTCTCGCTATAGCAAACAGGTACACTCGCTATAGCTAATAGGTATGCTCGCTATAGCCAGTAGACTTAGAAAAATTTAGCAACCTTAAGTTCTCATATCTATAAAAACTTGGATGTTACACTAGGCTCAGTGCATTTAGGAGTCTGATCATAACCTAGTGCTCGATCAAAGCATAATGCACTAGTGGCAACTGCAGCACAACTTCACTATGGAATCACACAAGGTCCAATCACAACATATCAGATAGCCAACCATTCATTTAGCATTCAAAATCATATATGTGTTGCAGAAATAAAATTAAGTTGATCAAATGTAAGGAATTAAAATTAACCTTGATTACCTCACTTTATGGACAATCCTTGAAGGCTAATAACAGTGCCTATTCACCTTATAATCATAAAGTTAGATAATTACTACTCTTAATTATCATTTATAGTAGCAAAGCAGACACCCAAAGAGTTAAACTGCCAATGACTACTTGAGGACACTTACCTAGCCACCAAGATGCTCTAAATTCGAATTTGGTATTTGCCACACCAGAAACTCCTAAATACCTCTCAATTTTTTTGGGTAAAATTCACACAAAATCACCACTCATATTATAAGTTAGCTATAGGGCTCTTAAACTAGCAGAAAATGCATCAAAATGAGAAGGTAATATTTACCTAAAATCCCTCTTAGCCTTAACCTCTAAAAATCCACTATGTAAACACCAAACAACACACTTCAAATTTGGGTGTAATGTGAAAATACTCCAAATCAAAAATCAATCAAGCTAAATTGAAGAGGAAGAAGAGAGGATCAAGTTTCATGAAGGTTACCTTAGTTGAATCTTGCTCAAGAAGTAGGTAAAGATGGAAATGTGCTGGTAACCCTAGCCTCCCTTTTAGACCTCCAAATTTCCCTTGCCTTCTAAGTGTTTTTCTATAAAATGGATAAGGGAGAAGGGTTTTTAGGATTTTAGTTAGGTTGTAGGCTAATCCAAAGGCCTAAATCCAAGTGGGTTCAGAATTTGATTTGTTAGGGCAAGCTGTAAGAGTCCATTTAAATTGGGTCTGCACCAAAATCAATGTTGGGCTTTTAAGAAATGGAATTAGACCTGCCTATGGTTAAGATTGGGTTTCTATATTTAGCTCAAAACATAATTAAATTGATCATAAGGTCTAAATTAAATGTCTAAATTAATTATGGGCTTAAATTAAATTTTTATTTCAATTGAATCTCAAATCTACATTAATAATTTATTTCTCCATAAATTCCTATTCCCCATAGCTTGCCAATTATTCTTATAATAACTTTTCTTAATTAGCCCAAATCCACAATTAGTACCTTTAATTAATTTTGGGGTGTTATGTCATTTGGGTTTTAAGTTGTTTTAGATCCTCAATTTTTAGGCACTTTGAGCATAAATTCTTAAAGAATTTACCCAACTCTATTATGGGCTTTGATACTTCCTTCGGCAACACATTACATATTGCAATTGAAAATATGTCTTGTAACAATACGTGGTAGTCATAACACTTCAATCCAAACAATTTTCAGTCTTAAACATTCACACACCTTGAAATGTTTAGGGAGAAAGCATTTAGAACCTTCATAATTGACAAAAAGTTACACACCTTCAACTTCTCTTGTAAGGACAAGGAATAGCATGTTATAAGCATGAATACTCTATTCCCCTCTTAAATCGAATGAAATTGTTGTCTTATTCCCAAATCCACTAAGTCATACGAACTCTTTAATCTGCCCTTTATCTTTCTAGCCATACTCATCACCATTGACACGAGGTTTTCAAACACGTTGCGTTCTATATGCATGACATCCAAGTTGTGTTAGAGTAAGGGGGATTCCTAGCATACTAATTGGAAAAAAATACTCCTTCCTCCAATTGTAGGCATTGGTAAGGGAGTCATGCTTTCTCTTTTGACCTTTCCCAAATGTCACATTGCCCAATTCTTTTAACTGCCTTAATGCTTCAACACCAGATAAAGGAGTAGGTGCTCTTGTAGTTTCAACCTTTCCATCAAATGTCCTCCTATTTTGCCACCAAAGATGATTTGTAGGTAAGAAGCAATGATGGCCTATAAAGCACACCTTGTTGCACAAAGAAATTGAGTATGTGTCCTAATGGCAACAGAGGTATGCCAACTTCCCTTTGGTTGACCACCTTGAAAGGTTTCTATAGGATGAGAAGTCATTATTGTCTACAATACAGCAGCCTGCATCCTAAAATTAGACTGTGAATAGGCATTATATGTATCTACTCCTTCCTCCCACAAATGTTGAAGCTCTTCAATCATTGGCTATAAGTACACATCTATTTCATCCCTTGGACACCTAGGGCCTAGAATTAGGTTTGTGATTATAAAGTATGGTTGTTTCATACAATGCCTTGGTGGCAAATTGTAAGGAACTAGAACCACTAGCCAAATACGATACAACGTGCTCATATTACCTTGAGGTTGGAACCCATCACTTGCCAAGCCCAAGCAAACATTTCTAGGCTCATTAGAGAAATCAATATGCTTTTTGTTGAAGGTCTTCTGTGCAACAGAGTCAGATGGATGTCTTAACACATTGTCATCCTTATGTGTGTCATAGTGCCACCTCATGTCTTTTGTTGTGTTGCCAGCCATATACAACCTTTGCAACCTAGGCATAATGACAAAATGGCATAACACTTTCCAGGGGACTTTCTTGCCTTTATGCCAAACTAACTTACATCTAGGATATCTTTGTGAATCAACATGCTCCTTGTAAAACAAGATGCCATCATTCTCATATATATCTATCTTAATGTAATGTAATCTAAGATCCTAATTAACCTTCTTTGCTTCATAATAGGAATTTAGTACTAATGCCTCCTCTGGAAGTACATCCTTGAATAAGCCAAGCAAGGCAACCATGGGTGTGTTGCTTCAATGGTTGAGGCATTTTAAGTGAAGTAGCCTAACAATGAAAAACAATTTGGAAACTTTTTACAGCCTAGATATAGATCAATCTTAGCATCCTCTAATAGCTCAAAGAATTACCTAGCATGCATATTTGGTAGCTCATTATATTCGAAGCCACAATTCCTTCCCTATCCATATGTATGTCCCTATGCATTGTTTATCATCTTAGTAATGTCATCCTCATTAGCATTTCCTTTTTAGACCTCATCATTAGTCTCTTGTGGGTGATTTTAGGCACCATGGCAAATCACTCCATGTGAATCCCACACTTGGTAACTCTCACAGAAACCCTTCTTGAATAGATTCTCCCTTACTCTATGCCGCAATTTAAACTCTATGTTCTTGTATACTTTGCACGAACAATAAATCATATTGCTAACCCATGGTTGATTAAATGCCTATTGGAGAAAACTATCTACTCTTCATATATAGGTTAGATCAGCTCTATTTCTGATCATTATATAACTTTTCTCTATCCTTATATCCTACATTAGAAATCACATGCAATAAAATTTCAACAATAAGAACCATATTTTCAACATCTTATACCAAGGAATTGCATAACTAAGCGTTTAATCAATGCTATGTTTATTGCATAGTATTGACCATATAAATTCTTTTGAAGGTGAAAATAGTATTTTGAATATATGCATGTGTTGCAAGAAACTAGCATTTGTATTTATGCAAGAATGTGATAGAATGAGTAACTATGATCATAGTGGCTATAATACATTTATATTAGCTTGTTTTTGTTAGGTTTTGATCGTTTATTAACTTTGTTTGTGTCATTTGGATTGTGTTTAGACTAGTTAGGTAAAGTGAAACCTTATATATACAAGTTTGACTCACTTATCACTTAAAAGGTGCTTATACATGGGTTAGTGTAGCTCTATGATCATTTGATAAGGAAATTGTGATTTTATCTTTTGAGCAAATTTAATTTAGTAGGAGAAAAAGGTTGGATATGGTTTAGAGCCTATTGGAATGTGTTAGCAAAAAATGGGAATGTAAAACCTAATAACTAAGCTAGTTTTAAGTGTCTAAGTTAGGGGTTTGAGAGGTCAAAAAGTGGTTTAGGACCTAAGTGTGAAGTTTTAAGACTTAGCCAACTTTCTTTAGGTAGGTAAAACTTGCTCCAAATGGTTTGGGGGCAAACCATTTGGAGAAGTGGTTTGATTTTTGGACATTCCACATGAAGCTTGCAAGTGGCCAATTTTACTATTTTTTGCCCTTTTGCTATCATGGGGTGTGCCTCATGGTTTTGATCCATTTTTAGGGAATTTTAAGGAGTTGAAGGTCATTTTAGGTGCTAAGGAGTTGGTCAATAAGTTTTAGGAAGGTTTATGGTGAGTATTGAGTATTTTATGGAGAGTTATAGCTTGAATGTAGAGTAGTTTTGTGCAGTTTTGCAATCACCTACTGGTTGTGTGTACTCTTGCTATCCTACTTCACCATCTTAGTTTTCCTCACTTTCTTATGGAATTCTACACATTATAGGTAGTGCCTAAGGTTGGTTGGAAGCGATCCTAGGTGGTTTAGG
Source organism: Erythrophleum ivorense (assembly GCA_026724425.1). Classification (NCBI taxonomy): domain Eukaryota; kingdom Viridiplantae; phylum Streptophyta; class Magnoliopsida; order Fabales; family Fabaceae; genus Erythrophleum; species Erythrophleum ivorense. Next base: position 28,872,085 of record JAIUCV010000005.1, on the reverse strand, counting down.
TGTATACATTGTGGTTTGGGTCATGTGAAGCTCACTTTGTATAGGATTTTATTATCATGTTTTGCATTTTATGTCACAGCATGTTGGGGGCCATGCAAAGCAGTTCACTATGATTTTAGGTGGTTTAAATGTTGACTTAAGAATGTTAAAATTAGATTCTCATGGGTATATGTTATATCATACTTGGTCAAAAATGTTAAGGGCTATTCTAGTATTTTACCCTTGGTTGGTGTTTCTATATATTTTTAGGGCTATATAAGCTTACATATCAGTTATAAAGTATATAAGACATGTGGATGGAAGTCTAGAGCCTTAAGAGACTCTAACTTTGGTTCTGTCTAAGTTGTGCTTGCCTTATTCTTCTTGTAGCTATCATAACCTTTCTCATATCCCCTTGGCTAGTAGTGTGGGACTAGTAGGGGTTCTTCAAAATAGTGAGTTATGTAATTGAACTTGTGGTAGTAATTTTGTTAGTGGGCAAAAGAGTTCAACTTTAATTTTGTTGGTATAGTAGGTGTTTATGCCTTTGGGTATTTGACGAATGAGCTCACAATTTAGTAAATTTCTTAAATAGTTTCGTTGGACTATTGTAATTCCTTTTTGAGTGACCAGTAGCTATCTTAGTAGGTGCAGCATATTTTATTTTAGCAAATGTGGTGAGTTATATGAGGCTTTTAGGTGTTGTTATTTAGGCTATTTAATCTATTAGTAATTTAGTAAATTTTTTATTTATTTTCATAAATTAAATTTTTTTTTTAATGTTAATCCAACAATTTCTTATTGAATTTTAAAATTATTATTCTACTTAATTGTATTTCTCTTTTTTAGTCTTAGTCCTTCAATTGATTAGTAAATTTTAAAGTTATTATTTTATATAAGCATATTTTTATTAATAATATTTATCTATTAATTACTTATTAAACAATTTACCATTAATTATTCATTAAAATTTTTATTATAATTTGTTATTAACTATTTATGTATCTTAATATTAATGTATTAGTAATTTGGTAAGTGTTTAATTTATGTTCATAAATTAAATTTTAATTTTTAATGTTAATCCAATAATTTATTGAATTTTAAATTTATTACTCTACCTTATTATGTTTCTCTTTTTTAGTCTTAGTTCTTCAATTGATTAATAAATTTTAAAGTTATTTTTTGTATACAAACATACTTTTATTAATAATATTTATCTAATAATTATTTATTAAATGGTTTAATGTTAATTATTTATTAAAAATTTAATTATAATTTGTTATTAACTATTTGTGTCTCTTGATATTAATGTTATAGTAATTTAATAAGTGTTTAATTTAACATCGTAGATTAAATGTTTATTTTTAATGTTAATCTAATAATTTCTTATTGAATTTTACATTAATTATTCCACTTAATTATGTTTTTCTTCCTTATTCTTAGTCCTTTAATTGATTATAAAATTTTAAAGTTATTATTTTATTTAAGTCAACATTTATTTTTTATATTTGTCTGTTAATTACTTATTAAATATTTTATCCTTAACTATTTATTAAATATTTATTCCTAATTATTTATTAAAATTTCATCTTTATATTAAACTATTAGTAATTGTGCAAATGTTTAATTTATTTTTATATTAATGTTTTATTTTTAATCTTAATCCAATAATCTCTTATTGAATTTGAAATTTATTATTCTCCTTAAATATATTTCTCTTTTTTTGTCTTAGTCTCCTTAAATATGTTTCTCTTTGTCTTAGTCCTTCAATTAATTATTTATTAAATTTTTAATCCTAATTATTTAATCCTATCACATGGAAGATAAGGAAAGAGATTGTTGTGTTAGAGGATAAAGTTTAACAACCAATTTGTGATGGGCACAGTGAAGAAGGATGCAACTTCTTTTATCCTCTCATGCCTTCTCTAGCAAGGAAGTACTCTTCAGACTTGTAACATCCGGTTCCTCCATAAACGTGAGAAATGCAATGTTTGGTTTCTCCGTAAACGTCAGAAATGGGCCAAATAAGAAGTTCTCAAAATAGAAAGAATTGGAGCCAACTAAAATTATGATAAAATTTTAAATATTAGAAAATAAGGATTTGATATTTAAGATGTCCAAAAACCAGAGCTAGAAGGGCTCAGAAAATTTACGAAAAAAGTAGGGGCATTTTTGTAATTTTTGAAAAATTTGAAAAACTCACAGGAGGGCTTTTTAAACAAAAAAAATTGAGCTTTTCGGAGTTTTCAGAGGCCCTGAAAATTATAAGAACACTTAGAACAGTTGAAACTCCTTCGGTGAGTGATTTTGGCCATTGATTGACCGAAACTTTGACCGAACAGTTTGAAATGGTTCTAGATCCTTTTTGAGTGATTCCAAAGGCAATTCTTATGATTAAGAGCCTAAAGAATATGATGGAAAAGACAGATTTCAAAAAGGAGTTGATTTGAGCCAAAATAATAAGAACAAAGAATAGGGACTAAAATGTAAAATAGAAAAGTGCATAAAGTGGACTCTTCACCTTCTTAAAGCACGTTTTCTTTTGGCCTCTGATTAATAGACCTTCTTTCTACCCAAAACAAAGCCTGAGACCAAGGGAGAGAGATGCACAAAGAGAGCTCAAGAGGAGGAAGAAAAGGCTAACAAAAGGTAGAGATTTCTATAGTCTTTCTTGTTGAAGCCTTCCTCTCCTCTCTTTGCTTCATTTTTCCATGTTTTTGGTGAGTGAAATGGTTCTGTTTTGGCCTTGAACCAGAGGGGAAAAGTTAAAAATCCTAAGAGGAAGCTAAGGTAAGAAGAAAACACTCTTGAAAGAAGGTTGAACCTAAGGTAATTTCTTGCTTTTTGTTGCTTCTTCCTTCTTGCTCTTCCTTATGTGTGTAATGCCTAAAAATGGAACCATCTAGGGGAGGAAAGTTATGACCTAGAACTAATAAGAAACCATAAAATTGGAGTGTGGTAACTTGGAATATGCCAAGGAATTCCAAGTTAGAAAAGTGTAAAGCTCTTGAACACCTTGCAAAAACTGATTTGATATATGAGTTTCCTTGCATGTGTGAGTATTTGATTGAGCTCCTAAGACCTCTACGAAGCCTCCCAAGTATGTCTCCCATCAACGAAAAATTAAGAAGGCCATGAACTCTTCTTCCCCCTCATGTCTTGGCCTAGGCTACTTGAATAGGTTAAGAAGTGTTTTAATTTGTTCTAACATTAGTTTGAGACTTTTTATGATGGTAGAAGGCAGGAGGAACCCTTGGGGAAAATTTAGAAGCCATGGATTGGGAGATGAGGCAATGGCTTCCATAATATGACCTTATGAAGTAACTTGTGTCTAGGCTTTTGTAAATGAATACGTAATAGTTCCAAGGACCTTAAATGAGGTCAAGAGGCCTAGAAATGATAAGAGAATAGAGCCAAGAACTTGAATCATGATGGTTTCTTCAATAGCCCATTTATGGAACCATTATGTGACTTATGGAACCAAGTATGTTCTTAAATATAAGTTTAATGTCCTAGCTTGTTTCAAGAGTATAATTAACTTCCATATGATGTGTCTAGGCTAAGAGAAATGATCTCCACCTTCTTGGGTGTGTGAGGTCAAGGGAAAGGACTCAAGGCTTAAGGAAAAAGTGTGTAAATGCAAGCAAGGTAGCTCTCTCCACTTTCTCTCATGCATGGATGTGTGTTTAGCTTATTTTAGAATGTGTGTATGTGTATTTCAAGCCATGGAAGTATGCTAGCATGATTTTATGTAACATGACTTCATGATGACATATTATGTTCTCAAATGAATGTATGATGTTTGTTTGAGTTGCTTGAGTGGGGAAAGGCCAAGAACTCTTCCCTTTGGTGAGAATGAGCCAAGAACCCCTGAGTTTGGTTGAGACAAAGTAAAAAGTCTCCTAAAAGCAAAGTGGGCTCTCAAGAGTATGGTTGAGTCCAAAGCTCTTAAAGAATGGGTGAGGCAAGTCCAAAATCCATAAGAAGAAGTGTGAGGCCAATTCAAACACTTAGTGAGCTCTTGAATGTCTTGTATGATTGGTTCATATGCTAAGCTTGCTTTTTAAATGTCCATGATTTTCATTTTCTCCATGCATGCATTTGTAAAGCTTGCTTTGCATATATTATGTATGATTGAATGGGGGATGAGCTATTGAGATTCTTGAAATCTCATCCCCTCCTCTCTAATGCTCTAAAATGCTAGGTGAACTAAGTGGATAACAATACTAAAGGAAGGAAATTGATAATCATATGTTTAGTTTTTGCCACTTTAAGACCATGATTGTACCATAGGATGTATATGATGTTATAAATGGTCTATGACCTTTGAGACATGTACAAATATGCTATTATGTGATATTTAGATGTATGAATATGATGTATAACCTCTAGCATTTACTTTGAGTATGTAATGCCAAAGTGTGCAATGTGGAAGTTTAATGGAAATATGCATAAGTGTGGGTTGAATAGCCAAAATGAGATGTATAAGGTTTGGGATCATTTGGGCAGCTCACACAAGTCTTAAATGCACTTTTGAGACTTGCCTAAAAGGTGCCACTACCAAAGGAAAGCCATTTGGCAAGTTTGGTACCCTATATGGAGCTAAATTTGACCATAATGGAATCGTAAGTCACTTTTTAGCCAAATGACTTAGTCTTGATTTGAGATTTAGCATGCAATTAGGTCTCATTAGGATATTTTTAAGAAACTAAAGATCATCATTTTTGGACATCTACAGATTATTTGATGATTTTTCAAATTTGGCAATTTTTATGGTGTCTAGTTACTGCACTATTCATTTTGTCCAAAATTATTTTCTGTTACACAAGGCCCAAATGAGGTCCAATTGCCACAAAATTTTATACATAGAAACTAAAAATTCATAGTGACTCATAACAACTAGAAGCACCTTATTTGGAGGTCTAGATAAGGAGATATGAATTTTTGAAGTTTCTATCCAATATTAGTAATTTTGCCGGACCAGAGGTATTGTTCCATTGAATTTCGAAGTCTGAGCTTGATGAACTGATCTAGAGATATTTTTTCTCTCTAGTTAACATCCATATCTTTCTAGATTGGTATCATTTGCATGGATTGAATTTTTTGGAATTAATTGGACATTTTCAAAGTTGTCTACAGAATTCTATGACAGTTCCAGAATTCAGTTTGACCTTTGGACCATTTTGCATGTCAAACACCCTCTGTGATGAATGTTATGATCTGGGCATATTTTTATGTGAAGTAGACATCTATAGATTCCCAGAATGACCAAGATTGCATGATTTATATTTTTCTAGAATTAGTTATGATTTTACAAAGTTTGACCAGAAAAGAGGCCAAATCTGGCTGAAAATATTCTTGTTTATTTTGAGCTCCATTTCGGTTTCTATGAGTTGTGGGCATAATTTTGAGATGGAAATGAGTTGTATTAATGTATTTAAATATGAGAATATATAGCATGAGCTCACACGGTCCATGTGATATCGAATAAAATTTTTAAGTACGACGCAACGCAAAGAAAGTCACTATTTTTCCCTTTTTGCCTTATATCTTCATGAATATAATAATGTGAGGCATGTATATATATGATATGATGAGTTAGAAGTTATGGTGTTACAAGACTTGCTATGAGTTATGGATGAAGAGGAAAGTAAGTTTTATGCTTTAATTTACTTTCCTCTTCATGTATGGTGTTCTAAAAGACTTTTAAACAATAGACACAACAAAATATCCTCCACCAGCTTCTACCATAATGGTGTTATGAAAGAATCCTATAATTATCTTATATTGCTTGTCAAATAACCTAATAATGCTCTTGTATTGCTTGTCAAAGAAACTAATAATTGACAAGACACAAATTATACTCATACTTTGGATCTACCAACATAAAGCAGGTTAGTAGATGTTATTATTCCTCATCTAAGTCAGTAAGGGGCAAGACTATTTCATAGTCAGCCATGCAAACAAACAATTAAAGCAGACTACATTCTCATAGCCAATGTAAATGTTCCTACATTTTGAAAACTACTGGATAAGAATGCCTAAAAATAATTAAAGGTGCAACAACTCTTTATATGCCTGACCATACTACTATATGCTATATCACCTATGTGCACCATAACCAAGGCACCCAGAAGCATTAGAGTCAAGATTTGAAACAATTATATAGCATGCATTCAGTAATCCTACCTTAAAAAAAGGCATCTGTCTACTTAGCATGAATACAACATAAATTCAAAAACATTAGACTCAATGTTTGTAAGGGTATATGTCTGCTTAGCACTCATGTGAGATAAATGAATACCTGTACATGACTCATTTGCCCTAACATTAAAAAATAACAAGGAGGCATAGGGAATCCAACTCAATGATATTAGACAACTATAAAATGGCATAAATATTAACATTAAACAATACTAGCTTATCACTCAATATTAGAAAATCCAACTCCAAGTTGCCACCAGATTTAAATAAGGGAAAAGATTAAACTACCTATAGAGGGAAGCACAAACCTAGTAGGTCTAGTAGCCAACTAATTAAGGCTTCTTTCTTGGTCCTGGTTAGATAAGATATGCAAGGCAAAGGTCTTGATTCATGTTACTATTTATGTTTCTATCTCATGCCTTGTGTTTATATAAATTATGATTAGTTAGAAATGGCAAGGAGGTTAAATTGTTAAGGTAAGCTCAAGGTGAAAAATTCATTCACAGGAGCCTTACAAGTGGGTTGAAGCAGATGAGAGTAATGTAGTTTAGGAAACATCAAGCATGCTTTATATTTTTAGGACAAAAAATGTATGCTACATGCTAAACATAAATTTTCATGTAATGCTTATTGCATTTGTGGAAAATAATTATTTTGTAGGAAAGAAACACAAAATAATACCATTACTGCATAATATTATACTACTACTTCAATGAAACCAACTTACCCAGTTTTATTCCCACTAGCACAATAGGCACACTTGGTGTCATACCTTATTTTATAACACTTCTCCTACTATAATTACCTCATATAAAACTTAGAGGAGTCAATAGAAACTTGAACTAATTAAAATTTTTCCTTTTAAAAATTTTCTCATACAATTTTACTATTCATTTAGTCATTTCCAATTTCTTATCTAAATTTGAAAATACATAATTAATTATAGAAAAATCGTATGAGGTCAGTTCAGGACTCTACTTCAAGCTCTCTAAGCCCTTTATAAGGAGAAAATAATTCCTCAGCGGAATGCGTATAAATTCATATTAAAGTGTCTCTACAAAAATTGGACAATTTTACCCATCATTTGATATATTGTTATTATTATTTTGCCTTTATAAAAGCATTGCATTTTTGTATTTTAGGCACACCAGTCATATTCTATTTACTCAAAGGTTGATTATATTCATGACTTTCTATTCCTTACATAAGTACCTTACAGTGTCATAATATAACTCATACATGCAGTAATCTAAAATATTTAATTACATGACAAAATGTGGTGCATAAAAGTCCTAAATTTATGTCTCCACATTCTTTGCTCTTTCTTTGCATGAACTTGAACCTAGCATGGGTTATATTTGGGGTGAGATTATGAAATCTCAGTAGTAATAAACCAATCTCATTCACAAGCAAGCAAGTAAGTACATAACATAATGCCATTCAAGATGCCACATATCACATAGCAATACAAGGAATTTCATACGAGGCCAAGCACAATCTAAGCATACATGTCTCATCTTATAGCATAAATGACAACTTGATATAGCATAACACTCATCATTATACAAACATACAAGCTTAAGGAAAGAGAGAGGAAAACTACTACCTTAGCAAACTTTGCTCCTCAATTCTTGGGACTTGGTTTACTTGCTTTTGGAGTTCTCAAAACAACATCAAACCCTATAATCATAATGATAATTCATTACAATCAACACATAAACCTTAACTTCTAAAGTAGGATGACCCTTTTAAACTTAATGGGACCATTGGAATTGGAAAAATCTAACTCCTTCCATTCCCATTCACTATGGCTGAATAGTATGTATGTCTTGGCCAAAATTTAGGAATTTTATCCCATGGATTTTGGGGGCTTTCCCATAGGTATTCCTAGCTAAAAACACCCTTTTGGATCCATTGGAATGGATAACATCATCAAATTCCAGCCCCAACATCATGTTTTGGTCATCACATAATCTAGCTCCATTTTATGCTCAAAAGTGCATTTCTTTGGTTCCAAAAATTCCATAGCCTTTTCTTTTATGTTTTAGGACTTGAAATTTGGTATACATGACTTTAAGACATCAAGAAAACACCATAAAAAACTTTGGGAAAATTAGGACAGCATTTCCCCATGATTTATATTTTCCCAAAAATTACAATTTGTGTTTTTCAAAGTCCCAGCACATAACAACAATAACTAAGCTCATATGGCCTTCATGTTCAACATATAAACTTCATTTCAATGCCTTCATATTCAACATATAAACTCTATTTCTAATGATTCATATGCTGTCCAAAAATGACTCATAACTAGTGTAACGCCCGGTACATTGTACAATCACTAGAACGGGCCGATTTGAAAAGCAAGTCCCCTGAGATGAGTGATTCAAGGCAGTTTATTAAATTGGGAACCTAAATTTTATGATGGAAAAGACAGTTCTCAAAATGGAGCTAAAACGAAGCCAAAATGAACTTGCCATTACGGAAGGGCAAAATTGGAATTTATGGTTTCTTGAATGTTCTAAAGAGTTCCACACTTTTCTCCCTTCTTATCCTCTTTAATAAGCACGACCCATTCTGCCCAAAATATAGAAAATCTTCAGCTCTCTTAGGCACTAAAAAGGGAGGAGAAAAAGGGGAAGAAAGCCAAGGAGAAACTAGGTAATTTCATGAAATTTCTTGCTCCATCTTCTTCCAATCTTGTTTTCCTCTCTTCCTCCTTTCTTTCCATGGATTTTTTAAATGATTTGGTTCTGTTGTTGACCCAGACCTAAGGGGAGAATTTCGAATTTGCTAAGGAGAAGAGAATGAAGGAGAAAGACACTTGAAAGCTCACTTGAACCATAAGTAATCTTTGCTTTTTGTTGCAACTTCTCTTCCCCCTCCCTTTGTGTGTATTTCAGCCAAGAACAGAACCAAAGGAGGGGAGGATGTTCTATCCAAATACAAGGAGGGAACAAGGGTTTTAGGCCATGGGGAGATGGCACATGGCAAGAAATTCCAAGAAAAACTAATAGAAAACAAGTTAGAAAAGTGTAGTGTTTTCTAGGGTTTTGCAAAATCTGATTTTGTGTGAATGTTTCCTTGGCTATTTGAATATTTCCTTGAACTCCTAAGACCTTTAGAAAGCCTCCCAAGTGGCTCTCCCATCAAGGAAAAATCACATAGTCTATGAACCTCCATTATGGTGCATATTTCGGCCAAGCTAGGTTCAGTAGGCTAGAGGATGTTTTAATTTGTTCTAGCCTTGTTTTGGGACTGTATATGATGTTAGAAGATGGGAGAAACCATTGGGAAAAATTGAGGAGCCATAGATTGGGAGATGGCCTAATGGTGTCCATAATGGTGCTTTGTGAAGCAACTTGGTTTTCCAATTGTGCAATTGAATGTGTGATGGCTCCAAGGACCTTAAATGAGTCCAAGAAGTTTAGAAAGAACAAGGGAATGGAGCCTAGCACTTGAATAATATGATTTGCTTCAATAGGCCATTTATGGAACCAATATGTCTATTTTAGAGCCAAGTGTGTAATAAGCTTTAGTTTAATGTCTTGGCTTGCTTCAAATGTGTAATTGTGTGATGTTTTTAATGTCTAGGCCAAGAGAACCCTACTCCACCTAAGTGCTCTTGTGAAACCAAGGAGGGAAAGGAAATTGCAAAGTGAGCTTGCATACATAAAAAGGTAGCTCTCTACCTCATTCTCTTTGCATTCTTGTGTGCATATGTATGTCTTAGTGTGCTTGCATGCATTCTTGATGCTTGATAATATGCCACTTGATCCTTGTTGTGCATTGGTACCAATGTATTGTCTTGAATGACTATGGTTGTGGAAAGAGCCCATAAGGGTGAGGTGATGCCAAAAGTCCCTTGATGAAGGTGAGGAGATGCCAAAAGTCTCATGGCATGGGTGAGACAAGGCCAAAAGTCCCTTGAATGGGTGAGGCAAAGTCAAAAGTCCCTAGACCAAGAGTGAGGCAAATCCAAAAGTCCTAGAAATGGGGTGAGGCTAAACCAAAAGTCCCTAGAGCATGAAAGTAATCTTGACATGTGAATGTGGCATGGAATGGAATTTATTGCACACTTTATGCTTGTATGGTTATGCATTTGGTATATGTATGCCTTGAATGTGGTGTGAATGGGTGTGTGAGCTATTGAGATTCTTGGAATCTCACCCCCCCCCTTTCCCCTTCATCCTTGAATTGTCTAGGTGGTGTTCCAAGTCAAGGAGATGCAAGCCAAGGACATTGAACATCTTTGTTTTGGTGTATTATGTACTTTAAATGGTGGTTAAATGTCAAAGTAATGATGTATGTAATCTTTTTGTGATGTAAGACCATAGACAAGTGTAAAATGATGTATGAATATGATGTACACTTTATATGACACTAAATCTCTAGTATTGTGCAAATTGGCTTTTGGATGGCTTGATGTAACTATGTATAAATAGATATTGAGAGACCAAAATGAGTTGCATGAGGTTTGGGATCACTTGGGCAGCCTCAACAAGTCATATTTGTGCTTTGAAACTTGCTCAAGGGGTGCCAAATTCAAGAAGAGGCCATTTGGTGCAAAGTGACTCTTGGTAGGAAGCAAAAATGACCATTTCATGAGGCTATGTCACTTTTTGTCCAAATGAACTCTTCTTCACCTGAAATTTGACATGCATCTATAGCTTATTGATATCTTTTTGAAAAGCTAAAGTTGGTAAATTTTGGAGGTCTGTGGAATATTTAGCGAATTTTTGAAATTGAAAAATTTTCTGGTTTTGGTCCTTGGTACTGTAGCATCTGTCCGAAATTGAATTCTGTCACTCATGGGGCAAACGATGTCCAATTGCCACAAAATTTCATACAGAGAAACTATACATTCACAGTGACTTGTTACAACTAGAAGCACCTCATTTGGAGTTCTAGAGAGGGAGATATGAATTTTTGAACATTCTGTCCAGTATCAGGACCCTTACCCAACTTGATGTACTGTTCTATTGAATTTCGAGACCTTGGGTACCTGAACTGGTCTGAAATTATTTTTCTCCTCTAGCTAACATCCACAGATTTCCATATTGGTATCATTTGCATGGATTGTATTTTTGTGGAATTAATTGGGTATTTTCAAAGTTTGCTGCAGAATCTGTGACAGCATCAGGAGGCAGTTTGACCCCTAGACATTTTCGGATGTCAAACGCCCTCTGTGATGGGTGTTATGGTCTGTACATATTTTTACTGTGAAGTAGACATCCTTAGCTTTCCAGAATAGCCAAGAATGTGTGATTTTGATTTTTCTAGAATTAGTTATGATTTTTCGAAATTGTGCCAGAAAGGGGCCAAATCTGGCCGAAAATAAACCTCCATATTCTAGGTTCCATGAGTTGTGGGCCAACTTTGGTGATGTAAATGAGTTATATGTATGTAATTAAATATGAGAATGTGATGTATGAACTCATATGGTCCGCGTGACACCGAATGGAATTTTCATACGCTACGCAACGCGAAATAAGGCATTATTTTAATGCCATCTTCCATTCCCTTTTGTGCAATTCATCATGGGAAACTTAGAAATGATAGGAAGTAAACTAGAAATATATGGTGTTACAGCTAGGGTTTAACAAAACTAGCTTAAAGCATGTGATTTGCAAGTATAAAATGGAGAAAACTTACTCTTTAAGCTTAATCCTTGCTTCCTTTGCTTTTCTCTCACACTAAAATCCTTTCTCTTCCCACTTAGAGCAACATTTCAACTTGAAGTAAAGATAAATATGCAGCTGCCCTTTGGAGGAAATGGTTGGAGGATGGAGAAGATGAAGAAATTTGGTGAAGAATGGTGGTCGTTTTGCTTGGTTTCACTTCTTCTTCCACTTTTTCTCCCTCCCTCTCTCTCTTCACATTTTTCTCTCCTCCTCCCTTGTGTGTGGCATGAAAATGGTGGAATGGAGGTGAAGGAGATGAATTTGGATGAAGTTAAATGGTCATACTAAATTTGGACCTTTGGATCAACCTTTTTAAGATCAAATCTTAACCTTCCATTCCTTTTTCTTTTGATTTTCTAATTTCATAACTAAATATCTTCTTCCAAAAATTCTTGAGCACACACCTGGATACCTTTTCTTAGCCCTTAAGTTATGAATAGTAACCATGGTTAATTTCTTAACTCAACCATGGTCAGCTTTTCACTCAACCATAGTTAGTTTCTAACTTAACCATGGTTAATTATTTAAAATAACTAAAATCATTTTCTTCTTTCCCTTTTATTTTATATTTATCTTTGGGTTTCATCTTCTCTAAAACCCTAATTATATCTTCTCTTCTCTTTTAGGCCTTTAGAATCAGCTATTGGGCCTTACAGCAATCTAACAATAGGTATCCGGGCCTGATTAAGGTTTTATGGTACAATACATGCCTTTAGACCTTTTAAAATTTATGAATATTATTTCCTCTACTTTCTAGCCATACTGAGCTTCAAACATGGTTCAGGGCTCTTAACCTCAATCCTCATAAATTTCTGTGTCAATCGGACACCCGAGTCTATAGGTGTAATTTTCACCGTTCTGTATTATGATTGTGCCATAAAATTTTCATTTACTACAATTCTGTCCCTGAAACTCCTTCAGGGTTTCTTAGCCCTTTAGCTATTTTTATTTCTATAGTTGTTACAACTTTCTTTTTCTATTTTGCTCATGGCTACTGATCGAGATAACCAAATCCTGCCCAACCATCTGGACAACTCGGCATCATTAGACCCATCTCATCGAACTAAGTTTAACCATTGGTCATGAATTTATGAGATTCTTTCTCGATTTTTTTATATTTGTGCCTAAAGCCACAAATAGAGAGTGAAACTAGAGTTCCCTGAACTTTCGGGTAATTTATACATTTTTCCTGGCATGTAACTTTTCTTTGCGTTTTAGTCCCTGCCTCTTTCATACTTGACTTCGGAGGCTCTTCGGGATCTTTTTCTGATTCCTTTCTTTTTCATCTATTTTAGCCTTGATTTTAGGGCACCTCTGGCCTTGACTCATCATTATTTGCGGTCTAGAATATTATTCTAATTTTATTAGACATTCATTTACTTTATTTGGGGGACTTCCTTTTGTATCCGGTGAATTTCGTACGTTGAATGAGAAATCATATGTTACGTTTCTCGCGTTTCCTTACGTTTTCTTGGATTTTCAGAAAACTAGATGTTACACTTAGGGCATAATGTTTTAGCTCAGGTATCCACTATTAGCAAAAGAATCCAATAATTCCATCAAAGACTATAGAAGTAAAAGTTGTTAATACTAATATGAGAAGAAAGTAAAACATTCCACAAAATAAGAGCATAAGGATTTGAAGCAGACCTTTTTGGAAATGTTCTCATAGCTGGCTTTGCTTATAGCATGTTTATGTGATGAAAAGATGTTAAGTATGTACTATGTAGGTGCACAGGAGAGAAACAAGGGAGGAAGAGACCCATACTAATCATGTTGTGGGCGTTCTTAATCAGAAGTTTAAGTCAATTCCCAACAAGAAAAATAATTTAGAATGCAAAGAAGAATCAATTTCTAGCCCCTGTGTCCACCTTCTAGCATGGTTTACTAGAAATTTCAAAGTAAAAGAAATTAATCAATTAGGCAAACAGAGAAATGGAAGAAAACCCATTTGCCTATGAAGGAGCTAGTAAACTAAGGGAAGAAGCTAGATTCACACCCAATCTCCTTAGATTCAAACAGGTTATGGCAAGCATAAATTAGAGCCATGGGTTACACAAGGAACATAACAGAGATGCAAAAACTGGTACTCTTACCATGAGCAAAATAGAGGAGCAGAACTCACCAATTGGAGGAACTAAAATGCAAAAGCCACGCAACTCAAAGACTCATTTTCCTCTGTTATCTAGGTGCTTAAATTTGGGTTTCCTCTTTGGGTTTCTTCTTGTGGGATAAAGAAATATGGGTGTAGGTGTAGCGGGGATGACAAGTGTGGGAAAATTGACTATATAAATAGAAAAAGGTAGATAAGTGTTAAATATATTCTTTTATATCATGTCAAAGTTATCTCGCTATTATGTAAACACCTCCTCGCAATGGCGAGGCCCTTATTTCTCTGTCCTGGTACAAATTCCATAGAGTTTCTTGTTATAGCTCAAGCTATAGCGAGACTCCTCAAAGGTTATTCCTCGTGTAAAAATTCATCAAGTTATCTCGCTATTGTACAAATACCTCCTCACAATGGTGTAATACCCAGTTCCTCTGTAAGTGGCCTGAAATAATTAGTTATAAAAGGAAGTCTCCTAAATACGAAGAGTTGAGTCCAAATAAAATTAGGATAAATTTCTAAATAATGAAAATGAGGATTCAAGGCTTAAGCTGCCTAAAAACTAGAGCTAGAGTAGCTAAATAAAATCAGATGAAAGGTAATGACATTTTCATAATTTTGGGCATTTTTAGAAAACTCAAAGGAGGGATCTTTAAAAGGAAAAATTGAGTTTCCTGGGATTCTCAGAAACCGTAAGAACCATAAGAACTCCTATAATGGTTCAAACCCCTCTGGTGTACATTTTAAGGTGTTAGTTGACCCAAACTTTGATTGGTTTGTTTGGAAAGGTTTTTAATCCAATTTGGATGAAACCAAAGGCATGTTATAAGTTAGAGGACCTAAACTTCATGATGGAAAAGATAGTTCTCCCCAAAAGAAAATAGCCAAGGAAAGAGGACAAGAATAGAATTTTTAAAAAGATATTAATTGCTCTTTATATTTTCACACCCTCTTCTCCTCCTTATTTTAATCGACATAAGTTTTGCCTAGAACCAGAGGAGAGACTAGCTTGAAGAGGCATCCAAGAAGGGAGCAAAAGAGGAAGGAAAGACTAGTAAAAAGGTAAAGAAATTTATGGTTTTTCATGCACTTTGCATCACCAAACTTCTTCTCCTCCTTCTCCTTTCTTTTCCTATAGTTTCAATGATTAATTTGGGATTGGTTTGTGGCTAGTATAGAGGAGAAAAATCAAAATTTGAAGGAGAAGTTTGAAGCAAGTGGAAGTGCTCTTGAAAAGGCTTGAAACAAGGTAAGAAACCATTACTTTTGTTGTTTCTCCTTGCTTCCTCTTCCATACATAGGTTTAGCCAGCCTAGAGCCCATCCAATAGGGGATGAATTTTGACCAAGCCAAGGAAGAAAATTAGGTTTTAGAGTGTGAGAATTAAGAATATGCAATTAGAATAATACAGGGATCTTTAGAATTCAAGTTGCAAAACCTAGGAATTTTGTTGCACCTTGACATGTAATGATAATTTAAGTTGTCTAAGAGTGTAAATGAGTTTTCAAGACATCTAGGAAGTCTCACAAGTGCCAACTCCTTAAAGAAAAGCAAGCAAAATCCATGGGCTCCTTCCTTTGCTAATGGAGAGGCCAAGACCAGACAAGGCACCTAAGGAGAGTTTTAATTTCTTCTAAGGCTAAAAAGGGACTAAATATGATAAATGAACATTAAAGGAAGCCTTAGAATAAATTTAGGTGGCATAGTTTGTGAGATGGAGATGTAGGCTCCATTTTAAGACATAAAAAAGCAACTTGTACTTAGGCTCCTTGAAATGAATTGTGATGACTCCAAGGAGCCTGCATAAAGTCAAGAGACTTAGATAAAAGGAGAAATTAGAGTCAAGATCATGAATTCCAATAGTTGCTTCATTGTGTCTTGTATGGAACATAATTGTGTCTTAGAACAAAGTAACCTTACATAGAGTTTGTGAGGAGCTAGAGGTTGTTCCAATAATTGAAATATGTCTCATTTGATGTGTCTAGGCTAAGAGAATCAAGTGCCACCTAGTTGCATGTGCTTGGCCAAAAAGGGGAAGAGGAATTAAAGGAAAAAGTGTGTGAATCTTGATTCAAGGTAGTTCTCTAATCTTTCTCACATGCATTGCTTGGGTGTTTACTTGTCATTGAGTGCTTGTGCGTCTTTTTGAACTATGAGAAATGTTTCTTGTAATATCTGGTTCTTTAAAAATGAGAAAAAACACGAGAAATATAATGTACAATTTCTTTGTAAATGCACAAAATTTATAGGATACAAAAGCAAATCCCCCGAAATGAATTAGTTAAGGTCCCAAAAAATTTAAGTAGCATTCTAGACTCCTAAAAATAAGAATCCCAGGCTTAAATAGAAAGAAAAATGGAGCTAAAATGAAGAAACAAATTTGAATGAAAGGTTGACAAAATGTAATGACAATTTCATAATTTTGAGCAAATTTTGAAATTCTCATAGGAGGGCTTTTTAAATGAAAATTTTGAGTTCTCTGGGGTTCTCAAAGGCCTTGAAAACCATGGGAAGCCCCGAGACAGTTAAAGCCCATATGATAGATGTTTTCTAATGGCGGTGAGCCAAAACTTTGACCGATTTGTTTGGGAAGGTTTTAACTCCAAATTGAGTGATTCCAAAGGCATTTTATAAGATTGAGGATCTAAATTTTATGATGGGAAGATGGTTCTCAAAAAGGAACTAAAACAAATTAGAAATGAAAATGCCAAGAATGAAGGGCAAAAATATAATTTTTGAAAAGTGTTTCTTAAACCTACCTATATATATAAGGCACCCATCTTGTAATGTCCAGTTTTCATTAAACGATAGAAACGAATGAGTTTTCAAAGCAAACCCCTTAAAATGAGTTATTTAAAACTAACAAAAATTAGAATACAATTCTAAATAATAAGAAATGAGGATTTGAGCCCTGAGTTGCCCAGAAACCGAGGCCGTAGTAATTCAAACAATTTGTCAAAAGGCCAGTGGCATTTTCATAAATAAGTACAATTTTAGAAGAACACATAGGAGGGCTTTTTAAATGAGAGTTTTGACTTCTCTGGGGTTGTCAGAGGACCTGAAAACCATGGGAAGCCCCAAGACAATTAAAACTCCTTCGGTGTAGGTTTTCCAACGTTAGTTGACCCAAATTTTAACCGGTTCATTCGTAGAGGCTTTAGCTTCGATTTGAGTGATTCCAAAGGAATTTTACTAAATTAGGAACCTAAATTTTATAATGAAAAACATGGTTCACAAAAAGGAGCTAAAACGAAGCTAAAATAAAATGCCGTTATGAAAGGGCAAAAGTGGAAATAATTTTAAAAAGGAAGCTTCTTAAATTGTCTCCAAACTCCCCTTATATTCACGCCACCTCTCTTCCTTTTGCAGACTGACCCTGACTTTGCTTCTGCCTCACACCAGAAAAGAATTACTCCCTTAGGCGCACCAAAGGAAAGAAGAAAGAGAGAAAGTAAAGCTAAGAAAAGGTTGGAAAATCTTGGAAATTTTGTGCTCTTCCTTTAACAAATCTCCTCTCCTCCCTTCCTCTTCTCTTCTTATGAATTTAATTGATAATTTGGGAGTTGTTTCTAGTTCAATACAGGAGGGAAGTGTTTGAAATTTTAGAGAAGCAACAAACCAAGGAAAAGAGCTCTTGAAAGCAAGTGGAAATTCAAGGTAACTCTTTGATTCATTACTCCTTCTTGTTTGCTCTTCCTTGGTACATTTTTTATCAGAACAGACCCAAGAGGAGGGAAAGGTTTTTGTTCAAGAACCATTAAGAATTAGTGAAATTAAGTCATCGGAAGATGGAAGATACTAAGAAATTTCAAGAAAATCTATTAAACTATAAGTTGAAAAAGTGTAGAGCACTTAAGGGAATTGTAAAAACTGATTTAATCTATGAGTTTCATTGGCTATTTAAGTGTTTCCTTGAACTCCTAAGACCCTTAGAAACCTCCCTAAATGGTCCTTCCATCAAGGAAAAATTAAGAAGCCATTGAACCCCATTAATGCTCTATGTTTCAGCCAAACAAGGATAGCATAGCTAGGGAGAGTTTTAAATTTTTCCAAGCTTCTTTTTGAGTCATATATGATGAATGAAAGTGAGGGGAAACCTTAGGAAAAATTTAGGAGGCCTAGAGAATGAATTGGTATCATAGATTCCATAATGTGACCTAAGGAAGCAACATGTACTTAGGCACTTGGTTTTAATTGGGTGGTGACTCCAAGAGGCTTGAAAGGAGTCAAGAATCATAAATGAATGGAGAGAATGGAGCCTAGAATTTATTTGAGGGGTGTTGCTTCATTAGGTGTATTTTGGAACCATAAAGAGGTTATTAGCCCAAGCTAGAGTTTAAGGAAGAGGTATGGCTTTAGAAATGATTTCATGAACCTAATTGGCTTTAATAAATTGTGTTTAGGACAAGAGACACCAACCCCACACCTTTGTGTATGTGAAGCCGAGAAAGGGGGACAAATCCAAGGAGAAAAGTGTGTGATTTCACCAAAGGTAGCTCTCTCTCTTTTCTCCCATGCACAAATGAATATCTACATTGTCTTTGAATGTGTGTATGTGTATTTTAAGTTATGAATTGTGTTTTAGTATGATGCCTATGTTTCGTGGAACCATAGTATTGTATTATGTATTCAAATGATACCTAGAATGTTTGCATTGGTTTTCTTGAATGTGGAGAGGCCAAGAACCTTCTATCTTCGGTGAGGATGAGCCAAGAGCCCTTAGAAGTGGTTGAGACCAAGAGAAAGTCTCCCAAGAGTAAGGCTTAGTTTAAGGCCTTTGAGAAAAAGGGTGAGGCAAGTCCAAAAACCTTGAAGGAAGTGGGTAAGGCTAATCTGTTCATTTGGCAAACCTAAGTATGCTATGTGTGCTTTGTATAAATGCCAAGAATACATCTTTAACCATTTCAAATGTTAGTATGCCATGTATACATTTTAACGCTTGTATTACATTCTTTATGCATGATTGAATGGGAGATGAGCTATTGGGATTCTTTGAATCTCACTTCCTCTTCTCCAATATCTTAATATGCTAGGTGGAGCTAATGAACAAGGAAATGGAAGTCACCAAGGTGGAAGATAAAACTTTGGCCCTAAATTGTTTGATGTTGCTTATGTTGTAACCAAAGTAATGGAAAATGATGTAAACTTTTGATAGAATGGATGTACAATGAATGGAACATGTGTAAATATTCCAATAGATGATATATGTATGACAATTAATGATAAATGAGTAGTGTTGCAATTGTTGGGCATTGAATGGCTATTTCAAGTGTATGTTTCTTAGTATATAGCTTGGGGATGAAAAATGACATTCTATGTTTTGGACATTTACACCTTTGAGACAAGTTTAGAGAGTCTTTTTGGGCCATTTCCACATGCCCAAGTGGCCACAAGAACCTTAGTAGCCAATTTGCCCATCTTTGAACCATTAAAAGGCATTAATGCCTTTTTGGGCCATTTCCACATGACCCAAATGGCACTCAATAGCACATTCTAACCAAATGAAGGAATTTCTCCATGAAATTTGGCAGATATGTCGAGCTCATTCATAGCTTTTTGGGAAGCGAAAGTGCAGAAAAAGGAGCTCTACAGAAGTAGTTATGAATTTTCAAAGTTGGGATTTTCAATTAGTTTTGGTATGTGCATTGTTCATGTGGTCAAATTTGTGTTCTATGTCATTTGATAGAAAAATGGTGTCTAATGCTTGTGTAATTTTACAAGAATCAACTATAGGCCATAAGCTTTCTATGACCACCAGGATCACCTCATTTGGAGGTCTAAGCAAAGAGTTATGTGTTTTTGAAGTTTCCTGTCAGTAGCAGTAATGCCCCCTAAGTCCAGTTACTGTTTTATAGATTTCCAATAGCTAAAAGTATCTATTTTATTCTAAAATTATTTTTAGCATAAATTTCACATCTTTAGCTTTCTAGGATGACCAAATTTGTATGATTTCAATTTTTATAGAATTAGTTATAAATGTTTAAAATTTATATCAGTAATTTGAAATAGTGGCCCAGACAGTAAAAACCTCAGTGGCTTTTCGGATGTCAAACGTCTTCCCCTTAATGATTCATGAGCTAAAATTATTTTTACCATCGGGTAGACATCAGATCTTTCTAGAATGGTAAAATTTGTTGGATTTTGATTTTTTTGGATTTAGTTATGAATTTCCGAAGTTGTGACAGAAAAATTGAAAATCTAACCATGGCTAATTTGTGGAAATGGGTGTGTTTCATCCACTTGTATGAGTTCCAAGCCACTTTTTTAGATGGTTTTGAATTGTATTAGTGTAATTAAATATAAAAACAAGTTTAATAAGTCCCCTTGGTCCATGGAATGCTAGATAAAAAATTTATCCGCTACGCAATACAAGAAAACTTAATATTTTAATGTCTTTTCTTGAGAACTCACATGCTTCATGGAATAGAACTTAGAAATGGCATGAAATGAGTTATGATATGATGGTGTTACACATATCCTCCTTCATTTAGCCACATTTGTTTCTACCCTAAATTAGAGAAAGAACCCTAAGGGTGAGGCGCACAAGAAGGAAGAGAAAGGAAGGAGAAAAATAAGCAAGAGGTATGGATTTTCTTGGCTTTTTTCATGCTTTTTCTTTAGCAAACCTCTTCTTCTCTATTTCCCCTTCTTTCCTATGGTTTCAATGAGGTTTTTGGATCTATTTTGAGGGAAGAACAAATGAGAAAATTTAGATTTGAAGAGAGGAGGCCAAGGAAAGGAAGAAACAAGCAAGAAATCAAGGAAAAACAATATAAAATCTCTATCCCATGGTAGCTTCTTCCTTCCCCTCTCTCTTGTCGGTTTGGCTACCTTAGGAAAGTCCAAGAGGGCTTGGATTTTAGGCAGAACTAAGGGTGAATCCTAGGAAATTGGGTGTGGAGAATGAGAATATGCAAAGAAAACAATCAAATTACCATTAGATTTCAAAATAGCAAAGTTAGGGTTTCAAGTTTTCCACTAAAAATTTGATTTAATGCAATTGTTCCTAGGCTTAAATGAGTGCCTAGATGAACTCTTGAGATCCTTAGAAAGCTCCTCATGTGCATCTTCTATCAAGAAAACAAAACAAATCCATTTGGTGATTCCTTAAAGCCTAGCCTCGGCCTAAGCTAGATGGAGCACCTAGGGATATTTTTAATTTGGTCTAAGCTTATTTTTGAGTCATATATGATGGAAGAGGATGAGAGGAAGCCTTGGAAAAAATTTAGAAACTATAGAAAGTGAGATGGCATCATAGGTTTCATAATATGACTTAAAGAAGCAACACCTAATTAGACTCTTTGTTTTAATTGTATGATGACTCCAAGAGGCTTAAAAGAACTCAAGAGTCATAAATGAAGGGAAAGAATGGAGCCTAGAACTCAATTGATAGATGTTGCTTCATTAGGTGCATTTAGAACCATAAATGAACCATAGGACAAAGTTAGAACTCCAAGTAGATAAATAACTTTGTGAATGGTTCCAAGAGCATGATTGGTTCCTATTTTATGTGTTTAGGCTAAGAGAAGTTAATGCTCCCTAAACTTTTGGTTGGGCCAAGAAGAAGGAAGGGAAATTTAAAGAAAAAGTGTGCTTGTATAACTATGGTAGCTCTGTTCACTTTTCTCTCATGTATGAATGTGTAAGCACCTTGTCTTTGAATGTGTGTATGTGTGTTTTAATCCATGAAAAGTGTTCTAGCATGATTTCATATGCCATGGTACTATGATAATATTTTATATGCTTGCCTTAGTTTTCTTGAGTGTAGGGAAGCCAAGAACCCTTTAGGCATGGTGAGGATGAGCCAAGAACCCCTAAAATTGGTTAAGACAAAGTAAAGAGTCTCCCAAGAGTAAGGTTGATTCCTAAGAATGAGGTTGAGTCAAAACCTTTTAGAGAAAATGGGTGAGGCAAGTCCAAAATTTATAAGAAAATGGGTAAGGCTAATCTACTTATTTGGCAAGCCTATGTATATTTTGTATGACTTGTTCAAATGCCAAGGATGCTTCTTAAATGATCATATATGTCATTATGTTCATGCATGTATTTTTAAGGCTTGTATTGCATACTTTATGTGTGATTGAGAGGGAGATGAGCTATAGGGATTCTTTGAATCTCATTCCCTCCTCTCCAATGTCTTAACATGCTAGGTGGAGCAAATAAATAAGATAATCAAAGCAACTAAGTTGGGAGATGAGAATTTGACATCAAAGTATCTAGAAATGCCTAGTTTTGTCTCTTTTGTAGCCATACACATGGCATATGATATAATCCTATGATAGAATTGTTATGTAATCATTTGAACATGTGTAAATACTCATATATATGATGTATGAATGAGAATTAATGGCATATACATGATATAGCATAATTTGGGTATGGAATGGCAAGACTAGATATATGCATTCTTGTGTAGATCATAGGGTGAATGGGTGAGTTTGAGAAATATGGGTATGTGCACCTTTGAGAAAAATTTAGAATGTCATTTTGGTACATTCCCACATGCTCAAGTGGGTACACAAGCTTTGGAAGCAAAATTGGGCACTTTGATGCTAGTAAAAACTATAAAAGTGACCAAAACCAGAACTTTATGGCACAAACTGACCAAATGGATGAACCTTCCAATAAAACTTAGCAGACATGTAGAACTCATTGAGATATTTTTGGAAAGATAAAGTTCAGAAAAATTAGAACTCTATAGAATTAATTATGAATTTTCAAAGTTATGATTTTTCTGCTGTTCTAGTGCATATACTATTCATATAGTCAGTTTTGTGTTTGGTGTCATCTGAGAGCCAAATGGTTTTCAATACTTATGAAATTTTACAACATAAATTATAGGTTATAATATTTTTGTGGCCACCAAGATCACCTCATTTGGAGGTCTGAGAAGAGAGTTATGAATTTTTGAAATTTAGTGTCAGCACTAATAGTGCCACTCGACCTCCTATAATGTTCTATCATAATTCAGTTCCTAAATGAACTTGACATGGTCTAGAGATATTTTTCCCTTAAATTTAACATCTTTAGATTCTTAGAATGACCAAATTCTCATTATTTGGATTTTTATAGAATTATTTATGAATTTCTAAAGTTTATGACAATAACCTATGACAGTAGTTGAGACAGCTGAGACCTTGGGGTGCTTTTCAAATGTCAAATTTCTTCCACTTGATGTTTCATGGCTTGAAATTATTTTTATCATAAAATAGACATTTGTATCTTTCTAGAATGGTATAGTGTGCTTGATTTTGAGTTTTCTAGAATTAATTATGAGTTTTCAAAATTCAGGCACAGAATCTAAACTGGTACCCGAGGTTGCACACTATATTTTCGAGTATACCATCCATTTGCTCGAGTTCTAGGCCATTTCTTGAGTTTGTTATGAGTTATATTTATGTATTTAAATATGAAAATAAAATGAATAAGTCTATATGGCCCATGAAACACTGAATGAAAAATTTATACATGACGTAACATAATTTAATTACATTTTTTTAATAGCTTTCCTTTGAGATGTCATATGCTTCATGGAAATAAGCCTACATATGGTATGAGATGAGCCATAGAATCATGGTGTTACATTTCTAGCCATTACTTACATGTTATGGTACTGTTATGTTTCTTGAAATGTGTTCTATGAATGCAAAGTGACTTGAATGGGTTTGGTTATACAAAAAGTCCTTTATCATGGGTAAAGATGAGCCAAAAGTCCCTAAGAATGGATGAGACAAAGCTAAAAGTTTCAAGAAAGTGAGGCTAAGTCAAAAGTTCCTTAAAAGTGGGTGAGGAAAATCCAAAAGTCCCAAGGAAGTTGAGTTCATATGACAAGGAAAATGCTTTATGCATGTTCACTAGTTGCTTGAATGTTATACATGCATTCTTTGACATGAATTTGCATCCATTATGTATGTTTGAAAGGGTTAAGAGTTATTGGGATTCTTTGAATCTCATTCTTCCCCCATATAGGTCTAACTATGTCTAGGTGAGTCAAGTGCACCAAGAAATGAAGGCTAATAACTTTAAGACGCAAGACTTTGATAATGAAGTAGAGAGATAGGCTTTATAATAGCATTTTGATGTCAAGAATTTTAACATGTGGTATATATGTTGTAGACCTTTGAATATGTTCAAATGTATATAAATATGATGTAAGTATCCATTTTGGAACCAAATGAATGAATGCATGAGTTTTGCTACCCATGAGCCTTTATATGCATGTGTGTAAATGTAAGGGGAAAGGTGAGAATGAACTCTATGATGATTTAAACCATTTGGCATACTTCCATATGTTATAATTGTGCTTTTGGATATGCCCAAGTGGTTACAAAATGTTAGGAAAGTCATTTGATGCCTTATGATACCATTATGGGCTTTAAAATTGACCAATTCTTGAGTTGAATCAAAGTCTAACCAAATGAATGAGTTTTTATATGAAATTTTGCTACCAAATAGGTTATATCTAGAACTTTTCATAGATCTAAAGAGTACTGGATTTGGAGTTCTAAAGAATTTATTATGATTTTTCAAAATTGTCCACATTATGCAGAATTGGTATAGGTACTGTTCATATGATCAACTTGCTTCTCTATGTTAGCTGTAGGTCAAATGAAGTACAATATTCATAAAATTTTACAAATAAACTAGATATCATAAGCTTTCCATATCCATCAAGAGCACCTCATTTTAAGCTTTATAGAGGGAAAACCAAAATTTTAAAGTTTCAGGTCCTGGAGCTACCCGAGAACAAACTTAAAGTACTATTCTATTGCTTTTTATGAGTGAAATGCTTCTGTGTTGTTCTAAAACTATTTGTAAACATTATTTAACATCTAGAGATTTCTAAAAAGCTATCATATGTATGATTTCAATTTTTTTAGAATTAGTTATGAATTTTCAAAGTTTATATCAAAAACTTGTGATAGCAAACCCGAGAGCAAAACTGGTTCTTCTTCAAATTTGGTTCCCAATCCATAATGTATGAGATTAATTGTGATGTTTATGATTTGAATGGAAATGTTATAGATGGAAAATGATATGGATGAGCTCATGTGGCCCTTAAAGCCATAAATTATGTATATGGCTTTCTAATTTTGCAAATTAACCATGGGTAAAAATGTTACTTTCTTGCAAATGGGCATCTATATGTCAAATATGTGTTGGGATAGCCTATGTGACTGTTGTGCAAGGGCTAGGAGGTTAAGGGATTACAAATGGTGAGGCCCTTGTTTCTCAGGCCTGGTATAAATTTAACTTATCTCGCTATTGTGCAAATACCTCATCGCAATAGCGAGACCCTTGTTTCTTTGGCTTGGTCCAAATTCTAGGGAGTTTATCGCTATAGCTCAAGTTATAGCGAGACACCTCAAGGGTAATTCCTTGCATAAAAATCCATCAAGTAATCTCGCTATTGCGTAAATACCTCCTTGTAATGGCAAGGGTCTTGTTTCTCGGCCTAGTACAAATTTCAGGGAGTTTCTTGCTATAACTTAGGCTATAGCAAGACTCCTTAGGGGTAATTCCTCATAAAAATTCATCAAGTTATCTTGCTATTACACAAATAACTCCTCGCAATGGTAAGGACCTTATTTCTCTGGCTTGGTACAATTTCAAGGGAGTTTCTCGCTATAACTTAAGCTATAACGAGAATCCTCAGGGGTAATTACTCGTGTAAAAATTCATCAAGTTATCTTGCTATTGTGCAAATACTGCCTCGCAATGGTGAGGCCCTTATTTCTTTGACCTAGTACAAATTCTAGAGAGTTCCTTGCTATTGCTCAGGCTATGGTGGGACTCCTCAGGGGTAATTCCTCATAAAAATTCATCATGTTCTCTCACTATTGCACACATGCCTTTTCACAATCGTGAGACCCCTGTTTCTCTGGCTTGGTTACAAATTCCAAGGAGTTTCTCACTATAGCTCGAGCTATAGGGAGACTTCTTGTGGGTAATTCCTCGTGTAAAAATTCATCAAGTTATCTCACTATTGCATAAATACCTCTTAGCTATAGCGAGACTCCTTATGGGTAATTCCTTGTGTGAAAATTCATCAAGTTATCTCACTATTGCATAAATACCTCCTCGTAATGGCAAGGCCTTTATTTCTCCATCTTGGTACAAATTCAAGGGAGTTTCTCACTATAGCTTAGGCTATAGCGAGACTCCTCATAGGTAATTCCTCATAAAAATTGATATTTTCTCTCACTATTATGCAAATGGTGAGGCCCTTGTTTCTCTAGCCTAATACAAATTCCAAGGAATTTCTTACTTTAGCTTAGGCTATAGGGAAACTCCTTAGGGTAATTCCTTGTGTAAAAATTCATCAAGTTATTCACTATTATGTAAATACCTCCTCACAATGGCGAGGCCTTTGTTTCTTTGGCTTGGTACAAATTCAAGGGAGTTTCTCGCTATAGCTTAGGCTATAGTGAGACTCCTTGAGGATAATTCCTCGTGTAAAAATTTATTAAGTTATCTCATTATTGTGCAAATACCTCCTCGTAGTGGCTAGGTCCTTGTTTCTTTAGCCTGGTGCAAATTTCAAAGCATTTCTCGCTATAGCGAGACTTTCAAGGCGCCAAAACTTGCAAGTGTTCTTGCTTTTGCGGGCTCAATAATTTGCAGTTGCAAGATTAGTTATTTTTGTTGCTTAGTACATTTTTCAAAGAACTTCTTGCAATTGCTTGCGCATTGCGAGGTTTTCTAGTTGTTTCAAATTCTGGATTTTAATCTGAAAAATAAAATTAAATAAATAATTAAATAACTAAAAAAATCAATTAGTAAAATCAAAACAAATTTATTTATTTTTACTTTTACTAAAAACCAAAAAAATTTTACGCTTCCTTCCTATTCCTTTCTTGCCGTCGTGAAACTCCTCCATACTCCTTGCTCTCTTTTCATCTTGCTTTCTTTTCAGCAATTTAGAAATTTCATGCAATCATCCTCTTCTTTTAATCTTTTCACACCACCAGGTATGTCTTCTCTTTGTTCTTCATTTTCTTGCATAACATTGACATTTTACAGATTTAAGGTTTGGAAGTTGGATGGCTTTGAATTGGCAAATGTAGGTTACAAGTATTGCAATAACTGGTTTGGGTGTGTTGTTCACATCTCTCTATGCATGTGGTTATGTTTTTACAGGTGTTTCAGGTTCAAAATCATAGCTCTACTTAATCTTTTCTTCCTCACTGTTTTGAGGATGAACTCACTATGGCGAGTATGAACTAAATTCATAAAATTTAAAATTTTGTTTCCCTGTATCGTTTAAATTGTTTTATTTGACTTCCTTCCCATAGAATAAGTTTGTTTACTCCTATTTTAGCCCTGATAAACTCATTTTGGCATAGGATTATTTGATTCCTTATTCCTAGGGTTCATTGTATGCTTAAGCACTTGTGTAGTCTTTTTTTTTATATACTTTGTGTGCCTTTGGATGTAGTTAGACCCATTTATGTTGAAGGGAGTACATATTTTTTTACTTAGTACCTAAGCGTTTGTTTATTTTTGTAGACTTCTTGGCACCCAAAAAGCAAGCCAAGACATCACAGGCCTCCACATCCAAACAAAAGAAAAAGAGCTATGATAAGGATCAGTTTGCCTCTGTAAGAGTTGAATCTCATTTTGATCATAAGTTTTCTGATCAAGGACTCACTAAAGATAGGTACCATAAGCCTCATCCACTTGACCTCACTCACAGTGACTTTGAGTGGCATAATTTGCAAGGTTTTACTAAGAAGTCCATGCATCGCATTCCTATGATGATTCAAGATTTTTATGCCAATTTTGAAGACACCAAAGAAGATGAAGACAAATATTATTGTAGGAATGCATGGGTTTAGATTAATGAGAAAGTCATTCAAGAATTTTATGAGTTTCCTAATGTTGAGCATGTGCATATGAGGTTTATATGGAGGACTAGCAAACCATTCCCTAGGAGGATGTTGAAGTTATGATAGCCAATAAAGGGTAGGCTCAATTGACCAATAAAGTATATATTACAGCTTAGTTGAATAAACTTGCCCATTATTGGCTTCAAGTCATTTCAAGCAACATTATCACAAACTCCTATGGATTAGACATGTCTCAGGAGAAAGCCTTTCTCACTTATTGCTTTATGATGAGAAAACGGGTGAATATTCCTTGCCTTATGATTCTAAACTTCAAGCAAGTCGCACATTTTGAGAGGGCTAGTTTGGCTTACCCCACATGTTTACTAAGTTATTTCAAATAAGGGGTAGCTGGGTATCTAAAAAGGATGCACAATTTAAGCTTAAGGGTGCATTCAAATATGACAATATGAAAGATGAGCCTAGGAGACCCAAAAGGCCTCGAGCATAACAACGGCAACAAGAGATACCTTGACCTTCGCAATAGCAAGTACCAACACCTATGGCTCATGAGGCACCACCTTAAGCACAATTGAGGGCTGGGTGAGAGACTCCTTTGAGTGATTGGAAGGTCATGTGCTTTCTATTCGGGAGCAATTGCAGATGTTAGTGGATTATCTAACGCCCAACCCTCCACCTCCATAAGTGCCTCAATCTTCCATCATTATCCTCCCATTAGATTCTACTTCTTAGGACATGCTTAGGCCATCTAACCCTTAATGCTAAAATTTTCTAATTCCTTTATTTTCTCATTGGATAATTGTATATAGATGACTGTACACCCTATTATAACTTTCATAATTTTGTTGAGCGTTATTGTTTTCATCATTATTATTATTTTTTAATGATTTTGTTTTTATATTTTTATATTTTTAATTTTTTTTCTTCTCCTTCTACTTTCTTTTATGATTACTTTTTGTTTAAATTTTTTATTTTGATTTTTTTGATTTTTTGACTATTTTTTCTTATTTTGGATTTTCTTTTACCTTTGATTTTTTTTTAAATGATTTTCCATGATTTTTCTTCTTCTTCTTCTTCTTTTAGTTTTCTCTTTAATTTTTGATATATATTTTTTAGGATCTTTCTTTTCTTATTTTTTTTAGGGTTAATTTTATTGATTGATGAATTTTTTTTTCTAAAATTTTGATGTTCATATTGATTTTTTTTATTGGAAAAATATTTTTTTGGTATTTTTATAAATAATATTTCATTTCCTAATTTTGTTAAAAGAAAGTTGGAGGAAAATTCCTAGGTTTACAAGAAGGAATTTAATTAGTTTTTTAAAAAAATTATGTTTTTGGCTTTTTATTTTTGCTTTCCATTTTTTTTTTGAAATAGAACTCTTAAAGGAAATTTGTTTACTTAAAATTAACTTTTGAATTTAAAAAGCTTATTTAATTTCCTCTTACATATATATATATATATATAATCTTTTTATTTCTATTCTTTCTTTTGTTTTTTTTTCTTTGTATTTGAATATGTTTTTAAAAACAAAAAACAAAATTCATGTGGGTCATTGGAACTCAAAATTTTTTAAAAAGAAAAAAAACCTTTAAAACACCACAAAGTGACTAAGAAGGCTCATTGTCACACATACTACTTCAGTTGAACTTTATATGCTTGAGGGGACAAAAAAATCCCATACGGCTACATTAAATGAGAACAAAAAAATGAGATAAAATAAAATAAAAGTAAAACCAAACTATTTAGAAGCATAAGTAAATTGTTGTTTGTTTGTTTGCTTAAGGGTTCTTGTGTTTTGACCTCCTCTTTTTTCTTTTTTTCTAAATTAATTTATTTTTGTTTGTTGTGTTTTTTTTTTTAATTTAAGCATTGGGTTGGTGGATTTGGAGGATTTGAGTTGGAGTTGATAATTAGGATTTAGTTTTTAGTTGGTTTTAGTTTTTGTTTTTAATTTAGGTTGAAATTTTTTTTCCTTTAAACTCTTTCCTTTTTTATCTTTCTTTCTTTCACTCTTTTTTTGGGGTGATTTTTTCTTCCTATTTTCCTTTTTTGGTTTTTGCATTTTCTTTGTTTTATTTTGTTTCTTTGATTTTATATTTTGATTTGATTTCCAAATTTAATATCAGTTGAAGTTGTTTGATTTATTCAGGCTTTTGTTATCTGAACTCTTGAAATTTGGATATTCTATTTTTCTTTCTTTTTTCTTTTCTCTTTTTTTGTTTAATAATATTCCTCCTTTTTTTTTGGGATAAAGGGGCTAAAAATGCCTATTTGATTTTGTTCCCCTTTTTTTTGAATTGATTATTTGTCTTTTTTTTAGGGATAATTTTTGCTAATTTGGTTTTATTATTATTTTTGGATCACGCCTGGACAAAATATGGTATTTATAGCGAGTGCATGGCTCATACAAAATCTAGGGAGTCTCTAGCAGTAACGCAGGCTATGGCAAGAAGACTTGGAGTCTAGAACTAATAAGCTTTCACAATAGCGAGAGGTATTTTTCACAATGGCAAGGCATGTCTACTAAAATGCAACACTTTGATTTTCAAGTTTAAAACGCGAGAGGATACCAAGGTTTCGGGATTCTGAGTTTTTTAGAGTGAGTTTTGAAAGAGAAACACACAGAGGAACCGGGTTTTGAAGGCAAGAAGTTTAGATTAAAGATTGAAAGCCAAATAATCATATTACCACTGAGTTTTCTTTATCTTATATCTTTCTTCTTCTATGGATTCTTGTTTTTCTAAACCTTTTGTTTAGGTTATATTGAATAAAGCCATGTGTGGCTAGATATTGTGGATCTTAGGTTTTCTTGAATTTTATTGCAATGTAATTGAGATTTTGTATAGTTAATTTGGTTTAATCTTATATTTGAGTGCTTATTCTTTTTTGTATTTTTTTATTTAATAGTTTAGCCACCTCTTCCATAAAGGGGTTAGGATTAGCCCTTAAGAAAGAGAAATTTTAATGGACCATAGGATTAACAAGTTAGGATTAGGCTAGTCTAATTTTGTTTTTAGGTATAGAGGTATATCTAAGAAACCTAAGTAGTTTAAGAGGATTAAGTATAACTGACCTAAATAATTGAGAGAAATATACAATTAAATAGGATAGAAGTTAGAGTGGTTTGAGAGATACTTAAGCTTAACTTAGTTCCTCAACTCTAAAATCATTAATTAAACTAATTAACTTATCAACTTAATTCTTAGTAGTAAGGAGATAAAAAACCTAGGGTGCTTCTTAATGACATTTCTCGTCAGAACAATTCTAAAAGTTTAGTTTTAGCTTTAATTTTATTTTATTTCATTACGTTAGCATTTTGGTCTATTCTTTGACTTAAACAAATACGAGCACTTGTTGGGTCCAACTTCATCTAAATTAATTCCCTGTGGGATGACCTTGATCTAGTATACTATGTAATCAATCCATACACTTGTAGAATCTATTGTTAAATTAATGGTTATCATTGACCCTTAGGGATATGTGCATATAGTGAATACAATATTTTTTTTCCTTTTTATCTGTAGGTCTCATTGATCACTTAACACTTTTATAATTAAATTTTTAATTTATAATTTTTTTTCAATTTTTTCTAACAATGATTAAAAACTAAGTCATCAAGAAGCAAAGTTTGAAGTGATACTACTAGTTAGGATGGGAAGGTTAATTAGAAAAAAATAAGTCTACTTCTAGTTAGGTTTTGCAAAACCTTATGATAATTTGACATCGAATGAAAACTCTTCCTAGTCTGGAGATTGTCTTTCATCCCTTTCTCATCTTGCTATTGCCACAAGCCATGATTTAAGGGGAGAGTCTAGGTTTTTTTTTCTAGTCTTTTTTTTTTCATTATCTCATTAATTTGACTTTATTATTTTGTTCATTCAGGATAATAGGACACATAGAACTCTAGAACATAGGGTGTTACATGGTACTAATGTTAAGTAATATATTATATAATGATATCATCAAGGAAATGTAATAGATTTTTTATACAATTATTTGCTAATTATATTTCTTTAATTTTTTTATCATTGCATATATTAGTGATGAAAAAATAAAAGAGATACTTTAGTTGAAATTGATAAGCTAATTATGAGCGATGGAAAAAGTCTTATAGATTTTTCTCTAATGCTAATAATAGGTGAGACAATTATTTTTCAAGGTTGGAATAGAGTTATACAAGATAAGGTTAAATACATTTATCTAGGATACACTTCAACTACCTTAGGATCAAAGGGTGCAATTGTCTAATAGTGTCATCTAATGGAATAACATCTCTCTTGCTTCCAAAAGGAAGAACATCTCATTCAAGATTTGGAATTCCATTACAAATCACTGAAGAGTCAACCTGAAACATAAAACAAGGTTTATTATTTGCAACTAAACTAATAATTTGGTATGATGTTTCTATGGCTAACAGACTATGAATCATCAGATAAGAGCTTAAACGACATCCTAAGATTCTCAAAACCACATACCAATGACTATTCTTTTAGAGTAAGGTAGTTATGTTTGAAGGGGATTTTAGAAAAAATATTACCAATTATACCAAAGGAAACAAGGCAGGATATAAATTCATCTTATTTATGGAATTATTGCAAGGTTTTTGACATTGACCAAAAATATGAGACTTTAACGAGATTTATTGAATGATAAAGTAAGTGAAATACAAAAGTTCTCTAAATAGATATTAAAAATTAGAGATGGTAGTGTTAGAATTTTTTTTTATTTAATGAATATTGAAATGTTTTAAATAAAGATAAATTAAGATATTTCATATCCTATTATTTGGATTTTTTTAAACTATTAAATATTTTGATTAGTGGTCCTTGATTTTAAGTTGTTGGTTTGGCCAAATAGAGCAGTTAGTGAATGATAGGTTAGTGGTTAGTTATTTTTTAATTACTAAATACATTGTACTATTTGACAAGAAGACAACAACATATTTTTTTCCCTAATTGATCCACTTAAAGAGTTTCTTCAACAAAAGAGACACTCTAAAATTCACCATCATTGAGGTTTCCTAATTTTTCAGAAGAAGCTTCTAGCAAGACTAAATTTCTCTACTCTTCTTTTAGTGTTTAAAATTGCATACATGAAAATAGGCTTTTATGGATTTGGATTTTTTCATCAAATTCATAAGCATGGCTAAGTGTAATTTATGATCTTTCATTGCTTCCACTAAATTCTCATTGAATTGATATTCATGTAAGTGAAATTGCATGATCAAACTTTCTTGTGGTATTAATGTGATGCATTTCTTTTATGTTAATTGAACTTTAATCTTAGTTAGTGATGGTAAACACCATACTTTGTCGAACATTTCCAAAAAAAGAAAAAATACATTAAAATAAAAACTTTTGATTTCAAATTTTTATTCAGTGTCATCTTTAGTTTAATTTTGAAGTCATTTTGGTCATAGCTATTTTTGGGTAAATCTTAATTTAAGTTAGTCATTAAAATACACAAAAAAGATTAAAATTTTTTGAGTCAATTGTAATTTAATTTTTGAAGTCATAAATAATTTTAATTTTATGCCATTAATTAAAAAAAAGAGTCTACTTTAAAATTAATTAATTGAAAAAAGAAAAAAAAAAGATTTATGGCTAGATTTGGAGAATTTGGAATACCCTTACCTTAGGGCTTCACTCAAGCAATAAAAAGAGCTTGAGAGTGGCACAAAAAGCATAAGATGTAACCCTTAATTCACTATCTCTTTTGCTTAGCTATTATGGTTCAACAAAGAATCCATTTTACTTATACAGGCATATACAAATCCAAAATTTCTTGATACTTTCATTAACCTTTCTATGATTCCATGTCTTTCCAATTTAATCAACCCATTTATTGGTAACCCTCAATTACAAAATAAGCTTATCTGTTAGTACCTGAAAACTTTTCATTATATTTTGGAAAAAATTTGGCAGAGTTTCCAATTATAAACTTAGCCATCCAGACCTTTTGAATGGTCACAATTCAGCCCATAACACACATACATGGAAAATACTAATATCATAATTATTAGATAAAACCAACTGAGTATATAGGCTTTATCAGATACTAAACAAATTTAAACTAAAATATATCATTGACTGATAATGTACTAATCCTACATTTATATCATTGATGAGTTAAACTCATTATAATAATTCATCATAATAATACAATGTAAATCAAAATATATGCTTAGACAAAAATATGCTATTTCTATACATCATTGCTAACTAGCTTGTTCCTTTCCTTTTTTGGTACTAGCACATTTACCTAGCATTGGTTAGTAGAGAAAAATAGGAGGGATGAGATTCAGGAGAATCTGAATAGCTTTACATAGACTACCAAATACATACTTAAAAAGTTAAGCTAAGACTACAAGTAGGCAAGATCACAAGAATAAACATGGAAACTATTAAACATACCACAATTGTTCATCATGGCCAAGACATCTAATTTGGCTTAGGCTTTTCCTTTAGGCCTATGGGTGAACTATTGTGTTTAATCCCATGCATCTTAACCTTAACTATAAACCACCAACTCATCATATAGTAGATAGTTTGAAAAACTAGTACGATTCATCATAAAACATGTTATCATGTAATCAATACATGACAGTGCAATCAAGCTCAACAATTATCATGCATGTAAGGTAAGGGAGGGTAGGCTACCTTGATATAACACAACCAATGCGAAACTCTTTTCAACTTTTTCTAGATCCATCCTTGGCCTCACACCTACATGGGTGTATTCCTTCACTAGTTTGGCCTAAAAACATCAAAATTATCATAGATATTATCAATCAAGGCCATGTGATGACCCTAACTATTAATCATGGTAATTAAGGTTAAAGATGTGATCAATAATTATCAATCAAGGTTTAAAGTCATTATGAGATTACTTACATTAGGAAAACATGAGGAAATTTAAACCTTGATGTTGTTAGAGTCATTAACTGATTACTCATAACCATTTATGCATATGAGGGAATCAAACCCATAATTATAAGCTTTTAATCATATCATCCATTAATTCCAACTCACAAGAACCTCCTACAAGTGCTCCTAAATCATTCCTTATTATTTCCATAGAGAAAACCAAAGTTTCTAGGTTAATATAAGAAATTGAACACCTTAGCCATGACTAAATTCTTTCGCACCACAACCAATTACTTTCAGGTTTAACTCCTTACATAATGACAAAATTTGCACATTTTGCCATGGCCAAATACCTATTTCGCCGTGGCAAATTACCCTCTGGAACACCATCAGACTTGCCTCTCACATTTCACCATGGCTAACATCGCTCTTCACCATGGCCAATTCCTCTTTGTTTCCTTCCTTGGGTAACTTCATCACGTTTAGCTGCAACTAATTCCATTTTGGTAGTGGCCAATTCCCCTATGTTCCTGTAACTCTCAAATTCCCTCATATGTACTCCAATTCTCCCTCTGAGAACACTCTAGGACCATTCTCCCTCGATTTGTGAAACTCTAATGGTATTTATCTACTTGATTTACCTAGTTAATCTATCATTATCCACTTCAAGATTTAAGTGTTGATTTTTACTCATAAAACTTTGATACATAAGTGAATTCCATAATTTAGTGATAGCAAAAGTGTTTTGACCACAAGGAGCATAGGGCTAATGCTTAATGTTCATACAAGATCAAGTCATTCATCCATTATTAGCCAATTACAACAATAATGTTCAATTTCATTATAATTATATTACATGTACATTCCTTATACTTGGCAATTCATGATGCAATGTGTCAATTATATAAAACTAGTAATCTAATTACACAATACAATCTGAAAAGGTTTCCAAAACCTGTGTGCTATCAAACCATATAATAAGTTTCCATTAATTTCTCCTTGCCACAAGAGGTCTGGTCCTTGAAAATGTTAACCCACAATCGAGGTGAGATATATAATCTCAGTAACAAGAGTCAAATTCCATATATATGTATAGATTAATCAATACAATGTAATTTCATATCATTAATACCAAAAATTCAATTTGTAAATGAACTAGTTCAGCTACCAATGACTACTGTCCCATACCAGCAATCACACACAACATGTTAAAGGCTAATAACATCGGGAGAGGTCCGTCCATGGCACCTACTCCATAATGAGCACAACCAGGGCTTAGTGCATCTTGGGTCTGATCATAACCCGGTGCCCAATTGAAGCACATGCACGGGTGGCAGTCGCACCACAGCTATAATATCTGATTTTCTGGAAATGAGAGAAAACGTGAGAAACGTAACATACGGTTTCTTTGTAAACAAACGAAACTCACCAGATACAAAAGGAAGTCTCCCAAGATGACTTAGTTAAAGTCCCAAAAAATTTGGGAAGCATTTTAAACTCCTAAAAATGAGAATCCCAGGCTCAGATGGAAAGAAAAAAGGAGCTAGAATGAAGAAGTAATTTCTTACGAAAACCTTACGAAACGTAATGGCATTTTTGTAATTTTGAAAAAATTTTGGAATTCACATAAGAGGGCCTTTTGAATGAAAGTTTTGAGTTCCCCAGGGTTCTCAGAGGCCTTGAAAATCATGGGAAGCCATGGGACAGCTAAAGCCCCTCCGGTGGACTTTTTCCAATGTTAGTGCACCCGAACTTTGACGGATTCATTTGAAAAGATTTTAACTCTGATTTAAGTGCTTCCAAAGGCATTTTATTAAATTGGGAATCTAAATTTTATAATGGAAAAGACAATTCTAAAAAAGGAGCTAAAATGAAGGAGAAACGAAAATGCCAAGAACGAAGGGCAAAATGAAATTTTTTGAAAAATGCTTCCTCCTCTTTCCTATATATAAGTGGCACCCCATCTCCTCCTCCATTCAACCCATTATTTTTCTGCCTCAAACTAGAGAAAAACCCTAAGGAGAGTGGTGCCTAAAAGGAAGAGGAAGAGGAGAAGAAATTTAAGCAAAAAGGTATGGAATTTTGGTAGTTTTTTATACTTTCTTCCATCCAAACCTATTCTCCTTCATTTTTCTTTATTTCCTTTCATTAAAATGAAGTTTACAAATTTGATTTAAGGGAGAAACTTAGGAAAATTTTGGATTTGAAGAGAGGAGCTTGGAAAAAGCAAGATTCAAGCAAGAAAACAAGATAATTTCTCTTCCTATGGTTGCTATCTTGGCTCCCTTTTCTTCTTCATTTCACCTAGCATGAGAAACCCTAGGAGGACTTGATTTTTAGGTAGAACCAAGGATGAATCTAAAGAAAAAGGGGGTGGAGATTAAGAATATGCAAAGGGAATTAACAAAAAACTATTAGATTTCAAGATGTAATTTCTAGGATTTCAAGTGCACCTTGTAAAATTTGATTTTATATGATGATTCCTAGGCATAAATAGGAGTTTAAATGAGTTTCTAAGATCCTTAAGATGCTCCCCATATGCTTCTTCCCTTGAGAAAATGAAGCAAACTCCAAGAAACCCCATTTCCTCCATAACCTTGACCTAGACGGGTTCTCCTATCTAGGGAGAGTGTTAAATCTTCTAAGCCCATTCTTGAGTCATATATGAGAATGAAAATGAGGGGAGGCCTTGGGAAAAATTTAGAACCCATAGGAAGTGAGTTAGTGCTGTAGGTTTCATATTATGACCTAAAGAAGCAACATGTAGTTAAGCTCTTGGTTTTAATTGTGTGATAACTCCAAGAGGCTTAAAAAGAGTCAAGAATCATATTTAAAAGGAAAGAATGGAGCCTAGAATTTATTTGAGAGGTGTTGCTTCATTAGGTGCAATTATGGAACCATAATGAGGTTTATAGAGCAAGTTAGTGTCTAAGTGAGTTGTGTGGCCTTAGAATTAATTTCTTAAACCTAATTGGCTTCCATAAATTGTGTTTAGGCCAAGAGAAACCATCTCCACACTTTTGTGTATGTGTGGCTGAAAGAGGGAGCCTTGATTCAAGAAGAAAAATGTGTGATTGTGTACAAGGTAGCTCTCTTCACCTTCTCTCATGCATGGATGTATGCTTAACTTGTCTTAGAATGTGTGTATGTGTATTTTCAAGCTATGAAAAGTATGCTAGCATGATTTCATATGCCATGATATTATAATGACATATTATGTTTTATATGATGTGTGCTTGGGTTTGTTTGAGTGTGGTGAGACCAAGAACCCCTAGCTATGGTGAGGATGAGCCAAGAACCCTTAAGATTGGTTGAGACAAAGCAAAGAGTCTCCCAAAAGCAAGATGGACTCCCAAGAACATGGTTGAGTCCAAGAATGTCTTAAAGAATGGGTGAAGCAAGTCCAACATCCACAAGAAATTGGGTGAGGCCAATTGACAAGAAATTAGGTGAGCCCAATTCACTTGCTTCGCAAGCCTTTGTATGCTATGTATGACTTTCTCAAATGATGAAAATGTCTCTTGAATGTTTGCACATGTCCACATGACCATACATGCATTTATGAGACTTATTTGCATCCATTATGTATGATTAAATGAAAGATGAGCTATTGGGATTCTTTAAATCTCATTTCCTCCTCTCCAATGATCTAAGATGCTAGGTGGATTAAGTGGACAAGGTAATGGAAGCCAACCACCTTGAGGATGAGAGGATGACAACAAAGTGCTTGAATTTTGTTACTTTGAAATCATACAATTGGTAAATGATGTAATCCATGTATGTATATGTATTATAATGTTATGAACATATGTAATCATAATATTATGTCATATACAAATGGGAGAATATGCTATGTGATCACTACAATGAAATTTGAACATGTTATGGCATTGTAGCTTCCTTAATGGTATTGTGGAATTATGCATATGTGTGGATGAGATGGCCAAAATGAGATGCATGAGGGTTGGGACCATTTGTGCAGCTTACACAAGTCCTAATTATGCTTTTAAACTTGCTCAAGAGGTGCCAAACCTTAAGAAAAGCCATTTGGACATTTTGGTATCCCATATGGAGTCAAAATTGACCATAATGGAACCCCTATGTCACTTTTTGCCTAAACGAGCTATTCTTGATCTGAGATTTGGCATGCAATTAGATCTTGTTAAGATATTTTTAAAGAACAGAATTTTCAGAGGTCTAGAGAATATTTGATGAATTTTTAAAGTTGAAAAATTTTCTAGTTTTGGTCATGTCACTATTCATACTGGTCCAAAAATGAAATCATCACATAGGGCTCAAATGATGTCTAATTATCATGAAATTTTATACTAAAAAACTAGACATTCCCAATGACTTGTGCCAACTAGAATCACCTCATTTAGATATCTAGAGAGGGAGATATGAATTTTCAAAGAATCTATCTAGTATCAAGAACTCCAGCTAACCTCTGTTACTGTTTGATTGGATTTTGAGGTCTGGCGTGCCTGAGCTAATCTAGCGTTATTTGTTCCCCCTAGTTGACATCTAAAAATTTCTATATTAGTATCATTTACATGGATTGGATTTTTGTGGAATTAATTGGACATTTATGAAGTTTGCTGTAGAAATTTATGACAACACCAGTGGATAGCTTAACCTCTGGATCTTTTCAAATGTCAAAGTCCACTGTGTTAGATGTTATGGTCTAGACATATCTTTAGTATGAAGTAGACATCTTTAGATTTCCAAAATGGCTAAAAATTTATGATTTTGATTTTTCTAGAATTAGTTATAATTTTTCAAAGTTGTGATAGAAAAGTGGAAAAATCTGGCTGAAAATGAATATGTATATTTAATGCTTCCCTTCAAGTTCCTTGGAATGTAAGCCACTTTTGATGATGGAAATGAGTTGTGTCCACGTAATTAAAAATGAGAATATGTTGTATGAGCTCACATGGTCCACGTGACACCGAATGAAATTTTCATACACAATGCAATGCAAAGAAATGTAATATTTTAATTCCTTTTTCTTGCTCTTTCATGCAATCTATGAATGTAAAGTATGAGAATGTTATGAAATGAGCTAGAATATATGGTGTTACAATAGCTCCACCATGGATTCACAAGGTTTGTTAGCCTATACATGGAATTAAGAAAAATAACCTCGGTTACCTCAGTTGTGGACAATTTTTCAAAGAACCGACAATAATGCTTTATTAGCCTATGAACATGAAAAATCAAATCATTACCATTCATTTCATTAATTATGGAAATAACCCAATGCTTAAAGAATTAACCCATCAATAATTGTCTAAGGGACACTTACCCAACCACCAAGAGACTCAATTTTCGGATTTTGCCTTCCTTAAAGCAAAAACATCAAACTATCACCTCAAACTCTAGGTAAATTTGCACAAAATTAATGCCCATACTATAAATCAACTATGGGAGTCTCTAATTAGCAAAAAAGTATCAAAATGAAGAGTTTATACTTACCTAACAATACCCCTAGCCTCAACCTTTGAAATTTCATCATGAAAACATCAAACAACAAAAAATTAGATTTGGGGTGTGGATGAAATGCTTTGAACGAAAAACTAATCAGGTCAAAATGTAGAGGAAGAGGAGAAGGTCAAGTTATATAATACTCACCTTGGCTAAATCTTAGTCTAGATAAGGGAAATAGGGCCAAGAAGGTGGTGGAAACCCTAGCCTCCAAGAGACCTCCAAATTTGCTTCTTATGTTTTATTTTTCTACAGAATAGGGGGAGGGGCTGAAGGTGTGTAGGGTTTAGTTAGGTTTAAGTTGGGTCCTAGATGGGTTTTTAGTTAACCCAAAAGCCCACATCCACAAGTTTCAGAATTTATACTTATTAGGCTAGATTTCATAAGTTGGGCTGTAGAATTCTAATTAGGTTAAGCCAAATTTCAAGAGTCACTCTAACTTAGGTCTATATAATCAATGTTAGGCCAACTATAAGAGCTCATGTAAGTTGGGTATTGGGTCTCTATCTCAGTAAATCAAATTGGACAATTACTAGGTGCTCTTTCTCAAACCAAGTCTCACAATAAGAAGTTGGGTTTGCACCAGTAGTTATTGGGCCTCTATTAGTCTCTAGCCATGGCCTACTTAATTTAATTTGTGCCTAGATGAGGTTTCTAACCCAATTAAATCACAAAACCATATTAATAATTTATCTCTCTATAATTTCCATTCACATAACTTGCCCAATTATTCCATAATAATTATTCTTAATTAGTCTAGATCCATGATTAACACCTTAATTAAATTTTGGGGTGTTACATTCTCCCCTCCTTTTAGAAATTTTGTCTTCAAAATTAGATATACCTTACTCAAATAATGTAAGATAATCCTTCCTCATTGCTTCCTCTATCTCTTAAGTTGTTTCATTTGGGGTAAGTCCCTTCCATACCACTTTTATCAGGAGGATGTCCTTATTATGCAGCTGTTTGACTTTTGAGTCCACAATCCTTTTTGGCTCAATCATATAAGACAAATCATCTTGTAGATGCACACTCTCATGCTCAATGACATGCGAAGGGTTTGGGTTATACTTTTTCAATTGAGACACGTGGAACACATCATGCAATTTGGTTAGGTTTGGAGGTAGGAGGTAAAACAACTCTATAGGCCACAGGTCCTATTCTTTCAAGGATTTGGAAAGGATGAAGATAATGAGGATTGAGCTTTCTTGTCTGATAGACTGTCCTACACCCATCATTAGAGTATCCTGAAGGAATATATGGTCTCCTACCACAAATTCTAAGGGTCTCTTTCTTTTATCCGCATAACCCTTCAATTCTAACACACTGGCTTTAAGCATGTCCTCAAGGGTTTGAATGGTTCTTTCAGTCTGTCCATTTGATTAGGGATGATAGGTAGTACTAAAATTGAGACTAGTACCTAAATCTTCTTGTAGAGACCGCCAAAATTTTGATGTGAATCTTGGGTCTCTATTTGACACAATGCTATTAGGGACTCCATGTAATCTCACAATTTCACGAACATATAATTAAGCTAGTCTATCTAAAGAATAAGTGGCTCGAATAGGTAGAAAGTGGGCAGACTTCATCAACCTATCCATAATCACCCAAATAGCATCATAACCTGAGGATGTTCTGGGCAAACCCATTACAAAATCCATGGATATGCTATCTTATACATTTATTTGCACACATTTTCCTCATTTATTGCTTGTTTGAAAAAGGTCCATTCTTCCCTTTTTTTTAATCATCATTTTCATTTTTTTTGTAGACGTGAAAAATCTCTTTTCATTTACAATCAGTACCCAAGGTTCCTTATCCTCATTTGTTGAGGTTCCCAAAGGTTGGAACTAATAGAAAGTCTAATCTTACGACTAATCCATTTAAGGCATTTAAACACTCTAAGGTCACCTTCCATCTAATTGAATTCAAACATAATCTCTTAAGAGAGAATAAATATGATCCTTCAAGTCTAGGTTATATTCCCTCATAAGGCTTGATTTCAAGGGTGAAAGTACTTTATCTAGAGTATCAAAGTAATCTTTTAAGACTTAGGAATGAGTTTTTTCTTAAATCTTACAAGTCCATAGTTAAAGTGGGTGTTCTATTAGATGACATAGCTTCAACAACTTGCCTACAACATTAAAATTTCCAATTCATGGTGATGGTTCATTAAGGTAATCTCATTGTCATTCGTAGGTGTAACCAACATAGGAAAATCCTTAATAGACCTCTTCCCTCTCTTTTTTTTTTCTTCTGCAGTGGCAAAGGCATCATCGCAATCACATACGTGTGATTGCAAAGACTACCATGATCAATAGATCCAAGTGTTTCATCTTAGTTCATAGTTAGTACAAATGTTAGTAGTCAACTTCATGTCATCTACACTTGGTTGATGTCAACCGAACATCTCCTTGGGTCTCATGCCATTATATAGTCTCAAAGGACTGCCCCTTTGTATTCCTTACACTTAACTGAGGTATTTTCACACAAGTATAATTATTCTTCAATTAGCATACTACTTACCCTCTCTAAAATGTACCAACTTCCCTCTAACTTCCTCACACATAGCTAATTTTTTTTGGGTAATATTCTATAATCTAAAAATTCATAATGATTCCTTAAAAGTATGAGATAATATCTTGTCTGCAATATCTAGG
This sequence comes from Erythrophleum ivorense, assembly GCA_026724425.1. Lineage (NCBI taxonomy): Eukaryota > Viridiplantae > Streptophyta > Magnoliopsida > Fabales > Fabaceae > Erythrophleum > Erythrophleum ivorense. The sequence goes on along the minus strand of JAIUCV010000005.1, from coordinate 28,829,251 downwards.
ATCTTGTCAACAATATCTTATATTCAGTAATGTGAAATTTGAGACCTTGCCAATAAGGTTTTCTGACAGTAAGTACAAGGTCTTTTAATAGCAAGTTATAGTATATAGCATATGATGGTATGAAAGTTCTCACCTTTATATAATGATCAGTGCCAAGTACAACTAACTCTCTTGCTCCTCTAAAAGCCCTTAGGCCTAAACTCACACTTGACTATTAAGAGTTAAATTAACATAATAATGAGGCTTAGTGAGTCCTTTCATTATCAACACCCCCCAATTGCCCACAAATCAGGTAGGGATTCCTAACGAGGGACTTCTAGTATCATCTACAACTAGTGATTTATCCTTCCCTGTCAGTCATTGTACTCAGGTTTTATTGTAATAGTATAAGTCGATTACATGACTGCCACCTCTTAGTCGCTTCCCAAGGGTTATTATTCTGGATCAAGGAGTCTTCTTTCAAAATTAGGGAGTGTTACTACTAGAGTAAATACCAATCCATCTTAAATTCTTAATATTGTCTCTATTCCCTTAATCACACCACATGTGATACATGACAATAAGATTACTGATGGTGACATCAGACTTTGCCTTCAATATTAGTAGGTAATTCTTTTTTGTGGCCATACACATGCTAATTAACTCAAGATGAATGTATCTTAACCACTTGTACGCACACGAGTACCATTTTATTCTCTTTTTAGGTGGATCCTTACTATCAAGATCTTCTCCTTACCTTCTAGGTAGAAAGTCTACTTAGTCTAGTTTGACGCCAATTTAGTAGTCAAAATTTATCAAATCATATGATAAGTGGCATGCCCCGCATGCCCCTAGCACCAAAGTGTTGGTAAATGAGCACGTCTTACATGCCTCTTGTGACAACCCTATCTTCTAAACATGGTAATTATGGCTAAATACATAATTAATAATTAATGGTCAAGGTTTGGAGTCATTACAATTTATTACATTATGAAAATATAGGGAAATTTGAACCTTGATGTTAGGGTCATGACTAAACAACTACAAACGTGAGAATGCATAAAAGAAATTATACTATTATAAGGGGTTCGTGATTAATCCATTCATCAGTTTCAACACACAAAAACCTCCCACAAGTGTTTCTGTATCGTTTCCTAGCATTACCATTGAAGAAACTGAGGCTTCTAGGCTAAAGGTAGGAATTTGGGGACTTACGACGCAGCTAAGTTACTCTAGGGAACCATTGGGCAATTTACATGAAATTCGCCACAGCTATACTATCGCCGTGGCCAGCCTATATGGTACTGCAGCAAAAATGCCTCATATGACTACTATTCAAAATTTCGCTACTGGGCACTCCTGACCTAGCTGCCTCGACTAGCACCGCAATGGTACATGTTACACTGCGGCGAGGTTCTCTTTGCCACCCTCTGCGTGATTTTTTTCTCACTGAGCCACAGCAAGATTCCTCAAGCCACGACATTCCTTGCCACTGTTACTCTCCAGGACAATTTTCTTCACTTGAGCCGTGGCGAGATGACTCACGCTGCGATGCTCTTCGCCTTTGTCACTTATTTGGCCGCAGCGGGGCCTTCTTAGCCGCGACCCAACCCCTGATGCAACAGTATCTCCTAAGTTTTGTCCCCTACTCTCTAAATCTTTTTCTAGGGACACTCTAAGACCACTCTCCCTCTATTTGTGAACCTCTAATGGTATTTATCTACTTGATTTTCCTAGTTAATCTATCCTTATCCATCCCAAGATTTAAAGTATTGGTTTCTACTCACCAAGCTATCACACATCAGCAAAACCATAATTTCGTGACAACAAATGTATTCTGGCCATAAGGTGCATGGGGCCAATGCTTAATGTTCATACAAGAGCAAGTTGCTTATCTATTGTTAGCCAATTATAACCAAAATATTCCATTCTATGATAATTAAATTACATGTACAGTCCCTATACTTGGCAATTCATGATGCAATGCAGCAATGATACAAAACTAGCAATCTAGTTACAATACAATTTGACAAGGCTTCTAAACCTATGTGCTACCAAACTATTTAATAAGCTTCCATTAATTTTCTCCTTGTCACTATGAGGTCTGGTCCTTAAAAATATTGGCCCACAATGGGGTGAGATATACAATCTTAGTAACAAAAGGAAATTCCCATGTATATGTGCAAGTTAATCAATCCAGTGCAAATTTCATGTCATCAATACCAGAATCATCAATTCAATTTACAAATGAACTAGTTGAACTACCAATAACTACTGTCCCATACCAGCAATCGTACACAAGATGTTAATGGCCAATAACATCAGGAGAGGTCTGTCCACGGCACCTACTACATAGTGAGCATAACCAGGGCTCAATGCATCTGGGGTCTGATCACAACTTGGTGCTCGATCGAAGCACATGCACGAGTGGTAGTCACACCATAGCTCTACCATGGACTCACAAGGTTTAAATACAATGACAATTCAAGTAGTCAACCAATCATTTAGCATTTCAAAATCAAGCATGTGTAACAAATATCATATTAACATAAGCATATACATGGAATTAGAAAAATAACCTCAGTTACCTCAATGAAGCCAATTACTCTTCCTCTAGCTACCATGACAATCCAAATGCACATCAAGCCTATAACAAGCATAATTATCATCATTTCTAGCAACAAATTAGATATCCAAAGAGTTGAACTGCTAATGACTACCTAAAGGTTACTCACCTAGCTTCTTAAAGGGTCAATTGCACCAATTCAAGGTCAAGACATCAAAGATCACAATGCTTCACTCCCCACCTCTCTATTTTCGTACATATACAAGCCATGCACCAAAAGTCAGTCCAATTGATGGGAATTTAGTACATACATCTCATAAAAGGAGAGAAATCACTTACCCATACATCTAAGAGTTTAAATAGACTGGGTTGAGCCTCAACTATCAAGAACACACCATGGGACATTCCTAAATTTAGACTTCAGTCATCAAGCCCAGAATTTTCATTGTTTCACCATCTCCTTGTAATTTCACACAATAGCAAAACCCATTATGAAAATCAATCCTTGAGGACATTTTCCAGCAAAATAATACACAAAATGATAGGGAAATACTTACCCAATCACCCCTCTAGCTTCTAACTTCGAAAATCTTACAAGGAAACGTCCAAACACCAAATTTCATATTTGAGAAGAAGATGAAAATGCTCAAAACCAGAAACTAGTTAGACCAAAATGAAGAGGAGAATGAGAGGGTCATGTTTTATATAGACTACCTTGGTCAAATCTTCCTCTAGAAGCGAGAAATGGTGAAGGAATGCAGAAAAACCCTAGCCCCTCTTCTCAAGTGTGAAAATAGCTTTCTAGATCTGCAAAACATGAATTTCTTAGTAGCCAAATAGGTGGAGAGAAGACTTCTTAGGGTTTTAGTGAAGATGGGCTGGTCCAATGGGCCCATTATTTCTAGTAGGCTAGTGCTAGGTGAAATGGGCTGCAGAGAGTTTAGAGCTAAAAGTGGAATGTGATGACCCAATGGCGCAATTCCTTGTGGGTTCAGATTTTTAAGCTTATTGGGCCTTATTTCATAAGTTGGGCTGCAGCAATTTGATAGGGTCAGGCCAAGTTCCAAGAGTCAATCTAATTTGGGTCTACATAATATGCGTTGGGCTAGCTCATATTAATTGGATCTTGGCCCTATTTTATTAAATCAGATTGGGCCATTGCTAGGTAATCTCTCTTGGCCCAAGTCTCATGATAAGAAGTTAGGCTTGCATTTAAAATTATTAGGCCTCCATAAATCCTTATCCATGGCTTACAAAAATTAATTTTAGGCTTAAATTAAGCTTTAACCTAATTGAAATCTTAAACCTATATTAATAACTTTATTTCTTTATAAATTTCCATTCATATAGCTTACCTAATTATTCCTTAATAATTATTCTTAATTAATCTAAATACATTATTAACACCTTAATTAATTTTGGGGTGTTACACCTCTAGCATCAAAGTGCTGTAGAATCTTACCTTATACTCCCTAAGTGTATCATGCACGTAAAGTGCCTCTAACCACTACCCAAATGTACGTCAACACATTCCATAAGTAAACAAAATCATACAAAAAAGACAACATGTATAAGCACCACATGCCTATACTGCAACACCATATATTTTTAACTCCCTTCATGATATTCACATGCTTTACATCATCAATTCCATGAAAGAGTAAGGAAAAGGGATTAAAAATAATACATTTCTTTGCGTTGCGTGGTGTTTAAAAATTCCATTCGGTGTCACATGGACCATGTGAGCTCATACAACACATTCCCATATTTAATCACATGAATACAACTCATTTGAATCATCAAAAGTGTCCTACATCTCAAGGAACTCAAAGGAATGCATGAAATATACATATATAATTTCGGCCAGATTTGTCCTCATTTCTATCACAACTTTGAAAAATCATAACTAATTTTAGAAAAATAAAAATCATGCATTCATGGGAATTCTAGAAAGCCACACATGTCTAACTATGTCCAGACTATAACATCCAACACAAAAGATTTTGGCATTCGAAATGGTCCAGAGGTCAAGCTATCCACTGGTGCTATCATAAAATTCTACAACAAACTTCAAAAATGTCCAATTAATTCCATAAAAATTTAATCCATGCCAATCTAGAAAACTATGAATGTTAGCTAGAGAGAAAAAATAACTCTAGACTGGTTCAGGCATACTAGAGCTTGAAACTCAATCAAACAATAACTGAGGTTAGGTGGAGTTCCTGATACTGTACAGTTTTTTGAAAATTCATATCTCCCTCTCTGGATCTCCAAATGAGGTGTTTCTAATTGGCACAAGTCACTGAGAATGTCTAGTTTCTTTGTATAAAATTTTGTGACAATTAGACATCATTTGAGCCCTGTGTGACAGATTTCATTTTCGCACCTGAGTGAACAGTGACATGATAAAAATAAAAAAATTTGCCAACTTTGAAAATTCATCAAATATTATGTAGACCTCTAAAAATTATATTCTTTAGCTTTCTAAAAATCTCTCAACAAGATCTAATTGTATGCCAAATCTTAGATCAAGAAAAGCTTGTTTGAATAAAAACTAACATAGGGTTCTAAATTGGTGAAATTTGGCTCCACATGGGATACCAAAATGTCCAAATGGCTTTCCTTGGGGTTTGGTACTTCTTGGGCAAGTCTAAAAGCATAATTAGGACTTGTGTGAGCTGCCTAAATGGTCCCAAACTCCATACATCTCATTTTGGCCATCTCATCCACACATATGCACAATTCCATAAACTCATTCAAGAAGTCACATTGTCCATGCATACTCAATTTGCATTCTAGTGGTCACATAATATATTCTCCCATTTAAACTTGACATATTATCATAATTACATATGTTCCAAAGGTCATAGACCATATGCAACAATAATTTACATTATTAGACACCATTATGGCTTTAAAAAGCAAAACTATGCATATTGGTGTCAAGCTCTTCTCTTCAAGGTGGTTGGCTTCCATTACCTTGTCCACTTAGTCCACCTAGCATGTTAGAACATTAGAGAGGAGGGAATGAGATTCAAAGAATCCCAATAGCTCATCTCCCATTCAATTATACATAATGAATGCAAAACAAGTCCAATAAATGCATGCATAGTCATAGTCATTTTTATCATATGACTCAAAAATGGGTTTAGAAAAATTTAAAACTCTCCCTAGCTATGAGAACTTCTCTTGTCTGAACCTATGCTAGGTTTTGGCATCCATAGACTTTGCTTTATTTTCTCAAGGGAAGATGCATGTGGGGAGCCTCTTAGGGATCTTAGGAGCTCATTTAAACTCTTATTTAGGCCTAGGAATCATTATACAAAGTCAAAATTTACAAGATGCAATTGAAACCGTAGAAATTGCATCTTGAAATCTAATGGCTTTTTGTTAATTCCTTTTGCATATTCTTAATATCCACACCCTTTTTCCTTAGATTCATCCTTGGTTCTACCTAAAAATCAAATCCTCCTATGGTTCCTTAGATGAGGAAAAATGGAGAAGAAGAGAAACTAAAGATAGCAACCATAGGAAGAGAAATCACCTTATTTTCTTACTTTTTCTCACTTGAATCTTGCTTTCTCTAAGCTCCTCTCTTCAAATCCAAAATTTTTCCTAAGTTTCTCCCTTAAATCAGATTTGTAAACTTCATTTTAATCAAAGGAAACAAAGGAGAATGAAGGAGAGAAGGTTTGGATGGAAGAAAGCATGAAAAACTACCAAGAAACTATACCTTAAAGTTTGGATTTCTCCTTCTTCTTCTCTCCCTTTGGTGCACCTAAACCCTAGCCTTCTTCTCTAAAATTGGGCAGAAAATTTTGAGTCTAAATGAAGGACAGAATGAGGCGCCACCTATTTATAGGGGGAGGAGGAAGCATTTTTCAAAAATTCTCATTTTGCCCTTAATTTTTTGCATTTTCGTTTCTCCTTCATTTTAGCTCCTTTTTTAGAACTGTCTTTCCATTATAAAATTTAGGTTCACAATTTAGTAAAATGCTTTTGGAATCACTCAAATCGGACCTAAAACCTTCCTGAACGAATCCGTCAAAGTTCAGGTACACTGACGTTGAAAAATGTCCACTGGAGAGGATTTAACTGTCCCAGGGCTTCTCATGGTTTCAGGGCCTTTGAGAACCCTAAAGAACTCAAAACTTTAATTTAAAAATCCTTTCTATATGAATTCCAAAATTTGTTCAAAATTATGAAAATGCTATTACGTTTCATAAGATTTCCGTCAAAATTTGTTTCTTCATTCTAGCTCCATTTTTCCTTTCATTTGAGGTTAGGATTCTCATTTTTAGGAGTCTATAATGTTAGTCAAATTTTTTGGAACCTTAACTAATTCAAAGAGAGACTTGCTTTGAATACATGCCCGTTTCTGTCATTTAAAGAAAACCGAACGTTACAATTCTTCCCCTTTAAAAAATTTTCTCATTAAAATTTAGATAACATAGCTCATGGGAAAAGTTCTGGATATTTCCTTCTCATATCATCCTTTAGTTCCCAGGTAGCTTCTTCAGGAGATAACCCATTCCAAACCACTTTTACTAGCGGTATCGTCTTATTCTATAACGGCTTGAGTCTAATGTCCACGATTCGATCTAGTGATACTATGTATGATAGATCATCCAGTAACTACACATTCTTATATTCTATGACATATGAGGGGTCGAGTTAGTACTTTTAAGCAAGGAAACATAGAATACGTTATGGACTTAGCTTAAGTTTGGGGGAAGGGCTAGTCTACAAGCCATAAGTCCTACTTTATCAAGAATTTGGAAAGGACCTATGTACTTTGGACTGAGCTTCTTACTTTTAATGGACCAACCTATTCCTGTGACTAGACACACTCTAATGAAGACATGGGCTCCAATCTCAAACTTTAACAGTCATCTACATTTATCTATGTAACTTTTCTGTCTACTCTGGGCCGTCAGGAGTTTCTTCCTAATGGTCTCTATTTGTCTGGTCCCCTAACTCTGGGCCTATAAGGCTCTGCTCTTCTAACTTAACCCAACACATCAGAGACCTACACTTCCTCCCATACAATGCCTCATACGGTGCTATCTGTATACTTGCATGATAACTGTTATTATAAGAAAACTCCGCTAGAGGCAAGTATGTATCCCAGTTTCCTTTCATCTTTAAGACACATGCCCTCAACATATCCTTTAGGGTTTGGATGGTTCTTTCCATTTGTCCATCAGTCTGAGGGTGATAGGATGTGCTAAATTTGAGTCTAGTACCTAAAGCATCCTGTAATGATCTTTAGAAATTCGATGTGAATTTGGGATCTCTATCTGACATTATGCTCTTAGGTACACCATGTACTCTAACTATCTCCCTGATGTACAGCTGAGCTAATTTATCTAGGCCATAAGTGGCTTTCATAAGTAAGAAGTGCACTAACTTTGTTAACCTATGCACTATTACCCATATTGCATTATGCCTCGATGATGTCCTGGGTAAACCTATGACAAAATCTATAACTATGTTATCCCATTTCCACTCTGGGAAATCTACGGGCTGAAGTAACCTAGCTGGCTTCTGGTATTCTATTTTCACTCTCTGGCATACTAGATATCAGGAGACGTATTCTGCTATGTTTGTTTTCATTTGAGGCCACTAGAAAATTTTCTTTAAATCCTGGTACATTTTATTACTGTTTGGATGAATGGCATACTTACTCTTATGTGCCTCATCTAATATTTTCTCTTTGATTTCTGTATTTCTAGGCACATACAGCCTATCCTTGTATGTCACTATGTTATCCTCAGACAGATTGAACTCCTGAATGCTACCCTGGGCTATCTGGGTTTTAATCTTACTTACATGATCATTTGTCTGCTGAGCCTCTCTTGTCTGATCTCTTAGGTCATTTTCTATTCGGGTTTCACTTATTAATAGCTTACCTAAATACACCTCACAGGAGAGACTTATATATCTGAATCTCTTAATCAATTCTTACTCTCGGATCATCATATTTGCCATGTGTATAGATTTTCTACTTAAGACATCAGCTACCGCATTAGCCTTATTGGGATGGTATTTCAGTATGAAATCATAATCTTTCAAAAATTCTAACCATTTTCGTTGTCTCATATTCAGCTCTTTCTATTCAAATAAATATTTAAGGCTCTTGTGGTCACTATAAATGTCTATAGCTGCCCCATATAAGTAGTGTCTCTATATTTTCAAAGCAAACACCACTGTAGCTAATTCTAGGTCATGTGTAGGGTAGTTTTCCTCATGAGGTTTTAACTGTCTAGAAGCATAAGCTACCACTCGGCCTTTATGCATAAGCACACATCTTAACCCTTTATTTGAGGCATCACTGTAGACTATAAAAGTCTCTCTAGGGTCAGAGAGTACTAAAACTGGGGCTGTGGTTAACTTGTGCTTCAACTCTTGAAAACTACTCTCACATTTTCATTCCACACAAATGGCACATTCTTTCTAGTAAGCCGGGTTAGTGGCATCACTATCTGAGAAAAGCCCTGAATGAACCTCCTATAGTAACCTGCTAAACATAGGAAGCTCTTGATCTCTATCACTGTCCTAGGTCTCTCCCACTGTAACACTACTTCTACTTGCGACCCCTACCTGGGAGATTACATGACCTAGAAACTGAACTTCAGTGAGCCATAACTCACATTTACTGAGTTAAGCATACAATTGTCTCTCTCTTAGGGTCTCCAAGGCTAATCTCAAGTGTTGCTCATGTTCCTCTCTACTTTTTGAGTAGATGAGGATGTCATCTATGAAGACTACTACAAATCTGTCTAGGTATGGCCTGAAAACTTTGTTCATACAATCCATGAATACTGCGGGTGCATTCGTCAACCTAAAAGGCATAACTAAAAACTCATAATGCCTGTATCTAGTTCTAAAAGCTATTTTGGGAATATCCTCAGCCTTTATTCTAAATTGATGGTATCCTGACCTAAGGTTTATCTTAGAAAATACTAACGCTCCTACCAACTGATCTAGGAGGTCATCTATATGGGGGAGAGGGTATTTATTCTTAATGGTTATCTTATTGAGTTTCTAGTAATCTATACATAATCTAAAGCTCCTGTCTTTCTTCTTTACGAATAGGACTGGAGCTCTCTATGGCAAGACACTGGGTTTGATAAAACCTTTCTCTAAAAGTTCTTCTATCTATTTCTTAAGCTCAACTAGCTCAGTGGGAGCCATCTTATACATGGCCTTAGACACTAGACCTACCCTAGGTATAATGTCTATAGGAAACTCTACCTTTCTCTTTGGGGGAAGTCCGCTAATCTCTCTAGGGAATACCTCTAGGAACTTCCTCACTACGGGAATCTCATCTATACCTTCTACCTCAACTTGAATTGAAAAGAAAACTAGATACCCCTAACAACCATGCCCTAGAGATCTCTCACCCTAGGAGGTGGTCATGACGGATAACTCAGTCCTCATACTAGGCATAGTCCCACACTCAGGTAAAGTGATACATCTGTGGTTACAATATAATGTGGCATTATTTGCAGACATCCAGTTCATGCCAATCATCACATCGATATCAATAAGGGGCATACAAATCAAATCAAGGGTGGTAAGGCAATGATTAAATTGGATCACACAATTCAAACAAGCACGAGAGGTAATGGCTCGATTTCTTGTGGGGGTAGATACATGCAAATCATATGGAAGTGTATGCATACTTAGACCCAACCTCCTAGCACAATCATATGATATAAAAGAGTGGCTAGCATTCGAATCAAATAATGTAGTTACAGAAAAATCATTTATTTTAGTAGCACCTTGAATCAGACTCAGGGACCGGCTAGCCTCCTGCTGTGATAGGGCAAAGACTCTACCCTGGGTCTGAAATTTGGGAGGAAGAGCCATCTCCCACTACTATGTGATATGCGGAGGAGCTTATGTACAATCTTCGGCCATGTGTCCTGGCCTACCACACCTAAAGCATACGTTCTGCCCCGCATAACATGGTTTGGTGCTCTGATTCTTGCTATACTGGGGACATGTGATAGGTGCAAAGCTACCTCAGTTAGACTGAGTCCTCTGTCTCTTGCCTTCCCAGCTCCCCTGGCCTCTGCCACCTCTCCTGCTAGTCACTGCAGCCTGTGATCCCTCTCTAGGTCTCTTGGGCTCAGGGAGGGGTGGTCTAGCACTGGAGGTAGGCTGCATCATCCTGAGATTCATCTCTGTTACTCTGTATACCTCAACAAGGGTGTTAAAGTGCCTGATTCTCTGTAGCACTACCCTATCTCTAATCTCAAGGAGCAAGCTTTTCTCTAATCTATCTGCTCTCCACCTCTCGTCATCATGTCTCTGTAGATAGGAGGAGTATCGGGAAAGCTTTACAAATTTTGCTACATATTGGTCCACGAACATCCCCTTTGTCTGCTTCAAGAGAATAAATTAGTATTACTGAAGTATTGTGGGGTATAATCGCATTACACTTTATTATTCTCAGGGGCATGATTATTGTGATGAGTGATCTCTTCACTAGAATTCAAGAAACATTCGTTTCAACAATCATTACAAGCCTCACATTATTATTCCTTTATATTTCTTCTTTGAAGTTGAAAAGTAAAAAGCATGTTCACATAATTAGCTATTCCTATAAGCTAATACTATGCCAAGTATGCATCATGATTGCCAAGCTTCTAACCATAAAATTTAAATTAGAACTATTTCTTGAACCATTGCTCTGATATCAAATGTGACGACCCTAGCATCTAATCTTAGTAATTAAGGTTAAAGACGCGATTAATAATCATCAATCAAGGTTTGAAGTCATTATGAGATTACTTACATTAGGAAAAGGTAAGGAAATTTAAACTTTGATGTTGTTAGAGTCATTAACTAATTACTCATAACTATTTATGTATATGAGGGAATTAAACCCACAATTATAAGCTTTTAATCCTATCATCCATTAATTCTAACTCACAAAAACCTCCTATAAGTATTACTAAATCATTCCTTATCATTTCCATAGAGAAAACCAAAGTTTCTAGGTTAATGTGAGAAATTGAGCACCTTAGTCGTGGCTAGATTCTCTTGCGCTGTGGCCAATTACTCTCGGGTTCAACTCCTTACATTTTCACAAATTTTGTATATTTCACCGTGGCGAATTACCCTCTAGAACACCACCAGACTTGCCTCTCACATTTCGCCATGGCTAACATCGCTCTTCGTTGTAACACCTCAAAGTTAATTAAGGTGTTAATCATAGATTAGATATAATTAAAAATAATTATTATGGAATAATTGGGCAAACCACATGAATGGGAATTTAGAGAGAAATAAACTATTAATATGGATTAAAGATTTAATTAGGTTAGAAATTTCATCTAGGCCTAAGGATTAATGAAGGCCCAATGATTTTAGGTGTAGACCTAACTCCTTATTATGAGACTTAGGCTAAGAGAGATCACCTAGCAATGACCTAATCTGATTTAATGAGATAGAGACCTAAGACTCAATTTACATAAACCCTTATAATTGGCCCGACATTCCTTATGTAGACCCAAACTAAATGGACTATTGAAAACTTGACCCAACCTAACTAAAAATCTGAACTCTTATAGTTGGTCCAACAAATTAAAACCTTAGCCCAGCAACTAGTGAGAGCCTAATAGGTGTTTAGGCTGATGGGTTAACCTATAACCCATTTAGGACTCAACTTAAACCCTAAAATTAGTTTAGCCACCCCCCATTCTATAGAACCACAAGAAACACAAGAAGCAAATTCGGAGGTCCCTTGGAGGCTAGATTTCTCACCACCTTCTTAGCCCTATTTCTCACTTTTAGAGTCAAAATCAGCCAAGGTAAGTGTTGTATATCTTAATCCTCTTTTCTTTCTCTTCAATTTGACTTGATTGGCTTCTCAGGAGCACCTTTACCATACCCAAAATCTTAAAAAATGTGTTTTTAGTGTTTTATGGTGAAATTTCATGGGTTGAGGCTACAAGTATTGTTATGTAAGTATAAACTCCTCATTTTGATGTTTTATATGCTAGTTAGAGACCCCATTGGCTGACTTATGATATGGGCTCCATTTCTATACCAAAATATCCATAACATAGGGTGATATTTTGAAGTTTCTGGGCTAGGGAAGGCAAAATCCAAAATTAAGCCTCTTGGTGGCTGGGTAAGTGTCCCTTAGGCAAGTATTGATGGATTAATTCTTTGATTATTGGGTTATTGCTATAATTGAAGAATGGGGATGGTAATAGACTAACTTAGAGTGGTAATTTTCTGATGTTATGATTATAAGAAGATTTTGGTACTACTATTAGCTTCCCAAATGGGCTACAAGTGAGGTAACCGAGGATTATATAAATTTCATGATATATTTGCTTTAATTGTATATTTGCTATGCATGAATGATTTGAAATGCTAAATGTAATGTCTAGTTTTTGTTAAATGATGAAAACGGGTACATTTTCAAAGCAAGTCCCCTGAAATGAATTAGTTAAGGTCCCGAAAAATTTGAGTAACATTCTAGACTTATACTAAATGAATTGGTTGGCTATCTATTGTGTTATGTTTGGACCTTGCGACTCCATGGTGGAGCTGTGGTGTGGCTGCCACCCTTGCATGTGCTTTGATCGGACACCAAGTTATGATCAGACCCAGATGCACTGAGCCCTAGTTGTGCTCATTACGGAGTAGGTGTAACACCATATTTATCTTGCTTGCCTCATGCCATTTCTAGGTCTTATTCTATGCATTTCATAATGAAGCAAGAAAGGTAGCATGAGAACAATGATTGTACATGCACTTTGCCACAGATAAAATTTTTCCTTCAGAGTCTCATGGGCCATATGGACTCATGTATCACATTCTCATATTTAATTATACAAATACAACTTAAATCCATCACCAAAAGTGGTCTACAACTCGTGCAAGGCAAAGGAATACATGAAATTCCATGAGGTAGCCTCGACCAGAATTTCATACTTTCTGTTACAAATTTTGAAAAATCATGACTAATTCTAGAAAAATTAAAATCATCCATTCTTTACCATAATCTAAACATGTCTTTTTTATGATAAAAATACGTCCAGGCCATGAAATATCACACAGAAGACATTTGAAATTTGAAAATGTGCAGAGGTCTGACTGTTATTGGTACTAATACAGCTTTTTGCTATAAATTCAAAAATGTCCAATTAATTCCACAAAACTCCAATCCATGCAAATAATACCAATCTAGAAAGCTACGGATGTTAGCTAGAGGAGAAAAATAACTTCAAGCTAGTTTAGGCATGTCTAGGCATAAAAAACTAATCAAATAGTAACCTAGGTCAGTCTAGATGCTAATATTGGACAAAAATTATAAAAATTTATATCTCCCTCTCTAGACATCCAAATGAGGTGCTTCTAGTTGGCACAAGTCACTAGGAATGTCTAGTTTCTCCTTAAAAATTTTTGTACTTTAGCTTCCTAAAAAGCTCTTAACAAGCGCTAAATGCATGCCAAATCTCAGATCAAGAAAAGTTCATTTGGACAAAAAGTGGTATAGGTTTCCAATATAGTCAATTTTTGTTCATATTAGATACCAAATGTGTCCAAATGGTTTTTCTTAATGTTTGGCATCTCTTGGGCAAGTGTAAAAGCATGAATATGACTTGAATGAACAACCTAAGTGGTCCCAAACCTCATGCATCTTAATTTGGCCATTCCACCTCCATTTACACATACATTTCCATGATGCAAGTTGCCATTACATGTTCAAATTGCACATTTCCATACATACAACCTTAAACTTCATTTGTACATGATACATTAGCATAATTGTACATGTTCATAACATGATGGGACATATACAACCATAGATTGCAATAATTACCATTCATATGGCTTTAAAGAGATAAAACCTATACACTTTGACGTCAAAATCTTATCTCCCAAGGTGTGGGCTCTCATTGCCTTGTCCACTTGGTCCACCTAGCATGTTAGAATATTGGAGAGGAGGGAATGAGATCCAAAGAATCCCAATAGCTCATCTCCCTTTCAATCACACATAAAAGATGCAAAACAAGCCTTACAAATGCATGTATTAGCATATTTACATGTGCAATCATTCAAGAAGCATTCTTGGCATTTGAAAAAGTCATACATGACATACATAGGCTTGCTAAGTAAGTGGATTAGCCTTACCCATTCACTTGTGGATTTTGGACTTGCCTCACCCATTCTTTAAGAGATTCTTAACTCAACCTTGCTCTTAGGAATCAATCTTACTTTTGGGAGACTCTTTACTTTGTCTCAACTAAACTTTAAGGGTTCTTGGCTCATCCTCACCATGGCTAAAGGTTCTTGGCATCACCATACTCAAGCAAACCCAGGCAAGCATCATAAACATCATTTAGAAACATAATGCATCATCATGGTACTATGGCATATGAAATCATGCTAGAATACTTTTTATGACTTAAACATACATAAACACATGCAAAGACAAGCCAAACATACATTCATGTATGAGAGATGTAACATCTGGTTCTCTTTAAACAAGAGAAAATGTGAGAAATATAATGTACGGTTTCTCCATCAATGAACGAAATTTACCAAATACAAAAGGAAGTCCCCTAAAATGATTTAGCTAAGGTCCCAAAAAATTTGGGAAGCATTCTAAACTCCTAAAAATGAGAATCCCAGGCTTAGAAGAAAAGAAAAAAGGAGCTAAAATGAAGAAACAATTTTTTACAAAAAACTTATGAAACGTAATGGCATTTTTATAATTTTGAGAAAATTTTGGAATTCACATAAGAGGGCTTTTTAAATGAAAGTTTTGTGTTCTCTGGGATTCTTAGAGGCCTTGAAAACCATGGAAAGCCCCGGGACAGTTAAAACTCCTCTGGTGGATATTTTCTAATGTCAGTTGACCTGGACTTTGATTGATTCTTTCGAGAAGGTTTTAACTCTGATTTGAGTGATTCCAAAGGCATTTTACTAAATTGGGAACCTAAATTTCATAATGGAAAAGACGGTTCTCAAAAGGGAGTTAAAAGGAGTTAGAAACAAAAATGCCAAAAATAAAGGGCAAAATTGGAATTTTTGAGAAAGTGGAAGCTTCTTGAATACACTTTAAGTTTCTTATTTCTTCTCCCCTTCATTTGCAAAACCCATTCTGCCCAAAAACCAAAGAAAACATCAGCTCTCTTAGGCACACCATGGAGGAGAAGAAAGGAGGAGAAAAAGCAAGGAAAAGGTAAGAAATTTCATGGATTTTCATGCTCCTTCTTCTTCCAAACTTGTTCCTCTCCTCTTGAGCTTTCTTCCTATGGTTTTATTGAAGTTTTTGGAACTATTTTAAGGGAAGAACAGAGGGGAAAATTCGGATTTAAAGAGAGGAGGCCAAGGAAAGTAAGAATCAAGCAAGAAAACAAGGAAAAACAAGATAAATCTTCCATCCCACGGTAGCTACTTCCTCCCCCTTCTTCTCCCTATTTTGCCCCATGTATATAGATGTAGGAGGGCTTGAATTTTAGGTAGAACCAAGGGTGAATCTTAGGAATTTAATAGAGGAGAATAAGAATATGCAAAGAAATCTAAATAAAAACCATGAATTTGCAAGATAGAAAAGTTAAGGTTTTGATTGCACCTTGAACTCTACCATAAACCCTAGCCATATTTTATGATGTTTAAGTATTCATATGAGTTCCTGAGACACTAAGAGAGCTTCCTACATGATTCTCCCATCAAAGGAAGCAAGAAAACTCCATTAGTGCATTATGGAAACATAACTTCGGTCAAGGAGAGTCCATGCACCTAGGGAGTGTTTTAATTCCTTCTAAGTTTAGTTTTATATCATGTATGATGGGATAGTATGAAAGGAAGCCTTGGAAAAAGTTTAAAATTCATAAGAAGCAAGATGGCCTTATATGTTCCATAATATAGCTTAAAGAAGCAACACCAAGCTAAGCTCCTAGAATTGATTATGTGATGACTCTAAGAAGTTTAAATGGAGTCAAGAGTCATGAGTGGATAGATAAAATGGAGCCAAGATGATATTTTTTTAAGGTTGCTTCATTAAGTGCATTATAGAACCATAAAAGAGCCTTATGAGTCACCTAGCCTTTCTAGTGATTGTGTGGCCTTAGACTTTGCTTCAAGAGTATAATTAGCTCCCATATGATGTGTCTAGGCCAAGATGAATGATCTTTACCTTCTTGGGTGTGTGAGGTCAAGGGAGAGGATTCATGGCTTAAGGAAAAAGTGTACAAATGCTAGCAAAGTAGCTCTCTCTACCTTCTCTCATGCATGATTGCTTGCTTTACTTGTCTTTGAATGTGTGTATGTGTATTTCAAGTCATGAGAAATGTTCTAGCATGAGCTCTTACTCTATGGTACCATGATGGTGCATTATATTTTCTAAATGATGTTCATGATGTTTGCTTTGGTTTGCTTGAGTGTGGTGACGCCAAGAACCCCTAACCATGATGAGGATGAGCCAAGAACCTTTAAGATTGATTGAGACAAAGTAAAAGATCTCCCAAAAGTGAAGTTAACTCCCAAGAGCATGGTTGAGTTTAAGAACCTCTTAAAGAATGGGTGAGGCAAGTCTAAAATCTATAAGTAAATGGGTGAGGCCAATCCACTTGCTTGACAAGCCTATGTATGCTATGTATGACTTTTTCAAATGCTAAGAATGCTTCTTGAATGATTGCACATATTCATATGCCATGCATGCATTTGTGAGACTTGTTTTGCATGCTTTATGTATGATTGAATGGTAAATGAGCTATTGGGATTCTTTGAATCTCATTCCCTCCTCTCCAATGTTCTAGCATGCTAGGTGAACTAAAAAGAGTAAGGGAATGGGAGCCAACCACATAAGAAAGGAGAGCTTGACACTAAAGTACATGGATTTGGCAACTTTAAGGCTTTATGAATGATAATTAGTGTAATCTATTATTACATAAGACCCATGACCTCTTAAAAATGTATAATTATGTTAATATGTGATGTAGAAATGAGAGATTATTTTATATGACTATTAGAATGTATATTGAGCATGAGATGACAAACTTTGCTTTTTGAAAGTGTGATACATTAGTGTATAAATGGAAGTGGAGTAGCCAAATTGAGATACATGAGGTTGGGGACCATTTGGATAGTTCATACAAGTCTTAATTATGCTTTTAGATGTACCCAGAGGTGCTAAACCCTAAGAAAAGCTATTTGGACATTTTGGTATCTTGTATAGACCAAGAATTGACTATTTTAGAACCCTATGTCACTTTTTGTCCAAATGAGCCCTTCTTGATCTATGTAACACCCCATAATTAATTAAGGCATTAATCACGGATTAGATTAATTAGGAATAATTAATATGGGATAATTAGGTAAGTTAAGTAAATGGAGATTTTAGAAAGGTAAATTTATTAATATGGGTTTGAGATTTAATTGGGAGAGAAATTTCATCTAGGCCCAAATTAATGTAGGAGGCCATGATAAGAGGCTAATGGAGGCCCAATAAGCTAGGTGCAGACCCAACTTGATCCAATGCGATGGAGGCCCAATACCCACCTTATATAGGCTCTTATAATTAGCCCAATAACCCTTGTGCAGATCCAAAACCTTTGGGCTCTTAAAACTTAGTCCGGCCCAATTGAATTTCAGCAACCCAACACCTTGAAACTGGCCCAACAATTTAAAATCTGAAGTCCAAATGGAGATGGACCTTAGAGCAACCCATGACCCATTTTTGACCCAACTTAAACCCAACTAAAACTCTAATACATCAGCCTCTTCCTCACACTAGCTGAAACACAAAACACATCTCAAAATTCGGAAGTTGAGAAGGAGGCTAAGGTTGGGGGCAAGAATTCTGCATTTTCTCACATTTAAAGCAAGATTCAGCTAAGGTAATAGTTATACAACTTAATCCCCTCATCTTTCTCTTTAATTTGGTCTGATTAGTTTTTCATTTAGAGTATTTTCACCCTACCCAAAATCTAAAATGTGGGAATTTGGGGATTTTCTTGGTGAAATTCGTAAGTTGAGGTTAGGGCTGACCTTGGGTGAGTTTAAACCCTCCATTTTGATGCTTTATTTGTTAATTTGAGACCCCCATAGCTAATTTATAAAATGGGTATTAATTCTGTACGAATTTGCTTAGGATTTTGGGTGGAATATTGTGTTTTCTGGTGAAGGACACTCTAATCTGAATTTGGGAATTGTGATGGCTGTTGCAAATTTATCTACAAATAAGGTAACTGGGGTTTATATTAATTCTATGTATATATTTGATTTAATTTCATATGTTGCTGTATATGAATGATTTAAAATGTTGAATGAATTGGTTGGCTATTTGTTGAATTGTGATTGGACCTTGTGAGTCCATGGTGGAGCTGTGGTACGGCTGCCACCCGTGCATGTGCTTCGATCGAGCACCGGGTTATGATCAAACCCTAGATGCACAGAGCCCCAATTGTGCTCAATAAGGAGTAGGTGCCGTGGACGGGCCTCTCCCGATATTAATGGCCTTTAACATATGATAATATGATTGCTAGTATGGGATAGTAATCATGATAGCCTAATTGTTTCATTTGCTGATATGATGGATATGATTCTAATGTTGATTTTGATTCATGCATATATGATAATTAAACTGGATATATGATGGAATTGCCTTAGTTACTGAGATTTATATCTCACCCTGTTTCATGGGATTAACATTTCAGGTGAAGGTTCTTCAGGTAAGGATAAAGGGAAGCAAGTGGATGAAAATCCATGAGCTCCAACATATGGGAGACGGCTACACTTAGGCTGGCCTATTTAGTAGAAATGCAATTTTGTTATTAGTTTACATAGCATCATCATGTATTCATGTTGCCAAGTGTAGGCGTTCATATTTTGTTTGATTGAAATGTAATCGTTAAGGATTTAAGTCTCATTATAGTTAAATATTAATGTATGAACTTATAGTATCATATATATAGTTTTGTTGAAATTGTGATACAGATCACCATATGGGAATTGTAGTCATATGATGCTTTGGATGTAGACATAAGGGAATGGTAATGGACGGATTGATGGGTAAATAGGGTAGATAAACACCATTAGAATCACATAAAATAAGGGAAGGTGGACCTGGAGTGTTTCTAAGATGAAATTTGCAGTGTAGGGGGTGAAATTTGGGTAATGTAATCACAGGAGGTGATGACCCTAACGTCAAAGTTCAAATTTTCCCCATATTTTCACAATGTGATAAATTGTAACCACTCAAACCTTGATAATTAATTGTTAATCGTATATTTAACCATAATTACAATGATTAGAAGGGAGGGTTGTCACAATCTAAGATTTGTCATGGAATTAGATCTTGTTAAGAGATTTTTGGGAAGCTAAATAACAAAATTGTTGGAGGTCTAGAGAATATTTGATGAATTTTTAAAGTTAGAATTTTTTTTGATTTTGGTCATGTCACTACTCATACTGGTACAAAAATGAAATCTATCACATAGGGCTCAAATGATATCCAATTATTGTAAAATTTTATACAAAGAAACTAGACATTCACAGGGACTTGTGCCAACTAGAAGCACCTCATTTGGATTTCTAGAGAGGGAGATATGAATTTTTAAAGATTCTATCCAGTATCAGGAACTCCAACTAACCCCAGGTACTGTTTGATTAATTTTTTATGCTTGGACGTACCTGAGCTAGTCTAGAGTTATTTTTTCCCTCTAGTTAACATCCACAAATTTCTAGATTGGTATCATTTGCATGGATTGGATTTTTGTGGACTTAATTGGAAATTTTTGAAGTTTGCTGTAGAATTCTGTGACAGCACCAGTGGATAGCCTGATCTCTAGATCTTTTTGAATGCCAAACATCCCTTGTGTTAGATGTTATGGTCTAGACATATTTTTAGCATGAAGTAGATATGTGTAGCGTTCCATAATGTCCTAGAATGCATGATTTTGATTTTTTTACAATTAGTTATGATTTTTCAAATTTTGTGACAAAAAAGAGGAAAATCTGGTCGAAAATATACACTTGTATTTTATGCTTCCCTTTGAGTTCCACAAAATGTAGGCCACCTTTAATGATGTAAATAAGCTGTATTCATGTAATTAAATATGAGAATGTGATGTATGAACTCACATGGTCCACGTGACATCGAATGAAATTTTTATACGCAACGTAACGCTAAGAAATGCATTATTTAATGCTATTTTTCCTTGCCTCTTTGTAAGTTGTTTGATATGAGGCATAGAGATAATATGAAATGAGCTAGAAATATATGGTGTTACAAAAGAAGGAGTAAGTTATCTTGCTTGCATTTACACACTTTTTTCCTTGAACTTTAAGTCCTCTCCCTTGACCTCACACACCCAAGGAGGTGGAGATCATTTCTTTTGGCCTAGACACATTATATGGAAGTTAATTAGGTTCATAGAGTTAATTCTAAGGCCACACATCTTCCTTAAATACTAACTTGGTCTACTAACACCTTTATGGTTCCAAGAATACACCTAATGAAGAAACACCCATCCAATAAGTTTTAGGCTCCATTCTTTCCTTTCATATATGATTTTTGACTCTTTTTAAGCCTCTTGGAGTCATCACACAATTAAAATAAAGAGCCTAACTACATGATGCATCTATAGGTCATATTATGGAACCTAAGACACCAATTCATTCTCTAGGCCTCCTAAATTTTTCGTAAGGTTTCCATTCATTTTCATTCATCATATATGACTCAAAACTGGGCTTGGAAAAATTTAAAACTCTCCTTAGATGTCTCAACTCCCTTTGGCCGAGACTATGCATCCTTTAGCCTCCATGGATGTTTACTTTATTTTCTTGATGGAAGATGCATATGGGGAGACTTCTAGGGATCTTAGGAACTCATTTAAACATTCATTTAGGCCTTAGAATAATTACATCAAATCAGATTTTCAAGGAAACCTATGAATGATCTTTTCTTGAATTTCTTTGCATATTTTTACTCTTCTCCCTCAAATTCATAGAATTCATCCTTGGTTTTGCCCAAAATTCAAGCCCTCTTGCATCTACATACATGGGGCAAAATAAGGAGAAGAAAGGGGAGGAAGTAGCTACCATGGGATGGAAGATTTACCTTGTTTTTCCCTATTTTTTTGCTTGATTCTCACTTTCCTTGACCTCCTTTCTTCAAATCCTAATTTTTCCTCCTTGGTCTAACCTCAAAATAGTCCCAAATACATCAAAAATTCTATGGGAAAGAAGGGAAAGTAGAGGAGGATGGATTTGCTAAAGAGAAACTAAGAAATCCTTACCTTTTCCTTGCCTTTTCTCTAAAGCTTCTTCTTTTGGTGTGCCTAAGAGTTGTCTCTCTTCTCTAGTTTTGGGGCATAATTTGGTCGACCTAAATGAGGGGAGAAGAAGAGCACCTCATATATATAAGGGATTTAAGAAGAACTTTTCAAAAATTCTCATTTTGCCCTTCGTTCTTGGCATTTTCGTTTCTAACTCATTTTCACTCCTTTTTGAGAACTATCTTTCCATTATGAAATTTAGGTTCTCAATTTAGTAAAATGCCTTTGAAATCACTCGAATCAAAGCTAAAACCTTCCCGAATGAATCCATCAAAGTTCAGGTGTAACGACATTAGAAAACATCCACCGGAGAGGCTTTAACTGTCCCAAGGCTTCCTATAATTTTTCAGGGCCTCTGAGAACCTTAGAGAGCTCAAAATTTTCATTTAAAAAGCCCTCCTATATGAATTCCAAAATTTTCTCAAAATGACAAAAATATCCTTACGTTTCGTCAACCTTTCGTTACATTTTGTTTTGTTATTCTAGCTCAGTTTTTCTTTCTGTCTGAGCCTGGGATTCTCATTTTTAGGAGTCTATAATGCTTCTCAAATTTTTAGGGACCTTAACTAAGTCATTTCAAGGGACTTGCTTTTGTATCCAATGAATTTCGTTCGTTTATAAAGAAACCATACCTTACGTTTCTCGCATTTTCTCTCATTTTTAGAGAACTAGATATTACATTTCTCCCCCCTTAAATAAATTTCATCCTCAAAATTTGGGGTATGCTTTCCTCTTACTCTTTTATTTTCTAACTAACTACTCTTTTCTTTCCCTTCTTCCTGGCTTTATACGCTTTTCTCAACAATTTTACTCTTTCGAGTTTCTCTCGGCTAGGGGATTTTCATTAATAGCTCTTAGTGAGGATTCTATTATTTCAAAGTACTAGCTAGTTTTTCTTGTAAAGGAAAAAGTTTCTAACTCTAGAGGCCTATCTTGGGAGAGCTTACTAATCATATCAGGTTAATCTTAACCTGTTCGCAGGGGTTAGCATTTCTTTCAGTGGACTCATCTACACATCTCGTGATGTAACTCATTTCATATCAAGTCTCCCGTATCCTCTCCCAATGGCTTCTCATAAAGTCTCATCTTCTTTTCTGATCATCACAGCCATTGGAGATTTCTGTCAACTTACTAATTTAAAATATACTGTCCACTATCCATCTCTGCGTTCTTCCTTACTAGCTCATCTTGTGATTACAATTTATATTTCTTTCTATCATAGGCCTTACATCTCAATTACTTGCTAGGATTACAACTCCTTTGAGGAGTTTTTACTTTTAATGACTCCAGTTTCTCTATTTACTACTACATCTGTATCAATAGGCCGGGACTTTTCCTCACTCTCTTTGCTCACTTATAGTGACATTTTATAGTCCCTCATCTCAACACTAATATGCCTAACATATGTGTCTCATACTGGCATCAAAGAGTGATTGCCACTGACAACTATTGAGCTCTAGTAGGATGCTAGTTATACTCACAATTTCAATCACTGGAGGTATACTGTACCACTTACCTCATGTAAAAATTGCACCTGACCCTTTTTTGAATACATAGTCTAGCATATCAGGATCTCTCTATCCCTCAATCAGGGCCAATATTTGTTAGGTAGTGTTTATTTGTCTCTAACTCTGGAAAGTTAATTTCTTGCTTTCCTCATCCTATACACTATGCTCATCTCTCAAGAGATCTAGTCAATAGTCTAATTATCTTAGTAAAGCCTTCATATCTCTGTGGCAACGGTCTACCAGACTCAAGATATCTCTAGTCTTTAAGACAAAAGCTAACTGAAGCTGTATTGATCTTTGAGACTAACTGCTCTATAATAGCTATCTTAGGTTATCATCTCACCATAGGGCTATCATGTTGGGACTAGGGCTCTCTATAACTCTGTGGGATCTATTGTGACCCCTATATCTACTGCGACCTCTCAGAGCCCTGCTAGGGTCTACTGTAACCCACTGTGATATACTAAGATCTATTGCGATCTATCTCTGAAAGGCATCAAAGCCTAAGATCAGTGTATCTAACAGTAAAACATATACTCACTAAGTTAGGTAATCATTGCTCATAATAACTGAGGCTAAAGTTAGAAGTACATTGTGCTCTTCGTGCGAAGTGGGTTTTATGTCATCTGACTCTCTATGATCCCATTATACTGATACTCAGGAGGATTTTAATTTTTTGTTCATCAGTACTTGTGGGATCCTCAGATTCCTACTTCAACCCTTTTTTACTTGGGCTTTCTTTTCTTACTCTATTGACTTAGTTACTTTATGTGTACTCATTCTAACCTTTCTTTCATAGTCTATAGTTTCTAACTATGCTTACGTTCTGCTTTTAAGTGCCTTGGCACTAGGGCATCTCACACACTGAGTGTGGCTAATATCTCTGGTAAAAGAGAGGCTATATACTGGTCCTCGTTCATTTCATTTAGTTAGTAGTCTAATTGTCTGAGTAAAGCCTTTATATCTCTATTGCAGTGGTCTACCAAACTCAGGAGATCTCTAGTCTCTGAGACAAAAGCTAGCTAAAGCTATACTGATCTCTGAGACTAACTATTTTGTAAAAGCTATCTCAGGTTGTCATCTCACCGGAAGGCTATCATGCTATGACTAGGGCTCTCTGTAACTCTGTGGGATGTACTGTGGCCCCTAGGTCTACTGTGACCTCTCAAAGCCTTGCTAGGGTCTACTATAACCCACTGTGATATAATCTTTGGAAAGCGTCAAAGCCTAAGATCACTGTATCTGACAATAAAACACATACTTATTAAGTCAGGTAACCATTGCTCATAATAACGGAGGCTAAAGTCAGCAGTACATCGTGCTCTTCGTGCGAAGTAGGTTTTGTGCCATCTGACTCTCTATGATCCCATTATACTGATACTCAGGAGGATTTTAATTTTTCGTTCATCACTACTCGTAGGATCCTCAGATTTCCATTTCAGCCCCTTTTTACTTGGGCTTTCTTTTCTTACTCTATTGACTTACTTACCTTATGTGTACTCATTCTAACCTTCCTTTCATATCTTGTAGTTTCTAACTATGCCCACATTTTGCTTTTAAATGCCTTGGCACTAGGGCATCTCACACATTAAGTGTGGCTAATATCTCTGGCAGAAGAGAGGTTATATACTGGTCCTCATTCATTTCATTTAGTTAGTAGTCTAATTTTCTAAGTAAAGCCTTCATATCTCTATGGAAACGATCTACCAGACTCAGGAGATCTCTAGTCTCTGAGACAAAAGCTAGCTGAAGCTATACTGATCTCTAAAACTAACTGTTCTGTAAAAGCTATCTCAAACTGTCATCTCACGAAAGGGCTATCATGCTATGATTGGGGCTCTCTGTAACTCTGTGGGATCTATTGTGACCCCTAGGTCTACTGCTATAACACTATATATTTCTAACTCATTTCATGACATTTCCATACTTTACATTCATAGATTCCATGAAAGAGCAAGAAAAAGAAATTAAAATATTGCATTTCTTTGAGTTGCATCGTGTATAAAAATTCCATTTAGTGTCATGTAGACCATGTGAGCTCATACATCACATTTACATATTTAATTACATAAATACAACTTATTTTCATCATCAAAAGTGGCCTACATCTCGTGGAACTCAAAGGGAAGCTTAAAATATACATATTCATTTTCGGCTAGAATTTGCTCATTTTTGTCACAAACTTTGGAAAATCATAACTAATTCTAGAATAATCAAAATCTTGAATTCTTGGAAATTATGGAAAGCTACACATGTCTACTTCATAGTAAAAATATGTCCAAACTATAACATCCATCACAGAGGACGTTTGACATTCAAAAATGTCCAGAGGCCAAACTATCCACTGGTGTTATCACACATTTCTGTAGCACACTTCAAAAATGTCTAATTAATTTCAAAAAAATCCAATATATGCAAATAATACCAATATAGAAACTATGGATGCTAGCTAGAGGGAAAAAATAACTCTAGACTAGTTCAGGCATGCCTAGACCTCGAAACTCAGTTAAATAGTAACGGAGGTCTGCTGGAGTTCCTGATACTGGATAGATTCTTTGAAAATTCATATCTCCCTATATAGACATCAAAATGAGGTACTTCTAGTTGATACAAGTCTCTAGGAATGTCTAGTTTCTCTATATAAAATTTCATGGCAATTGGACATTATTTGAGCCCTGTGTGACAGATTCTACTTTCAAACCTGAGTGAATAGTGACATGACCAAAACTAGAATTTTTGCCAACTTTGAAATTTTATCAAATATTCTCTAGACCTCTAAAAATTATATTCTTTAGCTTCCCAAAAAGTTCTAATTGCATGCCAAATATCAAATAAAGATGAGCTCATTTGGCTAAAAAGTGACATAGGGTTCTAAATTGGTCAATTTTAGCTCTATATGGGATACCAAAATATTCAAATGGCTTTCCTTGGGATTTGGCACCTCTTGGGCAAGTCTAAAATCATAATTAGGACTTGTATAAGCTGCCCAATTGGTTCCAAACTCTATGCATCTCATTTTGGCCATTTCATCCACATATATGCATAATTTCATAATGCCATTCATGAAGCCACATTGTCCACACATACTCAAATTGCATTTTAATGATCTCATAACATATTCTCTCATTTATACATGATACATTATCATAATTACATATGTTTATAATATCATAATACATATACATCCATTAGTTACATCAATTGTCGCTTGCATGGCCTTAAAGTAGCAAAATTCACACCCTTTAATGTCATCCTCTCACCTTTAAGGTGGTTGGCTTCCATTACCTTGCTCTCTTGGTCCGCTTAGCATATTAGATCATTGGAGAGGAGGGAATGAGATTCAAAGAATCCCAATAGCTCACCTCCCATTCAATACATAATGGATGCAAAACAAGTCTTACAAATGCATGCATGGCATGTGGATATGTGCAATCATTCAAGAAGCATTCTTAGCATTTGAAAAAGTCACACATAGCATACAAAGGCTTGCCAAGCAAGTGGATTGGCCTCACCCAATTTCTTGTGGATGTTGGACTTGCCTCACCCATTCTTTAAGAGATTCTTAGACTCAACCATGCTCTTGGGAGTTTATCTCACTTTTGGAAGACTCTTTACTTTGTCTCAACCAATCTTAAAGGTTCTTAGCTCATCCTCACCATAGCTAAGGGTTCTTGGCCTCACCACACTCAAGCAAACCCAAGCAAACATCATAACATCATTTAGAAACATAATATATCATCATAAAACCATGGCATATGAAATCATGCTAGTATATTTTTCATAGCTTGAAAATACACATACACACATTCTAAGACAAGCTAGGCACACATCCATGCATGAGAGGAGGTGGAGAAAGCTACCTTGGATACAATTACACACTTTTTCTCTTGAATCCAAGCTCCCTTTTTTGGCCACACACACACAAAAGTGTGAGGATGATTTCTCTTGGCCTAAACACAATTTATGAAAGCTAATTAGGTTCATGAACTCAATTCTAAGGCCATACAATTTGCTCAGACACTACTTTGGCCTATAACCTCATTATGGTTCCAAAATGTCACCTAATGAAGCAACACCCCTCAAATAAATTCTAAGCTCCATTCTTT
Source organism: Erythrophleum ivorense (assembly GCA_026724425.1). NCBI lineage: Eukaryota > Viridiplantae > Streptophyta > Magnoliopsida > Fabales > Fabaceae > Erythrophleum > Erythrophleum ivorense. Next base: position 28,801,776 of record JAIUCV010000005.1, on the reverse strand, counting down.
CCTTTCAAATATGATTCTTGACTCCTTTTAAGCCTCTTGGAGTCATCACACAACAAATACTAAGAGCCTAGCTACTTGTTGCTTCTTTAGATCATAATATGGAACATAAAGCACCAACTCACTTTCTATGGGTTCTAATTTTTTTCCCAAGGCCTCCTTTCATTTTCATTCATCATATATGACTCAAGAATGGGCTTAGAAAAATGTAAAACTCTCTCTAGCTATGCCACCTCCCTTAGGCCGAGACAATGCATGATTTTGGCCTCCTTGGAATTTGTTCAGTTTTCTTGAAGGAGGAAGCACATGGGGAGACTTTTAAGGATCTTAGGAACTCATTTAAACTCTTATTTAGGCCTAGGAATCATTGTATAAAATCAAATTTTACAAGGTGCAATTGAAACGCTAGAATTTGCATCTTGAAATCTAATAGTTTTTTGTTAATTTCCTTTTGCATATTCTTAATCTCAACACCCTTTTTCCTTAGATTCACCCTTGGTTCTACCTAAAAACCAAGTCCTCCTAGAGTTTCTTAGGTTAGGCGAAATGGGGAAGGAGGGGAACCAAAGGTAGCAACCATAGGAGGAGAAATTACCTTATTTTCTTGCTTTTTCTCACTTGAATCTTGCTTTCTCCCAACTCCTCTCTTCAAATCCGAAATTTCCCCTAAGTTTCTCCCTTAAAACAGATTTGTAAACTTCATTTTAATCAAAGGAAACAAAGGAGAATGGAAGAGAGGAGGTTTGGATGGAAGAAAGCATGAAAAACTACTAAATTTCCTTACCTTTAAGCTTGAATTTCTCCTCCTTTTCTTCCTCCTCTTGTGCACCTTATCCCTAGGGTTTTCTCTAGTTTTTAGGCAGAAACATATGAAGCTACATGAGGGTAAGAGTGGGATGCCACCTATATATATAAAGGAGGAAGAAGAACTTTTAAAAAATTTTCATTTTGCCCTTTGTTCTTGACATTTTTGTTTTTAACTTGTTTTAGCTCCTTTTTGAGAACTGTCTTTTCCATTATAAAATTTACATTCCTAATTTAGTAAAATGCCTTTGGAATCACTCAAATCGGAGCTAAAACCTTCCCGAACTAATCCATCAAAGTTCGAGTACACTGACATTGGAAAACGTCCACCGGAAGGGGATTTAACTATCCCAAGGCTTTCCATGATTTTTAGGGCCTTTGAGAACCTTGGAGAACTCAAAAATTTTATTTAAAAAGTCCTCTTGTATGAATTCTAAAATTTTCTTAAAATTACAAAAATGCCATTACGTTTCGTAAATTTTTTGTAAGAAATTGTTTTTTCATTCTAGCTCCGTTTTTCTTTCTGTCTGAGCCTGGGATTCTCATTTTTAGGTGTCTAGAATGCTTCCCAAATTTTTTAGGACCTTAAGTAAGTCATCTTGGGGGACTTCCTTTTGTATCCAGTAAGTTTCATTTGTTTACAAAGAAACCATACATTACGTTTCTCACATTTTCAGAAAATTAGATATTATAACTGTGACCTCTCAGAGCCCTGCTAGAGTCTACTATAACCCGCTATGATATACTAAGATCTACTGCCATCCATTTCTAGGAAGCGTCAAAGCCTAAGATCACTAAGTCTGACAATAAAACATATACTCACTAAGTCAGGTAACCATCGCTCATAATAATTGAAGCTAAAGTCAGAAGCACATCGTGCTCTTCGTGCGAAGTGGGTTCTGTGCTATCTGACTCTCTATGATCCTATTATACTGATACTCAGGAGGATTTTAATTTTTTGTTATCACTCCTCGTGGGATCCTTAGATTCCCACTTCAGCCCCTTTTTATTTGGGCTTTCTTTTCTTACTCTATTAACTTACTTACCCTACGTGTACTCATTCTAACCTTCCTCTTATATCTTGTAGTTTCTAACTATGCCCACATTCTACTTTTAAGTGCCTTGGCCCTAGAGCATCTCAAGTGTGGCTAATATCTCTAGTAGGAGAGAGGCTATATACTGGTCCTCGTTCATTTTATTTACATGTACTATAAAGGACTCATACTATCCATATTGAGCTAGTGCTATCTGAATCTAAATATTCTTTACTAGGGATTCCTCTCTGTATGCTTTTCTTACTGTTTTAGTATTCTTGGAATCCCTTTACCTCTCTTTTCTAACTCATCTCGTTCTTTAACTAACTAGAGTACCTTTCGATTATCAGGACACTTGAATGATTAATGTCATCGTTTGTTATGCTCTTAAGTTACATTACTACTATGTTGATTAGGTCCAATATCATGTAACTATTGTTGCAAGCAAACCATAATATCAAACATTAATACACGGGCACCTCATGACTGAGCTCAAAGCCATTATCGCCAATATATTACAAGTTTCCTAATAATCTAAAGTATCCCTCTCATACTTTTCTTTATCCACCCTATTCTCGTAGGGTACTCAGGGAAAATGGAATTCCTTCTCTACTTCATCCTGAGATCATTATACATTGCCTGATTATTTTTACTTCGAGCATTGTCATGCTAGAAAGGCATCTATGCCAAGGACACGTGTGCTTTCTTAAGTATTCAACCACATCGACTCGATATCTATTCTCAATATAGTATATCCTCAGCTTGAACACTGTTATATATTCTCTCTCTTTTTACCTTTACTATCCTTTTGCTTCGATAAAAGGATACTCTACTATTGGCTGTCTCTATTGCTAGTTCGGGTTTCTTTACGCTTAAGAGCACTTGCATTTTTCCTAAGATCCTCTACTTGTTCACTCTCTGTAACATCAAGGGGGTCTACTTTCTTATACTCTTGCTCTGCTTTTAACTAGACTGTCCCTCTGTAAGAAGAATTCTATTTCATGAAATACAAGGAATTATATTATATGGTGCTCTCGACTTACACTCTTTCTTTGCATAATGCAAAACTCGCCTCCTTAGGCGATCTCTAGCTCCCTTGAGCTTTCTTAAGGGTGCTAAAACACTAACTATTTATCTTTAATCATTTATACATTAGGATTAGAGCTAGACTTTCTCTCTATTTAGCCTCATCCCCAAGAGCACAATGTACTATTTCTAGGGTTTTACTAACCCAATCTAAGACACATACTCTTATTGTCTGGATTCTACCTCATTGAAGATTTATGCTCTACGGGGTGCTCTAATCACTCACGTGCCTTAACCTTGTATCATTTTCATATTAGGGAGCTCGTCTGACTAATTATCAAACCCCTATCTATTTACCTTTCTAGACTTAGTCTATGCATTTAGTCATTACTAAGCGAGGGCATCTCTTCTATGGCTAGTTTCTCAGCTTTTCCTCGCTTCCCTTATCACTGTACTTTATAATTTAAGGGGGTCTATCTAGGGAAATTTACTAACCACTACTGAGTGACCTCCCTAACTCAGGATGTTTTATCTTTCCTTTCTCGATCCAGGGAGAACTTTTACTAAACTTTTAGTCAAATTAATTTCTCCTTTTAACATCTCACCTGGACGATGCTACTGGTCACTTTCTGTAGGCGTTTGCTCATACTTAGTTTAAGCTGCCTATCTCATCAAACTTGTAGCTTGTAATAACTTAGTGCTTTCTAAGTTATTTTCATTCTCTTTTGAGCTTCTGTTACTGGGCTACTCATACTCATCTCTAGGTGTTACCTATAAGGTACACCTTTTTAGACCACTCACTATGTGCCTCATTACTGGTAGCCTTATCTTAGTTTTGAGGCTACATTAACATTCCATTGTTCAATGTCTCATAGGGTAGCACCCTAGGTTGGAGTCAATGCCTTAAAGGTGGGTCTCAATAACCTTATCATCCCTGTGTCTAACTTTCTCTAATGCTGAGTTTTTTTCTCAATCTCAACTGCTAAGCCCACTGATTTCTTACTAAGCTTCTATGACTATTACTACTCTTTTTCTCTACAGACACTAGGGGTTCTCGTTGTCTATGGGTCGACTGACCCTCTATTAACTTATTTCTCAAGTTGGCCTGAATATGACTAATAAGGCATTCATACTGCCATTTGTCACAGATAGCACATCATTCGCCGTGGCTAATTAGCCTCGGGTTCATCCTAGTCTCCTGTCTAAGTATTGGCCGCAGCTAACTTCTTAATCGTCTTTAGCTAGAAATCCTCTGGATTGCCTCGTTGCTTCCTGGAATAATTAGCCACGACTAACGAGCTCTGATTGGCTTGCTTCTTCATGAATTGGAACTTCACCCTTAATTACAAACCTAAGCCTCATTGCCTCTATATCCAGCCCTTCGTCATGCTAGAGATTTTCACCTCTTGCTTCATTCATGTATAACTTACTGTCACCTTCGGGCTGTCGGGGGTCTATAAAGTGTAGCTTATAACTTAAACCTTTACCTTGAGGGAATTATTCTTTCAAGTTCTAAACTTCATCTAGACATTTGGGTATTACAGCTAGGAGGCAATTCTTTTCCTTACATTCCCTTTAAGCTAGTCCTGCATAACCGCAGTCTCATCTCACACCTCGCTGCATCACTACTTGTCTTTGCATTATGCGAGACATCTTGGAATGATTTGAGTATGACTACCAAGGATAATTAGGCCTTACCTACTCTCTCTGGCAAGTCTCTTTGTATCAACGAAATCATTTCTCATCATTCATACCTAGGGCTTGCTATTGATCCTGGCGAGCTATCATATCTCATAGAGCTCTAGCCGTTAGATCCCTTAGCTTTGCTTAAACTACTCTAGAGGCAACCATTCCCAACATTCACTATCTACTCCAAGACCATTCTACAGCTTACTCATCATAAGTATAGCCACAAACTATCTTCACACACCCCAAAATGTCTCATGCAAGGCTTTACATATCTATACAAGCTTTTGCATAGCCCTATTGCTACATCCTCAAGCCAAATCCAATTTGAAAGAGCCTAAAAATTTGCTATGATATCAATAAATGTAACACCATATTTATCTAGCTTGCCTCATGCCATTTCTAGGTCTTATTCTATGCATTTCATAATGAAGCAAGAAAGGTAGCATGAGAATAATGAATGTACATGCACTTTGCCACAGATAAAATTTTTCCTTTGAAGTCTTATAGGCCATATGGACTCATGTATCACATTATCATATTTAATTATACAAATACAACTCAAATCCAACACCAAAAGTCATCTACAACTCGTGTAAAGCAAGGGAATACATGAAATTCCATGAGGTAGCCACGGCTAGAATTTCATACTTTCTATCACAAAATTTGAAAAATCATAAGTAATTTTAGAAAAATTGAAATCATGCGTTATTTACCATTTTAGAAAGCACACATGTCTATTTTATACTAAAAATATGTCCAGGCCATGAAACATCACACAAAAGACGTTTGACATTCGAAAAGGTGCAGAGGTCCAACTGGTTACTAGTACTGATATAACTTTCTACTATAAACTTCAAAAATGTCCAATTAATTCCACAAAAATCCAATCCATGCAAATAATACCAATCTCTAGAGGAGGAAAATAACTTTAGGCTAGTTTAAGCACATCTAGGCATCGAAAACCAATCCAACAGTAACCTAGGTCATTCTAAATGCCTGATACTGGATAGAAACTTTAAAAATTCATATCTCCCTCTCTAGACATCCAAATGAGGTACTTCTAGTTAGAACAAGTCACTGGGAATGTCTAGTTTCTTCCTTTAAAATGTTGTGGCAATTGGACATCATTTGCCCCTTAAGGGACAAAATTCATTTTTGGACCAATATGAACAGTACCTTGAACCAGAATCAGAATTTTTCTCAACTTTGAAAATTTATCAAATATTCCATAGACCTTAAAAAATTCTATACTTTAACTTCCCAAAAGGATCTTAAAAAGCTCTAAATTCATACCAAATCTCAGATTAAGAAGAGTTCATTTGGACAAAAAGTGGTATAGGTTTCCAATATGGTCAATTTTAGTCCATATTAGATACCAAATGTGTCCAAATAGTATTTCTTGATGTTTGGCACCTCTTGGGCATGTTTAAAAGTATGAATATGACTTGTATGAACTGCCCAAGTGGTCCTAAATCTCATGCATCTCAATTTGGCCATTCCACTTCCATTTACACATACATTTTCATGATGCAAGTTTGGTATTACATGTTCAAAATGCACATTTCCATACATATGACCTTAAACTTCATTTGTACATGATATGTTAGTATAATTATATATGTTCATAACATCACGGGACGTATACAACCATATATTACAATAATTGCCATTCATATGGCTTTAAAGAGATAAAACCTATTCACTTTGATGTCAAAATCTCATCTCCCAAGGTGTGGCCTCTCATTGCCTTGTCCACTTGGTCCACTTAGCATGTTGGAACATTAGAAAGGAGGAAATGAGATTTAAAAAATCCCAATAGCTCATCTCCTTTTCAATCACACATAAAAGATGCAAAACAAGCCTTACAAATGCATTCATTAGCATATTTACATGTGCAATCATTCAAGAAGCATTCTTGGCATTTGAAAAAGTCATAAATGGTATACATAGGCTGCCAAGTAAGTGGATTAGCTTCACCCATTCACCTGTGGATTTTAGACTTGCCTCACCCATTCTTTAAGAGATTCTTGACTCAACCTTGCTCTTGGGAGTCAATCTCACTTTTAGGAGACACTTTACTTTGTCTCAACCAAACTTTAAGGGTTCTTGGCTCATCCTTACCTTGGCTAAGGGTTCTTGGCATCACCATACTCAAGCAAACCTAAGCAAGCATCATAAACATCATTTAGAAACATAATGCATCATCATGGTACCATGGTATATGAAATCATGCTAGAATACTTTTCATGGCTTAAAACATACACACACATATTCAAAGACAAGCCAAGCATACACTCATGCATGAGAGAAGGAGGAGTGAGCTACCTTGCTTGCATTTACACACTTTTTCCTTGAACTTTGTGTCCTCTCCCTTGACCTCACATACCCAAGGAGGTGGAGATTATTTCTCTTGGCCTAGACACATTATATGGAAGCCAATTAGGTTCATGGAGTTAATTCTAAGGCCACACATCTTTCTCAAATACTAACTTGGTCTATTAACTCCTTTATGGTTCCAAGAATACACCTAATGAAGCAACACCTATCAAATAAGTTTTAGGCTCCATTCTTTCCTTTCATATATGATTCTTGACTCCTTTTAAGCCTCTTGGAGTCATCACACAATTAAAACAAAGAGGCTAACTACATGTTGCTTTTTAGGTCCTATTATGAAACTTAAGATACCAAATCATTAGCTAGGCCTCCTAAATTTTTTTCAAGATTTCCCTTCATTTTCATTCATCATATATGATTCAAAAATGGGTTTGGAAAAATTTAAAACTCTCCCAAGGTGTCTCAACTCCCTTTGGTCGAGACTATGCATCCTTTAGCCTCCATGGATCTTTGCTTTGTTTTCTTGATGGAGGATGCATATGGGGAGACTTCTAGGGATCTTAGGAATTCATTTAAACATTCATTTAGGCCTAGGAATAATTACATCAAATCATATTTTCAAGGAAACCCATGAAACCCTAGGTTTGCCACCTTGAAAATCAATGATCTTTTCTTGAATTTCTTTACATATTCTTACTCTCCTCCCTCAAATTCATAGAATTCATCCTTGGTTTTGCCTAAAATTCAAGCCCTCTTGCATCTACATACATGGGGCAAAATAGGGAGAAGAATGAGGGGGAAGTAGCTACCATGGGATGGAAGATTTACCTTGTTTTTCCTTATTTTCTTGCTTAATTCTCACTTTCCTTGGCCTCCTCTCTTCAAATCCGAATTTTCCCTCCTTGGTCTGACCTCAAAATAGTCCCAAATACATCAAAAATTCTATGGGAAAGAAGGAAAAGTGAAGGAGGATGGATTTGTTAAAGAGAAACCAAGAAATCCTTACCTTTTCCTTGCCTTTTCTCCCTCTAAAGCTTCTTCCCTTGGTGCCCTTAGGAGTTGTCTCTCTTTCCTAGTTTTGGGGCGAAATTTGGTTGACCTAAATGAGGGGAGAAGAAGGGCACCTCATATATATAAGGGATTTAAGAAGAGCTTTTCAAAAATTCCCTTTTGCCCTTCTTTCTTGGCATTTTCATTTCTAACTGGTTTTAGCTCCTTTTTTAGAACTGTCTTTTCCATTATGAAATTTAGATTCCCAATTTAGTAAAATGCCTTTGGAATCACTTGAATCGGAGCTAAAACCTCCTCGAACGAATCCATCAAAGTTTAGGTGCACCGACATTGGAAAACATCCACCGGAGGGGCTTTAATTATCCCAGGGCTTCCGTGGTTTTCAGGACCTTTGAGAACCCCAGAGAGCTCAAAAATTTTATTTAAAAAGTCCTTCTGTGTGAATTCCAAAATTTTCTCAAAATGACAAGAATGCCCTTATGTTTCATCGACCTTTCGTTACATTTCTTTTCTTCATTCTAGCTCTGTTTTTCTTTCTGTCTGAGCCTGGGATTCTCATTTTTAGGAGTCTACAATGCTTCCTAAATTTTTTGGGACCTCAACTAAGTCATTTCAGGGGACTTGCTTTTATATCCAGTGAATTTCATTCGTTTACGGAGAAACTGTACATTACATTTCTTGCGTTTTCTCTCATTTTCAGAGAACCAGATATTACAATAGGTGCCGTGGACGGACCTTTCCCGGTGTTATTGGCTTTTAGCATGTGAAAATGTGATTGCTAGTATGATGTAACACCATAATTATATAGCTCATCTCATTCCTTATCTAAGCTCATTTCCAAGAATTTCACAAGTTTCTAAAGAAAAAGCAAAAAAAATAATGAATAAATTTGCGCCACATAAGGGATGAATTTTTCATTGGGAGTCCCATGGGCCATATAGATTCATGTATCACATTCTCATATTTAATTACATAGACGCAACTCCAATCCATCACCAAAAGTGGCCTAGAACTCATGCAAGACAAAGGGATACATGAAATTCATAGTTGTGGCCTTAACTAAAATTTTTCCTTTTCTGTCACAAATTTTGGAAAATCATAACTAATTTTAGAAAAATCAAAAGCATGCATTATTTACCATTAGGGAAATCTAATTATGTATACTTTGCGTTAAAAATATGTCCAAGCCATGAAACATCACACAGAAGACGTTTGAGATTCAAAGAGGTGTAGAGGTCTAACTAGCTACTGGTACCGATATAGGTTTCTACTATAAATTTTCAAAATGTCTAATTAATTCCAAAAGACTCCAATCTAAGTAAATGATACCAATTTGGAAAGCTACAAATGTTAGCTAGAAGGGAAAAATAACTTCAGACTAATTCAAGTATGTCTAGGCTTCAAAAACTAATTAAACAGTAACCTAGATCTATCTCGATGCCTGATACTAGACAGGAACTTCAAAAATTTATATCTCTCAACCTAGACATCCAAATGAGGTGCTTCTAATTGGAACAAGTCATTAGGAATGTCCATTTATGTTTTTTAAAATTTTGTGGCAGTTGAACATCATTTTCCCCATGAGTGACAGAATTTAATTTTGGACCTGAGTGAATAGAACACTAAACCAATTTCAAATAAATTCCAAATTTTAAAAATTCATCAAATATTTCATAGACCTCTGAAAATTTTGCACTTTAGCTTTTCAAAAATTTCTCAACAAGCTTTAAATGCATGCCAAATCTTAGACCAAGAAGAGCTCATTTGGATAAAAAGTGATATAGCTTTCCAATATGGTCAATTTTGTTCCATATTAGATACCAATTGTGTCGAAATGACTTCCCTTGGTGTTTGGCACCTCTTGGGCAAATTTAAAAGCATGAAAATGACTTGTATGAACTACCCAAATGGTTCAAAACCTCATACATCTCAATTTTGCCACTCTACTTCCATTACTACACTAATGTATCAAACCATCAAGAAGCCATACTTGCCATTACATGCTCAATTTACATGATAACATTCACATAGCATAATTTCTCATTTGTACATAATACATTAGCATAATTATACATGCTCTACCATCATGGGACAAATATAACTATAGATTACAACATTTGCCATTCATATGGCCTTAAAGAAACAAAATATATATACTTTGATGTCATGCTCTCATCTCTCAAGTGGTTGGCTCCCATTTCCTTATTTTCTTGGTCCACCTAGCATGTTAGAACATTGGAGAGGATGGAATGAGATTCAAAGAATCTCAATAGTTCATCTCCCTTTCAATCACACATAAAAATTGCAAAAAAAGTCTTACAAATGCATGCATGGGCATATTGACATGTGTAATCATTCAAGAGACATTTTTAACATTTAAGCAAGTCATACATAACACACATGAGCTTGCCAAGTAAGTGGATTAGCCTCACCTATTCATTTGTGGGTTTTGGACATGTCTTACCCGTTTCTTTAAAAGGTTTTTGACTTAACCCTACTCTTAGGAGTCAACCTCAATTTTAGGAGACTCTTTACTTTGTCTCAACTAACTTTAAGAGTTTTTGGCTTCACCACACTCAAGCAAATCCAAGCACACATAATAAATATCATATGATAGCATAATGTAACATCATGGCACCATGGAGTAAGAATCATGCTGGAATACTTTTCATAACTTAAAATACACATACTCACATTCAAAGATAAGGCACACATACATTCATGCATGAAAGAAAGAGGAGTGAGCTACCTTGGTTATACAAGCACACTTTTTCTTTAAATTTCCCTTCCTTCTTCTCGGCCTAACTAAGAGTTTAGGGATTATTAACTTCTCTTGACCTAAATACACCAAAAGAAACATGAATTACTCATGGGAACAAGCCTTTGCATTATACACACTTTACATGATGCTACTTTGGTCTATGGCTCCATTATGCTTCCATAAGGCACTTAATGAAGCAACTACAAGAATTCATGATCTTGGCTCCCTTCTCTGCTTCAATCTATGATTCTTGACTCCATTTAGACTTCTTGGAGTCATTGCACAATTATTTTAAGGAGCCTAACTAGGAGTTGCTTCATTATGCTACATTATGAAACCTACACCTCCATCTCACTACCTATGGTTTCTAAAATTTTTCTAAGGCTTCTTCTTATCCTCGTCCATCATATATGACTCAAAAATAAGTTTGGAACAAATTAAAGCTATCCCTAACCTATAGTTCTGCCCTAGGTCGAAATAACACATGAAAAAGGGAAGTAATGGGTTTGCTTTGTTTTCTTCAAAGAAAAGGCGTGTGGGAAGGTCTCTAGGGATCTTAGGTACCTAAGAAAACACTGATCTAGGCTAGGGAATTCATGGATCAAAACAGATTTCACAATGTCTCCTTGAATCCCTAACTTTTTTATCTTATATTTTTATGCTTCTTTCTTTGATTTCTTTGCACTTACTTGCTTCTCATACTCCAAAATCTATGAATCTCCCTTGCTAGGACTAGAATTCATCTCCCTTTGATTGGGCTCTATATGGGATGAAATGCTCACAAGGAGGAGAAGGGAAGAAGAAGCATGGAAGATAACAACTTACCTTGATTTCTTAGCTTTTCTCAAGTGCTCTTCCAAGTGGTAAGTTCCTCTCCTTCAAATTCTGCTATTCCTCCTCTAGACCAGAGCCAAAACATCACCAAATCCATTAATGAAACCATAGAAATGAAGAGGAGAATGAGAGGAACAAGTTTACTGAAGAGAAGAGCAAACAATTCCACACTTTTCTTACCTTTTTCTTGAATTTTCTCCCTTGAAAATCCCCTCCTTTGGTGCGCCTAAGAGCTACCTTATTTTTCTGGTTTGAGGGAAAAAGTGGGTCGATCTAAATGTGGGGGAGAAGAAATGTGAATAATAAAGAGTACTCAAGAAGCTTCCTTTTTCTCAAAATTCCAATTTTGCCATTGGTTCTTGGCATTTTCATTTCTAATTTATTTTATCTCCTTTTTGAGAACCATCTCTTCCATTATGAAATTTAGGTTCCTAATTTAATAAAATACCTTTGGAATCACTCAAATCAGAGCTAAAACCTTCCCGAACGAATCAGTCAAAGTTTGGGTCAACCGATCTTGAAAAATGTCCATCGGAGGAGTTTTAACTATCCTGGGGATTCTCATGGTTTTTAGGGCTCCTGAGAACCCTGGAGAACTCAAAACTTTCATTTATAAATCCCTCCTGTGTGAATTCCAAATTTTACTAAAAAATGACGAAAATACCTTTACGTTTTGTCAACCTTTCGTTCAAATTCATTTTTTCATTCTAGCTTCATTTTTCCTTCCGTTTGAGCCTGGGATTCTCATTTTTAGGAGTTTAAAATGCTTCCCAAATTTTTCAAGACCTTAACTAATTCATTTCAGGGGACTTACTTTTGTATTTGGTGAATTTCATTCGTTTACGAAGAAACCGTACGTTATGTTTCTCACATTTTCTCTCATTTTCATAAAATCGGATATTAGATATGAGATGGTAATCACAGTAGCCTAATCATTTCATTTGCTGATATGACTGATATAATTCTGATGCTCATTTTGATTCATGCATATATGTTAATTAAATTGGATTATATGAATGGAAATTACCTCGGTTACTGAGATTTGCATCTCACCTTGTTTCATGGGCTAACTATTTTAGGTGAAGGGCCTTCGAGTAAGGATATGGGGAAGCAAGTGGATGATAATCCATAAGCTCCACCATGTATGGGGGAGGCTACATTTGGGTTGAACTGAGTATTGTAGGTGCTAAGTTTTGTATTTCTCCTTGTATAGCATAATCATGTAATTATATTGCCAAGTGTAGGAGTTTTGTATTTAATAACTTATGACGTACCTATTAGAGACTTAGGCCTTATACATTCTAGAATCTGATGTATGAATTCACAACATATGATATGGAAACTTATGTATCCAATGATTTGATTTATTATTTGGAAATATAATCATGTATTAACTTAAATGATGATTTAGACTGGTAATGCATGGCACCATATAGGGATTCCTATTTGAATGATTTAGTTGGTTGTTTATGAATCTGGTTATTTATTAATGTCGCATGAAACTTGCTGATACAATGGTAAATTGATGAGTAAGAATCCGTACTTGAATCTTGAAATGGGCAATGTTAGATTAACAGGGTAACTCAAGTAAATAAGTGCCATTAGAGCCCTACAAATTGAGGAAGAGTGGGCCTAGAGTGTTACTAGAGGAAAAATTGGAGAGCATGGGATGAAATTTGAGATTTTTAGGAATAAAAGGTAATTAGTCATGGCCAAAATAGTCTTGGCCATGGCCAAAAGTGATAAAGTTTCCCAGGGAAGGAAACAAAGAGGAATTGGCCACGGCGAAAAGTGAAGTTGGTCACGGCAAAATGTGAAAGGCTAAACTGGAACTCATCTAGAGAGTAATTCCCCGCTGCGAAATGGGTAGTTGGCTGTGAAAAATTTTGTGAAAATGTGTAAGGTGATCTAGAGAGCAATTGGTCGTGGCTTGAAGGGTATTTAGCCATGGCAAAGGCACTCAATTCCTCATAATAACCTAGAAACCTTAGTTTTTCTTATAGCAACATCAAGGGATGACTTGGAAACAATGGTAGGAGATTCTTGAGAGTTGAAAATTAAAGGGTAATAGATTTGAAGAATTTTAATTGAGGATTTGGTTCTTTTATGTACATGAATGCTTGTAAATATTTGGTTAATGACTCTAATAACATTAAGGTTCAAATTTTCTCACTTTTTCCTAAATTGATTAATTTAAATAGTGCTAGACTTTGATTTATAATTATTAACTGCATGTTTAAGCTTAATTACCATGATTAGAAGTCAGGGTCGTCACATTTGGTATCAGGGCAATGGTTCAGGCAATTATGTTTGATTTACAACTTTGTAGTTAGAAAACTTGGCAACCATGATGCATGCATGATAGGAATAGGAACATTGTAACCTAGTGATAACTCTTATACTTGTATATACTTGCTATGGGTGGAGTTGTGTTTTGTTTGCCTTGGATTGTAGCTTAATCGGGGATGCTTGTGGTTGTGCTTATGGCATTGTAAAGCAAGATGACTGCACGTAGAGAAATTAATTATGGGGTGTTACACTCTAAGCCCTTCATAAAGGAAAAATACTTACTTAACGAAGCACATATAAATTCATATAAAGTTGCCCCTACGACAAACTGGGCAATTTTACCCTTCATTGGGCATATTATTATTATTATTTTGTCTTTATATAGGCACAGGCATTCTTGCATCTTATGCATGCTAGTCACACTTTTTTTACTTCAGGGTTAGGTATATACATGGCTTTCTATTTCATACCTGAGTACCTTACAGTATCATAACGTAACTCATGCATGCAGTAATCTAAAATATTTAATTACATAACAAAATGTGGTGCACAAAAGTAAAGTCCTCGATTTATGTCGCCATATTCTTTACTCTTTCTTTGCTTAAACTCGGACCTAGCATGTGTTATATTTGGGGTGAGATTATGAAATCTCAGTAGTAGTAAACCAATCTCATTCACAAGTAAGCATGTAAGCACATAACATGATGCCACTCAAGATGCCACATATCACATAGCAATACAAGGAATTTCATACAAGGCCAAGCACAATCTAAGCATACATGTCTCATCTTATAGCATAAATGACAACTTGATATAGCATAACACTCATCATTATACAAACATACAAGCTTAAGGAAAGAGAGAGGAAAACTACTACCTTAGCAAACTTTGCTCCTCAATCCTTAGGACTCGGTTTACTTGCTTTTGGAGTTCCCAAAATAACATCAAACCCTATAATCATAATGATAATTCATTACAATCAACACATAAACCTTATCTTCTAAAATAGGATGACCCCTTTTAAACTTAATGGGACCATTGGAATTGGAAAAATCTAACTCCTTCTCTTCCCATTCACTATGGCCGAATAGTATGCCTTTCTTGGCCAAAATTTAGGAATTTTATCCCATGAGTTTTGGGGGCTTTCCCATAGGTATTCCTAGCTAAAAATACCCTTTTCAATCCATTGGAATGGATAACATCATCAAATTCCAGCCCCAATATCACATTTTGGTCATCACATAATCTAGCTCCGTTTTAGGCTCAAAGTGCATTCTTTTGGTTCTAAAAATTCCATTGCCTTTTCCTTTATGTTTTAGGACTTGAAATTTGGTATACATGACTTTAAGACATTAAGAAAACACCATAAAAAATTTGGGAAAATTCGGACAGCATCTCCCCATGCTTTCTATTTTTCCAAAAATTACAGTCTTTGTGTTTTCCAAAGTCTCAGCACATAACAACAATAACTAAGCTCATATGGCCTTCATGTTCAACATATAAACTTCATTTCAAGGCCTTCATATTTAACATATAAGCTCCATTTCTAATGATTCATATGCTGTCCAAAAATAACTCAGCTAGGGTTTAACAAAACTAGCTTAAAGCATGTGATTTACAAATATAAGATGGAGAAAACTTACTCTTTAAGCTTAAACCTTGCTTCCTTTGCTTTTCTTACACTAAAATCCTTTCTCTTCCCACTTAGAGCAACATTTCACCTTGAACAAAAGATGAATATGCAGTTGCCCTTTGGAGGAAAAAGGTTGGAGGATGGAGAAGATGAAGGAATTTGGTGAAAAATGGTGGTAGTTTTGCTTGGTTTCACTTCATCTTTCACTTTTTCTCCCTCTCTCTCTCTCTCTCTCTTCACGTTTTTCTTTCTTTCTTCCTTGTGTGTGGTGTGAAAATGGTGGAATGGAGGTGAAGAAGATGAATCTAATGAAGTTAAATGGTCATACTAAATTTAGACCCTTGGATCAACCTTTTCAAGATCAAATCTTAACCTTCCATTCCTTTTTTTCTTTTGATTTTCTAATTTTATAACTAAATATCTTCTTCCAAAAATTCTTGGCCACACACTTGGAAGCCTTGCCTTAGCCCTTAAGTTATGGAGAGTAACCATGGTTAATTTCTTAACTCAACCATGGTCAACTTTTAGCTCAACCATAGTTAGTTTCTAACTTAACCATAGTTAATTCTTTAAAATAACTAAAATCTTTTTCTTCTTTTCCTTTCATTCTATATTTACATTTAGGTTTCATCTTCTCTAAAACCCTAATCATATCTTCTCTTCTCTTATCGGGCCTTTAGAATCAACTATTAGGCCTTACAACAGTCTAAAATTAGTGTTTGAACCCAATTAAGATTTTACGGTACAATACATACCTTTAGACTTTCTAAAATTTATGAATATTATTTCCACTATTTTCTGGCCATATTAAGCTTCAAACATGGGTCAGGGGCCCTAAACCTTAATCCTCATAAATTTCGGTGTCAATCGGACACCTGGGTCTATAAGTATAATTTTCACCATTTTGTATTATGATTGTGCTATAAACTTTTCATTTACTGCAATTCTGTCCTTGAAACTCCTTCAGGGTTTCTTAGCCCTATAGCTATTTTTATTTCTATAGTTCTTATAACTTCTTTTTTCTATTTTGCTCATGACTATTGATCAGGATAACTAGATCCCGGACCAGATCCCGCCTGGCCATTCGAACAACTTGGCATCATTGGACCCGTCTCATCAAACTGAGTTTAACCATGGGTCACAGATTTCTGAGATTCTTGCCTAATTTTTTGATATTCGTGCTTAAAGTCACGAATAATGAATAGAGGGTGAAACTAGGGTTCCCTGAACTTTAGGGCAATTTATACATTTTTCCCGACATATAACTTTTCTTTGCATTTTAGTCCCTAGCTCCTTCATACTTAACTTCGGAGGCTCTTTGGGACCTTTTTCTGATTTCTTTTTTTTTATCTATTTTAGCCCCAATTTTAGGGTACCTCTGGCCTTAACTCATCATTATTTGGGGTCTAGAATATTATTTTAATTTTTAGACCTTAATTTACTCTATTTGGGAGACTTCCTTTCATATCCGGTGAATTTCTTACGTTGACGGAGAAACCATATGTTACGTTTCTCGCGTTTCCTTATGTTTTCTTGGATTTTCAAAAAATCGGATGTTACAATAACCTACACCATAGAGCAAAAGGCAAAGTTGGCCATATAGAAGATGGAAGGTAAGGTTGAGCATTGGTAGAGGAATGCCTCTAGATTGTTGATTACAAAAGGGATACCCTTGACTTGGGAAAGCTTCCAAACCGCTTTTGAAAGCAAGTATTTCCCACCTTCAGTGAGGGCTGACAAGGAAGGCAAGTTTAACTTCCTTGAACAAGGGGACATAAATATGGATCAGTATGCATCCAAGTTCATTCAATTGTCTCACTTCTCCTTCTACTTGAAATGATTTGATGATGAGCCATGGAAGGCTAAAAAATTTGAAAGAGGCCTGAAACTGGAGTTGAAGGACAAAATTGTATCCCTACAAATCTATAATTTTGATGAATTGGTGGAGAAGTATAGAGTAATGGAGAGGGCCATGATGGAAAGTAAAGCCAAGAGGAAGAAGACCATGGAGGGTAAGTATGACTGGGGCATGGAGCCCTTTAGGGGTGGAAGTAAGAAGGGAGCTAACAGTGGGAGTGGCTCTTGGGGTAGGAAACCACCCCTAAGAAATGTTCCCTAAAGAAGGAGTATAGGACCCCCAAAGAGTGTAGCTAGTGTCCTATCAACTTATAACAAATGTGGGAAGAGCCATAGTAATGGACCATGCCCGGCGTGCTATAATTGTGGGAAGCCTAAACACTATGCACAGACTTGCACGGTGTCACAAGAGTCGACCTCATCTATTAAACCACCTATACAAGGAAGGCTATTTACACTTATGCAGCAAGAGGCTAGTAGATTCCTTAGTCTGATCCGAGGTACTTTACTTGTCCATAATCATGTTGTAGATGCATTGTTTGATTCGGGTGTGACCTACTCATTCATCTCATATGACTGTGTTAAGCATCTAGGTCTTAAATTAGCCTATTTCCATTTAAACTATATGTGTCCACCCCTATTGGATATTATATGATTACATCTAATGTATGCTTGAATTGTACAGTAAAATTGGATAGCCGCTATACTACCTTTGACCTGATTTACATCCCTTTGTGTGATTTTGATGTAATCATTGGTATGGATTGGTTGTCAGCTAATAATGTAGTACTTGATTATAATCATAAGACTATTTCTTTACTTGCCAATATATTTAAAACTTGTCCTATGGCTGAGCTTGCTTATGTGTTTGCTGCCCAAGCTAGGAGGTACCTTAGGCGTGGTTGCCAAGGGTTCTTAGTGTTCTTTTCATTGCATGTTGAGGTTGATAATGGGTTAGAAGATATACCTGTGATTAAGGAATTTTCAAAGTTTTCCCTAAGGAGTTTAGTGGACTACCTCCAGAGTGAGAGTTATAATTCTTCATTGATTTGGTACCTGCTATAGGTCCAATTTCTAAGGCTCCATACAGAATGGCACCTGTTGAATGGTTGAGTTGAAAAGTTATTTAGAGGAGTTACTTGAGAAGGGATTCATTAGGTCAAGTGTGTCTCCATGGGGAGCACCGGTGTTATTTGTCAAGAAGAAGGATGGTAGTCTTAGACTTTGCATTGACTATAAGTTGTTGAACCAAGTGACCGTCAAGAACAAGTACCCTTTGCCTAGAATTGATGATTTACTTGACCAATTAGTTGGAGCATCAATCTCTTCCAAGATAGATCTTAAATCAGGATACCACCAACTTAGAGTCAAAGTTGAAGACGTACCTAAAATAGCTTTTAGGGCTCAATACAAC
Source organism: Erythrophleum ivorense (assembly GCA_026724425.1). NCBI lineage: Eukaryota > Viridiplantae > Streptophyta > Magnoliopsida > Fabales > Fabaceae > Erythrophleum > Erythrophleum ivorense. The sequence continues at coordinate 28,783,093 of JAIUCV010000005.1, read as the reverse complement.
CATTATAAGTTCCTAGTTATGCCTTTTAGGTTAACCAATGCCCCCACTATTTTCATAGATTACATGAATAGGATTTTTAAGCCCTATCTTGATCGGTTTATGTTAGTGTTCATTGATGACATCCTTATCTACTCTAAAAGTAGTGAAGAGCATGAAGAGCATCTACTCTTAGGATAGTTCTTCAAACATTGAGAGAACATTAATTGTATGTTAAGCTGAGCAAGTGCGAGTTTTGATTATGGGAAGTTAAATTCTTAGGTCATGTAATATCAGAACAAAGGGTAGCGGTAGATCCTAGCAAGGTAGAAGTAGTACTAAATTGGGAGAGACCCAAAATAGTGACTGAAATTCGTAACTTATTAGGTCTAGTTAACTACTATAGAAGATTTATTAAGGGATTTTCTCAGTTAGCCATGCCTTTAAATAAATTGACTAGGAAGGACCAACCATTTGCATGGGATGCCAAGTATGAGAATGCCTTGCAGGAGCTTAAGGATAGGCTTACCACCGCACCTGTGTTAGTGATACCTGACCTAGACATTCACAATATATAGTGACACTTATAAGAAGGGATTAGGGTGTGTTTTAATGCAACAAGGTAAGGTAATAGCCTATACTTCTAGGCAACTTAGACCTCATGAGGAAAATTACCCCACCCATGACCTAGAACTAGTGATTGTAGTTTTTGCCCTTAAAATTTAGAGAAATTATTTCTATGGTGCACAATTTAAGGTATATAGTGACCATAAGTGTTTAAAGTATCTGTTTGACCAGAAGGAGTTGAACATGAGGCAAAGAAGGTGGATGGAATTCTTTAAGGACTATGATGTTTCCTTAAAGTATCATCCAAGGAAGGTGAATGTGGCCACCTATGCCTTAAGTAGGAAATCTATCCATATGGCAATGATGATGCTTAGGGAGCAAAAGTTGATTGAGAAATTGAGAAATTTGAACTTATCCATTTTAGTACATTCTAGTAGCCTTCTTTTAGGAGAATTGAGGATAGAAAATGACCTTAGGAAAAGGATTAAAGAGGCCAAGGGCTAGATGAATACTGGGGAAGAATTAGAGAGCAATTGGGGAGTGGTGAGGTCAAAGATTTTGACCTATCAGAAGATGGCTTGGTGCAGTACCCAAGTAGAGTGTGCATACCTAAGGATGAAGAGTTGAGGAATATAGTGTTATTGAAAGCTCATAAGAGTAGGTACACCATTCATCTGGGCACTACTAAGATGTATAAAGATCTTAAGAGGAGTTTTTGGTAGCCTGGGATGAAGTCAAACATAGCTAAATTTATTACAAGATGTCTAGTTTATTAGAAGGTTAAGATTGAACACCAAAGACCTGCAAGTTTGTTACACCTTTTAGAGATTCCAGAATGGAAATGGGATAGTATATCCAAGGATTTTGTGATGGGTTTGCCTAGGACATCCTCAGGTTATGATGCTATTTAGGTGATTGTGGATAGATTAACGAAGTCTACCCACTTTTTACCTATTAGAGCAACTTATCCTCTAGATAGACTTGCCCAATTGTATATTTGTGAGATTATGAGATTACATGGTGTCCTTAATAGCATTGTGTTAGATAGAGACCCAAGGTTCATATCAAAATTTTAGCGGTCTCTACAAGAAGCTTTAGGTACTAGTCTCAATTTTAGCACTACCTATCATGTAGCACCCTATAATTAATTAAGGTGTTAATCACGAATTAGATTAATTAGGAATAATTAATATAGGTTGAGATTTAATTGAGATAGAAATCCTATCTAGGCTTAAATTAATAGATCATGATAAGAGGCTAATGGAGGCCCAATGGGTTAGGTGCAGACTCAACCCAATTTAGTGTGATGAAGGCCCAAAATCCACCTTGTATAGACTCTTCTAAGTGGCCCAATAACCCTTGTGCAGACCCACATTCTTGAGCTCTTCAAACTTGGCCTAAACTTAATTAAACTTCAGCAACCCAATGTATAAGAACTAGCCCAACAAAATTCTGCAGCCTAACACTTTAAAATTGGCCCAACAAGCTAAAATATGAAGCCCCAAATGATGTTGGACCTTGAAGCAACCCATGACCCATTTTTGACCCAACTTAAACCCAACTAAAAGCCTAATACATCAGCCTCTTCCTCACACTTGCTGAAACATAAAACTCAAGAAGCAAAATTCAGAGGTTGAGAAGGAGGCTAGGGTTGGGGACAAGAATTCTGCATTTTCTCACATTTAGGGCAAGATTTAGCCAAGGTAATAGTTATACAACTTAATCCCCTCATCTTTTTCTTTAATTTGGCCTGATTAGTTTTTCATTTGGAGCATTTTCATCCTACCCAAAATCTAAAATGTGGGTGTTTGGGGATTCTCTTGGTGAAATTCGTAGGTTGAGGTTAGGGCTGACATTAGGTGAGTTTAAACCCTCCATTTTGATGCTTCATTTGTTAATTTGAGACCCCCATAGCTGATTTATAAAATGGGTATTAATTTTGTACGAATTTGCTTAGGATTATGGGTGGAATATTGAGTTTTCTAGTGAAGGACACTCTAATCCGAAATTAGGACTTGTAGTGGCTGGGTAAGTGATTCTTAGGTAGTCATTAGCATTTTAAATTCTTTGGGTACTAATTGTAACTGTTAATGATGAATTAGAGTAGTAATTCTATGATGTTATGGTTATAGGAGAATTTCTGCACCATTGGTGACTATTGCAAGTGTCTACAAGTGAGGTAACTGGGTTTATACCAATTCCATATATATCTCTGATTTAATTTCATATGTTGCTGTATATGAATGTTTGAAAATGCTGAATGAATTAGTTGGCTATCTGTTGAATTGTGATTGGACTTTGTGAGTCCATGGTGGAGCTGTGGTGCGGCTACTACCCGTGCATGTGCTTCGATTGAGCACCGGGTTATGATCAAACCCCAGATGCACAGAGCCTCGGTTGTGCTCAATAGGGAGTAGGTGCCGTGGACGGGCCTCTCTCGATGTTAATGGCCTTTAACATGTGATAATATGATTGCTAGTATGGGATAGAAATCATGATAGCTAATTGTTTCATTTGCTGATATGATGGATATGATTCTGATGTTTATCTTGATTCATGCATATATGCTAATTAAACTGGATATATGATGGAATTGCCTTGGTTACTGAGATTTATATCTCACTCCGTTTTATGGGATTAATATTTCAGGTGAAGGTTCCTCGGGTAAGGATAAGGGTAAGCAAGTGGATGAACATCCATGAGCTGAGGCCGGGTGTGGGGAGCTACACTTGGTCTGAGTAGAATAGAGTAGATGCAATTTTGTTATTAGTTTACATAGCATCATCATGTAATCATGTTGCCAAGTGTAAGCGTTTATATTTTGTTTGATTAAAATGTAACCGTTAAGGATTTAAGTCTCATTATAGTTGAATATTAATGTATGAACTTATAGTATCATATATGTAGTTTTGTTGAAATTGTGATATGGATTACCATATGGAAATTGTAGTCATATGATGCCTTGGATATGGACATAAGCTATTGTTGAATGGAATCTTTATGGAATGTGCATGGGATGTCAATTGCTGCTAATGCATGTGTTCTTGCTATTATACATTCATGAATTTGCTTATATAAGCTAGTTAGACAAGTAGGAAGTAGTATTTAAGTTTTGCAATGGTAATGGACAGATTAATGGGTAAATAGGGTAGATAAACCCTATTAGAATTATATAAAATAAGGGAAGGTGGACCTGGAGTGTTTCTAAGATGAGGTTTGAAGTGTAGGGGGCGAAATTTGGGTAATATAGTCACAGGAGGGAGTTCCGCCGTGGCTAAGAAGGCTTCGCCATGGCCAAATGAGAGACAGAGCCGAAGGGCGCTGCGGCATAACCAATCCCGCCGCGGCATAAGGAAAAAAAAAATTTGGCCCAGGGAGTGACAGTGGCGAGGAACGCCGCGACCTAATAAATCTCGCCGCGGCGCGAAGTGAAAAAAATCGCCTATGAGGGTAACAGAACCAAAACTCACCGCGGCACATTATGTCCTACCGCGGCGCGAGTCGAGAAAATAAAATAAGGGTTAGACAGAGGCAAAACTCACAGCGGCGTAAATGTATTATGCCAAGGCGAGAATCGTGAGGGTGGAGAACAGTAATTCCATGAAGCATTTCCGCTATGGCGCCACATAGGTTGACCGCTGTGAAGGTCCAACTCGCCGTGGCGAGATTTGTGAAACTTGTCTAGTGATTCCAGAGAGCTATCGGGCCACGGCGGGAAAGATATAGGCCGCGACGCAAGTCCCCAATCTACTCCTTTTAGCTTAGAAACCCCAATTTCTCCAATGGTAATGGTAAGAGATGATATAGGAACACTTGTGGGAGGTTATTGGGTAATAAACTGATGAACGGTTGAATCATAAACCCTTTATGGTAGTAGGATTCCTTTTATGCAAATTTTGTTTTGTTGTGGTGGTATGGTGATGATCCTAACATCAGGGTTCAAATTTTTCCCATATTTTGATAATGTGATAAATTGTAACCACTCAAACCTTGATAATTAGTTATTAATCGTATACTTAACCATAGTTATAATGATTACAAGGTAAGGTTGTCACATATCATCCCCAGTCAGATGGACAGACAAAGAGAACTATTTAAACCCTTGAGGACATGCTTAAAGCCAGTGTATTAGAATTGAAGGGGAACTGGGATGTGTACTTGCCCTTAGCTGAATTTACCTACAATAATAGTTACCATTCCAGTATCCAAATGGCACCATTTGAGGCACTTTACAGGAGAAAGTGCAAGTCACCCTTATGTTGGGTAGAGCTCAATGAGAGGAGTCTCTTAGGACTGGACATAATGGACTAAACCACTTGCCAAATAGAACTCATTAGGAGGAAGTTGTTGGTTGCCCAAAGTAGGTAAAAGAGTCATACGAATAAGAGAAGGAGACCCTTAGAATTTGAGCTGGGAGACCATGTGTTCCTTAAGGCTACTCTGGTGACAGGTGTAAGATGGTCTATTAGGATAAGAAAGCTTAGTCCTCATTATCTTGGTCCTTTCCAAATTCTTGAAACGATTGGACTTGTGGCCTATAGAGTTGTTTTACCTCCAAACCTAGCCAGATTGCATGATGTGTTCCACGTGTCCCAATTGAAAAAGTATAACCTGTACCCTTTGTATTTCATTAAGCATGAGAGTGTGCATTTACAAGATGATTTGTCTTATGTGGTTGAGTCGAAAAGAATTGGGGACTCAAAAGTCAAACAGCTATGTAATAAGGACATCCTTTTTGTAAATGTGGTATGGAGGGAACTTACTCAGGATGAAGTAACTTGAGAGACGGAGGAAGCAATGAGGAAGGACTATCCCACATTATTTGAATAAGGTATGTCTAATTTTGAGGACAACATTTCTAAAAGGAGGGGAGAATGTAACACTTCAAAATTAATTAAGGTGTTAATCATGGATTAGACATAATTAAGAATAATTATTATGGAATAATTGGGCAAACCACATGAACGAGAATCTAGAGAGAAATAAACTATTAATATGGGTTGAAGATTTAATTGGGTTAGAAACTTCATCTAGGCCCAAATTAATTTTAGTAAGCTATGGGTAAGGATTAATAGAGGCCTAATGATTTTAGGTGTAGATCTAACTCCTTATTATAAGACTTGGACCAAGAGAGATCACCTAGCAATAACCTAATCTGATTTAATGAGATAGAGACCCAAGACCCAATTTACATGAACCCTTATAATTGGCCTAACATTCCTTATGCAGGCCCAAACTAAATGGACTTTTGAAAACTTAACCCAACTAAACTAAAAATCTGAACTCTTATAGTTGGTCTAACAAATTAAAACCTTAGCCTAACAACTAATGGGAGGCCAATAGGTCCTTGGGCTGATAGGTCAACCCATAACCCATTTAAGACCCAACTTAAACCTTAAAATTAGTTTAGCCATCCCCTATTTTGTAGAACCACGAGAAATGTAAAAAGCAAATTCGAAGGTCCTTTGGAGGCTAGGTTTCTCACCACCTTCTTGGCCCTATTTCTCACTTCTAGAGTCAAAATCAACTAAGGTGAGTGTCGTATAACTTTAACTTAATCTTTTTCTCTTTCTCTTCAATTTGACCCGATTGGCTTCTCATTTAAAGCACCTTCACCATACCCAAAATCTAAAAAATGTGTTTTTGGTGTTTTTATGGTGAAATTTCGTAGGTTAAGGCTAGGGGTGTTGTTAGGTAAGTATAAACTCCTCATTTTGATGTTTGCTCTGCTAGTTAGAGACCCCATTGGATGACTTATGATATGGGCTCTATTTCCATGCGAAAATATCCATAATATAGGGTGATATTTTGAAATTTCTAGGTAGAGGAAAGGAAAATCCAAAATTAAGTCTCTTGGTGGCTGGAGAAGTGTCCCTTAGGCAAGTATTGATGGATTAATTCTTTGATTATTGGGTTTTTGCCATGATTGATGAATGGGGATGGTAATGGACTGACTTAGAGTGGTAACTTTCTAATGTTATGATTATAGGAGGATTTTGGTACTGCTATTAGCTTCCTAAATTTGCTACAAGTAAGGTAACCAGGGATTATACAAATTCCATACATCTATCTACTTTAATTGTACATTTTCTATACATGAATTATTTGAAATGCTAAATGAATTGGTTGGCTATCTATCGTGTTGTGTTTGGACCTTGCGAGTCCATAGTGGAGCTATGGTGCGACTGCTACCCATGTATGTGTTTCAATCGGGCACCGGGTTATGATCATACCCCAAATACATTGAGCCCTAGTTGTGCTCATTATAGAGTAGGTGCCATGGACGGACCTCTCTTGGTGTTATTGGCCTTTAACATGTGGAAATGTGATTACTAGTATGGGATGGAAATCATAGTAGCCTAATCGTTTCATTTGCTGATATAACTGATATAATTCTTATGCTCATTTTAATTCATGCATATATGTTAATTAAATTTGATTATATGAATGAAAATTACCTCGATTACTGAGATTTGCATCTCACCCCATTTTATGGGCTAACTATTTCAAGTGAAGGTCCTTCGGGTAAGGATAAGGGGAAGTAAGTGGATGAGAATCCTTAAGCTCCACCATGTGTTTGGGAGGCTACACTTGGACTGAGCTGAGTAAAGTAGATGCTAAGTTTTGTATTTCTCCTTGTATAACATCATTATGTAATCATGTTGCCAAGTGTAGGAGTTTTGTATTTGATAACTTATGACGTACCTGTTAGGGACCTAGGCCTTATACATTCTAGAATCTGATGTATGAATTTACAACATCTGATATGGAACCTTATGGATCTAATGATTTGATTTATTATTTGGAAATGTAATCATGTATTAACTTAAATGATGATTTAGACTATAATGCATGGCACCATATAGGGATTCCTATTTGAATGATTTGGTTGGTTGTTTATGAATCTAGTTGTTTATTAATGTCACATGAAACTTGTTGATACATTGGTAGATTGTTGAGTAGGAATTAGTACTTGAATCTTAAAATGGGTAATAATAGATTGACAGGGTAGCTCAAGCAGATAAGTGCCATTAGAGCCCCATAAATTGAAGGAGAGTAGGCCTAGAGTGTTACTGAAGGGAGAATTAGAAAGCATAGGACTAAATTTGAGAGTTTTAGGAATAGAATTTAATTGGTCACGGTCAAAATAGTCTTAACCATGACCAAAAGTGATGAAGTTACCCAGGGAATGAAACAGAGAGGAATTGGCCGCGGTGAAAAGTGAAGTTAGTTGTGGTGAAATGTGAGAGGCTAAACTGGAAATCATCCAAAGAGTAATTTGCTGCAGCAAAATGGGTCGCTGGCTGTGGCAAAATTTGTGAAAATGTGTCATGTGATCCAAAGTGTAACATCTGATTTTCTGAAAACGTGAGAAACGTAACATACGATTTCTCTGTAAACGAAAAAAACTCACCGAATACAAAAGGAAATCCTCCAAGATGATGTAGTTAAGGTCCCAAAAAATTTGGGAAGCATTCTAGACTCCTAAAAATGAGAATCCCAGCTTAGACGGAAAGAAAAATAGAGTTAGAATGAAGAAACAACTTCTTACGAAAAGCTTACGAAACATAATGATATTTTTGTAATTTTGTGCAAATTTTGGAATTCACACAAGAGAGCTTTTTCAATGAAATTTTTGAGTTCCTCAAGATTCTCAGAGGCCCTAAAAACCATGGGAAGGCCCGAGACAGCTAAAGCCCCTTCGGTGGACATTTTTCAATGTCAGTGTGCTCAAACTTCAATGGATTCATTTAGGAAGGTTTTAGCTCCAATTTGAGTGATTCCAAAGGCATTTTACTAAATTGGGAACCTAAATTTTATAATGGAAAAGACAATTCTAAAAAAGGAGCTAAAACAAAGGAGAAATAAAAATGCCAAGAACAAAGGGCAAAATAAAAATTTTTGAAAAGTATAACTTCCTCCCACCTATATATATGATGCCCCCTTCTTCTCCCTTCATGTTGCACCACCAAGTTCTGCCCAAAACAAGAGCAAAACCCTAGGGAGAGTGGCACACAAGAGGAAGGCAAAAAGGAGGGGAAATCAAAGACTTAAGGTATGGAAGTTAGTAGTTTTTCATGCTCTTTCTCTTCGAAACTTCTTCTCCTTCATTCTCCTTTATTTCCTATGATTATAATGAAGTATATGGATCTATTTTAGAGGAGAAATTGAGGGGAAAATTCGGATTTGAAGAGAGGAGCTCAAAGAACACAATATTCAAGTGAGAAAAAGCAAGAAAATAAGGTATTTTCTTCTTCCATGGTTGCTACCCTTTACTTCCCTTCTCCACCATTTCACCCCACTTGAGAAGACTTAAGAGGAGTTGATTTTTAGGCAGAACCAAGGGTGATTCTAAGGAAAAAGGGTGTGGAGATTAAGAATATGCAAAGAGAATTAACAAAAAACCATTAGATTCAAGATGCAAATTCTAGGGTTTCAATTGCACCTTGTAAAATTTGATTTTGTATGATGATTCCTAGGCCTAAATAAGGGTTTCAATGAGCTTCCAAGATCCCTAAGAGGCTCCCCATATGCATCCTCCCTTAAGAAAACAAAGCAAACTCCAAAAAACCCCATTTCTTCCATGATCTCAGCCTAAAGGGGTTTGTGTAGTTAGGTAGAGTTTTAAAATTATCTAAGCCTATTTTTTAGTCATATATGATGAATGAAAATGAGGGAAGGCCTTGGGAAAAATTTGGAACTCATAGAAAGTGAGTTAGTGCTTTAGGTTCCATATTATGACTTAAAGAAGCAACATGTAGCTAAGCACTTTGTTTTAATTATGTGATGACTCCAAGAGGCTTAAAAGGAGTCAAGAATCGTGTTTGAAGGGAAAGAATAGAGCCTAGAATTTATTTGAGGGGTGTTGCTTCATTAGGTGCATTTATGGACCATAATGATATAGAACAACCTAGTGTCTAAGCAAGTTGTATGGCCTTAGAATTTGTTTCATGAACCTAATTGGCTTCCTTAAATTATGTTTAGGCTAAGAGAAATCTTCCCCACACTTTTGTGGGTGTGTGGCCGAAGCAAGGGAGGGAATTTCAAGAGAAAAAGTGTGTGATTGTGTACAAGGTAGCTCTCTCCACCTTCTCTCATGCATGGATGTATGCTTAGTTTGTCTTAGAATGTGTGTATGTGTATTTTCAAGCCATGAAAAGTATGATAGCATGATTTCATATGCCATGGTTTTATGATGACATATTATGTTTCATATGATGTTTTAATATGTGCTTGGGTTTGCTTGAGTGTGGTGAGGCCAAGAACCCTTAACCATGGTGAGGATGAGCCAAGAACCCTTAAGATTAGTTGAGACAAAGCAAAGAGTCTCCTAAAAGCAAAGTGGGCTCCCAAGAGCATGGTTGAGTCTAAGAATGCATTAAAGAATGGGTGAGACAAGTCCAATATCCACAAGAAATTGGGTGAGGCCAATCCACTTGCTTGGTAAGTCTTTGTATGCTATGTATGACTTTCTTAAATGATGAAAATGTTTCTTGAGTGCTTGCACATGTCTACATGACCATACATACATTTATGAGACTTGTTTTCATCCATTATGTATGATTGAATAGGAGATGAGCTATTGGAATTCTTTGAATCTCATTCCCTCCTCTCCAATGATCTCACATGCTAGGTGGACCAAGTGGACAAGGTAATGGGAGCCAACCACCTTGAAGAGAAGAGTTTGACACCAACATGCTTAGTCTTTGCTTTTTAAAACCATAATGATGTCAAATGTTGTAACCCTTGATGTATATGGTCTATGACCACTTAGACATGTGTAATTATGATACTATGCTATGTATGAATGAGAGAATATGTTTTATAGTAATTAGAATGTGAAATGGGTATATGGTTGCAAATTAGCTTCATTGGTGGTTTGATAGAATTATGCATATGTGTGGATGAAATGGTCAAAATGAGATGCATGGAGTTTGGGACAATTTGCGCAGCTTACACAAGTCTTAATTATACTTTTAGACTTGCCCAAAAGGTGCCAAACCCTAGAGAAAGCCATTTGGTTACTTTGGTACCTCATATGGAGCCAAAATTGACCATAATGGAACCCTATGTCACTTTTTAGCCAAATGAGCTCTTTTTGATATGAGATTTGACATGCAATTATATCTTGTTGAGATCTTTTTGTGAAACTAAAGAACATAATTTTTGGAGGTCTACAAAATATTTGATGAATTTACAAAGTTGAAAAATTTTCTGATTTTGGTCATGTCACTGTTCATACTAGTTTGAAAATGAAATCTATCACACAGGGCCCAAATGATATCCAATTGCCACAAAATTTTATACAAAGAAAATAGAAATTCCTAGAGACTTGTACCAACTAGAAGCACCTTATTTGGAGGTCTAGAGAGGGAGATATAAATTTTGAAAGATTCTATCCAGTATTAGGAGCTTCACTTGACCTCAGTTATTGTTCTATTGAATTTCAAGGTCTGGACGTGCCTGAGCTGGTCTACAGTTATTTTTTCCCTCTAGCTAATATCCACACATTTTTAGATTGATATCATTTGCATCAATTTTATTTTTTTGAGATTAATTGGACATTTTCAAAGTTTTCTGCAAAAAGTTATGACACCACGAGACAACTTGACCTCCAGACCTTTTCAAATGTCAAACGTCCTCTGTAATGGATGTTATGGTTTGGACATATTTATGGTATGAATTAGACATCCGTAGCTTTCCAAAATGGCCAAGAATGTATGATTTTGATTTTTCTATAATTAGTTATGATTTTCCAAATTTGGTCAAAAAAGAGCCAAATCTGGCAGAAAATGGATATGAATATTTCATGCTTCTCTTCGTGATTCTTGAGGTGTAGGCCACTTTTCATGATGCAAATGAGTCATATTCATGTAATTAAATATGAGAATGTGTTGTATGAGCTCATATGATCCATGTGACATCTAATGAAATTTTCATACATGACGCAACGCAAGAAAATGCATTATTTTAATTCCTTTTTCTTGCTCTTTCATAGAATCTATGAATGTAAAGCATGGAAATGTTGTGGAATGAGCTAGAAATATAAGGTATTTCCCCCACACTTAAACCTTTACACTCCTCGGCAAAACTCAAAATCTAAGAAAAGACTAGTGGAATAGAAATGGAAATGAAAGTGAAATAGAAAAGTATAAAAATCACAAGATAGAGACTAATCATAACTTTTCATCACTTCAACAATTAAAGCAACTTCACTTGCATCAAGAAATAAGTTTCATGGCAATTTCATTTGAAAAGAATGAATCAAAATGCATAGCCCCTCACATGGATTAGTGTTTACTCTCAACTCTCAAATGGTCAAGGTATGTGTATCACTCAAGTTTCACCTACCAAAGTTCACTATCATAAGCTTGTCAAGCTTCTAAATCTCCACCACCCATGCCAAATGCAAAGCACAAATCAATAGGACTTTATTTAGGGTTGTAATGGGGTTAGGGAAATGAAATTAATGGATACAAAAATAAGGGAAAAACAAACAAATGGATACCTTAGAACCTCAAGAGCAATCAATGGAAACGTAGGATAGGGAAGAATGTGTTTCTAGGCCTTAATTCTAGCGAGCAATAGGCAACAACAAAATCAATTTGAAACACTTCTTTCTTTTGATTTTCCATGGCTTCTTTTTCTTTTCTCTTTTTTTTTCTTCAATTGCTTTCTTTTTGCTTTCCATCTCTTCTTTTCTTTTGCAGTTTTTTTTTCTTAGAGCAAATTCTTTGAATAACACTGGCCTAAATGGATGCAAAGCACACATTCATCTATCCTGAACAAGTGTAATGCTCCTTAAAATCCCTAAGGCATCTTAAAACAAGGTGGGAAAACATTTTAAATGGCTATAGGCTAACAAGAAAATGAAAACCAAGGTTCAAAGTGGCTAAACAATGGATAAAATGAATGTATGGTTGGCTTTTTGGCTCACTAGCTACAAAAGAAATGAATGTCTCATCATTTTTATGCATGCAATTGCAAATGTCGTCTCAACAAAGAATCAAGACAAGTTCTAAAGTGAAAACAATGATAGGTGAATATACACTAGAATCGAACAATTATGGCTCAAATTCTCATTAGCTAATGGCTATCAAATAATTCATTGAAATCAAATTCATTGCCACTTCACTTGAATCAAGACACAAGATCTATTACTTATCATGTCTCAGTGAATCCAAGATATAATCATCTCAACTTGCAAATTCCACAGAAAAACTGAAAAGAATCATGTTATTTTTTCAAAAAATTTTCTCAAAAATTTTCAATTTTTTTTTTACAAGATAAAGCAAAGAGATGAAGAAATGGAATGAAATGAAATGGCTCCCCCCCCCCACACTTAAATATTGCATTGTCCTCAATGTTAGCACACAATCCAGTAAAAAGATAAACAACACAATATAAAGAGAGTGAAAAGAAAGTGTACAACTGGATGAGCTTGAAAATGGAGATCTCAAGGGTGGCTCAGATTCCTATGTAGCTGGTTAGCAACCTATTATTGCCTACAAAGTAGAAACAAAATAAACTGTAATGCAGAAAAGGAAAAGAAAAACTAAATCCTAAACTAAAAAGAACTCTATCAAAGACTAACTAATTATAAGTATCAAAAACAAGAATTAAAACTACTTTATTCCTTTTCAATTGGACAAATTTAAGTCTCACTACTTTAAAGCATTTTGATTGATCATGCAGTGATAATCCATGGACTTCCTCAACCATCAGTAGTTTCAGAAAGTCAAATTCAGCATATTCACAAGCAGTGAAAGAAGGGAAATCAAAGTTAGGACAATTAAAACTAAAGAAAGAAAAATCAAAATCAAAACTTTCTAAAAATCTATCAAATCCAATGAAATCTACTAGACTCCCATTAGTAAGAGTCACTGCATCAACAGAAAAATTAGATTGTAACTTCTCACAGTCCTTTAAGTTCAAATCCTTCAAGGTATTTGGCAGTTGCGTTTTCTCAGTTGGGAGAGTCTGTTGATTGTTAAGAATTAGCTCACCAACTTTAAGAATTTGTTTCGAACTCTCAACAAGAAAAACAACATCTTCCCTTACCAAAGAGACATCAGTAGGCTCACAAAATTCTAAACAATGATCAACAATAGAATCTAGTCTCTCACCAGTATCAATAATAGCATAAGGATCAATAGGGTATTCAATATCAGTAGTATCACTATGCATGCCCTCATTAATACTAGTATGATCAGTAGAATCAATCTTATCAACAAATTCAATGCAAAGAAAGGACTCTTTAGATTCAGCAAACTTATTAGACTCCAGAAATTCATTAATCTCAGCACAAATAGGACATGTATGCAATTTATCACATAAACATTTAAAAGTTAAGTCAGATTCATCAACAACAAGCTGCTCAACAATTTTATTGTCTATATCATTATCACATGCTACTTTTATTGTTTCATCAGTCATACCATCATAGGCTAGTGAGGAATCATGTTGATTAGAATATGTGAGGAACTCACTAGTCTTAATGAAAGCATTAATTTGAGAGCATCTATCATATATAGTGGATCCAGCACACACACAATCAACAGAATCATTTAAATCATCTATATCACATGATCCAGATGGTATGCTATCCCTAAACTCAGTAGATGCATCGTCAATAAGCTTATCAACCAATTCTAGACTAAGAACAGAATGATCATCACATTCTAGGTTACCCCCACACTTATCTACTACCCTAGACTTAAGAGATTCATCAATTGGTTCAGACATGCATTCATCACTATAGTCACAGCTAGGAGTAGAAATACCAAGTGCATCAGTACACAAGGAATCATGAACATCAACAAATGTGTCAATTTTGCTCAATGAGTTACCACAATCAATCAATTCAGGAGATTCAATAACAATTTCCTCATTAACATCATCATCATGCACTTCAGAATCAACAACATTTATGCATCAGGAATCACAGTGCTATCACGTATACTAGAATCAATTCCAACAAATTGTAAAATATTAGAAGATGGAAGGATATTACCCAATGAATAGGATTCTTCCTCCTCTATACATTCCCTTCTAATTTGCTCTTCAATTAATTCAGTAGCACTTGAAGTTGGTTGATTCATTTGAAATCCTGAATCCTTCATGAGGTTATCCATTATTTTTTGGTCTTGGAGTTGCAACCATTCAGTTCCCCGTTGGACCATTTGCTCCAATTGTTGGTTTTGAATAATACAAGCTTCCATTAGCTGCATCATCCTCTCTTCCTCACTTGGTTCCCTCTGGACCTCTTGTTGCATGTACCCCTCATGGTAATTATCAGGATGATATTCTAGCTCTAGCACATGGAAGTTGTGGTGTGGCTGGTAGTTGGGGTGAACTTCATAAGAATGATGGTGTGGTTGGTAGCATGGTTGTTGGACTTGTTGATATTGTTGTGCTTGCCGTTCTTGTCTTTGTCGTTTAAGAAGACCTTGAAGCATTGACATGGCTTCATCCAACTTCTCAGAAATCCTATGCTCTACACAAGAATCATAGACACCTTGATTAGAATAATAATATGGATCCATTTAATGCAAATAAAATGAGAAGTATAATCAATTTCAACACAAAAATAATTTACTAACAAATTTTAACTAAAATTAATTCTAATTCAAGAAAATAAAAATCAAATGAAGCTAAGACTTACCTAACTATAAAAAACACTCCTAAACAGAGGTTATAACACAAAACAAACTCAAAAAAGAATAAAGAAATTAAATCTAGAAAAATTGAAAAATTCCTAAAAAAAATTCGAAAAAAATACTAAAAAATTCAAAAAATGCCTCAAACGATGGAATTTGGCTAAAAAATGGTGCACCCAATAGCTTTGCTATTACTTTTGCTCAAAACACCCAAAAACCATGGAAAAAAAAGTTTGAGAATTTTCTGGGCACTTCAAACAAAAATTCCAGCAAGCAGGACACTTGACGCAGAACACCGAAATTACCCAATTCCAAACTCAAAACAGAACAAAAATCAAACCAAAATAGAACAAAAACAAAGCTAAAACACCTAGAAAACTTTCTCAAACAATTGAGAATCCAATTCCCCAGCAACGGCGCCAAATTTTGAGTGGCTCGTCGCGCAACCCTCAAAATAAAACTAGGTTGATAAAATATGTAGCTAGTGGCACAACCTAGGTCATCTCCCTTGAAATTGGAGTTTAATATTTGATTGGGTTTCTAAATGTTAAAGGATCCTAAAGCTATCTAAATTTAGGGGTTTTTGGTCGAATTAAACTAACTTAAAACTAAATTGAATTAAAATTCCTAATTGCTACCTAATTATATGAATTATGGGTGAAAGATGGACTTGTGACTAGCTTTGGATTCGTCCCTTGGTATCCACTATCCTTATCCTAATCTAATTGTAATTGATTCTGGCCTAAGAGTTCCTAATTGTGTTCATAACAAATTATCTTGAATTACCACGCAAGAATTAAGAAATTAATAATCTAACGTTGAATTGATACCTCAATCCCGCATTAAATTATTAATTCTTGTCTTTGAGATCAATGAACAACCAATTTGATTGATTAACTGATTAATTAGCCTCTGAATTATCATCCAAAAATGTTTAATTAACCAACTAAGCACTAAGGAACTCTCAAATTTAACATTCAAGCACATAATTTCACTCATGCATTTCATCGAACACCTTCGTGGCATACATGGAAAATTAGAGAATAATGAAAAATCAGTATCTAATCAGATCAATTAATCAACAAAAGGCTTTCTAATTAGTGTCTAACTAGCCACTAATTACAATTACACAAATTCTTAGTCAAATACAACTTAACAAGATTGTACAAGAAAAAGAAAAAGTGTAGGAAATTAAAGAAATCTTAGCCAAAATTTTGAGTTCTTCTCCATGGATTCAAGCTTGCACCAAGGGTCTTTCTCCTAGCTAGCCTCAAGGTGGATTAGAGCTTCATTTTTTTATGATGGATGGAGATGGAGAATGGAGGAGATGGCGTGGTGGATTGCTCTAGACGAAGGGTGGACTGTTGCGAATGGAATACGGCGTGAGATGGGGTGAATGAATGCTGGGTTCTAATGGATAATGAATGAAATCATGTGCTCAGCCCTTGCCTCTTCTCACATGATTCTTTAAGTGACTCCACGTGCTGCATTTTTTTCTTTATTCCAGCCTCTTCTCTCACGTGTTCTGCCTTTCACAAATTAAGCTTGAGCTTTTCTCTTCTTTTATTACAACGTGGCTTCATACTCCACGTTAACTTTCTTAATCATTCAACGCAGGAGCCCACGTCAACTTCTTTCATCTCTAGCCCGAGTTCTCACATGATTTAGCTTCATATTCTTCACGTTGCTATTCAGTTGCATGTGCACATGGAATGTACGTGATTCTTGTCTATTCTGCTCGTGTGTTTGTTCTGTACGTGAAGCTCCTCTCAGCCTTCTTTGTTCCTTCAAACCCGAGCTCATCACATAGCTTTCTTCTTTGTTTTCTCTGCAGCTTTCCCATGTCGTGTTTCCTACGTTGTTCTTCCTCATGAACTGCTCAAAAGCTCCAGCCCATGCTTCATTAATCCACGTGTTCTGCTCTCCATTTATGCATGCATGTATAGCCTCCTTTGTTTAGCTACTGTGTAAGAACCTGTGGCTCTTCATTTGTGTTCCTCCATCATGCAATTAGGTTTCATTTGCTTCCCATATTATTTCTTTCGAATCATGCAGCTCTTTGTGTTTTTCTTCTTTGTTCCAGCCACGTCTCTTCCTTATCTTTACAAGCTCCCAAGCTGCTTCATATTTTTCTAGTTAATCTCCAGCTCAAAGCTTCTGTTGGAGCGAACTTCTTCACGTGGTTTCTCCTCCATTCTGCCTCTACGTGATTTCCACGTCAGAATCTCATGCATATATCTTCCTCTGTTCAAGCTATCACGCCAGGCCTTCCTTCTCCTTTGTTTCAGCTATATTCAACTCATGCAACTCGAAAGTGCTTCATGCAATGAGGAAAATTCACAAAATCATTTAAAGAAACTTATGCATTAAAATTCTAAAATCTTGTAAATAATTTCCTTGAATGCACAAATGATTACTAACATCAAATTTTACCTAATTAAACTCCTCAAGCTATATTTGCTCATTAAAATGCTTAAGTTAGGAGAGTTAAAACATATAAAATTCATGCTTATCAGTATTACACAGAGAGCAGTTGGTCGTGGCTCGAAGGGTATTTAGCCATGGCGAAGGCACTAATTCCTCATAATAACTTAGAAACTTTGGTTTTTCCTATAACAACATCAAGGGATGACTTGGAAACGCTGGTAGGAGATTCTTAAGAGTTGAAAATTAATGGGTAATAGATTTAAAGACTTTTAATTAAGGATTTGTTTCTCTTCTATACATGAATGCTTGTAGATATTTGGTTAATGACTCTAATAATATTAAGGTTCAATTTCCTTACTTTTCCCTAAATTGATTAATTTAAATGGTGTTAGACCTTGATTTATGATTATTAGCTACATGTTTAAGCTTAATTACCATGATTAGAAGTTAAGGTCGTCACATTTACTGCGCCCAATTCCTCTCTATTTCCTTCCTTGGACAACTTCGCCACATTTGGCCACAGCTAATCCATTTTGGCCACGACCAATTTCCTTCTGTTCTTGTAACTCTCAAATTCCCTCTCATGCACTCCAATTCTCCCTCTAGTAACACTCTCCCTCAATTTGTGAAACTCTAATAGCATTTATCTACTTGATTTACCTAGCTAACTTATCATTATCCACTTCAAGATTTAAGTGTTGAATTCTACTCACGAAACTATGATACATAAACAAATTCTATAATTTAGTGACAGCAAAAGTGTTAATGTATGGCCAATGCTTAATGTTCATACAAGATCAAGTCACTCATCCATTATTAGCCAATTAAAACCATAATGTGCAATTCCATGATAATTATATTACATGTATAGTCCCTATACTTGGTAATTCATAATGCAATCTGACAAGATTTCCTAACCTATGTGCTACTTAATTTCTCTTGGCATTAAGAGGTTCGGTCCCTGAAAATGTTAGCCCATAATCATAGTGATATACAATCTCAGTAACAAAGAGGAAAATTCCATATATATGTACAAATTAATCAATACAATGTAATTTCATATTATCAATACCAAAATTATCAATTCAATTTGTAAATGAACTAGTTGAGCTACCAATGACTACTATCCTATACCAATAATCACACACATGTTAATAGCCAATAGCACCAAGAGAGGTTCATCCATGGTACCTACTCCCTAATGAGTACAACTAGGGCTCAGTGCATTTCGGGTCTGATCACAAACTGATACCCGATTGAAGCACATACACAGGTGGCAGACGCACCATAGCTCCACCATAGATTCACAAGGTCCAATCACAATTGTAATTTAAGTAGTCAACTAATCATTTAGCATTTCAAAATCAAGCATGTGTAACAAATATTAGATTAACATGAACATATACATAAAATTAAGAAAAAGAACCCTGGTTACCTCACTTGTGGACAATTTTCAGGAGAACTGACAATAATGCTTTGTTAGCCTATGAACACCAAAAATCAAACCATTACCATTCCTATTCATCAATTATGGCAATAACCTAATGCATAAAGAATTAACCCATCAATAATTGCCTAAGGGACACTTACCCAACCACTAAGAAACTCAAATTTTGGATTTTGCCTTCCCTGGACCAAAAACTTCAAACTATCACTTCAAACTTTAGGCAAATTCTCACAAAATTAATGCCTATACTATAAATCAACTATGGGGGGTCTCTAATTACCAAAAAAAGTATCAAAATGAGAAGTTTATACTTACCTAATAATACCCTTAGCTTCAACTTCTGAAATGTCACCATGAAAACACTAAATAACAAGTTTTAGATTTTGGGTGTGGGTGAAATGCTCCAAATGAAAAACTAATTAGGTCAAAATGTAGAGGAAGAGGAGAGGGTCAAGTTATATAACAACCACCTTAGTTGAATCTTGGTTTAGATTGGGGAAATTAGGCCAAGAAAGTGGTGGAAACCTTAGCCTCTAAGAGACTTCCGAATTTGCTTCTTATGTTTTATTTTCTTACAAAATAAGGGAAGGGGCTGAAGGCGTATAAGGTTTGGTTAGGTTTAAGTTGGGTCCTAGATGGGTTATGGGTTGACCTAAAAGCTCACATCCATGAGTTTCAAAATTTATGCTTATTGGGCCAGATTTCATAAGTTGAGCTACAGAATTCTAATTAGGTTAGGCCAAATTTCGAGAGTCACTCTAACTTGGGTCTATATAATCAATGTTGAGCCAACTATCAAAGCTCATGTAATTGGGTCTTGGGCCTTTATCTCACTAAATCAGATTGGGTGATGATGATGCCTTAGTTGCTTAAGCACTCAATTAAACTAAGATTGAATTAATGCAGTATAAGTCAACCCTAGGTCATTCTTTTCAAGGAGCAATTTAGGGGTTAATTTGAATTGAATTTAGGTGATCATTTGGTAATTACTATTTGATGCAAATTCTAAAAAAAACTATCACTACGCTAAATGCAAAATTAATTGAACGCATACAAATGGGGGGTTTTGAATTAAGAAATTAAATCTCAACTAAAATAGAAAAAACCAAACAAGTAATTAAACTAGAATGCTCTAAATTGAAATTAAAGTGATTTTGAAAATGTTAAGAACAAATAGGAGGCAACTAAGGTTTTGCAAGGGGATTTCGGCTCTTATCACTCACCAAAGATTGATTGAGACCAAGAGGAGTACTTAGATAATAGACTAATGTAATTAATTAACTCAATCCAAGGATAGGAAACCCTAAACTCAAATGCATATCGCTTGCTTAACTAGGAAACCCTTAGTTAATTCAAGTAATTTGCAAGTAATTGAGCCAATTAAACACATCAAATTCTTCAACAATTGGATTCAATTAATTCTGAATATTTGATTTCAATTACCTAATTGAACAAAAAAGCAATCATACTACCCAATTCAACAATCAAGTAGCGCAAAAGACCAAGATGTGCAATTAAAATCATAACATTAATTAAATCAATGCAAGAGAACTCAAACATCAATCCAACCAACATTAATAGGTCCAGAAAACAGAAATTCTAGCAATTATAAAACATAATTCTAATCCCAATTAACCAATTCCAATTACAATCCAAGATAAAATAATTGTCCAACCTAAAACTAGGTCTCAACATTCAATCCACATAGAAATTCCTAAAACTAGAAAATCTCTAAGTTCTTGAAATTGAAAGAGGAAAAGGTAGAAAAAATAAACTCCCCCAATGGTCTTCAATCCAATTAATTCAAGAGCTCAAGCTTCCTCCTCCATGCTTCACCTTGGTGCCACCTTGAATTAAGCTTCCATGAATACATTAAATTCCTTCAAACTTTGTGCCATGAAGAGGAAATGAAGGGAAATAGAGATAAAGGTGGTTCCAATGTGGGAGAAGAAGGGTCTATCCAGTAAAGGAGAAAATGGAGAAATGTAATTCGTCCTCTCTGCTCCAGTACATTGACCAGAAGTCAAAGGTGAATGAAGAAAGTTAAGTCATCCTCTCCTTGCTGTTTCTGCGTGAAGTCTAAAGAACCGAAGAAATGAATCAATGAAACAACTCGTCCTCTGCGTCCAGGTTTGGCTTCCCTCTATGTCCTGGTCTCTTTGTTGTTCGAAGGCCAGAGGAGAAAAATGAAGCAGTCCTCCTCTCCTTTCGGCATCACTCCAGCACTGCAGTCCCAAAAAGAAAACCAAGAAGCAGCCCCAATATTTTCTCTAGTTTTCGGCACTTCCCAGCACTCTCCCTTTAGACCGAAAAGAATGAATCATTTCAACTCTCTCCTTTCCCACCAGGCATCCTCTGCGTCCAGTCTAGAGAAGGTGAAAATAAAGAATGAATGGAACAACAGCTAGAAAGAGGCGTCCTTCGTGTAGCACAGTCCAAAAAAATGAAGAAGCAGTCTCTAATATCTCAGCGCCAGTTTCGAAGGAGCTCCAGAATAATGAAGTAGCCCAATTCTATAGCCAGTATTTCGGCGCTTGTCCCCTCTGCCCAGTCTGAAAAGAATCCCTGATTCAACCTTTCTCCCCTCTCCACGACTTTTCTCCAGCCAATCAAAATGAAGACCTAATCATGTATTCACAAATATGACATTATCAAGTATTTAATAAAAGCAAAATTATGCTCCAATCTTTTCCTTTAATTCACTTTAAATCCTCAATTTACTTGCCCAAAAATTCTGCACAAAATTAATAAATGTTTTAAGGATTGAAAATATTTAACTCATCAAAGAATTATGGAGAATAAAATATTAGCAATTAAATCCAAAAATTCTCCTAAATAATTCAAAATTATATTATTTTTTAAAATTAACCATAAATTCAAATATTGCATAATAAATCCATTTAAGCTCAAATTAATCATTGAAAACAATAATAAATGTGGATAAAAATATATGAAAATTAGCATTTATCAATTCCCCCATACTTATCTCTTTGCACTCCTAGGCAAAGCAAACTAAAATCAAGGGAAAACAAGAGGAACAAAACAAAACTGTAAGAGGTGAACGTTCTAATCACAAGCCAAAAGTAAACTAAAACATTCAACATCTTTCTTATCTGAGTAATCATTACATGCATTAAGATTAAAGACATCATGGCAATTAACTTGACTAGGGAAAACCCAAGCTAGCAATCCCTTACCAAAGGTAATGTGTATAGCACTCTCACTCAAAAGTGTTTAGGCTTTTATGTACACTCAAAACCAACCTATCCAAATCTCTTTCCAAAAGCTTGACAAAAATGTAAGCTCTCCACCACTAACAAGCAAATGCAAACATAAATCAAAAGGACTTTATTAGGTTGTATTAGGCTAAGGGAAAGAAAAAGGAAGAATCAAATGATAGGAAAAACCAAAATTGAATACCTTAGGAGAATGAAAAGCAATGCCAAATAAGATAATATGGAATGAAAGAAACAAGACAAACAAAACTTGGATAGGGCCATTATTATTATTTTTTTGTTTATTTCTATTTCTTCCTTTTCTTTGAATATACACCTTTATTCTTTTCTTTGATCGTTTCTTTCTTGTATATACTTGTTTTCTTTCAACTTTTTTTTTCTTATTTCTTTTTCTTTAAATATATGACCTAAATTCCAACTATTTACATGTTCTTTCATCCAAAACAAGCAAATTGACATGCTCTTCAACTCCCAAGACATTCAACAAGGTTAATGGCTATGGGTTAAAAGAAAGAAAGCAAATAAAGGCTCAAAGGGGTAAAACAATGGATAAAATGCATGAAAGGGTAGGTTCTTTTTTTTTAGATAAACAAAATGAATGCCTTTATCATTTCTATGTATGCAAATGTACAAATGTGGTTTCAAACAAGATCTAAGCCAAGCTCTAGAGCAAGAAATGGATAGGTGGTATACATACACGAAAGAACTATGCAATAGGCTCAAAAATCTCACTCAGTCATGATTACTAGCCTAGATCTACCTAAGTCAGAACAATTGCCATTTAGCTTTATCTACTTAAAACATGATCAATTACTCTTCAAATCAAGAATGTATCATATCTAAGCCACTTGAAGCTTGCAATTGCCACATGCAAAACAAAATTTTTATAAATTTCCAAAAATTTTCTATTAAATATTTTTTTGGCAAGAATTTGCTTTTGACCACACAAAAACTGTACAAACCAAAAACTTAACAAAACTATTTACATGCAAAATTAAAGCATCCCTCCCCTACACTTAAACAATGCATTGTCCTTATTGCATAGCAAACAGAGCAATATAGACAAATAATACTAGCATAGCCCAGCTCAGTAAGATGACAATGTAAAGTAAAAAGAGTAAAGGGAAGGAATACGACTAGGGCTACATTGTAACAACCAGAAAAAAAGAGGAAAGAAAAGAAATGAGAAAAGAGAAAGCTGAAAAATTTTCGAAGGCTGAAAATTTTCTAAGTCTTCTCGCCATAGCGAGAGATGGAGTCGCCATAGCGAGAATGCCTCCTCGCCATAGCGAAGATGTTCCTAGCTATAGCGAGTGTGGCATTCCATACAGAAACCAGGGAGTTGCTAGCCATAGCAGCGTTATAGCGAAGGCAGAGGTTTGGAATAAGCCGAGCTCGCCGTAGCGACGCCATAGCGAAGGCAAAAGTCTGGAACTTGCACGAGCTCACCGTAGCGAGGATGATGACTCGCTATAGCGAGAGCGGTCCAGAAAAGTGTGAAAAGAGAGATTTTGACTTTTTAAAAGAGTCTAAACTCTTCCTTTCTCTCAGAACCAACTTGAGCTTCGACCAAGGAGAGAGAAAAAGCGAGGAGAGAGAGAGAGACCTAGAGAAGCAAGGAGATCAAGCAAAGAGGTGAGAAATCTTGAGATTTCCCTAGCTTTTCTCCCTAGCATGTTGTCTCCTCCTTTTGCTTTCTCTTTCTACGGTTTTAGAAGTTGTTTTGGGTTAGATTTAGAAGAGGGAAGTGGGAAAACTACTCTAGAAGGAGGGTAGAATGCATTTATCTTCATTTCTTCTTCCATGCTTTCTTCTTTGAGGGCTTGAGAGAGGAAGGAAAATGAGTAGAGTTCTAGAGAGAGAATCCCTAGATCTGTAAGGGTAGTGAGGGTTTAATTTGATGAAGAGTCTCTTTTAGCTTTGTGGGAGTTATTTAAGCTATGAGAGAGTAATTGGTGCTCTTTGTTCTGCCTAGGCTCAAAGGAAGAAACTCCACCTTGTTGTGAGTGTGAAATCGAGAAGGGAGAGAAGGAATTGAAAGGGAAGGCTTGTGTAATCCGATAAGGTAGCTCTCTACTCTGTTCTTGTTGCATTCTTGGTTGTGTAATAGTCATTACATGTTGAGTATGTGCTTGTATGATGAGATATGCCATTGATTTTGCCCTGATGCATTGGTACCAATATGCTTATGATATGATGTGTGGGAATTGCTCGGGTGAGGTGGTGCTGAAAGTCCCTTGAGACGAGTGAGGAGGAGCCAAAAGTCCCTAAACCAAGGGTGAGGCCAATCCAAAAGTCCTAACGCTCGGGTGAGGCTAGACCGAAAGTCCCTAGAGCCTAGTCTTGGCATTGGTTTGATAGCATGGCATGTGTGGTGTTATTGTGGCTTGTATGCATGCTTGACTAGTTATATGCCTTGATTGCATCTTGAATGAGTATGAGCTATTGAGATTCTCCCGAATCTCACCCCCTTCCCCTCCCATCTTACTATCCAGGTGGTGTTCAAGGAGAGTCAAGCATACCTCATGGAGCCTAGTAGAGCATAGTTAGGAAGATGTATAGCTTTTTGGTTCTTTGATATATAAGGTGCCAAAATGAAGATGCACCTATCATTTTTGAGTTGTAACTATATGAGCATAGGTAGATACATGTATAAATGATGTATGGATTGTGTAAAGAGCTAAAGTAATGAGAATGTAGAATTTGGCCCTTTGAGGCTTATATGAAATGATGCATTTTCTTCCATAGCATAGTGAATTTGGAATGTATGATGATTTGGGTTACTTAGACATTTCATATATGTTATGTTTGTACTTTTAAACTTGCCCAAAAGAGGTTAGAGCATGTGGGAGGTCATTTAGACCCATTTTGAACCACATGGGGTGCCAAAACTACCAATTGGGTGAGCTCTGTCAAAGTATGACCGAATGAGCTCTTCTTGGTATAAAATTTGGCATGCCTCTAGAGTCTATTGAGAGATTCTTGAGAAGCTAAAGTGGATAATATTTGGAGGTCTAGAGAATATTTGCCGAATTGTTGAAGTTGGGAAATTTCAATGGTTTGGTCATGGTACTGTGCATTAAGTCCGAAAATGGAACCATGTCATTCATAGACCAAATGGTGTCCAATTGTCATGAAATTTTGTGAGCATAATCTAGATATCCACAGTGACTTGTACCAACTAGAAGCACCTTAATTGGATGTCTGTAGAGAGAGAAACGACTTGCTGAAGTTCTGTATCAGCATCAGGGAAGTTTCTGACCTTCGTTACTGTTCCATCAGGTTTCGAGGTCTTAGAACTCCTGAACTGATTTTTCTCCTCTATTTAACATCTGTAGCTTTCCAAATTGGTATAGTTTGCCCAGATTGGATTTTTTTGGAATTAATTACGAATTTCCGAAGTTCATGACAGTAAACTGCACCAGTATCAGGGGCAGCCGAACCTCTGTGTCTCTTTCGATGTCATTGGTGGTCTAAACGTTGAGATTGAGGTTGGGAGTTATTTTTAGTGTGAATTTAACATCTCAAGCTTTCCAGAGAGCTATGATTTGCTTGATCTCCATTTTTATAGAATTAGTTATGATTTTCCCAAGTTAGAGCCAAAAATCTGACTTATGGGCCCGATTGAGAAATGTATTTTCTGAGTTTTTGGCTTCATATCCGTGGTTTGTGAGATGTTTGAGACTATGTACTAGTCTTATAATAGGTGTTTGAGTAAATAATGTGAAAGATGGGTTCACAGGACCCACGGGACAAATTGTGACCGGTTAAACCCCGATTTTAAGTAGTGAAATACCACGGTTTCGGTCATTTTCCGGGAAATCATATGGAATCAAGTTTAGAGGGAGGTTAATTGGAATAAAGTCAGTAAGGTGTTACATACATGGCATCCTATAATGTAGTAACCTCCACTGCTTGAGTGGGGTATCCCTCATAGAAAGGTTTCAAGCGGTGCCCATTGACCTTGAAGCATCTCTCAGTAGGCTCCCTTTGGATCTCTACAGCTCCATAAGGAAAAATATTAGTGACAATAAAAGGCCCCTCCCATCTAGAGCGGAGCTTTCCAGGCATTAACTTCAATCTAGAAACATAAAGTAACACTTTTTGGCCTACTTGAAATTCTTTCCTCACTATATACTTGTCATGGATGGCCTTGGTTCTTTCTTTGTACATCCTAGAATTTTCATAGGCTTCTCTTATGATCTCCTCAAGCTCTTGCAATTGCAATTTCCTTTCAATGCCAGCACTAGCAATGTAACATCCGGTCCCTCTGTAAATGTGAGAAACGCAATGTTCAGTTTCTTCATAAACGTCAGAAATGGGCCAAATATAAAAGGAAGTCCTTG
Source organism: Erythrophleum ivorense (assembly GCA_026724425.1). Lineage (NCBI taxonomy): Eukaryota > Viridiplantae > Streptophyta > Magnoliopsida > Fabales > Fabaceae > Erythrophleum > Erythrophleum ivorense. Next base: position 28,756,434 of record JAIUCV010000005.1, on the reverse strand, counting down.
AAATAGAAGGAATTGGGGCCAACTAAAATTATGCTAAAATTTTAAATATTAGAAAATGAAGATTTGAGGTTTGAGATGCCCAAAAACCAGAGCCAGAAGAGCTCAAAAAATTTGCCGAAGAAAGTAGGGGCATTTTTGTAATTTTTGAAAAATTTTGAAATCTCATAAGAGGGCTATTTAAATGGAAAATTTGAGCTTTTCAGGGTTCTCAAAGGCCCTGAATACCATGAGAATCCCTAGAACAATTGAAACCCCTCCAGTGAGCAATTTCGGTCGTTGGTTGACTAAAACTTTGACCGAATGGTTCAGAATAGTTTTAGACCCTTTTTGAGTGATTCCAAAGGCAATTCTTATGATTCAGAGCCTAAGGAATATGATGGAAAAGATGGATTTCAAAAAGGAGTTGAAATGAGCCCAAACAAACAAAACTACAAAGAGGGACTAAAGTGAAAATTCTGAAAGTTGCTTAAATGAATCCCTAGCTTATAAAAAACGTCCCTCCTCTGCTCAAATCTCCTCACCCACTCTCTCACACATTAAAACAGAATTAAGAAGGGCTAAGAGTGGCTCACAAGAGGGGAGGCCAAGGAAGGAAGAAGAAGCTTTAAAAAATGTAAGTTTTAGCCACTTTTTCCTACTCCTTGCCTTGTTAAACTTCTTCCCCTCTTCTTCCTCTTCCTTCTCATGGTTTTGGCATTTAATGTGGTGCTGTTTTGAAGGCAGAACAGAGGTGGAATTTTCGGATTTGGTGAGGGGAGGCTAACCAAGCGAAGAACAAATCAAGAAAACCAAGAATCCAAGGTATTTTGCTACTTCCTAAGCTTAGGTCTCCTTGCTCCTCTTCTCTTCAATTTCCCCCCCATGTAAGACCAGCCATGAGGGATTAAATTTCTGGCCAAACCAAGAATGAATCACATGAATTAGGGTGTGGGAATTTAGAATATGCAAAGGAAACCAAGTAAAAGCCATTGAATTTCAAGTTACCAAAGTGTAGGATTCTTGAAGAGTTTGTAAAATCTGTTTTGATTCATGAATTTCTTAGGCTATGCAAGTGTTTAATTGAGCTTCTAAGACCTCTAGGAAGCCTCCCAAGTGACTCTCCCATCAAGGAAAAATTGGAAACCCCTTGAACCCCAAACACTTCCATAATGTCGACCTAGGCTAGAAAGAGTACCAAGGGGAAGTTTTAATTTGTTTCAAGCTTATTTTTGAGTCATGTAGGATGGAAGAGGATGAGAGGAAGCCTTGGAAAAATTTTAGAAGCCATAGATAGTGAGATGGAAGTGTAGGCTCAATAATGTAGCATAATGAAGCAACTCCTAGCTAGGCTCTTTAAAATAATTGTGTGATGACTCCAAGGAGTCTAAATGGAGTCAAGAATCATAAATTAAAGGAGAGAAGGGAGCCAAGATCATGAATTCTTGAAGTTGCTTCATTAAGTGCCTTATGGAAGCATAATGGAGCCATAACCAAAGCAGCATCATGTAAAGTGTGTATAATGCCAAGGCTTGTTCTCATGAGTAATTCATGTTTCTTTTGGTGTGTCTAGGCCAAAAGAAATGGTCTCCACCTTCTTGGGTGTGTGAGGTCAAGGGAGAGGAGTCAAGACTTAAGGAAAAAGTGTGTAAATGCAAGCAAGGTAGCTCTCTCCACCTTCTCTCATGCATGGATATGTGTTTAACTTGTTTTAGAATGTGTGTATGTGTATTTTCAAGCTAAGAAAAGTATGCTAGCATGCCTTTATATTCCATGATCCTTGATGCCATGTTATGTTTTAAATGAATCCATGATATTTGTATGAGTTTGCTTGAGTGAGGAGAGACCAAGAACTCTTCCCTTTGGTGAGGGTGAGCCAAGAACCCTTGAGCTTGGTTGAGACATAGCAAAGAGTCTCCCAAAAGAAAAGTGGGCTCCCAAGAGTATGATTGAGTCCAAAGCTCTTAAAGAATGGGTGAGGCAAGTCCAAAATCCATGAGGAGAAGTGTGAGGCCAATCCAAACACTTGGGGAACTCTTGAATGTCTTGTATGATTGATTCACATGCTAAGGTTGCTTTGAAAATGTCCATGACTTCCATTTTTCCATACATGCATTTGAAAAGCTTGCTTTGTACATATTATGTGTGATTGAATAGGAGATGAGCTATTGGGATTCTTTGAATCTCATCCCCTCCTCTCCAATGCTCTAATATGCTAGGTGGACCAAGTAGCTATGGTGAAGGGAGCCAACAACCATGAAAGAAGGAGATTGACAAGCCTAGGCCTAGTTTGTATTCTTTTTGAACCATAATGATGTTCAATGATGTATATGATTATTGTAAATAGCACATGACCCTTGAGACACATGTAAATATAATATTATATGATGTTTAAATGTATGAATATGATGTATGACTTCTAGCCTACATTTTGAGCATGAGATGCCAAATTATGCAATATGAAAGTATGATGGAAGTGTGCATAAATGTGGGTTGAATGGCCAAAATGAGATGCATGAGGTTTGAGACCATTTGGGTAGCTCACACAAGTCTTAAATGTACTTTTAAACTTGCCCAAAAGGTGCCAAGACCAAGGGAAATTCATTTGGCAATTTTGGTACCCAATATGGAGCCAAAATTAACCATAATGGAACCCTATACCATTTTTTGGCCAAATGAGTTAGTCTTGCCCTGAAACTTGGCATGCAATTAGGTCTCATTAATATATTTTTTGGAAGCTAAAGATCATAATTTTCGGAGACCTAGAGAATATTTGAGGAATTTTCAAAGTTGAGATTTTTCATGGATTCTGGTATGGGTACTGTTCATACTGCAGTTTTGAATTCTGTGTCACCCGATAGCCAAATGGTGTCCAATGCTTATGAAATTTTACATCCATAAACTAAAGGTCATAATATTTCTGTGGCCACTGAGATCACCTCATTTGGAGGTCTGAGCAGTGAGTTATGCATGTTTGAAGTTAACTATCAGTATCAGTAGCGTCCCATGAGTCCGGTTACTGTTCCATAGGGTCCAGCTGAATAAACATATCGGTTTCATTCTATAATTATTTTTAGTATGAAGTTAACATTTTTATATTTCCATAATGACTAAATTTGTGTGATTTATATTTTTATAGAATTAGTTATAAATTTCAGAATTTTGTATCAGTAAACTGAACCACAGCCCAGGCAGCCAGCGATTCTGGAGCTTTTTGGATGTCAAACGTCCTGTGTGATGAATTTTATGACCTGGGCATATTTTTAGTGTGAAGTAGACATCCTAAGATTTCCAGAATGACCAAGATTGCATGTTTTTTATTTTGTTTAGATTTAGTTATGATTTTCCAAAGTTTGTGACAGAAAAGAGGAAATCCTGGCCGAAAATGCAAACACGGATTTCATATGCTCCTTTGCTTTCTACGAGTTGTAGGCCAAATTTGATGATGGAAATGAGTTATATTCATGTGTTTAAGTATGAGAAAGTGATAGATTCTTTCATATGGCCTACGGGACTCCAAAAGAAAAATTTTACCTGTAGAGAAATGCACTTTTATTCATAACTCCCTATGCCACTATATTGTTTCCATAGAATAAACATAAGATGAGGCATGGGAATTATATGAGTTGAGTCCTAAAAGTATGGTATTACAAGCAAGATCTAGGTTGCACCTTTTAACTGCCCAATATACCTTGTGCTCCACCTCCACCAGCAAGTGACACGCTTTCCCAAAGACTATCCGGTATGGAGACATTCCAATAGGGCTCTTATATGCTGTGCGATATGCCCAAAGTGCATCATCTAGCCTCTTACTCCAATCCTTTTGGTTGGGTTGTACAGTCTTCTCTAAAATAAGCTTGACTTATCTATTGGAGATCTCTGCTTGGCCATTTGTTTGAGGGTGATACGGAGTAGCTACCTTATGCATCACACCATACTTGTTAAGTAAGCTTTGCATACTCCGATTGCAAAAATGGGTGCCTTGATCACTGATGATGGCTCTTGGAATCCCAAATCTACAAAAATTGTAAGACCTGACAAAAGAAACCACTACAAAAGAAACATCAGTACGAGTGGGGATTGCCTCAACCCAGTTTGACACATAATCCACAGCCAACAGAATGTACAGATATCCAAATGAAACAGGGAAAGGCCCCATGAAATCTAAACCCCAAACATAAAAAACTTCACAAAATAAAAGAGGTTGTTGAGGCATCTCTTGCTTCCTAGAAAGATTACCCTCAGGCATTTGTCGGCAACCACATATTTCCTTCCTAATAGAGGAAGTGCAAAATGCTGGGAAATACTGCTCCAAAAATATCTTCTTAAGTTGGGTCCCATGTAGTGATGAATCCAGGGGGTAGTTGAAGCAACCAGTTCTTAGCAGACCCTTCTAAAGAAAATGGGAAGGCACGCATCTTAATCTGATCCTCAGACAAACTGCTAGGCCTCATGGCAGTGCAAATCATGTGAAAAGTCTTCAAATGGTTGTATGGATCTTCACCTGCAAGTCCATTAAATTTAGGAAGTAAGTGTATAAATCCAGGTTTCAACTCAAGATCAGTATTAATATCAGGATAATTAATACACCAATTTTGAAAATGCAAATCAGGTGAAACCAACTCTTTAATAGTCCTAGCAGGAACATTATCAACATTGACATTAGCATGCTCTAAACGTGCTTGATTATTGACATTACCCTCATTATCTTCCATTTTAAATTCAGAATCAGAATCAGAAGCAGAAGAATCAACAGATGACTCAATAGAACAAGATTTAAAGGAACTACTACCTACAAGATTACTAACTTTAACTCTTCTTCGTTGATGAAATGTCCTCTCAATTTCAGGATCAAAGTCAAATAATTTTTCAAAAGAGGATCGAGTCATACAACATCAACAAAGTAGGATTAAAGTAATAACTAAAAAATTGCAAAATATTCAAACTACCAAAAAAATAAATCCAGAATAACCTAAAAAACTCAATACACACTAGGGAACTCAGAAAACACAAGAAAAATCACACAAATATTCAAAAAGAAAATATGGAAAAATTAGAAAACACAAGAAAAATTCGCAAAAATTAAAGAAAATTCAGAAAACTGGTCAAAACGATTGAATTTGCCCTAAAAACACCAGACCTAATACTTTAAAGTATTAGTCTTGCTTAGAACACCCAAAAACTTTAGAATACCAAAGATCATAATTTTCTAGGCAGTGACAAACAAAATTCCAGCACAAAGCACTTAGGAAAATCCAACCAAAATGACAAAATCAAATGAAGAAAACAGGGGAAAACACCTAAAAACTCAAACCTAAACTATTACTCCCTGGCAATGGTGCCAAAATTGATGATGCCTTAGTCGCTTAAGCACTCAATTAAACTAAGATTGAATTAATGCAGTATAAGTCAACCCTAGGTCATTCTTTCTAAAGAGCAATTTATGGGTTAATTTGAATTAATTTTAGGTGATTATTTGGTAATTACTATTTGATGCAAATTCTAAAAAAAACTATCACTGCACTAAATGCAAAATTAATTGAACGCATGCAAATGGGGGGTTTTGAATTAAGAAATTAAATATAAACTAAAATAGAAAAAACCAAACAAGTAATTAAACTAAAATGCTCTAAATTGAAATTAAAGTGATTTGGAAAATGCTAAGAACAAATAGGAGGCAACCAAGGTTTTGCAAGGGGATTTCGGCTCTCATCACTCACCAAAGATTGATTGAGACCAAGAGGAGTAATTAGATAATAGACTAATGTAATTAATTAACTTAATCCAAGGATAGGAAACCCTAAACTCAAATACATATCGCTTGACTTAACTAGGAAACCCTTAGTTAATTCAAGTAATTTGCAAGTAATTGAGCCAATTAAACACATCAAATTCTTCAACAATTGGATTCAATTAATTCTGGATATTTGATTTCAATTACCTAATTGAACAATTAAGCAATCATACTACCCAATTCAACAATCAAGTAGCGCAAAAGACCAAGATGTGCAATTAAAATCATAACATTAATCAAATCAATGCAAGAGAACTCAAACATCAATCCAACCAACATTAATAGGTCTAGAAAACTGAAATTCCAGCAATTATAAAACATAATTCTAATCCCAATTAACCAATTCCAATTACAATCCAAGATAAAATAATTGTCCAACCTAAAACTAGGTCTCAACATTCAATCCATATAGAAATTCCTAAAACTATAAAATCTCTAAGTTCTTGAAATTGAAAGAGGAAAAGGTAGGAAAAATAAACTCCCCCAATGGTCTTCAATCCAATTAATTCAAGAGCTCAAGCTTCCTCCTCCATGCTTCACCTTGGTGCCACCTTGAATTAAGCTTCCATGAATCCTTTAAATTCCTTCAAACTTTCTGCCATGAAGAGGAAATGAAGGGAAATAGAGATAATGGTGGTTCCAGCGTGGGAGAAGAATGGTCTGTCCAGTAAAGGAGAAAATGGAGAAATGTAATTCGTCCTCTCTGTTCCAGTACATTGACCAGAAGTCAAAGGTGAATGAAGAAAGTTAAGTCATCCTCTCCTTGCTGTTTCTGCATGAAGTCTGAAGAACCGAAGAAATGAATCAATGAAACAGCTCGTCCTCTGCGTCCAGGTTTAGCTTCCCTCTGTGTCCTGGTCTCTTTCTTGTTCGAAGGCTAGAGGAGAAAAATGAAGCAGTCCTCCTCTCCTTTCAGCGTCACTCCAGCACTGCAGTCCCAAAAAGAAAACCAAGAAGCAGCCCCAATATTTTCTCTAGTTTTCGGCGCTTCCCAGCACTCTCCCTTTAGACCGAAAAGAATGAATCATTTCAACTCTCTCCCTTCCCACCAGGCATCCTCTGCGTCCAGTCTAGAGAAGGTGAAAATGAAGAATGAATGGAACAACAGCTAGAAAGAGGCGTCCTTTGTGCAGCACAGTCCGAAAAAATGAAGAAGCAATCTCCAGTATCTCAACGCTAGTTCCAAAGGAGCTCCAGAATAATGAAGCAGCCCAATTCTATAGCCAGTATTTCGGCGCTTGTCCCCTCTGCCCAGTCTGAAAAGAATCGTTGATTCAACCCTTTCTCCCCTCTCCATGACTTTTCTCCAGCCAATCAAAATGAAGACCTAATCATGTATTTACAAATATGCCATTATCAAGTATTTAATAAATGCAAAATTATGCTCCAATCTTTTCCTTTAATTCACTTTAAATCCTCAATTTACTTGCCCAAAAATTCTACACAAAATTAATAAATGTTTTAAGGATTGAAAATATTTAACTCATCAAAGAATTATGGAGAATAAAATATTAGCAATTAAATCCAAAAATTCTCCTAAATAATTCAAAATTATATTATTTTCCAAAATTAACCATAAATTCAAATATTGCATAATAAATCCATTTAAGCTCAAATTAATCATTGAAAACAATAATAAATGTGGATAAATCTATATGGAAATTAGCATTTATCAGGCAATCACTAGGCACTCTCTCTTGGGCCAAGTCTCACAATAAGAAGATGGTTCTGCACCCATAGTCATTAGGCCTCCATTAGTCTCTAGCCATGACTTACTTAATTTAATTTAAGCCTAGATGGGGCTTTTAACCCAATTGAATCTCAAACTCATATTAATTTATCTCTCTATAATTCCCATTTACATAATTTGTCCAATTATTCTATAATAATTATTCTTAATTAGTTTATATCCATGATTAACACCTTAATTAAATTTTGGGATGTTACAGGCCACATACTTACCAAATTTTACTTTCATGACTCTTGAACTATGAATTAGACTACTTAAAATGCACTTAGGACTCTCGTGTCCACATTCCCTTTAAGTAGACTTTCTAGGTAGCTTTTACATCATACTCTATTTATTTTTAACTCATTTGGTGGACTAGAATTCATGGAATTCCTTTAGGATTTAACTCCCTTCAAGTTATCCTTTATCTAGGGTTTAGGTTAGAGATTTCACTAAAGATGCATCGAATTCCACATTTACTATTCATATGATCATTGGCACTATTCATTTAATACTTTTCACTTTTGAAATATTTAGAACTCATTACATAACCTTGAGCCTCAAGGGGTAACTTTCAAAATTTGACTTCTAGAATTCAAAATCTCATCATATATACCCCATTAGGACTCATTAGAGTCATCACAAGATTGCTCAAACAAGCCTAACACTAAATGGTCTCATATTGCCCTTTCTTTAACCCTAAAAGTTCAACTTTAATAATATTGCTTCTAAATTCAATCCAATACTTTCATTGGTGTTCTTATATCATTTTAAGACTATCCATATCCCTAGAATTAATTAAACAACTTCCTAGAGCCCTCAAACCCTCTATGGTTGAATAGGTGCTCTTAAAACCCTAACATGGATATTTTGTGAATTTACTCAATTCTAGCCTTAGATTCTTATTCACAAAATATTGAAATACATCTTATATGAATCAAAGTAACTAAATTTTAGCCCTCTCTTTGCTAGGCCAAAATTCCACTCATATAGCTCTATCTTGTTCTTTTTCATGAATCACTGCAAACTAATAGTAGATATGAAATCCTCATTGTCTAAAACCCTTGAATACACCAAGATTACACATGAAGAAAAATTCCCTTCCTCACTTTCTCTCTCATGGCCAAAACTTTAAGGGCCAAGAAACTTAAGATTTTTCAAGTGTTTCATACAGAAACTTACCTTAATGTAGAGCACTCTTTGCATAGACTAATTTTCATCGAATTGTTTTTGGAAAGGAGCTCTTTTTTGTGTGGGTTCAGATCCAAACTTCACCATTTTATGAAAAAAGAACCACCATTAGATAACCTTCAGAGAGTAGATTAATCTTCTTGTCACACCATCACATATCATATGCTATAACTTGCTATGTTAGAGAACCTTGTACTGCAGATAGAAAACTTTGTTAACAAAGTCTCAGATTTCATAGCGTAGAATACAAAATCTTGTCAACGAGATACTAGACCTTGTTGACAAGATATTATTCCAATCTTTAAATTGACTTGATTTGATGCTAACTCATCCTTAATAAACTTGCTCAACTAGAAATATCACAAAAGAAGCATGGAAATCGGATTTAAGATCAAGCAACACAAGTTAGCACAAGTACACCATTTCATGCAATTCCATAATTCTACCACCATTTTCAAAAATTCATAACATGAGTTAAAGAATTCCAAATCTTGTAAATTATGACTTTCTGGAAAGCTCAAAACATCATCTAACTACTATAAAAATTTCAAATTAAAGCAAGATCATTGGCCTAAGAAAACTAATGGAACAATAACTAGGGTCTATGTCTTCTACTACAACAGACATGCAAATTTAAAAATTCATATCTCATTGTACAGAGCTCTAAATTGAGTGCTCTCAGTGGCTATGGAAAGCTTATAGAGCTGACTACATGCCTATAAAATTTTTTGGGTACTAGACTTCATTTAGCACTTTAAAGACACCAAAAACCAAACTATCCAAAAGAACAATACCATGACAGTTTTTATATAATTTGGCCAACTTTGAAAAATTATAAGATATTCTACAAAGCTCCAAAAATTATAATCCTTGCCTCTATGAAATACTCTTAATGAGATCTATATTCTTGCTAAATTTCATGACAAAACTTGTCCATTTGGTCTGGTTTTTGTTTAGGGGCAAAATATGGCTTATAATAGCAATCATATGGCTCCAAATGGTAACAAATGGCCTCTTAGATGAAATTTAGCAAGTCTAAAAGTTCAAATGTAGTATATAGAAGCATCATAAAAGGCCCAAATCCTCATGGAACTCAAATTCACCATCCTACATACTTTTATGCATAAGCATACTACTCAAGGATGTCAAAATCATGCATTCTCATATATTTGGCTCCAGATTCATTACATATAACATATTCATATATTTTGACACATGTTCAAAAGATTACATCTCATAAATAGCTTGTACATACATACTTTAGTATTAAATTACACAAAATCCTATTCTATTGTCAAAGTATCATCAATCATACTCCTTGGCTCTCATTCTTTACTCCATGAGTTTCACCTAGACAAAGTTAGATGGAAAGTGGGGGAGAATGAGATTTAAAGAACCCTGATAGCTCTTTTACCCTTCCAAGTAGGCATAAATGGAATATTATCATGTTAAAGAACATAAGCATACACCAAAAGCTTCCAAGAATCAAATATAGACACGTTTTTAAGATCACATAACCATGTCAAGATCAAGATCAAGCTTTAGGGACTTTTGGTTTAACCTCACCAAAGACTCACCCAATTATTTGGGACTTTTGAATTAGCCTTGTAACACCATATTCAACTAGGCTATCTCATATTATTTCTAGGCTTCTTTCCATGAGTAGCACAAGATTTCCAAGAATTGGCAATAAAATATTAGATTATTTTCACATTACGTCATGGACAAATTTTTCATTCCATGTCCCATGGACCATATGAACCCATCTATCTCTTTTTCATATTTAATTACACAAATATAACTCAAAACCATCCAAAGAAGTGGCCAAGAACTCAAGCTAATGGAGTATATACATAAAAATAGCATGTGCAGCCTCGAGTTGGTATTTTAGCTTTTTGTCATGAACTCTGAAAAATTATAACTAATTCTAGAAAAATCAAAATCAAGCACACTATATCATTCTAGAAATTTATAGATGTCTAATTTGTGCTAAAAATAATGTTAGACCACAACAAGGATGTCTAGCTACCAGAAATTGATGAAATAGTAACCAAGGTCGCTTGTCATTACTAGTACTGTCACTGAACTTCAAAAATTCATATCTCCCTGCTCAGATGTCCAATTAGGGTGATCTTAGTAGCCATAGAAAGCTTATCATGTCTAGTTTATTTCTATAAAGTTTCATGAGTATTGAGCACAATTTGTCCCTCAAATGACACAGTACAAAAAATTGATCATATAAACAATGCTTATACCAAAACAATAGAAAAACGGCAACTTTGAAAATCATAATTAATTCCACAGAGCTCCAAATAATTTGGTCTTTATTTTTCCAAAAATATTTGGATGAGATCTATATGAATACCAAATTTCATAGGCAAATTTGTTCATTTGGTTGGGTTGTCCTATAGGGTTGCAAAATGGCACTTTTTGTGTCTCATAAGGGTCTCAAATGGTCCAAATTCACTTCTAAGACATCCATGACCACCTAAGCATGTGGAAAAGTATCAAAATGGTCTACTAAACATGTCTCAAAGGTGTACAAACCCAGATTTCACAAACTCACACTCACACCCCAAGGTATACCTAAGAACACATATGCTTCATCTTGCCATTCAATGCCCAAAAATTGCTATACCATACATGTAACATCAAATCTCATACATGCATAATATATTCACATATTTACATATGTTCATGAGGTTATACATTATATACAATAAAGGATTACATCATATGCCATTCATATGGCTACAAAATAGGCAATTCCACACACTTGTTGTCAATCTCCTTCCTTTAGGCTTGATGGCTTCCATTTCTTTGCTCACTTGAACCACCTAGTCATGTTAAGCAAATGGGGAGGAAGGGATGAGATTCTAGGAATTCCAATAGCTCTTCTCCCTTTTAACCATATATAAAGAATGTAAATCCATGTCTAAAAATGCATGCATAGGGATCATGGAATATGTAATCATTTATGGAATATTTCTAGCATTCAAGAAGTCATATGAAACATACATAGGCTTGCCAAGCAAGTGGTTTTGCCTCACCTATTTCTTTAGGGATTTTGGACTTGACTCTCCCATTTTCTTAAAGGCTTTTAACTAAGCCTTACTTTTGGGAGACTCTTGGCTTTGTCTCAACCATTTTTTAGAGTTCTTGGCTCATCCTTACCATGACTTAGGGGATCTTGGCTTCACCACACTCAAGCAAACCAAAGCAAATTCACAAAGCATTATTTGAATGCATAACATAACATCATGGTATTTAAACACTTGCTAAAACAATTTTCATGGCTTAAAACATACATACACACATTCAAAGACAAGATAAACATCCACTCATGCATGAGAGAAAGAAGAGAGAGCTACCTTTGTTACAAATGTACACTTTTCTTCTTGAATTTGGTTCCTCTTCCTTGGCCACACACACATAAGAAGGTGGAACTTGGTTTCTTTGGCCTAGACACATAATATGGAAGCCAATTACATTATTGGAACAATTTATAAAGCCACACACTCATTAGAAAAACTAGCTTGCTTCTAAAGTTCATTTATGGTTCCATAATGCACCTAATGAAGTAACCTTATGAAAACATCATCTTTTCTCCTTTCTTTCCATCCATCTAAGGTTCTTGATTCCATTGAAGTCTCTTGGAGTCATTACACCTTCATTTCATGGAGCCTAACTAGGTGTTGCTTCTTTAAAGTATAATATAGAACCTATAACTATATCTCACTATCCATGACTTCTAAAATTTTCCAAGGCTTCCTCTCATAATCTCCCATCACATATGACACAAAATCATGTTTGGAACAAATTAAAACTACCCCTTGGTGCTCCAACCTCTCTAGGTTGTGGCTATGGACCATATGAACACCAACGAAGTTGGTTTGGTTTTCTTGATGAGGATGCATGTGAGAAGCTTCTTAAGGATCTCTAAAGCTTATATAAACATTCAACTAGGCCTCAAAATTCTTGTATCAAAATAGAATTTTAAGGAAATACTTGAAACCCTAATTTTTCTATCTTGAAATCTAATGGTTATTTTATTGTTTCCTTTGCATATTCTTGTTCTTCTCCCTCATTTTCCAAAGATTCACTCTTGGTTTGGCTAGAAATTCAACCCCTCTTGGCTGGTCTTATATAGAGCGAAACAAACATAAGAGAAGGAACAAGGAGGATCAAGTATAAAGATAACAAAATACCTAGTTTCCTTAGTATCCTTTGCTTGTTTTTCACCTTGCTTGGCTTCTTCTCCTTGAATTTGAAAATTCTCTCTCTCTCTTCTGGACTTAAAATAGAACCAAACATCTCACAAAATCTATAAGAAGAGAGAAGGAAAGGAGAGGAAGAAGTTTTCTAAAGGAAGAGCAAGAATTTCCATGAATTTCTCACATTTTTCTTGGCTTTTCTCCTCTTCTTTTTGTTCTTGTGCACCTCCTTCTCTTGAGTCTTCTCTAGTTTAGGGGAGAAATAAAATGAGCTAAGTGAGGAGAAGAGTGGGGCATGGTCATATATATAGCTAGGGTTCAAGACTTGGTTCCAAAAATTCCAATTTTGTCCCTTAATCTTTGCATTTTCATTTCCAATTTGTTTTAGCTTCTTTTTGGAAACCATCTTTTCTATCATAAAATGCCTTTGCAATCACTCCAATTATGTAACATCCAGTTTTTTGAAAATAGGAGAAAACGTGAGAAACGTAACATACAGTTTCTCCGTAAGTGAACGAAACTCATCGGATACAAAAGGAAGTCCCCCAAAATGATGTAGTTAAGGTCCCAAAAAAATTCGCGAAGCATTCTAGACTCCTAAAAATGAGAATCCCAGGCTCAGACAAAAAGAAAAATGGAGTTAGAATAAAGAAACAATTTCATACGAAAAACTTACGAAACGTAATGGCATTTTCGTAATTTTGAGCAAATTTTGAAATTCTCATAGGAGCACTTTTTAAATGAAAGTTTTGAGTTTCCCAAGGTTCTTAGAGGCCCTGAAAACCATGGGAAGGCCTGGGACTACTAAAGCCCCTTCCGATAGATGTTTTTCAATGTCGGTGTACACAAACTTTGACAGATTCGTTCGAAAAGGTTTTAGCTCCGATTTGAGTGATTCCAAAGGCATTTTACTAAATTGGGAACCTAAATTTCATAATGGAAAAGATAGTTCTAAAAAATGAACTAAAATGAATTAAAAATAAAAATGCCAAGAACGAATGGCAAAATAAAAATTTTTGAAAAGTTTTTCTTCCTCCCTTATATATATAAGTGGTGCCCCACTCTCACCCTCATAAAGCCTCATATGTTTCTGCCCTAAACTAGAGAAAGAAGCCCTAGGATGAGGCACATAAGAGGAAGAAGAAGAGGAGGAGAAATTCAAGCAAAAAGGTATGAAATTTTGGTAGTTTTTTATGCTTTCCTCATTCCAAACCTCTTCTCCTCCATTCTCCTTTGTTTCCTATGATTATAATGAAGTTTATAAATCTGTTTTAAGGGATAAATTGAGCAAAAAATTCGGATTTGAAGAGAGGAGCTCAAAGAACACAAGATTCAAGTGAGAAAAAGCAAGAAAACAAGGTAATTTCTTCTTCCATGGTTGCTACCCCCTTGCTCCCCTTCTCCACCATTTTGCCCCACTTGAGAAGACCTAAGAGGATTTGAATTTTTAGGCAGAACCAAGGGTGATTCTTAGGAAAAAGGGTGTGGAGATTAAGAATATGCAAAAAGAATTAACAAATAACCATAGAAATTCAAGATGCAAAGTCTAGGGTTTCATATGTTCCTTATAAAATCTAATTTGATACCTTGATTCCTATGTCTAAATGAGAGTTTAAATGAGCTATTAAGATCCCTAGAAGTCTCCTCATGTTCTTCCTCCATCAAGAAAACAAAGCAAAGTTCAAGGAGATCACAAAAGCTTCCTAGTCTCGGCCTAAAGGAGTTTGTGTACCTAGGGATAGTTTTAATTTATTCTAAGCCCATTTTTGAGTCATACATGATGAGTGAAGATGAAGGGAAGTCTTAGAAATTTTTTTGGAAACTATAGAAAATGAGTTAGTGCTTTATATTCCATAATATGACCTAAAGAAGCAATATGTAGTTAGGCTCTTTATTTTAATTGTGTGATGACTCCAAGAGGCTTAAAAGGAATCAAGAATCGTATTTGAAAGAAAAGAATGGAGCCTAGAATTTATTTAATGGGTGTTACTTCGTTAGGTGCATTCTTGGAAACATAAAGGGGTTTATAGACTAAGCTAGAGTCTAAGTAAGTTGTGTGGCATTAGAATTAATTCCATGAACCTAATTGGCTTCCATAAATTATGTCTAGGCCAAAAAGGAATAATCTCTGCCTTCTTGGGTGTCTGAGGTCAAGGGAGAGGATTCAAGGCTTAAGAAAAAAGTATATAAATGTTAGCAAGGTAGCTCTCTCCACCTTCCCTCATGCATGATTGCTTGCTTTACTTGTCTTTGAATGTATGTATGTGTATTTTAAGCTATGAAAAATGTTATAGCATGAGCTCTTACTCCATGGTATAATGATGATGTATTATGTTTCTAAATGATGTTTGTGATGTTTGTTTTGGTTTGCTTGAACATGGTGAGGCCAAGAACCCTTAACCATGGTGAGGATGAGCCAAGAAAACTTAAGATTGGTTGAGACAAAGTATTCCAAAAGTGAGGTTAACTCCCAAGAGCAAGGTTGAGTCTAAGAACCTCTTAAAGAATGGGTGAGGCAAGTCCAAAATCCACAAGTAAATGGGTGAGGCCAACCTACTTGCTTGGTAAATGTGTAATCTATGGTTGTATATGACAAATGACTTTATGAGCATGTATAATTATGATAATATGTCATGTATAAATGAGAGATTATGTTATGTGACCCTTAGAATGTATATTGAGTATGTAATGGCAAATTTTGCTTCTTGAAAGTTTGAAGCATTAATGTATAAGTGGAAGTGGAATGGTCAAATTAAGATGCATGGGGTTTAGGACCATTTGGGCAGTTCATACAAGTCATAATCATGCTTTTAGACATGCCCAAGAGGTGCCAAAAACCAAGGAAAGCCATTTGGACATTTTGGTATCCTATATGGAGCCAAAATTGACAATGGAACCCTATATCACTTTTTATCCAAATGAACTCTTCTTGATCTAAGATTTGGCATGAAATTATAGCTTGTTAAGAGCTTTTTGGAAAGATAAAGAACAGAATTTTTGGAAATCTAGAGAATATTTGATGAATTTTCAAGGTTAGAAATTTTTTTTATTTTGGTCATGTCACTGTTCATACTGGTCCGAAAATAGAATCTGTCACACAGGGCTCAAATGATGTCCAATTGCCATGAAATTTTATATAGAGAAACTAGACATTTCCAATGTGCCAACTGGAAGCACCTCATTTGGATGTCTAGAGAATGAGATATGAATTTTCAAAGAATCTGTCCAATATCAAGAACTCCAACCGACCTCAGTTACTATTTGATTGAGTTTTGAGGTCTGGGCGTGCCTAAACTGGTTTGGAGTTACTTTTCCCTCTTACCTAACATCCATAGCTTTCTAGATTGGTATCATTTGTATAGATTAGATTTTTGTGAAATTAATTGGACATTTTTGAAATTTACTACAAAATTTTGTGACAGCACCAGTGAACAGCTTAACCTCTAGACCTTTGCGAATGTCAAACGCCTTCTGTGATGGATGTTATGGTTTGGACATATTTTTAACATGAAGTAGACATGTGTAGCTTTCTAGAATGATGGGCAAGAATTCATGATTTTGATTTTTCTTGAATTAGTTCTGATTTTCCAAAATTTGTGACAGAAATGTGGAAAATCTGGCTAAAAATATATGTATGTATTTCATGCTTCCCTTTGAGTTTCACAAGATGTAGGCCACTTTTAATGATGCAAATGAGTTGTATTCATGTAATTAAATATGAGAATATGATGTATGAGCTCACATGGTCCACGTGACACCGAATAAAATTTTTATACGCAACATAACACTAAGAAATGCGTTATTTAATTCTATTTTTCCTTGCCTCTTTGTGAGTTATTTAATATGAGGCATAGAGATAGTATGAAATGAGCTAAAAATGGTGTTACAAATTAGAGCTAAAAGCTTCTTGAATAAAAGGGTTAAAGTTCAGATCAATTGACATTAGAAAATGTACACCGGAGGAGTTTTAACTGTCCCGGGGTTTCACATGATTTTCAGGGCCTTTGAGAACCCCGAAGATCTCAAATTTGCTATTTAAAAAGCCCTCTTATGAGAATTCTAAAATTTATCCAAAATTATGAAAATGCCATTACGTTATGTAGCTATTTTGTTAATTTTTGTTTGGTTATTTTAGCCTCTGTTTCGAGGTACCATTGGCCTCCCAATTTCATTATTTAATGTTTAGATCATCATTCTAATTTTTCTGGGCCTTAACCGATTCATTTCAAAGGACTTACTTTGAAAATGTATCAGTTTCTGTCGTTTTAATTAAAACCGAATATTACAAGCCTCACCTACTTTCTAGGAACTTTTAACTTAGTCTCACTCATTCCAATAGTGTAACACCATAAATTCTAGCTCATCGCTATCACATTTACATGCTCATATAGTGCATTACATGAGGGGAAGCAAGAAAATCCATTAAAATAATACATTTCTTTGCATTACGTCGTATCTAAAAATTCCATTTAGTGTCACGTGGACCGTGTAAGCTCATACAACACATTCTCATATTTAATTACATGAATAAAACTCATTTGCATCATCAAAAGTGGCTCACATCTCAAGAAACCCGAAATGAAGCATAAAATATGGATATTCATTTTCGGCTAGCTTGGGTTCATTTTTGCTACAAATTTTGGAAAATCATAACTAATTCTAGAAAAATTGAAATCATTCATTCTTGGTCATTTTGGAAAGCTACAGATATCTACTTCATACTAAAAATATGTATAGACCATAACATCTATCAAAGAGGACGTTTGACATCCAAAAGAGTCCAGAGGTCAAGCTGTCCCCTGGTGCTGTCATAGATTTCTGTAGCCAATTTTGAAAATGTCTAATTAATTTCAAAAAAATCTAATCCATGTAAATGATACCAATTTGGAAATATGTGGATGTTAGATAGAGGAAAAAAATAACTTCATACCAGCTCAGGCACGCTAAGACCTCGAAATCTAATCAAACAATAACAGAGGTCAACTAAAATCCCTGATACTGGACAAAGTCTTCAAAAGTTCATATCTTCATCTCTAGACATTCAAATGAGGTGCTTCTAGTTGGCATGAGTCACTGTGAATGTCTAGTTTCTCTGCATAAAAGTTCATGGCAATTGGACATCATTTGAGCCTTGTGTGACAGATTTCATTTTCGGACCAGATAAATAGTGCATCAGACCAAAATCAAAAAAATTGCCAACTTTGGAAATTCATCAAATATTCTGTAGACCTCCAAAAATTATGTTCTTTAGCTTCCAAAAAATCTCTCAACAACCTCTAATTGCATGAAAAATCTGAAATCAAGAAAAACTCATTTGGCTAAAAAGTGATATAAGGTTCCATTATGGGCAATTTTGGCTTCATATAGGTTACCAAAATGTCCAAATAACTTTCCTTTGGTTTTGGCACCTTTTGGACAAATCTAAAAGAATATTTAAGACTTGTGTGAGCTGCCCAAATGGTCCCAAACCTCATACATCTCATTTTGGCCATTTCATTCAAACATATGCATAATTCCATAATGCCATTCATGAAGTTACATTGTCTATACATACTCAATTTACATTCTATCATTCACATATCATATTCATTCATTTATACATCACATATTATCATAATTACACATGTCTAAGAGGTCATAGACCATGTACAACATTGGATTACATCATATAACATATCTATGGTCTTAAAGAACTAAAACTTTGCATTATGTTATCATCCTCTCATCCTCAAGGTGGTTGGCTTCCATTACCTTATCCACTTGGTCCACCTAGCATATTAGATCATTGGAGAGGAGGGAATGAGATTCAAAGAATCCCAATAGCTCATCTCTCATTCAATCATGCATAATGGATGCAAAGCAAGTCTTGAAAAATGCATGCATGGAAATAATTGATATCATGAACATTCAAGAAGCAAGCTTAGCATGTGAACAAGTCATACAAGACATCCAAGAGCTTGCCAAGTGGATAGATTGGCCTCACCCTTTTCCTCATGGATTTTGGATTTGCCTTACCCATTGTTTAAGAGATTCTTAGATTCAACCATACGCTTGGGAGCCCACTTTGCTTTTGGGAGACTCTTTGCTTTGTCTCAACCAATCTTCCTCACCATGGTTAAGAGTTCTTGGCCTCTCCACACTCAAGCAAACTCAAACAAACATCATAGCATCATTTAAAAACATAATATGTCATCATGAAATCATGCATATAAAATCATACTAGCATACTTTTCATGGCTTGAAAATACATATACACACATTCTAAGACAAGCTAAACATACATCCATGCATGAGAGAAGGTGGAGAAAGCTACCTTATACACAATCACACACTTTCCTTCTTGAATCAAGGCTTCCTCTTTCGGCCACACACACACAAACTTGTAGAGATGGTTTCTCTTGGCCTAGACACAATTTATGGAAGCCAATTAGGTTCATGAACTCAATTCTAAGACCATACAATTTGCTTAGACACTAGGTTGGCTTATGACCTCATTATAGTCTATAATTGCACCTAATTAAGCAACACCCCTCAAATAAATGCTAGGCTCCATTCTTTCCTTTCAAATATGATTCTGGACTCCTTTTAAGCCTCTTGGAGTCATCACACAATTAAAACAAAGAGCCTAACTACATGTTGCTTCTTTAGGTCATAATATGGAACCTAAAGCACCAACTCACTTTCTATGGGTTCTAAATTTTTTCCAAGGCCTCCCTCATTTTCATTCATCATATATGACTCAAAAATGGGTTTAGAAAAAATTAAAACTCTCCCTAGCTACCCTTTCCTCGCTTGGCCGAGACTATAGAGGTTATTAGCCTTCATGGAGCTTTCTTTGTTTTCTTAAGGGATGAAGCATATGGGGAGCCTCTTAGGGATCTTGGGAGCTCGTTTAAACTCTTATTTAGGCCTAGGAATCATCATACAAAATCAGATTTTATAAGGTGCACTTGAAACCCTAGGTTTTGCATCTTGAAATCTAATGGTTGTTTGCTAATTCTCTTTGCATATTCTTAATCTCCATACCATTTTTCCTTAGATTCATCCTTGGTTCTACCTAAAAATCAGATCCTCCTATGGTTCCTAGGGTTAGGCAAAATGGAGAAGGAGGGAGGATTAATATAGCAACCATAGCAAGAGAAATTACCTAGTTTCCTTACTTATTCTTGCTTGAATCTTGCTTTCTCCAAGATCGTCTCTTCAAATCCGAAAATTCCCTTGAGTCTCTCCTTTAAATCAGATTTATAAACTCTATTTTAATCAAAGGAAACAAAGGAGAATGAAGGAGAGGAGGTGTGGATGGAAGAAAGCATGAAAAACTACCATGGAAGCATACTTTTAAGCTTGAATTCTTCCTTCTTCTTCTTCCTCTCTTGTGCACCCAAAACCCTAGCTCTCTCCTCTGAAATTAGGCAGAAAATTCTGAGTCCAAATGAGGGAGAAAGTGGGGTGCCACATATATATAGGGGTAGGAAAATGGTTTTTTCAAAAATTCCCATTTTGTCCTTTGTTCTTTGCATTTTTGTTTCTCATTCGTTTTAGCTCCTTTTTTAGAACCATCTTTTCCATTATGAAATTTAGGTTCCCAATTTAATAAAATGCCTTTGGAATCACTCAAATTGAAGTTAAAACCTTCCTGAACTAATCCATCAAAGTTCAAGTGCATTGATGTTGGAAAACGTCCACCGAAGGGGATTTAACTGTCCTAGGGCTTCCTATGGTTTTCAGGGCTTTGAGAACCCCAGAGAACTCAAAAATTTCATTTAAAAGCCCTCCTATGTGAATTTCAAAATTTCCTCAAAATTATGAAAATGCCATTACGTTTCGTAAGATTTCCGTCAAAATTTGTTTCTTCATTCTAGCTCTATTTTTCCTTTTGTCTGAGGCTAAGATTCTCATTCTTAGGAGTTTAGAATGTTACTCAAATTTTTTAGGACCTTAACTAATTCATTTCGGGGGACTTTCCATCGTTTAACAAAAATTGGACATTACAAAGAGACTTTTGGCTTTGTCTCATCCATTCTAAAAGACTTTTGGCTTCACCTCACATATTCTAAAGGACTTTTGGCATCTCCTCACCTATCAAGAGCAAAGTCACATTCCAACATAATTCAAGAGGCATCTGGTACCATAGCATCAAACCAATAGCTAGAAGCATGTTTCATGATTCAAATATACATACAAGCATTCAATGACAATCAAACAACTAAGAGATGCAAACAAGAAAGGATGGAGAGCTACCTCGATTCAAGAAGCACAACTTTCCTTTGATTCCTTTAGGTTCTTGGTTCGACCTCACATACACACTTGGAGGAGGCTTGGTTTGCTTGGCCTAGACATATCAAATAAGACACAATCACATTAATGGAACCCTTTCTAACCTCACATAAACTTTACACAAGGTATTTTTAATTTATGCAATGCTTATGGTTCCATACAAGTGCATAATGAAGCAATTCACATAACTCATTATCTTAACTCCAATTTCTCATTCAATTTAAGTCACATGACTCCATTCAAACTCATTAGAGTCATTATAAGTTCAATTCAAGGAGCTTAGCATTAAGTTGCCTTTTTATGTATAAAAGGAACTTAAACGTCTAACTTTTAAAATATGGTTTCTAAATTCACAGCAATGGTTCCTTTGATGTCTCTTATTCATTTTTAGGCCATTTCTATTCTTGGAATCAAAGAAAACTCTCCCTAGATACTACCTCCCTTCTTTAGCTGAGACATAAACATGCTTAAGGAGCTTATGGGGTTTTGTTAGTTTTCTTAAGGAATTTGCCACTTGTGAAGTGTAATGTCTGATTTTTGTTAAACAACGAAAATGGATACATTTTCAAAGCAAGTCTCCTGAAATGAATTAGTCAAGGTCCCAAAAAATTTAAATAGCATTCTAAACTCTAAAAAATGAGAATTTCAGGATTAAACAGAAAGAAAAAAGGAGCTAGAATGAAGAAACAAATTGTTAACATAATGGCATTTTTGTAATTTTGAGTAAATTTTGGAATTCTCATAGGAGGACTTTGTAAATGAAAATTTTGAATTCTCCGGGGTTCTTAGAGGCCTTGAAAACCATGAGAGGCTCCAAGACAGTTAAAACTCTTTCGGTGGATATTTTTCAACTTTGGTTGACCTGAACTTTGACGGATTCATTTAGGAAGGTTTTAGCTTCGATTTGGATGATTTCGAAGGCATTTTATAAAATTAGGAAATTTCATGATGGGAAAGAGGGTTTTAAAAAAGGAGTTAAAATGAATTAGAAACGAAAATGCCAAGATGGAGGGACAAAATTAGAATTTTTAAGAAGTTCTTCCTAACTTACATATATATATATATGAGGTGCCCCACCTCCTCATTCATTTAGCCATATTTGTTTCTGCCCTAAATCAGGGAAAGAACCCTAAGGGTGAGGCACACAAGAAGGAGAAAAACAAGGAAGAGGTATGGAATTTCTTAGTTTTTTCATGCTTTCTTTTTAGCAAACTTTTTCTCCTCTATTTCCCCTTCTTTCTTATGGTTTTATTAAAGCTCTTGGATCTATTTTGAGGGCAAAACAGAGGGGAATTTTTGAAATTTAGGTGAAGAAGCCAAGGAAGGTGAAGAACAAGCAAGAAGAACTAAGGAAATCAAGGTATTTTGTCATCTCTTCACTTAATCTTCCTCCTTCCTTCTCTTGTGGGTGGTTTGACCTACCTATGGCCAGCCTTAAGGGGTTGAGTTTCTAGCTAAACCGAGGATGAATCTTAGAAATTTAAGGGAGAAGAACAAGAGTATGCAAAGAAAACAACAAACTAGCCATTAGATTTTACGATAGAAAATCTAGGGTTTCAAGTGTCCTTTGTAAAATCTGATTTGATACAATAATTCCTAGGCTTAAATGAGTGTTTGGATGAACCTTTAAGATCCCTAGAAGGCTCCCTATATGCATCTTCCACTAATAAAACAAAGCAAATTTCATTGATGCCAAGAAGGGAGCATGGCTCGGCCAAGAGGGAAACCTTAGGAAAAAATTATGAGGCTTAGGGAAGGAATTGGTGTCATAAGTTCCATAATATAACCTAAAGAAGAAACACCTAGTTAGGCTCCTTATTTTAATTGTGTGATGACTCCAAGAGGCTTAAAAGGAGTTAAGAGTCATAAATGAAAGGAAAGAATGAAGCTTAGAACTCAATTGATGGATATTGCTTCATTAGGTGCATTTAGGAATCATAAATGAATCATAAGACAAAGTTAGAGTTCTAAGTAGATAGGTGGCTTTGAAAATGGTTCCATGAGTAAAATTATTTCCTATTTCATGTGTTTAGCCCAAGAGAAACAAGCCTCACACCATTGTGAGTGTGTGGCCAAGGAAGGGAGTGCAATTCTAAGAGAAAAAGTGTGTGGTTGCATCAAAGGTAGCTCTCTCTACTTTCTTTCATGTATGAATGTGTGCTTACTTTGTCTTTGAATGTGTATATGTGTATTTTAAGCCATAAAAAGTGTTTTAGCATGTGCCATTATTCCATGGTACCATGATGTTGTAATATGTTTTTAAATGATACCTAGTATGTGTGCTTGGGTTTGCTTGAGTGTGGTGAAACCATGAACCCTTAGCCATGGTGAGGATGAGCCAAAAACCCTTAAAAATGATTGAGACAAAGTAAGAAGTCTCCTAAGAGTGAGGTTGAGTCAAAACCTTTTAGATAAAGTAGGTGAGACAAATCCAAAATCCATAAGAGAATGGGTGAGGCTAATCCACTTGCCAAATGAATGTATGAGGTTTGATGCCAAATGAATGATAATGTAGTTTTTAAACCTTGGATGGCAATGTGAAGCATGTGTAATCTTGTGTATGGCATGGGATGAGAGAGTGAGCTTTTAATTTCTAGGTTTATACACCTTTGAGACATGTTTAGAAGGTCATTTTGGTGCATTCCCATGTACTCAAGTGGTCATTATTGCCTTAGAACTCAAAATGGACCATTTGGACCCCTTATATGATACAAAATGAGCCATTTTGCAACCTAATATCAAGATCTAACCAAATGAACGAATTTTCCCATAAAATTTGGCACACACATAGATCTTATCTAGAGATTTTTGGAAAAACAAAGACCAGATTATTTAGATCTCTTTAGAATTAATTATGATTTTCCAAAGTTGGCATTTTTCTACTGAACTGATGCAGACACTGTTCATATGGTCAATAACTTGGGTTGTGTCATTCAAGGGCTAAATGATGTCCAATGCTCATGAAATTGTGTAGGAATAAGCTAGACATGATAAAATTTCTATGGCCACTGAGATCAACCTAATTAGACCTCTAACTAGGGAGATATGAATTTTTGAAATTGGAGGATAGTACTAGTAATGATAGTTGACCTCTGGTACTGTTACATAAATTTCTATTGGCTAGTCGTTTATGGTCTAGATATATTTTTATCATAAAGTAGACATCTGTAGCTTTCTAGAATGGTAAAGTATGCTTGATTTTGATTTTATAGAATTAGTTATAATTTTTCAAAGTTTATGATAGAAATATGGAATTCCTACCAGAGGCTGCACCCTTGAATTTCATGTATTCTATCCACTTGCATGATTTCTAGGCCACTTCTTAGGATGGTTATGAGTTGTATTTGTATAATTAAATATGAAAATGAGATGAATGAGTTCATATGATCAACAGAATTCCAAAGAAAAAAATTTATCCATTATGCAATGCAAAATTTTTCATTATTTTTAATGCCATTTTCTTGCTTCCTTGTGAGTTGCATGGCATAAGACATGGAAATAACATGAGACAAGCTAGAAATTTATGGTGTTACATGAAGCTTCTTACATGTCTTGAGAACTTAAACATACTCTTGCATAAGTTAAATTACCCTTAAAAAGCTTCATAAATTCTTGCATGCAATTAAAACCCTAAGTTCCATAACTTAGTTTCTAAAGCTTTTCTTTTGGTTCCAATTGCATATTCTTATTCCTTGGATCAAGTTTGAATCAAAATAAAGTCCCTTACATATACCCCTAATTTTGCCCAAAACATGAAGGAAGAGAAAAGCCAAGAAGAAACAATTTCTCATAGCAAAGCTTACCTTTATTTCAAGCTTTTCAAGAGAGTTTTCACAAGCTTCCAAGAGTTCTTCCAAACTCTCTCTTTCCTCTATTGAACCAACCATAAAGCATGTCTAATTAAGTCACCAAAACCATGAGAAGAGAAAGGAGAAAGAAGAGAAGAAGTTTAATGAAAGGAAAAGCATGAAAAAGAGACAATTTCTTACACTTTTCAAGCTTGGTTTCCTCTCCTTTTGCTCCCTCTTTGGTGTGCCTCTTAGGGCTGGTTCTATTTCTATTCTAGAGTGAAAATGAGTTGGTTAAGATGAAAGGTGGAAATGGGACGTTATTTAAGAGGTGGAGGACCATTTACAATAATTCCTGAAATTCCAACTATGTCTCTAAACTTTGTTTCCTCCATTTGAGCTCATTTCACATCTTTTTTTAGTACCATCTTTTGCATCATAAAATTTAGGTGCTCTAATTCATAAATGCACTTGGTTTCACCCAAATTGAATTTAAACTCTTACCAAATGGTCTAGTCAAAGTTTTAGTCAATCAACACTCTAAAATGCAAACCGAAGGGGTTTTGACTATTTTAGAGGTTCCTATAGTTTTTAGGACCTCTGAAAACTTAGGAAACTCAATTTTTTTATTTAAAGATCTCTCCTTTGAGTTTTCTAAAAGTTACCCGAAATTATGAAAATGCCACTGGCCTTTGTAACTCTCTGTTTAGCCATTTTGGCTCCAGTTCTAGGATAACCTTAGACTCTAAACCATATTTTAGATGCTCTAATCAATATCCTAATCTTATTAGGTTCAATTTGCTTTGCTTTAGGGTGTTCCAATATTAGTTTATCGCATTTGGTTTAGTTTTTAAATTACTAAATATTACACTTCCTAACTTGCGTGAGATGAACAGGGGCTGTTTATTTACCTAAAAGAAAGCTTCTTTCCTTTCTCTCTCCTTCATATCTAAGACACCATTAATGGCTTCCACAGGTTGAAAATGGAGCATGGTAAAAGATGATAAGGTGTGGCTTCCCCTATAAGCTACTTTAAAATTTTTTCCAAATGATTACTTTGTCCTTGCTCACAAATTCGCTTTGTTCAGGCTCATTTTTAGGCTTTGAAGGATTTGACCACTCCCTACACAATTTTGAGTGCTTTTACATAAAAAAATTAGAGTCTAAATAGGTTAAAATAATGAAAAATGTCTTTGCTTACATCATAATACTATTTATTTAATTTTACGTACCATAAAGTTTTTAACCAATTCTGATTATTCTTATGGTTTTCAAGCCCTTTGACATTTAAAACTCTTTTTCTTGAGTTTCTCAAATTTTGCTCAAAATTAAGATTATGCCACTGATATGTCACTTTTACTCTATTTAGCCACTTTGGCTTTATTTTTACACCATAAGTGATTTTATAACCCCATTTCTTAATTTTCTAATTAATATTTTACCCTTATTTAACCTTACTTTTTTTTACTTTAAGGTCCTCTTTTATTAACATACTGGTTCCAATTTAGTTAAAAAAGTCAGATGTTAAATTTCATCCCTTGTAAATAGAAATTTTGTCCTTGAAATTTAGAACATACCTTATTAAAAAAGCTCTAAATATTTCTCCTTCATGTCTACCTTCACTTTCCAAGTAGCTTCTTTTAGAATTAACCATTTCCAGACACTTTCACTAAAGGAATGCTTTTGTTCCTCAATTGCTTGATCTTGGTATTTATGATTCTTTTTAGTGTCACAACAAAGGAAAGATTGTCCTATAGTGCTACATTTTCATATTCTATGACCTGTGAATGGTTTGTTTGGTACTTTTTCTACTGGCATATAGGGAAAACATCATGAGATTGGGCTAGGTTAGGAGGTAGGGCTAGTTTGTAAACTATAAGTCTGACTTTAGAAAGAATTTGGAATAGACTTAGATACTTTGGGCTAAGCTTCTTTGCTTTTATGGACTTACCCACCCTAATAACTGGAGATACTTTGATGAATACATGATCTCTAACCTTAAACTCTAATAGCTTTCTTTTAGTGTCTATATAGCTTTTCTATCTGCTTTGAGTTGCTAGGAGCTTTTGCCTAATCAACTCTATTTGCTTGGTAGTATGGTCCACTATATCAGGGACTATAAGGCTCTTCTCTCCTATCTCAACCCAACATAATAGAGATCTACACTTCCTCTCATACAGTGCTTCATATAGTGTTATTTATATATTAGAATGGTATTTGTTATTATAGGAAAACTGTAACATCATATATTTCTAGCTTATTCCATCACATTTCCATGCTTTAAGGGGATTAAAATAATGCATTTGCTAGCATTATGTTGCGTATAAAATTTTCATTCGGTGTCACATGGACCATATGAGGTCATACATTACATTATCATATTTAATTACATGGATACAACTCATTTTCATCATCAAATGTGCCCTACAACTTGTGGAAACCAAAGGGGAGCATGAAATATACATGTTCATTTTCGGCCAGAATTTGCTCATTTCTGCCACAAATTTTGGAAAATTATAACTAATTCTAGAAATATTGAAATCATGCATTTGGAAAGCTACACATGTCTAATTTATGTTAAAAATATGCTTAAAGCATAAAACCCAACACAGAAGATGTTGACATTTGAAAAGGTCCAGAGGTCAGGCTATCCACTGGTGCTATTATAGAATTCTTCAGCAAATTTCAAAAATATCCAATTAATTCCATAAAAATCCAAGCTATGCAAATGATACCAATCTGGAAAGCTATGGATGTTAGCTAGAGGAAAAAAATAACTCCAGACCAGTTCAGCATATCTAGACTTCGAAATTCAATCAAACAATAACTGAGATTGCCTGGAGTTCCTGATATTGGATAAATTCTTTGAAAATTCATATCTCCCTCTCTAGAAATCCAAATGAGGTTCTTCTAGTTGGCATAAGTCTTGGGAATTTCTATTTTCTCCATACAAAATTTCATGGCAATTGGACATCATTTGAGCCTTGTGTGATAGATTCCATTTTCAAACCTGAGTGAACAGTAACATGACCAAAACTAGAAAATTTGCCAACTTTGAAAATTCATCAAATATTCTGTAGATCTATGAAAATTATGTTCTTTAGCTTCCCAAAAATCTCTCAATAATTTCTAATTGCATTCCAAATCTCAAAATAAGAAGAACTCATTTGGACAAAAAGTGACATAGGGTTCTATTATGGTCACTTTTGGCTTTATATAGGATACCAAAATATCCAAATGGCTTTCCTTGGGGTTTGGCACCTCTTGGGCAAGTCTAAAAGTATAATTAAGACTTGTGTGAGCTGCCCAAATGGTCCCAATCCTCATGCATATCATTTTGGCTATGCTACTTACAGTTATACACAATTACATAAATTCATTCAAGAAGCCACATTGTCATCACATACTCAAATTGCATCCTAATGGTCTCATAATTCTTTCTCCCATTTACACATGACATATTATCATAATTACATATGTTCATAACATCATATTACATATACATATCTTGATTACATCATTTGCCAATTGTATGGCATTAAAGTAGCAAAATTCAAACACTTTCATGTCATCTTCTCATCTTCAAGGTGGTTGGCTTCCATTACCTTGCCCACTTGGTCCACCTAACATATTAGATCATTGGAGAGGAGGGGATGAGATTCAAAGATTCCCAATAGCTCATCTCCCATTCAATCGTACATAAAAGATGCAAAACAAGTCTCATAAATGCATGCATGGTCATGTTGACATGTGCAAACATTCAAAAGGCATTTTTATCATTTGAGAAAGTCATACATAGTATACAAAGGCTTGCCAAGCAAGTGGATTGGCCTCACCCAATTTTTTGTGGATGTTGGACCTGCCTCACCCATTCTTTAAGAAATTCTTAGACTTAACCATGCTCTTAGGAGTTCAACTCACTTTTAGGAGACTCTTTACTTTGTCTCAACTAATCTTAAGAGTTCTTGGCCACATCACACTCAAGCAAACCCAAGCACACATCATAAACATCATATGAAAGTATATTGTAAGATCATGGCACTATGGAATCAAAGTCATGCTGGAACACTTTTCATGGCTTAAAAATACACACACACACATTCAATGACAAGTAAAGCAAACATTCATGCATGAGAGAAGGATGAGTGAGCTACCTTGGATACAATTACACACTTTTTCTCTTGAATCCAAGTTCCCTCTTTCGACCACACACGCACGAAAGTATGGGGATGATTTCTCTTAACCTAAACACAATTTATGGAAGCCAATTTAGGTTCACGGAGTTAATTCTAAGGCCACACAACTTGTTTAGACACTAGTTTGATCTATAAACCTCATTATGGTTTCATAAATGCACCTGATGAAGCAATACCCTTCAAATAAATTCTAGGCTCCATTCTTTTCTTTCAAATATGATTCTTGACTCCCTCTTGGAGTCGTTACACAATTAAAACCAAGAGCCTAACTACATATTGCTTCTTTAGGTCATATTATGGAATATATATGGCCAACTCACTTTCTATGATTTCTAAATTTTTCTCAAGACTTCCCCTCATATTCATTCATTATATATGACTCAAAAATGGGCTTAAAATTTTAAAACTCTCCCTAGCTACATGAATTTCTCTTAGCCGAACCTATGCTAGGTTTTAAGCTCCATGGACTTTGCGTTGTTTTTTTAAGGAGAGCAGCACATGGAGAGACTTCTAGGGATCTTACGAGCTCAATTAAACTCAATTTAGGTGTAGACCCAACCCAATTTAGTGTGATAGAGGCCCAAAATCCATCTTGTATGGACTCTTCTAAGTAGCCCAATAACCCTTGTGCAAACCTAAATTCTTGAACTCTTCAAACTTGGCCTAAACCTAATTAAACTTCAGCAACCCAATGCAAAAAAAAAAATTGGCCCAACTACTTAAAATCTAAAGCCCAAATGGAGATGGACCTTGGAGCAACCCATGACCCATTTTTGACCCAACTAAAACCCAACCTAAACCCTAATGCTTCAGTCACTTTCTTATTTGCTAAAACTCAAGAAGCAAAATTCGGAGGTTGAGAAGGAGGCTAGGGTTGGGGGCAAGAATTCTACATTTTCTCACATTTAGAGCAAGATTTAGCCAAGGTAATAGTTATACAAATTAATCCCCTCATCTTTCTCTTTAATTTGGCCCGATTAGTTTTTCATTTGGAGCATTTTCATCCTACCCAAAATCTGAAATGTGAGAATTTGGGGATTTTCTTGGTGAAATTCGTAGGTTGAGGTTTGGGCTGACCTTGGGTGAGTTTAAACCCTCCATTTTGATGCTTCATTTGTTAATTTGGGACCCCCATAGCTAATTTATAAAATGGGTATTAATTCTGTACGAATTTGCTTAGGATTTTGGGTGGAATATTGAGTTTTCTGGTGAAGGACACTTTAATCCGAATTTGGGATTTGTGGTGGCTGTTGTAAAGTTATCTACAAATGAGGTAACCGGGTTTATATCAATTCTATGTATATATTTGATTTAATTTCATATGTTGCTGTATATGAATGATTTGAAATGTTGAATGAATTGGTTGGCTATCTGTTGAATTGTGATTGGACCTTGTGAGTCCATGGTGGAGCTGTGGTGCGGTTGCCACCCGTGCATGTGCTTCAATCGAGTACCGGGTTATGATCAAACCCATATGCACTGAGCCCTGGTTGTGCTCAATAGGGAGTAGGTGCCGTGGACGGGCCTCTCCCGGTGTTAATGGCCTTTAACATGTGATAATATGATTGCTAGTATGGGATAGTAATCATGATAGCCTAATTGTTTCATTTGCTGATATGATGAATATGTTTCTGATGTTGATTTTGATTCATGATATGCTAATTAAACTGGATATATGATGGAATTGCCTTGGTTACTGAGATTCATATCTCACCTCGTTTCATGGGATTAACATTTCAGGTGAAGGTTCTTCGGGTAAGGATAAAGGGAAGCAAGTAGATGAAAATCTATGAGCTCCAACATATGGGAGAAGGCTACACTTAGGCTGGCTTATTTAGTAGAGATGCAATTTTGTTATTAGTTTATATAGCATCTTCATGTAATCATGTTTCCAAGTGTAGGCGTTCATATTTTGTTTGATTGAAATGTAACCGTAAGGATTTAAGTCTCATTATAGTTGAATATTAATGTATGAACTTATAGCATTATATATGTAATTTTGTTGAAATTATGATATGGATTACCATATGGGAATTGTAGTTATATGATGCTTTGGATGTGGACATAAGCTATTGTTGAATGAAATCTCTATGAAATGTGCATGGGATGTAAATTGCTGCTAATGCATGTGTTCTTGCTGTCATATATTCATGAATTTGCTGATATGAGCAAGTTGGGCAAGTAGGAAGTAGTATTTAAGTTTTGCAATGGTAATGGATAGATTGATGGGTAAATAGGGTAGATAAACACCATTAGATTCACATAAAATAAGGGTAAGTGGACCTGGAGTGTTTCTAAGATGAGAATTGGAGTGTAGGGGGCGAAATTTGGGTAATGTAGTCACAGGAGGAAGTCTCGCCGCAGCTAAGAAGACTTCGCCGCCGCCAAATGAGAGATAGAGCCGAAGGGCGTTGCGGCATAACCAATCCCGCTGCGGCGTAAGGGAAGAAAATTGGCACAGGGAGTGACAATGGTGAGGAGCGCTGCGGCCTGATAAATCTCGCCGCGGCGCAAAGTGGGAAAAATCACCTAGGAGGGTAACAGAACCAAAACTTGCCACGACGGATTATGTCCTCCTGCTGCGACGTGAGTTGAGGAAATAAAAATAAGGGTTGGACAGAAGTGAAACTCGCCGCAACGCAAATATATTGCGCTGAGGCGAGAATCGTGGGAGTTGAGAACAGTAGTTCCAGAAGGCGTTTCTGTCGCGGCTCCACATAGGTTGGCCGCGGCAAAGGTCCAACGCCGCAGCAAGATTTGTGAAATTTGTCCAGTGATTCCAGAAAGCAACTTGGCTGTGGCGGGGAAGGTATAGGCCATGACGCAAGTCCCCAACCTACTCCTTTTAGCCTAGAAACCCCAATTTCTTCAACGGTAATGGTGAAAGATGATATAGGAACACTTGTGGGTGGTTATTGGGTATTAAAACTGATGGACGGTTGAATCATAAACCCCTTATGGTAGTAGGATTTCTTTTATGTAAATTTTATTTTGTTGTGGTGGTATGGTGATGACCCTAACATCAAGGTTCAAATTTTTTCATATTTTCATAATGTGGCAAAATATAATGACCTTAAACCTTGATCATTAATGAATAATCTTGTATTTAACCATAAATACATTGATCATAAGGTAGGGTTGTCACAAAAGCATTATTATTAACTCTATATTATGTGTGGGATAGTTTTCTGCCTTAATTATCTATTGATGTAGGTTGCCACTTTACACTTTTACATTAAAACACATTCTAACCCTTTCTTCAATATATCACTATACACCACAAAGGTTTCCTTTAGGTCAGGCATGATTAATATAGGGCCCATGGTCAACCTATATTTCAAATCTTAGAAACTTTACTTACACTTATCGTCCCACACAAATGGTTTATCCTTTATAGTAAGTGTGGTTAGTGGTGAGGCTATTTGGGAAAAGCCTTTTGTGAACCTTTTATAATAGCCCACCAAACTTAGAAAACTTTTAATCTTTGTGATTATCTTAGGTCTTTCCCACTGTAGAATTGCTACTACTTTATAGGGATCTACTGTGACCCTTGACTAAGAGATCATATGACCTAGGAAGCACACCTCTATGAGCCAAAACTTACACTTACTAAGTTTAGCATAAAGTTGTCTCTCTTTTAAGATTTCTAAGACTATTCTTAAATGCTTTTCATACTCTTGGAGATTTGGAAGAGATGAGTATGTTATCTATAAAGACCACAACAAACTAATGTAGATATGGCTTAAAGATTTCATTCGTGTAGTCCATGAAGATTGCAGGTGCATTGGTGACACCAAAGGGCAAGACTAAAAGCTCATAATGCTTGTATCTAGTCTTAAGCACAATCTTAGTGATGTCTTTGGCCTTTACCCTTAGTTGATGATACCCTAACTTCAAGTATATTTTTGAAGATTCTAATGTGCCTATTAACTAATATAAGAAATTATCAATTCTTGGTAAAAGGTATTTATTCTTAACTGTGACTTTATTCAATTTTCTATAATTTATATTAAGCTTTAGACTCCCATCCTTCTTCTTTACAAATTGGACTAGTGATCTCCAAGGTGAAACACTAGGTCTGATAAAACCCTTTCTATAAGCTCTTCTATGTGGTTCTTTAACTTAGCTAATTGTGGTGGGGCCATTCTATAAGGTGCCTTAGATATTAGTTCTACCTTAGAAACTAAATTAGTTGAAAGCTCTACTTCTCCTTCAGGTGGTAACCCTATAATCTCTATGGGAAATACCTCAAGAAATTTCCTAACTATGGGTATCTTCTTTAAACCCTTTTCTACCTCAGCCTAAATAGAGAAGAACAGTAAGAATCCCTAACACCCTTTCATCAAACATCTCTTAGCTTGGCTAGTAGTCATAAATGCTAACTTAGCCTTAGTACAAGATATTGTTTTGCAAGATGGCACATATATGGTCTTTTGCATACAATCAACTTGGACATTATTTGCAAACATCCAATTCTTACCAATAATGATATCAATCTTAACAAATGGCATGCATATCAAATCAAGTATGGTATAGCACAAGTTAAATTGAATGAAACAATTTAAACAAACATTAGAGGTTACCACTTTACTTCTTGTAGGGGTAGACACGTAGATCATATGGCAATGTACTAAGTACCAAACCTGGCTTCTTAGAACTGTCATACGATATGAATGAATGGCTAGCACCTGAGTTAAACATAGCATATATATAGTACAATCATTCACTATGATGATACCTTGAATCAAGCTGGGTGACTAACTGGCCTCTTTCTTAATGAGTGCAAAAACTCTCCTTGTGTCATTGGCATGGTGTAACACTCAATTTTTCATAAAAGGCCAGAAACTAGGGATTTTCAAAGGAAGTCCCATAAATCATGTGAATAGTGGCCAAATAAAATTAGAAGGATAAACTAAACTTCTAAAAATGAGGACATGAAGCTTGAGATGTCCAAAAACTTAAGTCAGAAGAGCTATGAAAAATTGTGAAAATATATAATGGCATTTTCATAATTTTGGGCAACTTTTAGAAAACTTAAAGGAGGTATCTTTAAATAGGAAAATTAAGTTTCCTAGGGTTCTTAGAAGCCTTAAAAATCATAAGAATCCCTAGAGTAGTTAAAATCCCTCCAGTTTGTAATTTAGAGTGTCAATTGACTAAAATTTTGATCGATTTGTTCGGAAAGGTTTTTAATCCAATTTGGGTAAAACCAAGACATTTTATGAATTGGAGGACTTAAATTTCATGATGAAAAAGACAGTTTTTAAAAAAGAGTTGAAATGAGCCCAAATAGATAGAACCAAGATGAGGGACTAAATTATAATTTTAAAAAGTTACATAAATGAGCCCCAAGCCCCCTTAAATCATGTCCCACTTTGCCCATTCATCATAACTGACTTTCTTTGGTCTAAAATAGAACTAAGGGAAGTTGGGAGTGGCACACAAGAAGAGAAGACAAGGGAGGAAGAACACCAAGTAAAAAGTGTAAGAAATCTATGGTTTTTCATGCTTTCTCCTTCTCTAAACTTCTTCTCGTCTTTCTCCTCTTTTCTCCCATGGTTTTAATGACTTATTTGGAGATGTATCATGGCTAGTTCAGAAGGAGGAATAGAGAAATTGAGGGAGAAAATGGAAGCACAAGAAAGCTCCTTGGAAAAGCTTAAAATCAAGGTAACTTTCATGGTCTTCCTTGATTCTTCTTAGTTGTTCTTCTTGAGTACATGTTTGGCCAACCTTAGGCCCATCAAGGAGGAAATGAATTCAAGCCAAAATGAGGTAGAGACAAAGGTTTTCAAGGCATGAGGTATAAGAATATACAATTAGATTTAAAAGAAAAACATTAGAAATCAAGTCATGTGACTTAGGGTTTTTGTTGCACCTAGCCATTTTTAAAGCTTCCTAATGGTAATCTAGCTTATGCAAGAGTATGTATGAGGTCTTAAGATATCTAGAAAGCTTCACAAGTGCCATTTCCCTAAGAAAAATCAAGCAAACTCCATGGGCTCTCCTTTTAGCATATGTCTCAGCCAAAGCTAGAAGTAGCACCTAAAAAGAGTCTTCTTTTATTCCAATGATAGAAATGACCTAGACATGATTAATAAACACTAAAGGAACCATTAGTTTAAATTTAGAAACCATGGTTTGTGAAATGGAGGTTTAGGTTCGTTTTTAAGACATAAAGAAGACACTTAAGTCTAGGCTCCTTGATTTGAAGTTGTAATGACTCCAAGGAATCTAAATGTAGTCAAGAGACTTAGATTGAATGAGAAATTGGAGCTAAGATCATGAATTCTAGTGGTTGCTTCATTATGCTCTTATATGGAACCATAACCATGTTATAAGATAAAGTAAACTTGTGTAGAGTTTATGTGAAGCTAGAATTGGTTCCAATGATTGAATGGTGTCTCATTTGGTGTGTTTAGGCCAAATGAATCAAGATTCCCCTAGGTGTACATGTGAGGCCAAGAAAGGGAAGTGAAAAGCAAAGGACAAAGTTTGTGTTTCTTGGCATAAGGTGTAATGTCAGGTTTTCGTTAAACGTTGAAAACGAATGTTTTTTCAAAGCAAGTCCCCTGAAATGAAGTAGTTAAGGCCCCAAAAAAATTGAGTAACATTCTAGACTCCTAAAAATGAGAATCCTAGCCTCAGATGGAAGGAAAAATGGAGCTAGAATGAAGAAACAAATTTTGACGGAAAACCTATGAAACGTAATGGTATTTTCGTAATTTTGAGCAAATTTTGGAATTCACACAGGAGGACTTTTTAAATGAAAGTTTTGAGTTCCCCGGGGTTCTCAGAGACTCTAAAAACCATGGGAAGCCCTGAGACAGTTAAATCCCCTCCTGTGGATATTTTTCAATGTCAGTGCACCTGAACTTTGACGGATTTGTTCAAGAAGGTTTTACCTTCGATTTGAGTGATTCCAAAGGCATTTACTAAATTGGGAACCTAAATTTTATAATGGAAAAGATGGTTCTCAAAAAGGAGCTAAAACGAAGGAGAAACAAAATTGCAAAGAATGAAGGGCAAAATGAAAATTTTTCAAAAAGTCACTTTCCTACCCCTATATATAGGTGGCGCCCCACTTTCTCCCTCATTTGGAATCAAGATTTTCTACCTAATTTTAGAAAAGGGAGCTAGGGTTTTGGGCACATGTAACATCTCTTCTAATATCCTTCTTTATATTATATATTTGTGAAGAATTCCTTATTTAAGTTTAATTACTTTTTTTTATTTTAATTATTCCTTCACAATAAAATCTAATTAATGACGTAGCGGACTACAACAATAGTGAAAATACACTGTAACTTATACAAATTAGTTCAAGAGTTCCCTCATAAGGGAATGAGGTCATACAAGTCACATCACATGAAAAGGGAATCTATCCTATAACCATTCAAAAAGAAAAGTCCCCCAGATAACAAAAGGGTTAGTATCAGTGACTAGGCCTTTACTCATGCAAACGGAGGAGCAGGAGGGTCAACTCCACCCACTGGGAATGTGCGGGACTCCAGCTCTCCTGGGGACATAAATTACATTGGTACATCATGAACAACATCATCACATGATATGATGCGTATATTATGGATGATAGAGACCCATCCCCTGAGTGGGAATTGGATCCACTCCGCTTGGAGTTCTAAGGTCACTTGATAAATTGGCATCTAAGAAAAGTATAAACCACAATAGAGTGAGAAATAATTTTCTCAGTAACATAGACAGAATTAATACCACATAATATCCATAAAGAAGAGTTAAGTACTTTTAACAGACAACAAGCAATATAGTGGTAAGACAGTTAATTTATCGAACAATATAAGTAGAAAGATATACCTGTTAGCAATATCTAACGTGAATATGAAATAGCAAAGTGAATAGGCATGTTACATCTAAAGATAGAGCATGAATAAAATACAAGAATTGTCTTAACATAATTGATACTCAGTAGTTACGAGGCATTCATGAGATTTTCGCATATATAGAATATAGAAAATATCACAAATAATATTTATTCTCTCTTGACCATTAGGCCTTGGAAACCGCCAGGCCCAACACTCAGCCTTTGTCACACTGGCTTCTGCAGGCTCAAGCCTAGCTTATCTTGCACTGCCATGACATAGCAGGCTCACCCTTGCTTCCTTTACTGAGGCGTCCCCCAGTGGGTACCCAAGGAAAGTCATATAAAACACCACAATAATGTCATCCAAGCCATCATTTGATCAAGGCATGATAAGTATATTTGGGAAAGAACTACCTTACACAACTTTGTGCATAAATAATCTCAGTAGCGTAACAGCATATTGGAGTCTGAAAATTAGTTATTTAAACATTTTTAAGTATCTTTGAGATTAGACATCCTATACAACAGCAGTTACCCAATGGTCAATTCTGGTACATACATAGGGCTCACCCCCTGTCCACCCTATATATTGGCCAGTTCTTTAGGCTCACCCCCTGTCCGTCCTATATATTGGTTAGTCCTTTACTAAATAACCCATGCTCATATAATTAGATAGTAGCATATTACCCATGTCAAGAAATAAGGCAGTATGTTAGCACAGCAAATAGTGTAATTCCAGAACATATGTTTTCACATATTTCATTCTTGACGTAATGCTGTGTAAATTTCCAACTATCACAAATAAGTTCCAAAATTTACAAAATAAATATCAACATAATCCAGATAGCACATAGAACATATTAGGCCACAATAATTATCCAAAACATATCAAATAACATTATGAGAAATTCAAGAACTTCTTGGTCAACACTTTAATGCATATGATTTTGCTTCTTTTTCATGTCACCAAATAGTCATACATATATATTCTAAGGAAGATAAACAAAATCCCTCAATCAATTTCTAGAGATTTTATATGGATTCTACAATTTTCTCAAGTTAAAGTTCAAGGGTTCCTTGCCACTTTCTTCATGAAAATCAAAGTTGTATTAATCTTCCTCTTCTTTAAGCTTTCTTCCACCACTTCTCCCTTTATTTTCTCTTCCATTTCTCCCATGGCATCTTGAAATACAAAGCTTCTTGATTTGTACAAAAATTGCCAAGATTAGGAATTTTCTTGAATCACATGAATCCATAAGCCATATATATGTTTTCTACATCTTTTCTCCATCTTTTCTTGGATAGAATTAATGGAAACAACAAAAATTCCCATCCCCTCTTGCCATGGACGAAATTTAGAGAGAAAGAAAAGAGAAGAATTCTTGGAGAAAAATAGAAGAACAACCAAGAAGAAGAAAGTCTATCTATGTTACCTTAGCTCCGCGGTGTTTGATTTTTCTCTGGTGGCTTTTCCTTCTCTCTTCCTTCTTCCTTAGGCTGAGCTCCTTCTCCTTCTCCTTCTCTTTGTCTTGGCCAAATTTTGGTGTGATTTTGTATGTGAGAGAATGGCATGAAAGTGTGTGGGTGGTTCATATATATACTAGTTATGAATGGTTAAGATTTATTTAACTTTAAGGTGGAAGATCTTGGCCTTTAGATTACATGAATGGTCAAGATTTAACCTTGAAATAAGAGATAAAATGTAGACCTTTAGATTAGATCAAAGGTGGTGGTTTGATCTTGAAAAGGTGAAGAAATCTAAGCCATTAGATTGCATCAACGGTTTAGATCGCATCACGTTTTATGGATGAATATTAGCCCTTGGATTACCCTAGTTATTTTTTTTGTAAAGTGTGAAGATAAGGTTGCATTTAATATTGCTTAAGTCAGCGTCTATGTCATGTTGAAGTCAGCGGTAACTTTTTAGTAATGTTTGAGATTTCTAGGATTTGCTGATATAAGCCTGTGCAATCACTCCGTAGTTCATGTAGCTTCTAGAATTCTCTTCCAACTTCCAGCTTCTTCTTCACATATGGTGCCACATCATCTCTCTCCTTTCTACATGGTGCCATATTAGCACCTTCCCAGCTCCCTGGTGCCACGTCAGCTCTTCCCCGGTTAGACTTACAAATTGCCACTATTTTCCTAGGTTTTTCATAATATCTTATTTAATCTGCATTTTCTAAGTTCTTAGTTATATTTTAATATTATTTGGCCCTATGTGGGTCCCATTTAATGTTTCCAATAATATATTTAAATATTATTTATTCCCCTAATATTTTATTATTTTAGGGTCCAAATGACTGTTTTGCCCTTAGTAGTGACGTGACAGACAAGCACCTCTGTTCGTTTTTCACTTATATCTTCTCCATAACTCCATATTTCTAAACTCTGTCACCACTACCTTGTAGATTTTTCTACATAGAATTTCCTAAAGTAGCTAACACGAGTTTAGGGTTTTAGTTCGTCTCTGTATAAGCTTAAAGTCATTTTGGACTATTTTATGGCCCTAACGAATCCAAAATTTCATGTAACGAATTTTATAATTTTTTACACATTATTTTCTAACTATTGATATATATATTAGACTAATTCTAAATTGTTCTTCTTTCTAGAAAAATTATCAAAGTTCGTCCAGGTGACAAATGACAATTTTGCCCCTGGGCCCCCTAAAATTTCAAAAATTCCTATGGGTCCTATTCAACTCATACTTCTCATACACGAAGCTATTTCATTCAAATTCTTTTTATTAAAACTTAATAAATTCATTACATAAAAATGCTAAATAATTAGAAAATCCTAATTTTAGGGATGTTATAGTGCACAAGAGAGGAAGAAGAAGAAGGAAGAATTCAAGCTTAAAGGTATGTTTCCATGGTAGTTTTTCATGCTTTTCTTCATCCACACCTCCTCTCCTTCCTTCTCCTTTGTTTTCTTTGATTAAAATGGAGTTTATAAATCTAATTCAAGGGAGAAACTCAAGGGAATTTTCGGATTTGGAGAGAGGAGCTTGGAGAAAGCAAGATTCAAGCAAGAACAAGCAAGGAAACTAGGTAATTTCTCTTCCTATGGTTGATATCTTCATCCTCCCTCTTTCTCCATTTTGCCTAACCCTAGGAAACATAGGAGGATATGAATTTTAGGAAGAACCAAGTATGAATCTAAGGAAAAAGGGTGTAGAGATTAAGAATATGCAAAGGGAATTAACAAAAAATCATTAGATTTCAAGATGCAAATTCTAGGGTTTCAAGTGTTCCTTCCAAAATCTGATTTTGTGTGATGACTCCTAGGCCCTAATAAATAAGAACTTAAATGAGCTCCCAAGATCTCTAAGAGGCTCCTCACATGCTTCCTCCTTTAAGAAAACAAAGAAAACTCCAAGAAGGCCAAACAAGCCCTATGTCTCGGCCAAGCAAGGAAAGGATAGCTAGGGAGAGTTTTAAATTTTTCTAAGGTCAGTCTTGAGTCATATATGATGAATGAATGTGAGGGGAGGCTTTGGAAAAAATTTAGAACTCATAGAAAGTGAGTTGGTGCTTTAGGTTCCATATTATGACCTAAAGAAGCAACATGTAGTTAGGCTCTTTGTTTTAATTGTGTGATGACTCCAAGAGGCTTAGAAGGAGTCAAGAATCATATTTGAAAGGAAATAATGGACTAGAATTTAATTGAGGGGTGTTGCTTCATTAGGTGCATTTATGGACCATAATGGGGTTTATAGAACAACCTAGTGTCTAAGCAAGTTGTGTGACCTTAGAAATTGTTTCATGAACCTAATTGGCTTCCATAAATTATGTCTATGCCAAGAGAAAGCATCTCCACAAGTTTTTGTGTGTGTGACCGAAACAAGGGAGGGAATTTCAAAAGGAAAAGTGTGTGATTGTGTGCAAGGTAGCTTTCTCCACCTTCTCTCATGCATGGATGTGTTTTTAGCTTGTCTTAGA
Organism: Erythrophleum ivorense; assembly: GCA_026724425.1. NCBI lineage: Eukaryota > Viridiplantae > Streptophyta > Magnoliopsida > Fabales > Fabaceae > Erythrophleum > Erythrophleum ivorense. The sequence goes on along the minus strand of JAIUCV010000005.1, from coordinate 28,715,485 downwards.
ATCTGTGTACGTGTATTTTCAAGCCATGAAAGGTATGCTAGCATGATTTTATATGCCATGATTTCATGATGACATATTATGTTTCTAAATGATGTTATGATGCTTGTTTGAGTTTGCTTGAGTGTGGAGAGGCCAAGAACTCCTAACCATAGTGAGGATGAGCCAAGAATCTTTAAGATTGGTTGAGACAAAGCAAAGAGTCTCCCAAAAGCAAAGTGGACTCTCAAGAGCATGGTTGAGTCCAAGAATTCTCTTAAAGAATGGGTGAGGCAAGTCCAAAATCCATGAGGAAAAGGGTAAGGCCAATCCATCTACTTGGCAAGCTCTTGAATGTCTTGTATGACTTATTCACATGCCAAGCTTGCTTCTTGAATGTTCATGACTTCCATTATATCTATGCATCATTTTTAAGACTTGCTTTGCATCCATTATGTATGATTGAATGGGAGATGAGTTATTGGGATTCTTTGAATCTTATTCCCTCCTCTCCAATAATTTAATATGTTAGGTGGATCAAGTGGACAAGGTAATGGAAGCTAACCACCATGAAGGAGAGAGCTTGACACCAATATGCTTAGCTTTTGCCCTTTTTAGCCATAATGATATTTAATGATGTATATTATTGTTGTAAATGGTCTATGACCCTTGTGACATATGTAATTATGATATTATATGATGTAGAAATTGAAGAATGTGTTATGTGAATGATGGAATGTAAATTGAGTATATTATGGAAATGCAACTTCATGAATGGCTTTATGGAAATATGCATATGTGTGGATGAAATGGCCAAAATGATATGCATGAGATTTGAGACCATTTGGACAGCTTACAAAAGTCTTAATCATGCTTTTAGGCTTGCCCAAAAGGTGCCAAACCCTAAGGAAATCCATTTGGTTACTTTGGTACCCTATATGGAGCCAAAATTGACGATAATGGAACCCTATGTCACTTTTTAGCCAAATGAGTTCTTCTTGATTTTAGATTTTATTGAAATTAAATCTTGTTGAGAGATTTTTAGGAAGCTAAAGAATATAATTTTTGGAGATCTACAGAATATTTGGTAAATTTTCAAAGTTGGTAAATTTTTGGGTTTTGGTCTGATGCACTATTCATCTAGTCTGAAAATGAAATCTGTCACACAGGGCTCAAATGATGTCCAATTGTCATGAAATTTTATGCATAGAAACTACACATTCATAGTGACTTGTACCAACTAGAAGCACCTAATTTGGAGGTCTAGAGAGGGAGATATGAATTTTTAAAGACTCTATCTAGTATCAAGAGTTTTACCCGACCTCAGTTACTGTTCCATTGAATTTCGAGGCCTAGGCTACCTGAACTGGTTTGGAGTTATTTTTTCCTTTTAGCTAATATCTGTAGCTTTCTATATTACAATCATTTTCATGGATTGTATTTTTTTGGAATTAATTGGACATTTTTGAAATTTGCTGCAAAAATCTATGATAGCACCAAGGGGTAGTTTGACCTTTGGACCTTTTTGAATGTCAAACGTCCTTTGTGATGGATATTATGGTCTAAATATATTTTTATTGTGAAGTAGACATCCATAGATTTCTAGAATGACCAAGAATGCATGATTTTGATTTTTCTAGAATTAGTTATGATTTTCCAAAGTTTGGTCAGAAAAGAGCCAAATTCTGGCCGAAAATATACATGAGTATTTTGAGCTTCCCTTTGAGTTCTATGAGTTGTGGGCCACATTTTATGATGCAAATGAGTTGTATTCATATAATTAAATATGAGAATATATGATATGAACTCACACAATCCACATGACACCAAATAGAATTTTTAAACACAATGCAACGCAAAGAAATATATTATTTTTATTCCCTTTTTCCTTACACTCTCATGGAATTGATGATGTGAAGCATATGAATATCATGAGATGAACTAGAAATTATGGTGTTACATAAGGTAGCTCTCTAACATTTTTTCATGCATTTCTTGGATGTTTGATTATCATTGGATGCTTGTGTGTATGTTTAAACTATAAGATATGTTTATAGCCCTTAATTCATGCTATGGTACCATTATACTTCTTGAAACATGTTTTGAATGCAAGATAGCTTAAATGGGTGAGAAGATGCTAAAAGTCCCTAAAAATGGGTGAGACAAAGCCAAAAGTCTCAAAAAAGAGTGAAGCTAAGTCAAAAGTCCCTTAAAGTAGGTGAAGCAAATCCAAAAGTCCCAAAGAAATTGGAAAAGGCTAGACCAATATCCCTTAAACCCTATGTTTGATATGTATGAGTTCATATGATATGAAAGTATATTTATGTATGCTTATAAGAGACTTTTATGACATGCTTGCATTTTTTGACATGAAAATGCACTATATATGTATGTATAAAAGGATAAAAAGCTATTGGGATTGTCACACCATCACATATCATATGCTAGAACTTGCTACGTTAGAGAACCTTGCACTACTGACAAAAAGCCTTGTTGACAAGGTCTCGGATTTCACATGCAAAATATAAGATCTTGTCGACTTGTCGATAAGATCCTAAACCTTGTCTACAAGATGTTATTTTAGCCTTCAATTTGACATGGTTTAATGCTAACTTATTCTTAATATACTTGCTTAACCAAAAATATCACAAAGAAGCATGGAAATCGAGTTTGGGATCAAGTATCACAAGTTAGCATAAGTGCATCTTTCCATGCTACTCACATATTTCTTAAGTTTCAACATTTAGTTCTGGCCACAAAGGGTTCATTTTGAGCTATAAGTGTCTAACCCTTAGTTTTTCTTTTCATTGATTTCTTTTCTTTGATTCATTTTCATCATAAACAAACTTGTTTATACTCATTTTGGCATGTTTAGCTTAAGAAATACACAAATCTTCATAGGACCCGAATTGACAACATGCAAAAGTGGACTTTTTGGAAACCTCATGATGTCCTCTAACTACCATAAAAAATTAGATCAAAACAAGATCAATGGACCTAAAAAAACTAATGGAATAGTAACTGGGGTCTATTTCTATTACCACAGCAAACATGCAATTTTAAAAATTCATATTTCACTATACAGAGTTCCAAATTGAGCACCTTTAATGGCTATAGAAAGCTTATGATTCCAAATACATGCCTATAAAATTTTGTGGGCATTGGACTTCATTTAGCCAACCAAAGATACCAAAAACTAGACTATCCAGAACCATAGTACCATGACAGTTTTTACATAATTTAGCCAACTTTAAAAAATCCTAAGATATTATACAAAGCTCCAAAAATTTTATTCTTTATCTCAATGAGATCTATATGACTGCCAAATTTCATGCCCAAACTAGTTCATTTAGTCTAATTTTGGCTCAGGGGCAAAATATGGTTCAAAATGGTAGCCATATGGCTCCAAATGGTACCAAACAACTCTCTACATGAACCATGACCATTTGAGCAAGTCAAAAAGTTCAAACACAATTCATAGAGGCATCATAACTGGTCCAAATCCTTATGGAAGTCAAATTCACCATCCTACATGCATAAATACACAGACATAATGGCTCAAGGATATCAAAATCATACATTCTCATACATTTGGCTTCATATTCATTACATATAACATATTCATATACATTCACAAATGCTCAAGGGTTTACAACTCATAATTAACTTATAAATATATACTTTGACATCAAATTACACAATATCTTATTCTATTGTCAAAATATCATCATTCATGCTACATGGCTCCCATTCTTTGCTCATTAGGCTTCACTTAGACAAAGTTAGATAGAAAGTGGGGGAGAGTGAGATTCAAAGTATCTTAATAGCTCTTTCACCTTTCAAGTAAGCATACATGTCACATTATCATGTCAAAGAAAATAAGCATGCACCAAAAGCTTCCAAGAATCAAATATAAACATGTTTTCAAGATCACATAAACATGTCAATATCAAAATTAAGCTTTAGGGACTTTTAGTTTAGTTTCACCCAATTTTTTAAGACTTTTGGATTAGCCTCATCAATTTTTAAGGGGGGTGGAATGTAATGTCCCACATCGGGTAGGAAGACCCTGGGAATAGCCCATATAAGTGGGAGCGAAGCTCTCCCCACCAGCGAGGCCTTTTGAGGGAGGATCCTTGGGTTGCACATGCGAACAGGCTGGCTCTGATACCAAACACCACACAGAGCCTCCAGCGATATTGTCCCCGTTGCGGCACTTGGCACACTGCCTAGTGGGGTTTTGTTCCTGAGGAGATCTGCCATTCAATGATCCTCCCTCAAAAGGCCTCGCTGGTGGGGAGAGCTTCGCTCCCACTTATATGGGCTGTTCCCAGGGTCTTCCTACCCGATGTAGGACATTACATTCCACCCCCCTTGGGGCCAACCCGTCCTCGGGTTGCACATGCGAATAGGCCGGCTCTGATACCAAACACCACACAGAGCCTCCAGCAATATTATCCCCATTGCGGCACCCGGCACACTGCCTGGTGGGGTTTTGTTCCTGAGGAGATCCGTCATTCAAGGATCCTCCCTCAAAAGGCCTCGCTAGTGAGGAGAGCTTCGCTCCCACTTATATGGGTTGTTCCCAGGGTCTTCCTACCCGATGTGGGACATTACACTCTTAACTTAGCCTCACTCATTCCAAGAGATGTGTAACACCCTAAATTAATTAAGGCATTAATCATGGGTTGGACATAGTTAAAAATAATTATTACGGAATAATTGGGCAAGTTATGTGAATGGCAATTATAGAGAGATATATGATTAATATGGGTTTGAGATGTAATTTGGTTAAAAACATCATCTAGGCGCAAAGTTAAATTAAGTAGGCCATGGCTAAAGACTAATAGAGGCCTAATGACTATGAGTGCATACCCAACTTCTTATTGTAAGACTTGGCCTAAGAAAGAGCACCTAGTAATGGCCCAATCTGATTTAGTGAGATAGAGGCCTAAGATCTAATTTACATAAACTCTTATAGTAGGTCCAACATTCTTTATGCAAGCCCAAACTAAATGAACTCTTGAAATTTGGCCTAACCCAACTACAACTCTACAGCCTAACTCAACTCAAAGTCTGAACCCACTTGGAATTGGGCTTTTAGGTCAGCCCAAAACCCACCAAAACCTTAAACATATTTAGCCTTCCCTTCCCTTATGTAGAAACACATAACACAAATTCAGAGGTCTCTTGGAGGCTAGGGTTTCCACTACCTTCTTGGCCCCCATTTCTCCTATCTAGACCAAGATTCAATCAAGGTGAATGTTATATAACTTGACCCTCTCTTCTTCCTCTATATTTTAACCTAATTATTTTTTTGTTTAGAGCATTTCACCCACACCCAAAATCTGAAACTCGTTGATTGGTGTTTTCATAGTGAAATTTCAGAGGTTGAGGCTAAGGGTATTATTAGTTAAGTATAAACTCTTTATTTTGATACCTTTTCTGCTAATTAAAGACCCTATAGTAGATTTATAATATGGGCATTAATTTTGTATGAAATTACAAGGAAATGAAGGTGAAACAATGAAATTTCTGGGCTTAATGACTTAAATCTGAATTTTGGAATGACCCATGGTATGTTCTTAGTAGTTAAGGCTCAAGCCAATCTATTTGACCTTTTTGGTGTATGGGTAAGTGTTCCCCTTTCTCTTGTGTGGTATATATACTAAATTTTCATCATTTGGACTGACTTTTAGTGCATGGCATTTACATGTGCGAAAATGGAGATGTTAGGAGTGACCCATTGTGAGTTCTTGTTGTTGTGACCTTCAATTGGTGCAGTAGACCCTTAAAAAGTTAGGTAAGAAGTTCTCAATGTACTCTTGTTAAGATTAATCTATGGATAGGAAAATTCCTTGCTAATGGTAATTGAATAATGATGATTATTCTTATATTAGGCCTGGGGTGCTTTGAATCATAATGGTAGCTAAAGGATGAGTAATTCGCTTCATTGAGGTAACTAGAGTTATTTGTCTTAATTCCATGCATATGTTCATGTTAATCTGATATTTGTTACACATTCTTGATTTTGAAATGCTAAATGATTGGTTGACTACTTGAATTATGATTATGACTAGACCTTGTGAGTCCCATGGTGGAGCTGTGGTGCAGCTGTCACCGGTGCATGTGCTTCGATCGGGCACTGAGTTGTGATTAGACCTTAGATACATTAAGCCCTAGTTGTGCTTAGTATGGAATAGGTGTTGTGGATGGATCTCTCCCAGTATTATTGGCTATTAACATGTTATGTGTGATTACTAGTGTAACGACCCTAACTTCCAATTATAGTAATTAAGGTTAATTACATGATTAATAATCATGTATCAAGGTTTGAAGTCATTAAAATTAATTACATCGGGGACAAGTGAGGGAATTTTAAAACCTTAATGTTGCTAGGGTCATTAGCTAGACAACCACAATTATTCGAACGCATGAGTGAATTTAATTATTAATGAGGAGCCTTTGATACTCCCATCCATCATTTCCAACTCATAAAATTCTCCTACAAGTGTTTCTAAAACATTCCTTAGCATTACCTTAAGAGAAACTAAGGTTTCTAGGTGAATATGAGAAATAGAGCACTTTCGCCGCGGCTAAATTCACTTGCGCCGCGGCCAATTACTCTCGGTTCAACTCCTTACGTCTTCACAAATTTTTCACATTTCTCCGCATCCAAATACCCCTTTTGCCGCGGCCAAATACCCTCTGGAACACCCCCAAATCTGCCTCTCAGGCTTAGCCGCGGCAAACGTCACCATTCGCTGTGGCCAATTGCTCTCTGTTTTCTTCCCTGGCAGGTTCGCCACATTTGGCCGAGGCCAATTAAATGTTGGCCGAGGGCAATTCTTCTCTGTTATAATTTGGCCTAGGCCAATTAAATTTTGGCCGCGGCCAATTCCCTTCTGTTCCTACAACTCCCAAGATTTCATCTTATGCTCTCCAATTTCCCTCCAATATCACTCTAGAGCCATTCTACCTTAATTTATGCAACTTTAGTGGTAATTATGTACCTTAATTACCCAACTAATCTATCATTACCCTTTTAGCATTTAGATGTGGATTTTCCTACTCATCTATACGATTTTACGTCAACAAATTATAAATCTCCCACAATGGTCATTCAATCATATTTCACTGGGTATTTCTTGCATTAATAGTCAAGTGTATAAGGAACACATCATGGGATTACATTCTATGTTAACAAAATACAACTTCTACACTTGGCAATGCAGATACATGATGATGCTATACAAGACTTAACAAAATTAGCATCTATCCTACTCTACTCAGACCAAGTGTAGCTCCCCACAACCGGGCCTCTGCTCATGGGATGTTCATTCACTTGCTTACCCTTATCCTTACTCGAAGAAACCCTCACCTGAAATGTTAATCCCATAAGACGGGGTGAGATATGAATCTCAGTAACCAAGGCAATTCCATCATATGATCCATATTAATTCACATACATGCATAATTTCACATAAACACCAACAGTAGACCATTCATATCAGTAAATGAAATAATTAGGCTATCATGATTACTATCCCATACTAGCAATCATATTATCACATGTTAAAGGCCATTAACACAGGAGAGGCCCGTCCACGGCACCTACTCCTCATTGAGCACAACCGGGGCTCAGTGCATCTAAGGTTTGATCATAACCCGGTGCTCGATCGAAGCACATGCACGGGTGGCAGCCGCACGACAGCTCCACCATGGACTCACAAGGTCCAATCACAATTCAACAGATAGCCAACCAATTCATTCAACATTTCAAATCATTCATGTATAGCAAAATATAAAATTAACGCAGATAAATAAATGGAATTAATGTAAACCCGATTACCTCACTTGTAGACACTTGCAACAATCACCAATGGTGCAGAAATCCCCCTATAACCATAGCATCATAGAATTACTACTCTAATTCATCATTAATAGTCATAATCAGCACCCAAGGAATTTAAAATTCTAATGACTACCCAAGAATCATTTACCCAGTCACAACAAGTTCCAATTTCGGATTTAAGTGTCATCTAGCAGAAAACTCCACATTCCACCGAAAATCTTAAGCAATTTCGTGCAAAACTAACACCTATTTTCTAAATCAGCTATGGGGGTCTCAAATTAACCAATAAAGCATCCAAATGGAGGGTTTAAACTCACCCAAAGTCAGCTCTAAGCTCAACCTACGAATTTCATCAAGAAAACTCCCAAACACTCACATTTTAGATTTTTGGGTAGGATGAAAATGCTCCAAATGAAAAACTAATCGGACCAAATTAAAGGGAAAGATGAGGGGATTAAGTTGTATAACTATTACCTTAGCTGAATCTTGCTCTAAGTGTGCGAAAATGCAGAATTTTGGTCCCAAACCCTAGCCTCCTTCTCCACCTCCGAATTTTGCCTCTCAAGTCTTATGTTTCAGCAAGTGAGAAAGTGGCTGGGGTATTAGGGTTTAAGTTGGGTTTTAGTTGGGTCAAGTATGGGTCATGGGCTGCTCCAAGATCCATTTTCATTTGGGCTTCAGATTTTTAAGTTTGTTGGGCCAGTTTAGAGGTGTTGGGCTGCAGAATTTACTAGGCCAGTTTTTACACTTAAGTTGCTGAAATTTAACTAGGTTTGGGCCAAGTTTGAAGAGCTCAAGAGTTTTAGGTCTGCATAAGGATTATTGGGCAACTTAGAAGAGTCTATACAAGATAAATCTTGGGCCTCCATCCCACTAAATTATGTTAGGTCTGCACATAATCCATTGGGCCCCCATTAACCTCTTCTCATGATCTATTAATTTAGGCCTAGATAGAATTTCTATCCCAATTAAATCTCAAACCCATATTAATAATTTATCTCTCTAAAGTCTCCATTCACTTAACTTGCCCAATGAGCCCCTATTAATTACTTTTAATTAATTCTAATCCATGATTAATACCTTAATTAATTATGGGGTGTTACAACTGGTATGTGATAGTAGTCTTGGTAGCTTAACTAGTTCATTTGCAAATTGAATTGATGATTCTGGTATTGATGTTATGAAATTGCATTGTATTGATTAATCTGTACGTATATTTAGAATTTGCCTTTTGTTATTGAGATTATATATCTCACCCCCGATTGTGGGCTAACATTTTCAGAGGCTGGACCTCTTATTGGCATGGAGAAATTAATGAAAACTTATTATATGTGTTGGTAACATATAGGTTTGGAAACCTTGTTAGATTGTATTGTGTAATTAGATTACTAGTTTTATATAATTGCTACATTGCATCATGAATTGCCAAGTTAGGGATTGTACATGTAATATAATTATCATGGAATTGAACATTATGGTTGTAATTGGCTAATAATGGATGAGTGACTTGATCTTGTATGAACATTAAGTATTGACCTTATGCTTCTTGTGATCAGAACACTTTTGTTGTCACTAAATTATGGAATTCACTTATGTATGATAGTTTCGTGAGTAGAAATCAACACTTAAATCTTAAAGTGGATAATGATAAATTAGCTAGGTAAATCAAGTAGATAAATGCCATTAGAGATTCACAAATTGAGGGAGAGTGGTACTAGAGTGTTCCTAGGGGGAGAATTGGAGTGCAGGAGAGGGAATTTGAGAGTTATAGGAACAAAGGGTAATTGGCTGCAACCAAAATGCAATTAGCCATGGCCAAATGTGATGAAGTTGTCCAGGGAAGGAAGCAGAAAGCAATTATCAGTAGCTACAAGGGAAGTTGGCCATGGTGAAATGTGTGAGGCAAGTCTAGTGCTGTTCCAGAGGGAAATTCACTGCGACAAAATGTGCAAAATTTGTGAAGGTGCTTAATTTCTCATATTTGCTTAGAAACCTTAGTTTCTCTTATGGCAATGCTAAGGAATGATTTAGAAACACTTGTAGGAAGTTTTTTATGAGTTGGAATTGATGGAGGGAGGAATCAAAGGCTCCTCATTGATAATTAATTTTACTTCCATATTCAAATAATTGTGGTTGTTTAGTTAATGACCCTAATAATATCAAGGTTCAAATTTCCTTGCATTTTTTGAATGTAATTAGTTGTAATGACTTTCAACCTTGATTTATGATTATTAATTACATATTTAATCTTGATTACAATGTTTAGAAGTTAAGGTTATCATAAGACGTTTGGTCTAGTCTCACCCGTTCTAAAAGACTTTTGGCTTTTCCTTACCCATTCCAAGGGACTTTTAGCATCACCCCACCTATCAAGAGCAAAGTCATATTCCAAACACAATTCAAGAAGTATAATGGTACCATAGTATCAAACCAATTGCTAGAGGTGTAATACCATAAATTTCTAGTCTTGCCTCATGCTATTTCTGAGTCTCATGCCATGCATTATACAAGGAAGCAAGAAAAATGGCATTAAAATATTGTATTTCTTTGTGTTGCGTAGCATATAAAATTTTCATTCAGTGTCTCATGGATCATATGAAATCATTAAACTCATTTTCATATTTAATTACACTAATATAACTTAAAAATATCTCACGAAGTGGCCTAGAACTCATGCAAGTGAAGGGATTACATAAAATTCAAGAGTGCAAGCCTCGACTAAAATTTCCAACTTTCTATCCCAAAATTTGAAAAATCATAACTAATTCTAGAAAAATTAAAATCATATATTATTTACCATTCTAGAAAGCTATAGATGTCTACTTTATATTAAAAATATATCCAGGTCATGAAACACAAAGTAGAAGATGTTTGACGTTCAAAAATCAGCCAAGGTCTCAGTATTTGGGCTACTATCATAGGTTACTATCATAAATTTTAAACATTCATAACTAATTCTAGAAAAATCCAAATCATGTAAATTTAGTTATTATGAGAAGTGACAGATGTTAAATCTAAGGGAAAAATATCTCCAAATCACGCCAAGTTCATTTAGGAACTGAATTATGATGGAACAATACAAGAGGTCATGTGGCACTAATGGTACTGACATTAAACTTCAAAAATTCATAACTCCTTGTTCAGACAATCAAATGAGGTGATCTTAGTGGCTACAAAAAGCTTATGACCTTTAGTTTATTTTTTTAAAATTTCACAACTATTAGACATCATTTGGCCCTCAGATGACATAGAACATAAAACTAAACCATATGAACAGTACATGCACTAGAATAATAGAAAAATCCTAACTTTGAAAATTCATAATTAATTCTATAGAGCTTTGATTTTTCTGCACTTTAGCTTTTAAAAAATCTATAGATATGACCTACATGTGTACCAAATTTACATGAGCAAACTCATTCATTTGGTTAGATTTTGACATTAGGTTGCAAATTGGTCACTTTTGTGCATAAAATGGGTCCAAATGGTTCATATTGAGTTCCAAGGGCCACCATTACCACTTGAGCAAGTGGGAATGCACCAAAATGACATTCTAAACTTGTCTCAAAGATGTACAAACCCAGAATTTGCAAACTCAATCTCTCACCCCATGCTATACACAAGATTACATAATGCTAGTCTTGCCATTCCATATCCTCAATTGTACCATGCCATGCATATAACATAAAATTCATTTCTGCATGATACATTAGCATAATTACATATATTCATGAGGTCATAGGTCATATAAAATAATAGATTATAACATTTGCCACTCATATGGCCATAAGAGGCAAAATCAAGACACTTTCTTGTTATACTTACATCTTCCAAATTGTTGGCTCCCATTACCTTATCCACTTAGTCTACCTAGCATGTCAAAACATTAGAGAGGAGGGAGTGAAATTCAAGAATCCTAATAGCTCATCTCCCTTTCAATCACACATAAAGTATGCAAACCAAGTTTTACAAATGCATGCATGGGCATGTTGAATAACATAAACATTCAAGAAGCAATCTCGGATGTGAGTAAGTCATACAAAGCATCCATAGGCTTGCCAAGTAAGACCCATTCACTTATGGATTTTAGACTTGCCTTACTTATCTTCTCAAGGAGGTTTTGGTTTAACCTCACTCTTGGGAGACATTTTTCTTTGTCTCAACCATTTCTAACGGTTCTTGGCTCATCTTCACCATGACTAAGAGTTCTTGGCTTCTCCACACTCAAGCAAACCTAAGCAAACATAAGAAATATCATTTGAAAACATAATACATCATCATAGTACCATGGAATAAGAGCTCATGCTAGAACACTTTTCATAGCTTAAAACACATATACATACATTCAAAGATAAGTCAAGCATACATTCATGCATGAGAGAAAAAGGAGTGAGCTACCTTTGGTGCAACTACACACTTTTCTTCTTGAAACAATGCTCCCTTCCTTGGCCTCACACACATAAGGGTGTGGAATTGGTTTCTCTTGGCCTAAACACAATCTCTAGAAGCCAATTAGGTTCATGGAATCATTTCTAAAGCCATACATCTTCCTTAAACACTAACTTGGTCTAATAACCCCTTTATGGTTCCAAGAATGCACCTAATGAAGCAACACCCATCAAATAAGTTCTTGGCTCCATTCTTTCCTTTCATATATGATTCTTGACCTCCTTTTAAAACCTTTTGGAGTTACCATACAATTAAAACAAAGAGTCTAACTACATGCTACTTCCTTAGGTCATATTATAGAACCTAAGACACAAATTCATTTTCTAGGCCTCCTAAATTTCTTCTAAGGGTTTTTCTCATTTTCATTCATCTTATATGACTCAAAAATGGACTTGGAATAAATTAAAAACTATCCCTAGGTACCCCATCCCCTTTAGGCTGAGACTATGAAGCATTTGGCCTCCATGGAAGTTTACTTTGTTTTCTTGGTGAAGGATACATATGAGGAGACTTCTAGGGATCTTAGAAACTCATTCAAACATTTATTTAGGCTTAGGAATTGAGGTATCAAATCAGATTTTACAAGGAACACATGAAACCCTAGATTTACTATCTTAAATTTCCATGGTTATTTTTTAATCCCCTTTGCATATTCTTATTCTCCATACTCTTTTTCCTAAGATTCACCCTTGGTTTTGTACAAAATCCAAGCCCTTTTGTGGCTTTTCATGTTAGACAAACCAAGGAAGAAGAGGGAGGAGGAGTGGCTACTGTGGGATGGAAGATTTACCTTGTTTTTCCTTATTTTCTTGTTTGAATCTTCCTTTTCTTGGTCTCCTCTCTTCAAATCCGAATTTTTGTCTCTGTTCTTCCCTCAAAACAGATCCATAAACTTCAATATAACTATAGGAAAGAAAGGGAAATGGCGAAGAAGAGGTTAGCTAAAGAAAAAACATGAAAAATAACCAAGAATCCATACCTTTTGCCTTGTCTTTCTCCTTCTCTTCCTCTCCCTCTTGTGTGCCTCACTCTTAGGGTTCCTTCTCTGGTTTAGGGCAGAAACATATGTGGCTAAGTGAGTGAGGAGGTGGGGAGCCCTATATGTATAGGTGGAGTTCAAGAAAGACTTTTCAAAAATTCTAATTTTGTTATTTCATTTTGGCATTTTTGTTTCTAGTTCTTTTTAGCTCCTTTTTGAGAATCATCTTTTTCATTATAAAATTTAAGTTTCTAATTTAGTAAAATGCCTTTGGAACCACTCAAATCGGAGCTAAAACCTTTTCAAATGAATTTGTCAAAGTTCAGGTCCATCGTCGTTAAAAAATATCACTGGAGGGGTTTTAACTGTCCTAAGGTTTCTTATGGTTTTCAGGGTCTCTGAGAATTCCGAAGAACTTAAAACTTTCATTTAAAAAGCCCTCTTGTGTGAATTCCAAAATTTACTCAAAATTATGAAAATGTCATTATGTTTCATAAGTCTTTTGTTCAATTTTGTTTCTTCATTCTAGCTTCATTTTTCTTTCCATTTGAGTCTAGAATTCTCATTTTTAGGAGTCTAGAATGCTATTTAAAATTTTTGGGAACTTAACTATTTTGTTTCAGGGGACTTGCTTTGAAAAAGCACTAATTTCTGTCATTTAACGAAAACCAAATATTACAAGAGGCATATTTCATGATTCAAATATATAAACAAGCATTCAATGACAATCCAACAACCAAGAATGTATACAAGAAAGGATGGAGAGTTACCTTTTTCAAGAAGCACCACTTTTCATCCATTCCACATGCTCCATTCACTCTTCTCCATTGTCGTGACTCCATTCCATCTTCCTCCATCATTCTTCACTCAATGAGAGCTTAATTGTATTGAGTGGCTAGCTTGGATGGAAGCTTAAATCTAAGGAGATTGTCAAGGGATTAAGCTAAGCTTTCTATTTCATTTTCTTCTCTTTCTAGCATTGTTCTTTTTCTTGTACTATCTTAGTTAAGATGTATTGGATTGAGAATTTGTATTGTTTATAATTAGTGGTTAGTTAGACACTAATTAGGAGATTATTTGATGATTAATGAATTGAATTAAGTGCTAGATTTTCATTATCTTTCAATTTCCCATGTATGCAATCAAGGTGTTTGATAAAATGCATATGAGAAATTGTGTGCTTAAATGTCTAATTTGAGGTCTCCTAAGAATTTAATTGGTTAATTGAATATCCTAGGGTGAAAATTTAAAGGTTAATTTGATTAAATAATCACTCAATTCAAGTGTTTATTGATTCTAATGATAAGAGTTAATAATTAGATGTGGAGTTGAGGTTTCAATTTAACATTAATTTGTTAATCTCTTGAATCTTGTGTGATAAATCAAGATAAATTGCTATGAACACAAATAGGGACTCTTAGACCAGAACCATTAGTAATTGAATTAGGATAAGGATAGTGGATACCAATGAATAATTTGAAAGCTAGTCATAAGTCCATTATTTGTCTCTTAACTCATACAAATTAGTTAGTAGTTAGAAATTTAATTTAATTTAAATTTAGGCTAATTAGTTTAATTCAATCAAACCCTCCTTTAGTTAGGTAGCTTTTAGATTTCTTTTTGTAGTTAGAAAACTCAATTGAACATTAAAATCTATTTCTAAGGGAAACAATTTAAGTTGCACCACTAGCTGCAAATCTTTACTCAACCTAGTTTATTTGAGGTTGCTCAACACAATCGCTCAGTATTACACGTGGAAGCAGGTGCTTCCTCCTTTCGCTATTGACATTCTCTGGCCATGTGTCTTGGCTTCCCACACTTGAAACAAACATTTAATTTCTGCCACACTACTCACATGTTGTGCCTTGGGAACTCTCTTGACCAGGATAGCCACATCTCTTGCTTTTCTTCTTGCTCTATGGCTTCTTACCACTTTTCTTACTGCTACTACTAATAAATTCTTCCTATTTGGGTCTTTTTGCCTTTGGGGTCTCCTCTATGCCTTGTAGCCTCCTCAGATTACTCTCTGTTGCCTTATACACCTTTGTCAAGTCATTAAAATCTTTGATTCTCTTAGGTGCTACTCTATCATTGATCTTTGGTAATAATCCTCTTTCAAGTTTTTTAGTTGCCACCTTTCATCATCATACTTATGTAAATAAGAGGAGTATTTGGATAACTCTACAAACTTTGCCACATACTAATCTACAGACATGTCCTCTATCTGCTTTAAAAGAATAAATTCTGACTCTTTCTCATTCTTAATTGAGCTTGGGAAATATTTCTCATAAAGTTCATGTAAGAAAGTCTCCAGTTAATCAGGATGTTTTTAGCCTGTATAATTATTTTTGTACTCCTCCACCATATATTTGCTTCCTTTTCTAGCCTAAAAGTGGCCAATAGAGCCTTTTGCTTTGACGTATGCTCCATTACTTTGAAAATCTTCTCTAATTGCATAGTCTAAGCTTCAAACTTATGTGTTAAATTCACCATTGAAGGCAAGTGGGTTGTACTTTCTAAATTGATGTATTACCTATTGATTGGTGAGTTGAGGTTGGATAGGGCAAGGTGGGAGTTATTTATGATCTCATGGCTTGTGGTTCAGCTGGTTATGGTATTTGTGTTAAAGGAGCCTCCCTAATGAGTATCAGCGGGTGTTGAATTTGTGAAGTGCTTTCTCTTTCACTTTCTCTTCTAGTTAGGGCCTCCTGTACTTGCTCGATGTTATACCTTACTCTATAACACTTTTCTTACTACTAATACCTCATATAGAACATATAAGAGTCAACGGAAACCTGAATTGATTAAATTTTTTTTTCTTTTAAAAACTTCCTCATACAATTTCACTATTTATTTGGTCATTTCTGAAATTTTTTCCTACTTTGAAAATACATAATTAATTATAGAAAAATCGTATGAGGTTGGTTCAAGGCTCTAATTCAAGCTCTCTAAGTCCTTTATAAGGAAAAAATACTTACTTATCGGAATACATATTAATTCATACAAAATTGCCCCAAAAACAAACTAGACGATTTTACTCCTCAGTTGTCATATTATTATTATTTTGCCTTTATATAAACACATGCATCCTTGCATTTTAGGCATGCTAGTCATATTCTTTTTATTTAAAGGTTGAGTATATACATGACTTTCTGTTACATACTCTATTACCATATAGTATCATAACACAACTCATGCATGCAGTAATCCAAAATCTTTAATCACATGACAAAATGTGATACATAAAAGTAAGGCCCTTGATTTATGCCTCCACACCCTTTGCCTTTTCTTTGCTTAAACTGGAACCTAGCATGGGTTATATTTGGGGTGAGATTATAAAATCTCAGTAGTAGTAAACCAATCTCATTCATAGGCAAGTATGTAAGTACATAACATAATATCAATTAAGATGCCATATACTACATAGTAATGCAAGGAATTTCATACAAGGCCAAGCACAATCCAAGTGTACTTGTCTCATCTTATAGCATAAATGATACTTGATATAGCATAACACTCATCATTATACAAACACACAAGTATAAAGAAAGAGAAGGAAAACTACTACCTTAGCAAATTGTACTCCTCAAGCCTTGGAATTTGTTCTACTTGCTCTTGGAGTTCCCAAACAAATATCAAACCTTATAACTATAATGATGATTCATTATAATCATCACATAGACTTTAAATCCTTAAAATTGCTTATATCCCCTTAATTCTTTTATTTTAACCAAGAGTTGACTTTTAGGCTCAATTTTGACTTTTTATTTACAAGCCCTAAAATCATTCTTGGACCCTCCCCCCTTAATTTGGACATGCCAAACTTATCCATAAACATAGATTTTGGAAAAACACACTCCTTCTATGAGAAATGTGTTTTGGTCAACACTTTACATAGTTAAGGGGGTAAACTTTAACTTTTATTCTAGGTCTTTTCTCATAATTCCAAGGGCACTTCCTAAGGTAATATGACCTTTTTAAACTCATTGGAACCATTGAAACTGGAAAAATCCAACTCCTTCCCTTCCAAACCACTATGGGCGAATAGTGTGCATTTCTTAGACAAAAATTAGTGATTTTATTCCATAAGTTTTAAGGGCTTTCCTATAGATATTCTTAGCTAAAATCACCCTTTTGAATCTATTGGAATACTTAAAATTATCAAATTCTAGACCCAACAACACGTTATGGTCATAACAGGATCTAACTCCATTTTAGGCTCAAAATTGAGTTTCTTTGGTTCTAAAAATTTCATAGCCTCTTTCTTTATGTTTTAGGACCTAAAATTTGGTATACATCACTCTAGAACATTATGAAAACACCATAAAACTTTTGAGGAAATTCGGACAGCATCTCCCCATAAATTCCATTTTCCCAAAAATTATAATCTTTGCATTTTTCAAAGTTCCAACATATAACAACAATGAATAAGCTCATATGGCCTTCATAGTCAACATATAAACTCAATTCCTAGGCCTTCATATTCAAGATATAAAATCCATTTCTAATCATCCATATGCTGTCCAAGAGTGATCCATAACTAAGGTTTAACAAAACTTACTTAAACCAAATGATTTTCAAGTGCAAAGTGGAGAAAACTTACTCTTTAGGTTTAATCCTTGCTTCCTTTGCTTTTCTCACACTAAAGCCCCTTCTTTTCCCACTTAGACCAACATGCCATCTTGAAGAAAGGATGAAGATGTAGCTACCCTTTGGAAAAAATGATTGGAGGATGAAGAAATTTGGTGAAGAATAACGGTAATTTTACTTGATTTCACTTCCTCTTCCACCTTTCCTCCTTTGCTCTCTCTCTTCAGATTTTTCTCCCTCTTTTTCTTGTGTGTGGCATGAAAATGGCTGGATGGAGAGGAGCAAGATGAACTTAAATGATATTAAGTGTTCATACTAAATTTGGGCCCTTGGATCAACTTTTTCAAGATCAAATCTTAACCTTCCATTCTTTTTATTTTTATTTTCTAATTTCATGACTAAATATATCCTTCACAAAATTTCTTAGCCACACACTTGGATGTTCATTCTTAGCACTTAAATTATGATGATTTGATAGTTAATAATCATGGTTATTTTTTTAACTCAACCATGGTTAATTTCTAACCTAACCATGGTTAATTCTTTAAACTAACCAAAAATCCTTTCTTTTCTTTCCTTTATATTTTATATTTATATTTGGATTCCATTTTCTCTGAAACCCTAATTATATCTTCTTTTCTCTTATTGGGCCTTTAGAATCAGTTATCAGGCCTTTCAGCAGTTCAAAATTGGTGTCTGGACCCGATTAAAGTTTTACAGTATAATGTATACCTTTAGACTTTCTAAAATTTATAACTATTATTTTCATTACTTTTTGGCCATACTAAGCCTCAAACATGGATCAGGGGCCCTCAACCTCGATCCTCACAAATTTAGGTGTCAATCAGACATCTGAGTCTTTTAGGTATAATTTTCACCGTTTTGTATTATGATTGTGCCCTAAAATTTTTATTTATTACAATTTAGTCCCTGAAACTCCTTCAGGGTTTTCTGGCCCTTTAGCTATTCCTATTTCCATAGGTGTTATGACTTCCTCTTTCCATTTTGCTCATGGCTACTAATCAGACTAACAGGATCCTGCCCACCCATCCAGACAACTTGGTGTCATCGGATCCGTCTCATTAAACAGAGTTTAATTGTGGGTCACAGATTTCTGAAACTCCTGCTCGATTTTTTATATTTGTGCCTAAAGTCCCGAATAGGTGGTGAAATCAGGGTTCTCGAACTTTCTGGTAATTTTCACATTTTGCCTAGCTCACAACTTTTCTTTGCGTTTTAGTCCTTAACCCCTTTATACTTAGCCTTTGAGGCTCTTCAGGACCTTTTCTGATCCCCTTTTTCTCTATTTCAGCGCTATCATCTCTATCTTAAGTCTCTCTCTCTCTCTCTCTTTTTCTATCCTGGCCTCATTTTTACTATTTTTAGCCCTATTTTAGCTAATTTTTAGCCAAAAAATGATAGATGTTACACTTGATCACTTCCTGTTGTCGTTGCAACATTGTTGTTGCTAATCTAGTCATTAGACAATTTCTTATAGAGCTCTTGCTATAGGATCTTTTAGTTCTTTTCTAGCTGGAACCCTAACTGGTTTACCTCATCTTGTAGTTACCATTTGAAAAATCAAAGGTTTTAATACATGCTCCACAGATATCTAAATCATCCAAAATTCCTCAAACAAGGCACATATATCAAGTTTTCCAAAAAAGATATATATTCCTAACCATCACAAAGTATCTATGCTTGAACCATTGCTTTGATACCAATAATATAACACCTTAATTCACTATCGCTTTGTTTACCTATTATGGTTCATTAAAGAATCTATTTTACTCACACAAGTAGATACAAATCCAAAATTTATGGATACTTTCATTAACCTTTCTATGATTCTCTGTCTTCCCAATTTAATTAACCCATTTATTGGTAACCTTCAATTACCAAATAAGCTTATTTCTTAGTAGCAAAAAAACCTTTTATTATATTTTGGGCAAAATCTAGTAGATTTTCCCTATATAATCTTAGCCAGACCTTTTAAGTGGTTTACAATTTAGCCCAAAACTCATAGACATGGAAAATACCAGTATCATATTCATTAGATAAAACCAACTAAGCATTTAAGAATCATCAGATACTAAACAAACTTAAACTAAAATACATCATTGATTGATAATATACTAATCTTGCATTCACATCATAGATGAGCTAAACTCAATATAATAATTCATCATAATAATATAATGCAAATCAAAATATATGCTTGGACAAAAATCTGCTGATTTTATACATCATTAATGACTAAGCTATTCCTTTCCTTTTTTGACACAAGCATTTTCACTTGGCACGAGTGCTTTACTCATACTACTAGATACATACCTAGAAAGTTAAGCAAAGACTACAAGCATGCAAGATCACATGAATAAACATGAAAACTAGTAAATATACTCTAACTATTCATCATGGTCATGTCACTTAACTTGGCTTAGGCTTTTTCTTTGGGTCTATGGTTGAACTACTACATTCAATCCCATGCCCCTTAACACTAGCCATAAACTGTAACACCATGTTCATCTAGCCTAACTCATGCCATTCTAATCACATATCCTTGAATAATACAAGCTTTCCAAGAAAATGGCACTAAAATATTAGAATATTTTCTCGTTACGTCATAGATAAAATTTTTATTTTGTGTCCTGTGGACCATATAGACTCATCCATCTCATTCTTATATTTAAATACACAAATAAAACTCAGAACCTTCTCAAGAAGTGGCCAAAAACTCGAGCTCATGAATCATAAACACAAAAATTGCATGTGTAGCCTCAGGTTAGTGTATCAGTTTTCTATTATAAGCTTTGAAAAATCATAACTAATTCTAAAATCATCAAAATCAAGCATACTATACCATTATGGAAAGTTACAGATGTTTAATTTATGTAAAAATTATTCTAGACCAAAACGGGGATGTCTAGCCATTAGAAATTGATAGAATAGTAACCAAGGTCACGTGGTGCTATTGGTACTGTCATAGAATTTCAAAAATTCATATCTCCCTGCTTAGACATCCAATTGAGGTGATCTTAGTGGCCATAGAAAGCTTATTATGTATAGTTTATGCTTGTAAAATTGCATGAGTATTGGACACCATTTGTCTCTCAAATGACAAGGAGAAGAAACTAATTATACGAACATAACCATACCATAACAACTAAAATTTGGCAACTTTGAAAAATCATAATTAATCCCACAGAGCTCTAAATAATCTAGTCTTTAGTTTTCCAAAAAGCTCTGGATAAGATCTATATGAATGCCACATTTCATGAGAAAATTCGTTCATTTGGTTAGATTTGCCATAGGGGTTGCAAAATGGCACTTTTTGTGTCTTATAAGGGTCTTAAATGGTCCAAATCCACTTCTAAGACATCCATGGCCACTTGAGCAAGTGGGAAAGCACCAAAATGGTCTATTAAACATGTCTCAAAGGTGCACAAACCCAGATTTCACAAACTCACTCCCTCACCTTAAGATATACACAAGAATACATAAGTTAGATCTTGCCATTCAATGTCAAGAAGTGGCTACAACACCTACATAGCATCAATTCTCATGCATATACAATATATTTATACATTTACAAGTGTTCATGAGTTCATACATTATATACAATATTTGATTACATCATTGCCATTCATATGGCTACAAAATGGACAATTTCCACAATTCTATGTCAATCTCCCTCCTTTATGCTTGGTAGCTTCCATTCCTTAGCTCACTTGGTCCATCTAGACATGTTAGATAATAAGGGAGGAAGGAATGAGATCCTAGGAATCCCAATAGCTCTTTTCCCTTTCAACCATACATAAAGAATGCAAATCCATGTCTAAATATGCATGTATAGACATCATGGCTTTCATAATCATTCATGGAACATTTTTAGCATTCAAGAAGTCACATAAGACATATATAGGCTTGCCAAGCAAGTGGTTTTGCCTCGTCCATTCTCTTTAGGGATTTTGGAATTGCCTCACCTATGTTCTAAAAGGGTTCTTGACTAAGCCTTACTCTTGGGAGACGTTTGGCTTTGTATCACCTATTCTTGGGGGTTCTTAGCTCATCCTCACCAAGACTAAGAGACTTTTGGCTTTACCACAGTCAAGCAAACCAAAGCAATTTCACAAAGTATCATTTGAATGTATAACATAATATCATAGTGGTACCATGGTATATAGATACATGTTAAAACATATTTCATGGCTCAAAACATACATACATACATTCAAAGACAACATAAACATCCATTCATGCATGGGAGAAAGAAGAGACATACCTTTATTACAACAACACACTTTTCCTTTCAAGAATGCTTCCTCTCCCTCAGCCACACACTCATAAAGATGTGAGACTTGATTCCTTTGGCCTAGACACATAATATGGAAGTCAATTACACTCTTGGAACAAATTTTAAAGCCACATATTCATTACAAAAGCTAAGTGGTTCCTATGGCTCAATTGTGGTTCCATAATGCACCTAATGAAGCAACCTTAGGAAAACATGATCTTAGCTCCATTCTTTCAATCCATTTAAGGTTCTTGACTCCATTGAAGTCTCTTGGAGCCATCACACAATTAATTTATGGAGCCTAGCTAGGTGTTACTTCTTTGAGCCATAATATGGAACCTATGATACCATCTCACTGTCCATGACTTCTAAAATTTTTTGAAGGCTTCCTCTCATCCTCTCCCATTATATATGACTCAAAATCAAGCTTGGAACAAATTAAAACTACCCTTTAGTACTTCTTCTAGCCTAGGCCAAAGCTATGCACCAAGAGAGCACCAAGTGAGTTTGTTTTGTTTTCTTGATGGGATATGCATGTGGGAATCTTCTTAGGGATCTCTAGAACTCATATAAAGATTCATTTTACCCTAGGAACTCTTGCATCAAAACAAAATTTTAGTGGAACACCAAAATCCCTAACTTTGCTATCTTGAAATCTAATGGTTATTTGATTGTTTCCTTTGCATATTCTTGTTCTTCTCCCTCATTTTTCCAAGATTCACTCTTTGTTTGGCTAGAAATTCAACCCCTCTTGGCTGGTCTAATATGGGGTAAAATACACATAAGAGAAGGAACAAGAAGAATCAAATATACAAGTAGCAAAATACCTTGGTTTCTTGGCTTCATTTGCTTGGCTTCTTCTCCTCAATTTTGAAATTTTCCACTTAGGTCTGACCTCAAAACAACTCCAAATTGTAATACCATACTTCTAAGACTTAATGCATGCAATTCTCATGCTTCATCTCATGCTAATTCTATGGGAAGCAACATAATGGCATATGAAGTCATGAATCGATATGCATTTCCCTACGGGTAAAAATTTTCATTCAATATCCCATGGGTCATATGGATTCATTCAACTCATTCTCATATTTAATTATACTAATACAACTCAATTCCATCACCAAAAGTGGCCCAGAACTCGTGCAAGTGAAAGAAACACATAAAATCCCATAGTGTAGCCTCGGCCAGAATTGCATGTTTTCTATCATAAATTTTGACAAATCATAACTAATTCTATAAAAATTGAAATCATTGATTCTTTACCATTCTGGAAATCTACAGGTGTCTACTTTATGCTAAAAATAATTCTAGGTTGTGGAACATCAAGAAGAAGATGTTTGACTTTCAAAATACGCCCAAGGTCTCAGCTATCTGGGCTACTATCATAGGTTACTGTCATAAACTTTAGAAATTTATAACTAATTCTAAAAAAATCCAAATCATGAAATTTGGTTAATATGAGAATCTATAGATGTTAAATTTAAGGGAAAAATATCTCCAGACTACCCAAGACCATCTGGGAACAGAATTATGATGGAACAGTACTGGAGGTCCAGTGGCGCCACTAGTACTGATAGTAAACTTCAAAAATTCATAACTCTCTACTCAGACCTCCAAATGTGGTGATCTTGGTGGCCACAGAAAGATTATAACCTCTAGTTTATTATTATAAAGTTTCACAAGGATTGGACACCATTTGACTATTGGATGATATAGAAAACAAAACTGACCATATGAACAGTACATGCACCAGAACAGCAGAAAAATCCCAACTTTGAAAATTCATAATTAATTCTGTAGAGCTCATATTTTTATGAACTTTATCTTACCAAAAACCTCTTAATGGTCTCTACATTTCTACCAAATTTCATGGTAAGATTCATCTATTTGGTCAGTTTGTGCCATAGGGTTCCAGTTTGGTCATTTTTATGGTCTTAACTAGCATCAAAGTGACCAATTGTGCTTCCCAAGCTTGTGTGGTCACTTGAACACGAGGGAATGCAAAAAAATGACTCTTTAAACTTGTCTCAAAGGTGTATAAACCCAGAAATCAAAAACTCACTCATCCACCCCATGATATACACAAGATTACACATGCTAGATCTTGCCATTTAATACCCAAAACATGCTATCTCATACATTTGGCATCAAATTTCATTCATACATCATACATTTAGATAATTACATATGTTCATATGATTGCATAACAATTTCATCATGGAATTACATCATATGCCATGTGTATGGATACAAGAAAGACATAACTAAGTCATTTTCTACATTTTGATGTCAATCTCTTTCTCCTTGGCTTAGTGACTTCTATTACCTTGCTCAATTGATTCACCTAGCATGTTAAGACATTGGAGAGGAGGGGATGTGATTCAAAGAATCTCAATAGCTTATTTCCCTTTCAATCACACATAAAGTATGCAATACAAGTCTTAAAAATGCATGCACGGGCATATTGAAATGTGTGAGCATTCAAGAAATATTCTTAGCATTTGAACAAGTCATACATAGCATACATAAGCTTGCCAAGTGAGTGAACTAGCCTCACCCATTCACTTATGGATTTTGTGTAACATCCCAAAATTAATTAAGGTATTAATCATGATTTTAGATTAATTAGGAATAATTAATATGGAATAATCGGGTAAGTTAAGCAAATGGGAATTTTGGAAAGATAAATTATTAATATGGGTTTGAGATTTAATTGGGAGAGAAATTTCATCTAAGCCCAAATTAATGTAGGAGATCATGATAAGAGGCTAATGGGGGCCCAATAAGTTAGGTGCAAGCCCAATATAATGCAATGTGATAAAGGCTCAAGATCCACCTTGTATAGGCTCTTATAATTGGCCCAATAACCCTTGTGCAGACCCAAAACTTTTGAGCTCTTAAAACTTGTTCTGGCCTAATGCATAAGAGTTGTCCCAATAAAGCTAAAATCTGAAGCCCAAATGGAGTTGGACCTTAGAGCAACCCATGACCCATATTTGACTTAACTAAAACCCTAATGCTTCAGCCTCTTCCCCATTTGCTGAAACACAAACACCCATCTCAAAATTCAGAGGTCCAAAGGAGGCTCTAGGGTTCTTGGCATAATTCTACATTTTCCCACTTCTAGAGTAAGATTTAGCCAAGGTAATAGTTATATAACTTAATCCTCTTATCTTTCTCTTCATTTTGGTCTAATTAGTTTTTCATTTTGAGTATTTTCACCACACCCAAAATCTGAAATGTGAGAATTTGGGGATTTTCTTGATGAAATTCGTAGGTTGAGGCTAGAGCTATCATTAGATAGGTATGAACTTTTCTTTTTGAGGTAATTCTGTTGATTTGAGACCCTAATAACTTGATCATAGTGTGGGTGTTAATTATGTACGAATTTGCTAGGAATTTGGGTGATATACTGAAGTTTCTGGTGGGGGACATACTCAATCCGAATTTGGAGATTTGTGGTGGCTGGGTAAGTGTTCTTTAGGTAGTTATTAGCATTTAAATTCTTTAGGTACTTGTTGCTACTGTAGATGATGAATTAAAGTAGTAATTCTCTGATGCTATAGTTATAGGGATATTTTTGTACCATTGGTGGCTATTACGAATTGTCTACAAGTGAGGTAACCGGGTTTATATTAATTCTATGCATATATCTATTTTAATTTCATATTTGCTGTACATGAATGATTTGAAATATTGAATGAATTGGTTAGCTATCTATTGTATTATATTGGACCTTGTGAGTCCATAGTGGAGCTATGGTATGGCTGCCACCC
The DNA here is from genome assembly GCA_026724425.1 of Erythrophleum ivorense. Lineage (NCBI taxonomy): Eukaryota > Viridiplantae > Streptophyta > Magnoliopsida > Fabales > Fabaceae > Erythrophleum > Erythrophleum ivorense. The sequence goes on along the minus strand of JAIUCV010000005.1, from coordinate 28,689,560 downwards.
GTGCATATATTTCGATCGGGCATCGGGTTATGATCAAACCCCAGATGCACTAAGCCCTGGTTGTGCTCAAAGGGGAGTAGGTACCGTGGACGGGCCTCTCCCGATGTTAATGGTCTTTAATATGTGGAAATATGATTGCTAGTATAGGATAGTAATCATGATAGCCTAATTGCTTCATTTATTGATATGACTGGTATTTTTTCGATACTTATGTGAAATCATCTTATATGCTAATTAAACTGGAATATATGATGGAATAGCCTTGGTTACTGAGATTTATATCTCACCCTGTTTTATGGAATTAATATTTCAGGTGAAGGTTCTTCTGGTAAGGATAAGGGGAAGCAAGTGGAAGAAAATCCATGAGCTTCATCATGTGGGGAGAAGGCTGCACATAGGCTGACTTATTTAATATAGATGCTAAATTTTGTATTCCTTATTGTCTAGCATCATCATGTATTCATGTTGCCAAGTGTAGGCTCTTATATTTTGATTACCTTGGATGTATTCATTGAGGAGTTGGACCTCATTTTAGCTTGATATTAGATGTATGAACCCATAACACTTGATGTATGTATTTTGCTGAATTTATGGTATGGTATATTGTTGGAAATATAATTATGTGATGTATTAGATGTAATATGAACCATTGATGTATGAAACCTCTGACGGAATGTATATCAAATTTTAATTTCCAATAGTACATGAATTCTTGTTGTTATTACTCTATGGACTTACCGGTATAGGATAGTTGGAGGAGTGAAAACTTACATTTAAATTTTGAATTGGTAATGGTAGAATAGCGGGGTATATAGGGCAGATAAATACCATTAGAGACATATAAAATAAGTGGGAGTGGTCCTAGGGTAGTCCTAAGATGAGAATTGGAGTGTAGGGGACGAAATTTGGGAGATGTAGTTACAGGAGGGAGTCACGCCGTGGCTAAGAAGGCTTCGTCGCAGCCAGATGAGTGACAGAAGCGAGGGGCGTTGCGGCATGAGTAATCCCACCACGGCACAAGCGAATAAAATTTTCCTAGAGAGTAATAGTGGTGAGGAACACCACAGCTTGAGTAATCTCGTTGCAGCGCAGAGTGAAAAAAATCGCCCAGGAGGGTAACAAAATGAAACCTCACCACGGCGCATAACATACCGCCGCGACGCTAGTCGAGTGAACAAACTGAGAGGTGTCCAGTAGCAAATCTCACCTCAATGCGAGTGTATTACATCGAGGCAAGAGTCGGGGGACTTGGAATAGTAGCTCTAGGAGGCATTTTCGTTGCGGTACCGCATAGGCTGCTTGTAGCGACTATCCAAATTTGAGAAATTTGCCCAATAATTCTAGAAAGCAACTTAGCCATGGCGAAAATGGTATGGGCCGCGGTGCAAAACCCTAAACTCCTTCCTTTAGCCTAGAAACTCTAGTTTCTTCAATGGCGATGCTAGGAAATGATATAGGGATACTTGTGGGAGGTTTTTGTGTGTTGAAACTAATGAATAGATGAATCGTAAACCCCCCATGGTAGTATGATTTCTCTTATGCATAGTTTTTTTGTGTGTGGTTGTTTAGTGATGACCCTAACATCAAGGTTCAAATTTCCCTATATTTTCATAACGTAATAAACTGTAACAACTCCAAACCTTGATCATTAATTATTAATTGCATATTTAACTATAATTACCATATTTAGAAGGTAGGGTTGTCACATTTTGGACTTGCCTCACCCATTTTTTATAAGAGGTTTCGACTCAACCTTACTCTTGGAAGTCAACCTCACTCTTGGGAGACTCTCTACTTTGTCTCAACTAAGTTCAAGGGTTCTTGGCTTATCCTCACCATAGGTAGAAGGTTATTGGCTTCTCCACACTTAAGCAAACCAAGACAAGCATATAAAACATCATTTGAATACATAAAACATTATCATGGTACTATAGAATAAAAGCTCATGCTAAAATAATTTTCATAACTCAAAACACATATACACACATTCAAAAATAATATAAGTATACATTCATGCATGAAAGAAGGTGGAGAGAGCTACCTTGCTTATATTCACACACTTTTTCCTTGAACCTTGAGTCCTCTCCCTTGACCTCACACACCTAAAAAGGTGGAGATCATTTCTCTTATCCTAGACACATCATATGGAAGCTCATTATACTCTTGAATCAAATTCTAAGGTCATATATTCACTAGAAAAGCTAGGTGACTTATAAGGCTCTTTTATGGTTGCATAATGCACTTAATGAAGCAACCTTAAAAGAACATCATCTTGGTTCTATTCTCTCCATCTATTTATGATTCTTGACTCCATTTAAACCTCTTGGAGTCATCACATAATCAATTTAAGGAACTAGGTGTTGCTTCTTTAAGCCATAATATGGAACATATAAGGCCATCTCACTTTCTATAATTTCTAAAATTTTTCGAAGGCTTTCTCTCATACTCTCCCATCATACATGATGCAAAAATAAGCTTGGAACAAATTAAAACTATCCCTTGGTGCTTCATCTAGCCAAGGCTGAAACTATGCACTATATGAACACCAAGTGAATTTGCTTCCTTTTCTTGATGGAAGATGCATATGAGAAACCTTCTAGGGATCTCAAGAGCTCTTCTAAATATTCATTAAGGCCTAGGAACAATTACATCGAATCAGATTTTCAAGGGAGCTTATGAAACCCTAAGTTTGCTATCTTGAAAATCAATGGCTTTTACTTGGATTTCTTTGCATATTGTTACTTTTCTTCCTTAAATTCATAGAATTTACCCTTGGTTCTACCCAAAATTCAAGCCCTCTTACAGCTACATATATAGGGCTAAATAGGGAGAAGAAGGGGGAGGAAGTATGTAATATTCGATTTTTGTTAAATGACAGAAATAGGTGCATTTTCAAAGTAAGTCCCCTGAAATGAATTAGTTAAGGTACCAAAAAATTTGAGTAACATTCTAGACTCCTAAAAATGAGAATCCCAGGCTCAGATGAAAATAAAAATAGAGCTAGAATGAAGAAACAAAATTTAACAAAAGACTTACGAAACATAATGGCATTTTTGTAATTTTGAGAAAATTTTGGAATTCACACAGGAGAGATTTTTAAATGAAAATTTTGAGTTCTCCGGGGTTCTCAGAGACCCTGAAAACAATGGGAAGACCTGGGACAATTAAAACCCCTTCGGTGGATGTTTTCCAACGTCAATGTACCCGAACTTTGCCAGATTTGTTCGGAAGGTTTTAGCTCTGATTTGAGTGATTCCAAAGGCATTTTACTAAATTGGGAACCTAAATTTTATAATAAAAGAGACAGTTCTTAAAAAGGAGCTAAAATGAATTAGAAACAAAAATACTAAGAACGAATGGTAAAATGAAAATTTTGAAAAGTCTTCCTTCCTTCCACCTATATACATAGGACGCCCCACTCTCCCACTCATTTAGCTTCATATGTTTTGCCCTAAACCAGAGAAAAAAAACTTAGGAGAGTGGTGTACAAGAGGAAGAGAATGAGGAGGAGAAATCAAAGGCTAAAGGTATGGATTTTTGATCGTTTTTCATGTTCTTTTCTTTGCAAATCTCTTCTTTTCCATTTTCCTTTCTTTCCTATGGTTATATTGAAGTATATGAATCTATTTTAAGGGAGAAATTAAGGGGAAATTTCGGATTTGGAGAGAGGAGGCCAAAGAAGGGAAGATTCAAGTGAGAAAACAAAGAAAAATAAGGTAATTTATCCTTCCATAATTGCTGCCCCTTGCTCCTCTTCTTTCCATGGTTCACCCCACTCAAGAAGTAATAAGAGGACTTGGATTTTGGATAGAACCAAGGATGAATCTTAACAAAAAGAGTGTGGAGAACAAGAATATGCAAAGGGAATTAACAAATAACCATGAAAATTTAAGATAGAAATTCTAGGGTTTCACGTGCTCCTTGTAAAATTTAACTTGATACCTTAATTTCTATGCCTAAATAAAAGTTCAACTGAATTCCTAAGATCCCTAGAAGTCTCCCCATGTGCTTCCTCCATCAATAAAACAAAAGAAAGTGCATGGAAAGCAAATTGCTTCATTGTCTCAGCCAAGAAGGGTTTGGATACCTAAGGAGAGTTTTAAATTTTTCCAAACTCATTTTTGAGTCATATATGATTAGTGAAAATGAGAGGAAGCCTTAAGAAAAATTTAGGAAGCCTAGAGAATGATTTGGTGCCATATGTTCCATAATATGACCTAGAGAAGAAACATGTAGTTAGGCTCTTTATTTTAATTATGTGATAACTCCAAGAGGCTTACAAGGAGTCAAGAATCATATATGAAAGGAAATAATGGAGCCTATAATTTATTTGATGGGTGTTGCTTCATTAAGTGCATTCTTGAAACCATAAAAGGGTTAATACATGAAGTTAGTATGTGAGAAAGATGTGTGGCCTTAGAATTAATTCCATGAACCTAATTGGCTTCCATAAATTGTGTTTAGGCTAAGAGAAATCATTCCCACACCTTTGTGTGTGGGGAGGCTAAGGAAGGGAGAGCAAATTCAAGGAGAAAAGTGTGTGGTTGCATTCAAGGTAGCTCACTCCTCCTTCTCTCATGCATGAATGTATGCTTGGCTTGTCTTTGAATGTGTGTATGTGTGTTTTAAACTATGAAAAATATTCTAGCATGATTTCATATGCCATGATACTATGATGATGCATTATGATTTCAAATGATGTTTGTTATGCTTGTTTTGGCTTGCTTGAGTGTGGAGAAGCCAAGTACCCTTAGCCATGGTGAGGATGAGCCAAGAACCCTTAAAGTTTAGTTGAGACAAAGTAAAAAGTCTCCTAAAAGTGAGGTTGATTCCCAAGAGTAAGGTTAAGTCAAAAATCTCTTAAAGAATGGGTGAGGTAAGTCCAAAATCCACAAGTGAATGGGTAAGACTAATTCACTTACTTGACAAGTCTATGTATGCTATGTATAACTTGCTCAAATGTTAAAAATATCTCTTGAATGATTGCATATGTCAATATGCCCATGCATGCATTTGTAAGACTTGTTTTGCATCTTTTATGTGCGATTGAAATGGAGATGAGCTATTGAGATTCTTTGAATCTCATTATCTCCTCTCCAATGTTCTAACATGTTAGGTGGACTAAGAGAACAAAGAAATGGGAGCCAACCACTAGAGAGATGAGAGCATGATATTAAAGTGTATAGATTTTGTTTCTTTAAGGCCATATGAATGGCAAATGTTGTAATCCATTGTTGTATATGTCCTATGATATTATGAACATGTATAACTATGCTAATGTATCATGTATAAATGAGATTTAAGGTTATATGTATGGAAGTGTGCATCTTGGACATGTAATGGCAAACTAGCATTATGGAAATGTATGTATAAATAGAAGTGGTATGGTCAAATTAAGATGCATGAGGTTTGGAACCACTTGGGTAGTTCATACAAGTCATATTTATGCTTTTAAACTTGCCCAAGAGGTGCTAAACATCAAGGGAGGCCATTTGAATATATTTGGTATCTTATATGGAGCAAAATTAACCATATTGAAAACCTATATCACTTTTTATCCAAATAAGCTCCTCTTGGTCTAAGATTTTGTATACACTTAGAGTTTGTTGATAGCTTTTTGGGAAGCTAAAGTACAAAATTTTCGGAGGTCTATGAAATATTTGATGAATTTTCAAAATTGAAAAATTTTATGAAATTGGTTCAGTGCATTGTTTATTCTGGCCCGAATTTAAATTCTATTATTCATGGGGCAAAATGATGTCTAACTGCCACAAAATTTTATAGAGAGAAACTAGACATTCCCAGTGACTTGTGACAACTAGAAGCACCTCATTTGGATGTCTAAAGAGGGAGATATAAATTTTTGAAGTTTCAGTCCAGTATCAGGCATTTAGACAGACCTAAGTTACTATTTGATTGGTTCTTAAGTCCTAGACATGCCTAAACTGCTCTGAAGTTATTTTTCTCCTCTAGCTAACATTCATATCTTTCCAGATTGGTATCACTTGCATGGATTGGATTTTTGTAGAAATAATTAGACATTTTTGAAGTTCATAGCAGAAATCTATATCAGTACCAGTAGCTAGTTGGACCTCTGCATCTTTTCAAATGTCAAACGTCTTTTGTATAACATTTCATGGCCTAGACATATTTGTAGCATAAATTAAATATCTGTAGCTTTCCAGAATGGTAAAGAATGCATGATTTCAATTTTTCTAGAATTAGTTATGATTTTCCAAAATTTGTAACAGAAAGTAAGAATTTCTGGCTGAGGCTACATAATGAAATTTTGTGTGTCTCTTACCTTTCACGAGTTCTAGGCCACTTTTAATGATGGAATTGAGTTGTATCTATGTAATTAAGTATGAGAATGTGATATATGAACTCACATGGTCTATAGGATACCAAATGAAAAATCTATATGCTACACAATGCTAAAATATTCATTATTTAATGCCTTTTTTCTTGCCTCTTATGTGAGTCACATGGTTTAAGACATGAGAATAGCATAAGACAAGCTAGAAATTTATGGTGTTATAGAGTAGCTACTATAGGATGGAGATTTCACCTTTTTTCCTTATTTTCTTGCTTAATTCTCACTTTCCTTAGCCTCCTCTCTTCAAATCTGAATTTTTTCCTCTATTTTTCCCTCAAAACATATCCAAAAACTTCAATAAAACTATAGGAAAGAAAGCTTAAGAGGAGAGGAACAAGTTTGAAAGAAGAAGGAGCATGAAAATTCATTAAATCCTTTATCTTTTTCTTGCTTTTTCTCCTCCTTTCTTCTCCTCCATGGTGCACGTAAGAGAGCATTTTCTCTTATTTTTAAGTGGAATAGGTCATGCAAATGAAGGGGGAGAAGAAATAAGAAACTTAAAGAGTGTTCAAGAAGCTTCCACTTTCTTAAAAATTTTAATTTTGTCCTTCGTTCTTGGCATTTTTGTTTCTAACTTGTTTTAGCTCCTTTTTGGGAACTATATTTTTCATTAAGAAATTTAGATTCCTAATTTAATAAAATACCTTTGGAATCACTCAAATTGGAGCTAAAACTTTCCCAAATGAATTGGTCAAAGTTCAAATCAATTGATGTTGAAAAATATCCATCGAAGGGGTTTTCACTATCCTAGGGCTTTCAATGGTTTTCAGGGCCTCTGAGAACCCTGGAGAACTTAAAACTTTCATTTATAAAGCCCTTCTATGTGAATTTCAAAATTTGCTCAAAATGACAAAAGTGCCATTACGTTTTGTTAACCTTTTGTTCAAATTCGTTTTTTCATTCTAGCTCCGTTTTTCTTTCTTTTTGGGCTTGGGATTCTCATTTTTAGGAGTTTAGAATGCTTCCCAAATTTTTTGGGACCTTAACTAAGTCATTTTGAGGGAATTGTTTTTGTATCTGATGAATTTCCTTCTTTTACAGAGAAACCATACGTTACATTTCTCGCGTTTTCTCTCATTTTTAGAGAATCGGATATTACATTTCTCCCCCCTTAAATAAATTTCGTCCTCAAAATTTAGACTACACTTTCTCTTACTCTTTTATATTCTAGCTAACTGCTTCTTTTCTTTCCTTTCTTCCTGGCTTTATACGTTTTTCTTAGCGATTTCACTCTTTCAAGTTTTTCTCTTAGTCAGGGAATTTTCATTACTAGCTTTCAATGAGGGCTCTATTATTGTAGAATACTAGCTAGTTCTTTTCGTAAAGGAAATAAATTTTGACTCTGGAGGCCTATCCTGGGAGAGCTTACTAATCATATCAGATTAGTCTTAACTCGTTCGTAGGGTTAACGTTCCTTTTAGTGGACTCATTTACACATCTTGGGAGGTAACTTGTTTCGTATTAAATATCCCATATCCTCTCCTAATGGCTTCTCATAAAGTCTCATCATCTTTTATTGATCATTACAGCTATTGGAAATTTCTGTTTACTTACTGATTTAAAATATACTGTCCACTGTTCATTTCTGCGTTCTTTCTTAGTAGCTCATCCCATGATTATAATTCACATTTCTTTCTATCACAGGCCTTATATATCAATTGTTTACTAGGATTATAGCTCCTTTAAAGATTTTTTCACTTTTAATGATCCTAGTTTCTTTGTTTACTACTACATTTGTCTCTTTAGGCTAGGATTTTTTCTTACTTTCTTTGCTCACTTGGAAGTGGGCATTTTATAGTCCCTCATCTCTACACTAGTAGGCCTAACTTATGTTCCTTATACTAGCATTGAAGAGCTACTACCACTGACTACTGCTGAATTCTGGTGGGATGCTAATTATACTTACAGTTTCGATCACTGAAGGCATACTGTACCACTTACCTCATGTAAAAATTGCACCTGACCCCTTTCTAAATACATATTCTAACATATAGAGATCTCTCCATCCCTTTGTCAGGGCTAATATCTGTTAAGTAGTGGTTCATCTAGATCTAACTCTAGAAAGCCTCTTGCTTTCCTCATCCCATACACTATGCTCATCTATCAAGAGATCTAGTTAGTGGCCTAACTATCTGAGTAAAGCCTTCATATCTCTGTGGCAAGGATCTACCAGACTTAGGAGATCTCTAGTCTTTGAGATAAAAGCTAGTTAAAACTGTACTGGTCTCTGAGACTAACTGTTCTGTAAAACTTATCTCAGGTTGTCACCTCACTAGAAAACAATTATGGTGTGACTAGGGCTTTCTATAACTTTGTGGGATTGTTGTGACCCTTAGGTCTACTACGACCTCTCAGAGCCCTACTAGGGTCTACTGTAACCCACTATGCTATGCTAGGATCTACTATGATCCATCTCTCGGAGACGTCAAAGCCTAAGGTTATTGTATCTTATAATAAAACACATGCTCCCTAAGTCCAGTAACCATCGCTCATAATGACTGAGGCTAAACTAAGAAGTACATTGTGATCTTTGTACGAAGTGGGTTCTGTGTCATCTAATTCTCTAGGATCCTGTCATACTAATACTTAGAAGCATCTTAATTTTCATTCATCACTCCTCATAGGATCCTTAGATTCCCACTTCAGCATCTTTTTACTTGGGCTTTCTCTTCTTACCCTAGTTGTACTTAACTATCTTTTTCTTTCATATCTTGCAATTTCTGACTATGCCCATACTCTGCTTTTGAGTGCCTTGGCACTAGGGCATCTCGTACACTAAGTGTGGTTAACATCTCTGGTAGGAGAGAGGCTATACACCAGTCTCTGTTTATATTTTATTTACATATACTATAAGGGACTCAGGCTATGCATATTGAATTCGTGCTATCTGAATCTAAATATTCTTTATTGGGGATTCCTCTCTGCATGCTTTTCTTACTATTTTAGTATTCCTAGAATCCTTTTTACCTCTCTTTTCTAACTTATCTCATTTTTTAATTAACTAGAATACCTTTTGATTATCAGGACACTTTGGTGATTGATGTAATCATTTGCTATGCACTCAAGTCACATTACTACTAGGTTGGCCAGACCCAATATCACGTAACCATTTTTGTAAGCAAACCATAACATCAAACACTAATACATAGGTGCCTCATGACTGAGCTCAAAACCACTACCTCCTGTAGATTATAAATTTCCCAACAATCTAAAATATTCCTCTCATACTTTTCTTTATTTGCCTTATTCACGTAGGATGCTCAGGGAAAACAGGACTCTTCGTCTACTTCGTCCCAAGATCACTTTACATTGCCTAACTATTCATTACTTCGGGCACTATCATGCTAAAAGGGTATCTATGCTAAGGACAAGTGTGCTTTCTCAAATACTCAAGTACATCAATTCGATATTTATTCTCAGTCTACTATGTCCTCGGCTTGAACACTGTCATATCTTCTTTCTCTTTTACTTTTACTATCCTTTCACTTAGGTAAAAGGATGCTTTACTACTAGCTATCTCTATCGCCAATTCGAGTTTTTTTATACTTAAGAGTACTTGTATTTTTTCCTGGGTTCCTCTATTTGTTCACTTTTTGTAACATCAAGGGGGTCTACTTCCTTATACTCTTGCTCTACTTCTAACTAAACCATAAGGTAAGAAGAATTCTATTTCATGAAATCTTAGGAAATACATTCTGTGGTGCCCTTGGCTTACACTCTCTCTCTGCATAATGCAAGACTCGCCTTTTTAAGCAGTCCCTAACTCCCTCGAGCTTCCCTGAGGGTACTAAGGCACTAACTATTTATCTCCGCTCGTTTCTACATTCGGATTAGAGCTAGGCTTTCTCTCTATTCAGCCTCTTTAGCATCATCCTCAGGAGCACAGTATACTGATTTTAGGGTTCTACTAACCTAATCTAGAACACGTATTCTCAATGTCTGGATTCTACCTTACTGAAAGCTTATGCTCTACTAGGTACTCTAATCACTCACGTGCCTTAACCCTAAATCATTCTCATATTAGGGAGCTCATTTAACTAGTTATTGGACCCCTATCTGTTTATTTTTTTGGGCTCAGTTTACTCATTTAGTCATTACTAAAGTGAGGGAATCTCTTCTAAGTTTTTTAGCCTTTCCTTGCTTCCCTTATCACTATGCTTTACAATTTAGGGGGGGTCTATCAGGGGGAATTTGCTAACCACTACTGAGTAGTCTCCCTAACTCAAAATGCCTTATCTTTTCTTTCTCAATCTAGGGAGAACTTTCATTGAGCTTTTAGTCAAATTAATTTCTCTTTTTATATATCTCACCTAGACGATGCTACTGGTCACTTTCTGTAGGCTTCAACATATACTTAATCTGAGCTGCCTATCTCATCTGACTTGTAGCTTATAATAACTTAGTACTTTCTAAGTTATCCTCATTCTCTCTTTAGCTTTTGTCACTAGGCTACTCATACTCATCCCTAGGTGTTACCTGTGAGGTATGTAATATCTGGTTCTCTAAAAATGAAAGAAAATACGAGAAATGTAACGTACAGTTTCTCCATAAACGAATAAAATTCATCGGATACAAAAGCAAGTCCCTCGAAATGATTAGTTAAGGTTTCAAAAAATTTGGGAAGCATTCTAGACTTCTAAAAATGAGAATCCCAGGCCGAAACAAAAAGAAAAACATAACTGGAATGAAGAAACAAATTTGAACGAAAGGTTGACGAAACGTAAAGGCATTTTCGTCATTTTGAGCAAATTTTAGAATTAAGATAAGATGAATTTTTAAATAAAATTTTTGAGTTCTCCAAGAATCTCAGAGGCCCTAAAAACCATGAGAAGCCCTAGAACAGTTAAAACACCTTTCGGTGGAAGTTTTTCAACATCGGTTGACCTAAACTTTGAATGATTCGTTCAAGAAGATTTTAGCTCCGATTTAAGTGATTCCAAAGGCATTTTATTAAATTGAGGACCTAAATTTTATAATAGAAAAGATGGTTCTCAAAAAGGAGATAAAATGAGTTAGATACAAAAATGCCAAGAACGAAGGGCAAAATGGAAATTTTTTAAAAAGGAAGCTTCTTAAATACTCTCCATTATTCACGTTTCTTCTTCCCCATATCTAGATCGACTCACTTCTGCCCTCAAACCAAAAAAATAAGGCAGCTCTTAAGCACACCAAAGGAAGGGAAAATTAATGCAAGACCCCATAGGAATAAGTCCTATGAACCTTCAATAAGATGACACTTTGCCCGGGACCGGCTAGAAAACAAGAATATTGGTCAAAGGAAAGACCCTAAGAAAACCTGTCTCTTAGAACCCTAGCCTTAAGATGTCACAAAGGAAGACCAATCTTTGATAAGTCACGTGAACTCTCAAAAAGCACAAAGAAGCAAAGGCCTTATAAAGAATTGAATAATACTCAAATTTATTCATAATTTAAAAATAGAGTACAATAGGAAGCCTTTTATAGGCAAAGTTTCTAAAAGTCTAAAATCTTAACAAAAGTTAAATACTAAAATTTGATTAGAAATATTTTAAATGATGCCTAAAATCAAGAAACAAGAATAGGATACTAATTTTAACTTAATCTCTAAGATAAGATCTTTGACCAAGTCCTAAAAATAAATAAATAATGAAATTCATAAAGAATCCCAAAACTGATCAGCTCCTTTAAATAGTCACATGGGATGCTCGTCCTTCATTAAAAGTTGCATGATTGACATATGATTCTTAATCTCTTGCAATTGGACTCTAATTGGGCCTTGGCACTCCTCTTGTAGAATGGTCAGCATTATCACATCTTTTATATCTTCTTGGGCCCTCTCTTGATTTAAATAAATGGGCTTTAAACTTGAGCCGACATCCAACATAGAGATTATCTTGAGCTCTTTGAAGTTCTTAGACATATACTAGCACAATTTGGCCCTCTTGAGCATGGGCCATCCCTTCATAAGTCATTCGGACCTGAATCATGTGTTTTTGAATGATTTGGGTTTCTTGATGGATGAGGGTTTCTCTAACTTGTTGTGTTCCAATGGGCATGCCTATTGGTATTGTATCATTCCCTCCCTCTTTGAAAAGATTCGTCCTTGAATCTCCACCTATATCATATGGAAATAAATTGAACTTTCCAAAAATAATGATAACTCTATATTAACCAAGTGGAAGAATCTTGTAAACTAAAGGACTCCTTTCAAAGAGATCATCAATTCTTTAAGGCAACTTAGAATACTCCAAATTGGGAAACTCTTTGAACTCGCTTTGAGTTAGGAAGTATTTCTTTCTCACATGTACCTAAATATAAATGATAATTTTGATCCCACATGCACCTGCAATAAATCCATGTAACACGATAACTTTTTAACCATAAAATTAATGTAATATAAATTCCTAACAGCCACAAAATTCATGAAACAATTAAAACTTAATGTGTGGTGTTCAATGCTTTTGAAAGGCAATAATTCATCAGAAATAACAAAATCTATACAATCAAAGCACATTAAAAATTGGAAACTATCAGGTGGTTTCTTAGGAAACAAGTCTAGGCAATCACAACTCTTTTCAATGCTAGTTGAAGATAAAGGTCCATTGGGTGGCTTCTTTGAAAACAAATCTCCACATACCTGCAAGGAGTTAGAACCAACAATAGACAAAAGATTTGTTAAGATTGTTAATAGATAAACAAACATCCTTACACACACTCTCAACCTCTCTTTTTTCATCAAACAAGCTCACACTCATGCTTTTCTCACTTTTCTCACAACTCTCTTGCTTTTTTTCTTTTCACTCACACTCTTTTCCTTTTCCATCTCTTCTTTTTCTCTCTCTAACTCATGTTCTCTCTTTTTTCTTTTTCTCTCTCTTTTTCTTTCATTTTGTTTGCTTGTGCTATTCTCATTTGATCCTCATAAGCATCCATGGGATCAAGAGGTACTAATACATGATTTTTTTCATTGAATACAAATGAATAGCAATAGCAATATCTGTGCTTATGCTTAACATATTTAGCTTTTCTAACATGTTTTCATAGTTTACCAAGCGTAATATGTCCATCATACATAAGAGCTACATCACATAACACTTTATCATGATATTTACTAATGGAGAAAGAAATCAAAACTTACTTATTAATCCTACATTCAGCACTACCCTTCAACAATGTATAGGGCCTAGGATGCTTCATAGTAGGTAAGTTTAATTTCTCAATAAGTAAGGTACTAGCAACATTTACATAGCTACTATTATCAATAGTCATACTACAAACTTTCTCTTTGATAAGGTATGTAGTATGGAAAGCAGGGGATAACTTTGCCTCATCTTGTCTTATGGAGTTGGACTTGGATTAGAATGCATCTAACCTTGCACAAGATTGCTTGAATCGCTCTTTGTTAGCCTCTTCAAGGAATTTGTACTCATTGGACATCTTGTCACTTGAAAAGTTAGTCAAAGAAGGAAAGAAGGGATAGGACCTCACACACTCTTCTCACGTGTTTACACTCAAAAGATGATAAGTTCACTCGTGTTTAACTCTCTTTTTGGCTTTTTCTTTAATGTTAATTGCACTCTTGCCTTTTACCACTCAAGCTTGCTTTCTATAGTGCTCTTAATCAAATCAAGACAAATCAAAAGGAGCAATCAGTAAAAGTGGCAGTCTAAAATACTAGAATCATAAAATGCAAGTTCCCAAAGAATCAAACAAAGGAGAAAAAAGGCTGTGTAACTACAAGGACAAGAGGAATGGAAAATACCAATGTAATGAAGGAGGAAGGAAAACAAGTAGGAAGGGGAAGAGGAGGAACAAAATTTTGGACAGCAAAAGGAAGGAGAGGAAATGCAATGAAGAAGAATGAAAGGAACACGTGACAAGTGAAGGGAAGAAAGAAAAATGAAAACCTTGACTTTGAGGGGAGTATTTGGATGGCTTGGAAGGAAGGAGAAGGAAAGGGAAAATATGAAAATAAGAATAGAAAAGTTAGCTCTAAAGAAGGTTTAGGAAATGAATCAAAATAGGAAGTAGGAAAGTTTAGAAATTTACCATCCAAGTTTAAAAGATTAGGAAAGTATGTGTGACTTTCAATGTAAGTTCTACAAAATAAGAAACTTCCTACAACTTGCAATCCAAGGAGTCAAAATAGGAAACTTCAAGAATACGAAACTACTTTGGAACCAAGTTAATCAAAATAGGAAACTACTTTCAATTTAAGTTTAGAACAATTAGGAAAGAAAATTTTTACTTGAATGCAAATAGGAAAGTAGATAACTTGGTACCTACTCAATACAATCAAATTAGGAAACTAACTCCAAGCTTTAAGCTTTCAACTTTGAATTTGCACAACTTGCAATTTTGAATTCTGCAATGTGAATCTTTTCCTTTCTTTTTTTTTTTACTTTTTTTTTCACTTTTTTTGTGAATTTTTTTTAGTATCACACACTTGTTTTTAACAAAACAAAAAAAATGAAAATTTGGAAAAAGAAAAAAGGGGACAAAACTCACACACAAGTTAGCAAATCACAAGAAAACAAACTATGGATGGTAAGAAAAGGAGAATGGAGGCACACAACAATGGAAGAAGGAAGAAGATGGAAGACAAAGGCGAAGATGAAAAAAAGGTAACACAAATGGAAAGAAAGAAAGTATGAAGAATAGCGGAAGGGAAACATAAAGATATACCTTGCACTAGCGAACCAAAGCTCTGATACTAAATGATACAAGACCCAGTAGAAATAAGTCGTAGGAACCTTTAACAAAATGACACTTTGCTTGGGACCGGCTAGAAAACAAGAATGTTGGTTAAAGGAAAGACCTTAAGAGAACTTGTCTCTTAGAACCCTAGCCTCAAGACACCACAAAGGAAGACTAATCCGTTGATAAGTCACATGAACTCTCAAAGAGTACAAAGAAGCAAAGGCCTCACAAAGAATTGAATAATACTCAAATTCATTCATAATCTAAAAATAGAGTACAATAGGAAGCCTTTTATAGGAAAATTTTCTAAAAGTCTAAAATCCTAAAAAATTAAAATACTAAAATCTTATTAGAAATATTTTAAATGATGCTTAAAATCAAGGAACAAGATTAGTATACTAATTTTAACTTAATCTCCAAAATAAGATCTTTGACCAAGTCCTAAAAATAATAAAATAAATAGAAAACAAAATTCATAAAAAATCCTTCTTAAAACTGATCAGCTCCTTTAAATAGTCACATGGGATGCTCATGCTTCATAAAAAGTTACATGATTGACATATGATTCTTAATCTCCTGCAATTGGACTCCAATTGGGCCTTGACACTCCTCTTGTAGAATGGTCAGCATTATCACAACTTTTATATCTTCTTGGGGCCTCTCTTAACTTAAATAAATGGGCTCTAAACTTGGGCCAACATCCAACATAGAGATTATTGAGAGGCTCGTTGTGCAACCCTCAAAATAAAACTAAGTTGGACTAAATATGTAGCTAGTGGTACAACCTAGGTTATCTCCCTTGGAAATGGTGTTCAATATTCAATTAGGTTTTCTAAGTGAAAGTTCCTAAAAGCTATCTAAATTAAAGGGGGTTTTTGATCTAATTAGACTACGTAAAATGAAATTGAAATAAAGTTCCTAAATTCTACTTAATTAGATGAATTATGGGTGAATGATGGTCTTATGATTACCTTTGGATTCGTCCCTTGGTATCCACTATCTTTATCCTAATCCAATTGTGATTAATTTTGGTCTAAGAGTCCCTAATTGTGTCCAAGGCAAATGTATCTTGAGTTACCACGCAAGAATAAAGAGATTAACAATCTAATGTTGAATTAAAACCTCAACCCCGCATTAAATCGTTAATTCTTGTCTTTAAGATCAATGAACACCTAATTTGATTGATTAACTGATTAATTAGCCTCTGAAACATATAGTTTGTCTAATTTTGATTTTTTAAGAATTAGTTATGATTTTTCAAAGTTCAGGTATAGAATCTAGAAAACTGATTTAAGGTGCACTAGTATGTTTTGTGTATTTGCTCCCTTTGCTCGAGGTATGGACCATCTCTTAAGCTTGTTATGTGTTGTAATTATGTATCTAAATGTGAGAATGAGATGGATGAGTCCATATAATCCACAGGATATTAAAAAAAAAATTTTACCTGTAGGGAAATGCATCTCAATTTATGATTACTTATGCCATTATGTTGCTTCCCATCGAATTTACATGAGATAAGGCATGGGATTTGCATGAGTTGTGTGTTAAAGTTATGGTGTTACAAGGTACACTTTTCTAGGCCATTCACTATAGGCCTCACTACTGGTAGCCTTACCTTATGTAAATTTCAAGGCTACATTTATATTTTGCCATTTAGTATTTCACAGGGTAGCACCCTAAGTTGGAGTCAATGCCTTAAAGGCGGATCTCAACAACCTTATCATCCCTATGTCTAACTTTCTCTATGCTAAGCTCTTTTCTCAGTCTCAATTGCTAGGCCCACTGATTTCTTACTAATCTTTTGTAACTGTTCATAACTCTTTTTCTCTACTTATACTAGGGGTTCCCGCTTTCTATAGGTTGACTGAACCCTTAGCAACTCATTTCTCAGATTAGCCTGAATATGACCAACAAGGCATTTTATATTGCCATTCGCCATGGCTAATTAGCCTCGGGTTTACCTTAGTTTCCTATCTGAGTATTGGTCATGACTAACTTCTTAATTGGCCATAGTCAGGAATCATTTGGATTGCCTCGCTGCTTCCTGGAATAATTGGCCTCTAGTTGGCTTGCTTCTTCATGAGTTAGAACTTCACCATTAGTTATAAAACCCGAGCTTTATTGCCTTTGTATCTAGCCCGTCATCAAGCTAAAGGGTTTTACCTCTTGCTTCATTCATGCATAGCTAGCTGTCACCTCTGGGCTGTCAGGCTCTATAGAATGTAACTTATAACTCAAACTTCTGGCCTGAGGGAATTAACCTTTTAGGTTTTGGAATTCATCTAGACATTGGGGTGTTACAGCTAGGGGATAATTTTGTTTCTCACTTCCCCTCTAAACTAGTCCTGTGTAGTTGCAGTCTTATCTCATACCGCGTTGCATCCTTACTTGTCTCTGCATCACGCAAGGCATCTTAGAATGCTTTAAGTGTGACCACTGGAAGAATTAGGCTTCACATACTCTCTCTAGCAAGCCTTTTCATATCAACAAGATCATCGTTTATATTTAGGGCTTGCTATTAACCCTGGTGAGCTATCATATCTCATAGAGCTCTAGCCGTCGAATCACTTACCTCTGTTCAAGCTATTCTAGAGGCCAACCTTCCTTGATATTCATTATCTACTCTAAGACCATTCTACAACTTACTTATCATAAACATAGCCACAAACTATCTTCACATACCCAAAATGTGTCATACAACGCTTTACATATCTATACAAGCCCTTTACATAGCCATATTGCTACATCCTCAGGCCAAATCTACCTTGAGAGTGCCTAAAACTTTGCTCTGATACAAATAAATGTAATACCATACTTCTAAAACTCAATTCATACAATTCCCATGCCTCATCTCATGCTAATTCTATGAGAAGCAACATAATGGCATAGGAAGTCATGAATCAAGATGCATTTCCCTACGGGTAAAAATATTCTTTCGGTATCTCATGGGTCATATAGACTCATTCAACTCATTCTCATATTTAATTACACTAGTATAACTCAATGCCATCACTAAAAGTGGCCTAGAACTCGTGTAAGTGAAAGAAACATATAAAATCGCATAGTGTAGCCTCTGCCAGAATTACATGTTTTTTGTTACAAATTTTGAAAAATCATAACTAATTCTAGAAAAATTGAAATCTTGAATTATTTACCATTCTAGAAAGTTACAGGTGTCTACTTTTTGTAATAATAATTTTTGATCATGGAACATCAAGAAAAAGATGTTTGACATTGAAAAAGTGCCTAAGGTCTCAGCTATTTGGGCTACTTTCACAAGTTACTATCATAAATTTTGGAAATTCATAACTAATTCTACAAAAATCCAAATCATACCAATTTGGTCAATCTGAGAATCTACAGATGTTAAATTTAAGTGAAAAATATCTCCAGACCATGCCAACACCATCTGGGAATAGAATTATGATGGAAAAAATATTGGAGGTCTAGTGGCGCTACTAATACTGACAGTAAATTTCAAAAATTCATAACTCTTTGCTCATACCTCCAAATATGGTGATCTTGGTAGCCATAGAAATTTTATAACCTCTAGTTTATTCTTGTAATATTTCACAAGCATTGGACACCATTTGGCCATCAGATGACATAGAATACACAACTAACCATATGAACAGTACATGCACTAGAACAATAGAAAAATCCTAACTTTGAAAATTCATAATTAATTCTATAGAGCTCTAATTTTTCTAAACTTTAGCTTTCCAAAAAGCTCTTAATGATCTCTACATGTCTGCCAAATTTCATGAGAAGATTCATCCATTTGGTCAGTTTGTACTATAGGGTTTCGGTTTGGTCATTTTTATGGTCTTAACTAGCATCAAAGTGTCCAATTGTGCTTCTCAAGCTTGTGTGGCCACTTAAGCACGTGGTAATGCACCAAAATGACTCTTTAAACTTGTCTCAAAGGTGCATAAATCCAGAAATCAAAATCTCACTCATCCACCCAATGATATACATAAGATGACACATGCTAGCTCTTGTCATTCAATACCCAAAACATGTTATCTCATACATTTGGCATCAAATTTCATTCATACATCATACATTTGGGTAATTACATATGTTCATATAATTACATAACAATTTCATCATGGGATTACATCATATGCCATGTGTATGGCTACAAGAGAGACGTAAGTCATTTTATACATTTTGATGTCAATCTCTTTCTCCTTGGCTTAGTGGTTTCCATTACCTAACTCAATTGATTCACCTGGCATGTTAAGACATTGGAGAGGAGGGGGTGAGATTCAAAGAATCGTAATAGCTCATCTCCCTTTCAATCACACACAAAGTATGCAATACAAGTCTTGAAAATGCATGTATGGACATATTGAAATGTGTGAGCATTCAAAAAATATTCTTAGCATTTGAACAAGTCATACATATCATACATAAGCTTGCCAAGTGAGTGGACTAGCCTCATCCATTCATTTATGGATTTTGGACTTACCTCACCCATTTTCTTTAAGAGGTTTTAACTTAACCTTACTCTTGGAAAACTCTCTACTTTGTCTTAACAAGTTCAAGGGTTATTGGCTTATCCTCACCATGATTAGAGGGTTCTTGGCTTCTCCATACTCAAGTAAACTAAGGCAAACATATAAAACATCATTTGAATGCATAAAATGTAACATCTGGTTCTCTGAAAATAAGAAAAAATGTGAGAAACGTAATGTACGATTTCTCTATAAACAAACGAAACTCACCAAATACAAAAGGATGTCCCCTAAAATGATGTAGTTAAGGTCCCAAATTTAGTTAAGGTCCCAAAAAATTTGGGAAGCATTCTATACTCCTAAAAATGAGAATTCTAGGATCAAAAGGAAAGAAAAATGGAGCTAGAATGATGAAACAATTTCTTACGGAAAACTTACAAAACGTAATGGCATTTTTGTAATTTTGAGAAAATTTTGGAATTCACATAGGAGGACTTTTTAAATGAAAGTTTTAAGTTCCCCAAGGTTCTCAGAGGCCTTAAAAACTATGGGAAGGCCTGGGACAACTAAAGCCCTTCCGGTGGATGTTTTCCAACGTCGGTGTGCCCAAACTTTAACAGATTCCTTTAGGAAGGTTTTAGCTCTAATTTGAGTGATTCCAAAGGTATTTTACTAAATTAGGAACCTAAATTTCATAATAGAAAAGACAATTCTCAAAAAGGAGATAAAACGAAGGAGAAACAAAAATGCCAAGAACCAAAGGCAAAATGAAAATTTTTGAAAAGTATAACTTTCTCCCACCTATATATATGATGCACCCTTCTTCTCCCTTCATGTTTCATGACCAAGTTTTGCCCAAAACCAGAGGAAAACCCTAGGGAGAGTGGTGCACAAGAGGAAGGCAAAGAGGAGGAGAAATCAAAGGCTTAAGGTATGAAAATTTAGTAGTTTTTCATGCTCTTTCTCTTCCAAACCTCTTCTCCTTCATTCTCTTTTATTTTCTATGATTATAATGAAGTATATGGATCTGTTTTAAAGGATAAATTGAAGGGAAAATTTGGATTTGAAAAGAGGAGCTCAAAGAACACAAGATTCAAGTAAGAAAAAGCAAGAAAATAAGGTAATTTCTCTTCCTATGGTTGCTACCTTTGGTTCCTCTCCTCCCCCATTTTTCCTAGCATGAGAAACCCTAGAAGGATTTGATTTTTAGCCAGAACCAAGGGTGAATCTAAGGAAAAAGGGTGTGGAGATTAAGAATATGCAAAGAAAATTAACAAAAAACTACTAGATTTCAAGATGCAATTTCTAGGGTTTCAATTGCACCTTGTAAAATCTAATTTTGTAAGATGATTTCTAGGCCTAAATAAGAGTTTAAATAAGCTCCTAAGATCCTTAGAAGTCTCCCCATGTGCTTCTCCCCTTGAAAAAACAAAGCAAAGTCCATAGGTGCCAAAACCTAGCATAGGTTCGACCAAGGGAGGTTCTTATAGTTAGGGAGAGTTTTAAATTTTTCTAAACCCATTTTTGAGTCATATATGATGAATGAATATGAAGGGAAGCTTTGGGAGAAATTTAGAACCCATAAAAAGTGAGTTAGTGCTTTAGGTTCCATATTATGACCTAAAGAAGTAACATGTAGTTAGGCTCTTGGTTGTAATTGTATGATGACCCCAAGAGGCTTAAAAGAAGTCAAGAATCATATTTGGAAGAAAAGAATGGAGCCTAGAATTTATTTGAAGGGTGTTGCTTCATTAGGTGCAATTATGGAACCATAATGAGGTTTATAGAGCAAGTTAATGTCTAAGTGAGTTGTGTGGCCTTAGAATTAATTCCATGAACCTAATTGGTTTTCATAAATTGTGTTTAGGCTAAGAGAAACCATCCCCACACTTTTGTGTGTGCATGGCCAAAAAAGGGAGTATTGATTCAAGAAGAAAAGTGTGTGATTGTGTACAAGGTAGCTCTCTCCTCCTTCTCTCATGCATCGATGTGTGCTTAGCTTATCTTAGAATGTGTGTATGTGTATTTTCAAGCTATGAAAAGTATGCTAGCATGATTTTATATGTCATGGTCTCATGATGACATATTATGTTTCTAAATGATGTTATGATGTGTGCTTGTATTTGCATGAGTGTGGTGAGGCCAAGAACCCTTAACTATAGTGAGAATGAGCCAAGAACCCTTGAAACTGGTTAAGACAAATTAAAGAGTCTCCCAAAAGCAAGATGGACTCCCAAGAGCATGGTTGAGTCCAAGAATCTCTTAAAGAATGGGTGAAGCAAGTCCAATATCCACAAGAAATTGGGTAAGGCCAATTCACTTGCTTGGCAAACCTTTGTATGCTATGTATGACTTTTTCGAATGCTAAAAATGCTCTTTGATTGATTGCACATGTCTACATGCCATGCATGCATTTGTAAGACTTGTTTTGCATCTATTATGTATAATTAAATGGAAGATGAGCTATTGGGATTCTTTGAATCTCATTCCCTCCTCTCCAATGATCCAACATGCTAGGTAGACTAAGAGAGCAAGGTAATGGAAGCCAACCACCTTGAGGATGAGAGGATGATAACAAAGTACTTGAATTTTGTTACTTTGAAACCATACAATTGGCAAATGATGTAATCCATGGATGTATATGTATCATGATGCCATGAAAATTTGTAATTATGATAATATGTCATGTATGAATGAGAGAATATGTTATGTGACCATTAGAATGTGATTTGAACATGTTTTGGCAAATGAGCTTCTTGGATGACATTATGGAAATGTGTATATGTGTGGATGAGATGGCTAAAATGAGATGCATAGAGTTTGAGACCATTTGGGCAGCTCACATAAGTCCTAATTATGCTTTTAGACTTGCCCAAGAGGTGCCAAACCCCAAGGAAAGTCATTTGGACATTTTGGTACCCTATATGGAGTCAAAATTGGCAACAATGGAACCCTATATCACTTTTTGGCCAAATGAGCTCTTCTTGATCTAAGATTTGGCACGCAATTAGAGCTTGTTGAGATATTTTTGAAAATCTAAAGAACATAATTTTCAGATGTCTACAGAATATTTGATAAACTTTCAAAGTTGGTAAAATTTCTGATTTTGGTCTGATGCATTGTTCACTTAGTCTAAAAATGAAATTTGTCACACAGGGCCTAATGATGTCCAATTGCTACGAAATTTTATACAGAGAAACTATACATTCATAGAGACTTGTGACAACTAGAAACACCTCATTTGGATGTCTAGAGAGGGAGATATGAATTTTTAAAGATTCTATGCAGTATCAGGAACTCCAACCGACCTCTGTTACTGTTTGATTGGATTTTGAGGTCTAGACATGCCTGATCTAGTATAAAGTTATTTTTCCCCTAGTTAACATCTACATATTTCCATATTGGTATCATTTACATGGATTGAATTTTTGTGAAATTAATTGGACATTTTCAAAATTTGCTAAAGAAATTTGTGACAGCACCAGTGGACAGCCTGACCTATTGACTATTTCGCTTGTCAAACATCCTCTGTGTTGGATGTTATGGTCTAGACATATTTTTAGTATGAAGTAAACATATTTAGATTTCTAGAATGGCCAAGAATGCATGATTTTTATTTGGTTAGAATTAGTTATGATTTTCCAAAGTTTGGTCAGAAAAGAGCCAAATCTGGCCAAAAATGGATATGAATATTTCATGCTTCCCTTCGAGTTTCTTAAGATGTGGGCCACTTTTGATGATGCAAATGAGTTGCATTCATGTAATTAAATATGGAAATGTATTTTATGAGCTCATATGGTCCACGTGACACTAAATAAAATTTTTATACATGATGCAACACAAAGAAATGTATTATTTTGATGGATTTTTCTCACTTCCTTTATGGAACGTTTTCATGTGAGCATGCAAATATGTATGAAATGAGTTGAAAATATAGGGTGTCACATAAAACATCATCATAGTACCATGGAATAAAAGCTTATGGTAAAATACTTTTCATAGCTCAAAATATATATACACACATTCAAAGACAATGTAAGCACACATTCATGCATGGAAGAAGGTGGAGAGAGCTACCTTGCTTACATTTACATACTTTTTCCTTGAACTTTGAGTCCTTTCCCTTGATCTCACATACCCAAAAAGGCGGAGATCATTTCTCTTGGCTTAGACACATCATATGGAAGCTAATTATACTCTTGAATCAAATTCTAAGACTACATATTCACAACAAAAATTAGGTGACTCATAAGGCTCTTTTATGGTTCCATAATGCACTTAATGAAGCAACCTTAAAAGAACATCATCTTGGCTCCATTCTCTTCATCTATTTATGACTTTTGACTCTATTTAAACCTCTTGGAGTCATCACATAATCAATTTAAGGAGGCTAGCTAGGTGTTGCTTCTTTAAGCCATAATATGGAATATATAAGGCCATCTCACTTTCTATAGTTTCTAAAATTTTTCTAAGGCTTCCTCTCATACTCTCCCATCATACATGATGCAAAAATAAGCTTGAAACAAATTAAAACTTGTGACGACCTTAACCATAATCCTCGTAATTAAGGTTAAACACGTGATTAATAACCATAAAGTAGGGTTACGTGGTATTAAGACTAATTACATTATGGAAATATGGGGAAATTTGAACCTTAATATTATTAGAGTCATCAACCATATAATTACAAACACTTACGTACCTCAGGGGGAACCAAACATTCATTTATGAGCCTTGATTCTATTACCTATCATTTCTAATTCACATTTATCTTCTGTTAATGTTTCCAAGTCATCCCTTGAGATTACCATATGAAAACCAAGATTTTCTAGTTACTATAAGGGTTTCAGGACATTCGCTGCAGCCAATTTATTCTTAGCCGTAGCTAATTCCTCTCGGCTTCACCCTTTGCTATCGCCGTGGCGAGTTGGACCTTCACCGCAGCCAACCTATATGACGCCGCGGTGAAGAAGCCTCCTGGAACTTACCTTGCTCGTCTTTCGATATTGGCCGCAGTCAATACCTATTTTTGCCGCGGCCAATTCTTCTTTGGAATTCTTCGCTCATTTCCACAAAAGTTCACCATGGCTAATTCCCCACTTCGCCGCGGCGAATTTCCCTCTGGACGACTCCCAGTTTAGCCTCTCATATTTTTCCACGGCCAATTCAACATTCGCCGCAGCGAATTGCTCTTTGGTACTCTCCCTAGGCAACTTCGCCACTATTGGCCGCGGCTAACAATATTTTGGCCGCGGCCAAATGTCTTCTGATCCTACTACTCTTAAAACCTTGCCTCATACTCTCCATTCTCCTTCCAATAACCCCCTAGGGTCACTCTACCTTAAATTATGGAACTCTAATGGTGTTTATGTGTCTTATTTACCTAGCTATTCTACCATTACTAATTCAAAACTTAAGTATGAGTTCCTACTCCTCCAACTACCATATGTCAGCAATTTCACAGATTGATATTAGTAGAAATTACATAAGCTTCCAACAATTAACATTCAGGCATACATTCCGTTAAGGTTCCATACATCACTTATTCAAATCAACAATCTAATATATCATAGGATTTCATTACTCAAATAGTCAATATATCATAGGTTCACTAGCCAAAATGAGTGTTAAGGTCTATACATCCATCAACAGCTAATGTAAAGCCTATTTCTCATTAGTTACATTCCATGTTATCAAAATACAATCTCCTATACTTGGCAATATAAATACATGATGATGCCATACAAAGGTTAACAAAAATTAGCATCTACTCTATTCTACTCAGATCAAGTGTAGCTCCCTACACTCAGCCTCAGCTCATGGATGTTCATCCACTTGCTTGCCCTTATCCATACCCAAAGAACCTTCACCTAAAATGTTTAATCCCATAAAATGGGGTGAGATACGAATCTCAATAACCAAGGAAATTCCATCATATATTCTAGTTTAATTAGCATATATGCATATTTTCACATAAGCAACACCAAAATACCAGTCATATCAGTAAATGAAACAAGTAGGCTATCATGATTACCATCCCATACTAGCAATCACATTTTCACATGTTAAAGGCTATTAACATCGGGAGAGGCCCGTCCACAGCACCTACTCCCCATTGAGCACAACCGGGGCTCAGTGCATCTGGGGTTTGATCATAACCCAGTGCCCGATCGAAGTACATGCACGAGTGGCAGCCGCACCACAGCTCTACCATGGACTCACAAGGTCTAAACACAATGTAATGATAGCCAACCAATTCATTCAACATTTCAAATCATTCATGTACAGCAACATATGAAATTAAAATAGATATATGCATGGAATTAATATAAACCCGGTTATCTCACTTGTAGACAATTGCAACAACCACCAATGGTACCAAAATCTCCCTATAATCATAGCATCATAGAATTACTACTCTAATTCATCATTAACAGTTGCAATAAGTACCCAAAGAATTTAAAATGCTAATATCTACCTAGGAATCACTTACCCAGCTACTACAAGTCTCAAATTCGGATTTATGTGTCTTCTACCAGAAACCTCAATGTTTCATCCAAAATCCTTAGCAAATTCATACAAAATTAATGTCTATATCATAATCAAGTCATTAAGGTCTCAAATTAGCAAAATTACCTCAAAAAGAAGAGTTCATACCTATCTAATGACAACCCTAGCCTCAACCTACGAATTTCATCAAGAAAATCCCAAACACTCACATTTTCAGATTTTGAGTATGGTGAAAATGCTTCAAATGAAAAACTAATAAGACCAAAATGGAGAGAAAGATGAGAGGATTAAGTTATATAACTATTACCTTGACTGAATCTTGCTCTAAATATGAGAAAATGTGGATTTATGCCAAGAACCCTAGCCTCCCCTTTGGACCTTCGATTTTCTCCTTTGTGTTTCAGAAAAATGGAATAGTGGCTAAAGCATTTAGGGTTTTAGTTAGGTTTAAGTTGGGTCAAATATGGGTCATGGGTTGCTCTAAGGTCCAACTCCTAATGGGCTCAGACTTTTTCTTTGTTGGGCCAGTTTTTATGTTGTTGGGCTGCAGAGTTCTGTTGGGCCAGACCTAGTTTTAGGATCTCTATTGTTTTGGGTCTGCACAAGGTTTATTGGGCCTTCTTAAGAGCTTATACACGGTGGATCTTGGGCCTCCATCACATTGGATCAAGTTGGGTCTGCACCTAGCTTATTGGGCCTCCATTAGCCTCTTATCTACTTAATTTAATTTGGGCCTAGATGAAGTTTCTATCCCAATTGAATCTCAAACCCATATTAATAATTTATCTCTCTAAAATCTATATTCACTTAACTTGCCCAATTATCCCATATTAATTATTCCTCATTAACCTAATCTATGATTAACACCTTAATTAATTATGGGGTGTTACAAAACTACCCCTTGGTGCTTCATCTAGCCTAGGCTGAAACTATGCACTATGTAACACCCTAAAATTAATTAAGGTGTTAATCATGGATTTGGGTTAATTAAAAATAATTAATATGGAATAATTAGATAAGTCAAATGAATGGAAACTTTAGAGAGATAAATCATTAATATGAGTTTAAAATTTAATTGAATTAGAAACTCCATTTAGGCCCAAATTAAATTAAGTAGGCCAAAGATAGGGACTAATGGAGGCCCAATAAATTTAGGTGCAGACCTAACTTTATATTGTCAGTCTTGGCCCAAGAGAGACCACCTAGCAAGGGCCCAATCTGATTTAATGAGATAGAGGCCTAAGACCCAACTTATATCAGCTCTTATAATTGGCCTAACAATCATTATGTAGACCCAAATCAATTGAGCTCTTGAAAACTTGACCCAACCCAACTAAAAGTCTGAATTGTTGAAGTTGGTCCAACAAATTACAACTTCAACTCAACAATTAGTAGGAGCCCAATAGGTCCTTGGGCTAATGGGTTAACCCATAACCTATTTAGAACTAACTTAAAACCCTAAAAATCAATTTAGCCACCCCCATTTTGCAGAAATACAAGAAACAAAAAGGAAATTCGAAAGTCCAAAGGGGAGGCTAGGGTTTTTAACACATTTCCACCATTTCCCACTTCTAGAGCAAGATTTAGCCAAGGTAATATATAACTTAATCCTCTCCTCTTCTTCAATTTGACCAAATTGGCTTCTCATTTGGAGCATTTTCACCATACCCAGAATCTGAAATATGATTGTTTGGTATTTTCTTAGAGGATTTTTGGAGGTAGAGCCTAAGGGGGATATTGGGTAAGTGTAAACTCTCCATTCTAATGTATAAACACATTTGATCTAGTTTTGGTTTAGAGGCAAAATATGACATGATTTGGGACCATAATGGGGTCATGACCATTTGAACGTGTCTAAAAGTATAAACACAGCATATAAAAGCACCCCAAATGGTTCAAATCATCATGGAGCTCAAATTCACTATCCTACTTGCATATATACACATTCATATGAAGGCTCCAAAATGCCAAAATCATGCATTCTCATACATATGGGTCCAAATTCATTACATACAACATATTTACATATTTTTATAGATGTTTAAAAGTTTACATCCCATATATAACTTGTACATACATGCTTTGACATTCATTTAAATAAACAACTATACTATTGTCCTTGGCTCCCATTCTTTGCTCATTGGGCTTCACCAAGACAAAGTTTGATGGAAAGTGGGGGAGAGTCGATGGAGGTGAGATAGGAGATTTGAAGAAGCTTGAACAAAATCAAGAGCTTGGAAACAAAAGGGCTGGACGTGACTCTAAAAAATGGCCAACTAAAGATCCATTGCAAGGTATGGGAGGCCCATGCACAAGATCAAGAGCCAAAGCTATGAAGGAGGCCTTGAATGGAGTGATCCAAAAACTAATAGACTTGGAGCCCATAGTCTTAGCTGAATATGAAGCCCAAAAGGAACAAATTGGCATAAAGATTATTTCATTCCTACAAGATGCTAGCCCAAGCCCAAAGGGAACCTAATTGAAGGAGTCTAGCCATTTTCCACAAAATCATCCATTTTCCACAAAATTCTCTTAGTTTTATTTTGTTTTAATTTGATTGTTGCTGTTTCAGATTTTTAGGCACCATTCTTGGTGAATTTTTTTAGATTTAAATTTCTTTTATGTAACCTAGGAATTATTCTATTTAGGGTTTTATTTTTCAAATGCCTATATAAGGCCCACTTGTACTCCAAGAATGGCAGATTGAATGAATTATCTTTTCAGAATTATTTTTGATTTGTGAGGTTTCTCTTGTGGCCTTTGTGTGCTGGAGAAAATCTTTGACTTATCAAAGGAGTGGTTTCCTTTGTGGCGTCCCGGATTAGGGTTCTAAGAGACGGGTTCTCTTAGGGTTCAATTCCATTGACCAACATCTCTTCTTCTTCTTCTTCTTCTTTGTTCTTTGTTCTTTATTGCTTATTGTCCATATTATTTATTCTTGTGTTGCTTGCCAAAATTCGATCACTGATCCGTGTTATTTGGGTTTCCTAGAATGGGTTTCTACGGAGTCTCACATCATCTGGTATCAGAGCACTTCATCCACTTTTTCTTTGTTCTTTTCCCTTATTTCGTTTGATTAGTTTCTGTTCATCCTCATTTTCTTGCGGCTGTTTCTAGTGTTTTCCTTCGTATTTTTGGACATGTAATAGGTCTTTCTTGTGTCTCAAGATCTCTTCTTTCTTCTCATTTTGGAATCACGTCAATCCGATTTTTCTAGAGCAAGTTATAGCTGTTTCTTGCGTGCATGTCATTCTGATCTTTCAGAAATCTTGTGTTCTGTTTGCAAATTTCAGCACCTTTGAGATTCGAAAAAAAAAAGAGTGAGTATATTACAGTGAAAAAAAAGGGAAAAGAAAAGAAAAGAAAAAAAGTTGCAAAAAAAAAAAAGAAAAAAAAAGGGAAGTCAAAATCTGTGAAAAAGAAAGTTGTGCTGGAAATTATAAATTGTTGACTTAAATTGCAATTGCTGAAGATCATCTATTCTTGGAATTACCATTTTTGATTCCTTGAGTTGATCTGGTCATTAAATGTCATATTGTGCATAATTCATAAAAGGAAATTTGCATTCATTCACCTTGTTCTAAATTTCAAATTTCTGATTGCTTCATTACTGATTTCAGATTCTAATTTCCTTTCCATCCTTTCCTCTTGATTATTAATCATTTAACCATTTATTCTCCCATAATCTGCCACATACCATTTGTTCCATAAATTCATTGACTTCGTTTCCTTTCCTAGTCACTTGCTGTATTTTCCATTGGCTGCACCTACGAATTTTTATTTTTATTTTAAATGTTGGACTTTTGTTGTCTCTTGGAGAACTTTGCATCTTGAATTCTAATTTGAGATTGCCACTTTAGTTGCTACTTCTTTTGATTTGTTGGATTTAATTTAGTACACTATAGGAAGCAAGTGGAGAGGAAAAAGGCAAGAGTGTTTTCATCATTGTAAAAGCCATTACAAGTGTGAAACACGAGTGAATTTGCATCATTTAGAGTGAAACACGAGAGGGAGTGGTCAGGTCCTTTCTCTTGCTATTCACTAACATTTCAGGTGCCAATGATGTCTGAAAGTGAAGATAACCAAGTTGACCTTAAATTGTTCATCAAATCTGTTCAAGAACAATTCAAGAGGCTAAATACTAGGTTGGATCAAATAGATTCTTCTTCTTCCAATAGCAAGGCAAGAAGTGGTAAAACCTTCTAGGAGGAGATGAATCTAATTTTGAGGAGGAAAGCCATCATGAAAGAGTTAGGAGAGCTCCACCTCAAAAGAAAGATGCATTTAGTAATATCAAGATGAAAATCCCTTCCTTTCAAGGGAAAGCTGATCCTGATGTATACCTTGAATGGGAAAGAAAAGTTGAGTTTATATTTGACTGCCAATCTTTTTCAGAGGAAAGTAAAGTGAAATTAGCTGCTTTGGAGTTTACAGATTATGCAAGCCTATGGTGGGATCAATTAACCACTAGTAGGAGGCGTTCTGGAGAGGGTCTAATTCGGTCTTGGCTAGAAATGAAGGCTCTCATGAGGAAGAGATTTGTCCCTACCCATTACTATAGGGATGTGCACAAAAGGCTCCACAAAATCAAATAAGGATCTATGAGTGTGGAAGAATATTTTCAGCAAATGCAAATTGCCATGATCAAAGCTGACATTGAGGAAGATTCAGAAGTTACAATGGCAAGATTTTTTGGTGGCTTAGACCCTGAAATTGCTACAGAAGTTGAATTGCAAAACTACCTTGATATTGAAGAGTTGTTGCATAAAGCCATTAAGGTGGAGAAGCATTTTAAAGCAAAACAGAAATTGAAATCACATGCTAGTTCCAACAAAGACTTCAAGTCCTCCTTCAAGTTTAAGGGAGAGACCAAGCCTAAAGAGGAGAATAAGTTGAAGATGCAAACACCTACTTCTAAAGGTAAATCTAAACCTAAATCTTCTTCTAGTTCTTCTAAAATTAAATGCTTTAAATGTCAAGGTTTTGGTCACATTGCTTCACAATGTCCAAATAAAAGGACTATGATTTTGCTTGAGAATGGTGTTGTTACTAGTGAAAGTAGTGGTGATGAAGAAGTGGAAGCTGAGTTGAGCTCCAATGGAGGTGATGAATCTGATGTGGAGGTAGCTGAAGCTGTGTTTGGTGAGGTTCTAGTGTCAAGGCGTGCTCTTAGCATTCAACCTAAAGAAGAGCTTGAAAAGGAACAACGAGAGCATATCTTTCACACTAGGTGTTTTATTAACAAGGTATGTAGTCTTATCATTGATAATGGGAGCTGCACTAATGTTGCTAGTACCTTGTTAGTTGAAAAGCTAGGTCTGCCAACTAGAAAACACCCCACTCCTTATAATTTGTTGTGGTTCAATGATAATGGGGATGTTAAAGTTACTAAACAGGTTGTTGTAGCATTTTCCATAGGAAGTTACCATGATGAGGTTTTGTGTGATATAGCTCCTATGTATGCTGGACACTTATTATTGGGAAGACCTTGGCAATTTGATAGGAAAGTTAAGTATGATGGTTATACTAATAGGTATTCTCTTGAGTTTAATAAGAAAACCATTATGCTAACCCCTCTCAGACCCTTGCAGGCATATGAGGATCAAAAGCGAATTACTCAAGAATGTAAGCTAAGAGAGAAAGAAAAGAAAGTGCGTGAGAAAGAAAGAAAAGAAAGTGAAATGGAGAGAAAAGGAAAGAGAGCTACTGAAAAGAAAAGTCAAGAGAGTGAAGAAAAGAAAGTAACATTATTTTCTGGTAGAGGAGAGATTAAGAGGGCTTTATGTAGTGAGACATCTTTTGTACTCTTGTATAAGGATGTTTATCTAACCCTTAGTGACCTTGATGAATCTCTTCCTTTTAGTGTTTTGAGTTTGTTGCAAGAATATAAAGACTTGTTTCCGGAAGAGGTACCGGATGGATTGCCTCCCATAAGAGGCATTGAACACAGGATTGATTTTATTCCTGGAGCATCTCTTTCTAACCGACCTGCTTATAGGGCAAATCCAGAAGAGACTAAGGAAATTCAGAGACAAGTGGAAGAACTCATGAAAAAGGGGTTTGTGCGAGAGAGCCTTAGTCCATGTGCTGTTCCGATAATACTTGTGCCCAAGAAGGATGGCAAATGGAGGATGTGTGTGGACTGCCGAGCTATTAACAAAATCACAGTTAAGTATAGATATCCCATTCCTAGACTTGATGACATGCTTGATGAGTTGCATGGTGCTTGCTTGTTTTCAAAAATAGATCTTAGAAGTGGTTATCATCAAATTAGGATGCAAGAGGGTGATGAGTGGAAGACTGCATTTAAGACTAAGTTTGGTTTGTATGAATGGCTTGTTATGCCCTTCGGCTTAACTAATGCTCCTAGTACATTCATGAGCTTAATGAATCATGTGTTTCGCCCGTACATAGGAAAGTTTGTTGTTGTGTATTTTGATGACATTCTTGTGTTTTCTAAAAATCTAGAAGAGCATGTTAAGCATTTGCAGTCTATGTTTATTATTTTGAGAGAAAATAAACTCTTTGAAAATTTAGAGAAATGCTCTTTCTGCTTGGATTCTGTTGTTTTCCTTGGTTTTATTGTAGGTACTGATGGCCTCCGGGTGGATGAAGAGAAGGTGAAGGCAATTCGGGAGTGGCCAACACCTAAGAATGCTAGTGAGGTGAGGAGTTTCCACGGACTTGCAAGTTTCTACCGACGTTTTGTAAAGGACTTCTCAACCCTTGCTGCACCTTTAAATGAGCTGGTAAAAAAAATGTTGTCTTTAAATGGGGTGAGGCACAAGAGGCGGCTTTTAACACTTTGAAAGATAAATTGACCAATGCCCCTCTACTTATTCTTCTTGATTTCTCTAAAGTTTTTGAAGTTGAATGTGATGCCTCTGGAATTGGTATTGGTGCTGTTTTGATGCAAGAGTCTAAACCTATTGCTTACTTTAGTGAAAAGCTTAGTGGTGCTTGTTTGAATTATTCAACTTATGACAAGGAATTGTATGCTTTAAAAAGAGCTCTGGAACATTGGCAACATTATTTATGGTCTAAGGAATTTGTTTTGCATTCTGATCATAAGAGTCTTCAATACCTAAAGACCCAAGATAAGTTGAATAAGAGGCATGCTGTGTGGCTTGAATTCATTGAGTCATTTCCTTATGTACTTAAACATAAAAAGGGGAAAGAAAATGTTGTGGCTGATGCTTTGTCTAGGAGGTATAGTCTCATTACATCTATGCAAGCTAGGTTAATTGGTTTTGAATCTTTCAAAAGCATGTATGAATGTGATGCTGATTTTGCTGAAACTTGGAAGTTGTGTGAAAAACATGGTGCTCATGATTTCTTTAGATTTGATGGTTTCTTGTTTAAAGGAAATAAATTGTGTGTGCTTGTTTGTTCTATGCGTGAGCTTTTGGTTAAAGAATCTCATGGGGGTGGTTTGATGGGACACTTTGGGATAGAAAAGACTTTATCCATGTTGAAGGAACATTTTTATTGGCCTCATATGCGTAGGGATGTGATTGCTATATGTAAAAGGTGCATTGCATGTAAGCACGCTAAATCTAAGATGCAACCACATGGTTTGTATACTCCTTTACCTGTTCCTTCTCATCATTGGGTAGATATTTCAATGGATTTTGTGCTTGGATTGCCTAGAACATCTAGTGGAAAGGATAACATATTTGTTGTTGTTGATCGATTTAGTAAAATGGCTCATTTCATTGCTTGCTCACAAACAAATGATGCTGTCCATATTTCTGATTTGTTTTTCAAGGAAATTGTTAGATTGCATGGTTTGCCCCGATCTATTATGATTTTGTGCTTGGATTGCCTAGAACATCTAGTGGAAAGGATAGCATATTTGTTGTTGTTGATCGATTTAGTAAAATGGCTCATTTCATTGCTTGCTCAAAAACAAATGATGCTGTCCATATTTCTGATTTGTTTTTCAAGGAAATTGTTAGATTGCATGGTTTGCCCCGATCTATTGTGAGTGACCGTGATGTTAAATTTGTTAGTCACTTTTGGAAAACTTTGTGGGCTAAGCTGGGTACAAAGCTTGTGTTTTCTACAGTTGCACATCCTCAAACGGATGGACAAACCGAAGTGGTGAATCGAACACTTTCTTCCTTATTGCGTGTTGTAATTCAAAAAAATTTAAAGAATTGGGAAAAGTGTTTGCCTCACATTGAGTTTGCCTATAATCGTGCCTTGCATTCTACAACTGAGTTATCTCCTTTTGAGATTGTATATGGTTTTAATCCTTTGACTCCCTTAGATCTACTTCCTTTGCCTTGTAATGAGTTTGCTAACCTTGAAGGTGCAAAGAAAGCTAAGTTTGTGCAGGATCTTCATGCTAAGGTTAAGGCGAACATTGAGCGCAAGAATGAGCAATATGCTTAACATGCTAATAAAGGCCGAAGGAAGGTTATCTTTGAACCAGGAGATTGGGTGTGGGTTCATTTGAGGAAAGAAAGGTTTCCTGAACAAAGGAAGTCCAAATTACACCCAAGAGGCGATGGTCCTTTCCAAGTGTTGGAAAGAATAAATGATAATGCATATAAAATTGATTTACCTAGTTCTTATGGGAATGTAAGCGCAACTTTCAATGTGGCTGACCTTTCTCTTTTTGATATTGTAGATTCGGGGACGAATCCTTTTCAGGAGGGAGGGAATGATGGAGGTGAGATAGGAGATTTGAAGAAGCTTGAACAAAATCAAGAGCTTGGAAACAAAAGGGCTGGACGTGACTCTAAAAGATGGCCAACTAAAGATCCATTGCAAGGTATGGGAGGCCCATGCACAAGATCAAGAGCCAAAGCTATGAAGGAGGCCTTGAATGGAGTGATCCAAAAACTAATAGACTTGGAGCCCATAGTCTTAGCTGAATATGAAGCCCAAAAGGAACAAATTGGCATAAAGATTATTTCATTCCTACAAGATGCTAGACCAAACCCAAAGGGAACCTAATTGAAGGAGTCTACCCATTTTCCACAAAATCAGTCATTTTCCACAAAATTTTCTTAGTTTTATTTTGTTTTAATTTGATTGTTGCTGTTTCAAATTTTTAGGCACCATTCTTGGTGAATTTGTTTAGATTTAAATTTCTTTTATGTAACCTAGGAATTATTCTGTTTAGGGTTTTATTTTTCAAATGCCTATATAAGGCCCACTTGTACTCCAAGAATGGCATATTGAATGAATTATCTTTTCAGAATTATTTCTGATTTGTGAGGTTTCTCTTGTGGCCTTTGTGTGCTGGAGAAAATCTTTGACTTATCAAAGGAGTGGTTTCCTTTGTGGCGTCCCGGATTAGGGTTCTAAGAGACGGGTTCTCTTAGGGCTCAATTCCATTGACCAACATCTCTTCTTCTTCTTCTTCTTCTTTGTTCTTTGTTCTTTGTTGCTTATTGTCCATATTATTTGTTCTTGTGTTGCTTGCCAAAATTCGATCACTGATCCGTGTTATTTGGGTTTCCTAGAACGGGTTTCTACAGAGTCTCACATCATCAAGAGTGAGATTCAAAGAAT
This sequence comes from Erythrophleum ivorense, assembly GCA_026724425.1. NCBI lineage: Eukaryota > Viridiplantae > Streptophyta > Magnoliopsida > Fabales > Fabaceae > Erythrophleum > Erythrophleum ivorense. The sequence goes on along the minus strand of JAIUCV010000005.1, from coordinate 28,654,010 downwards.
CCTAATAGTTCTTTCACCTTTCAAGTAAACATACATGGCATATAATCATGTCAAAGAATACAAGTATGCACCAAACATTTTCAAGAATCATTCAAACCATATTTTCCATGTTATATAAACATATCAAAGTCAAGAGTAAGCTCTAGGGACTTTTGGTCTAGCCTCATCCTATTATTTAGGACTTTTGGATTAGTCTCACTCAATTTCTAGAGACTTATTCTTAAGACTTTTGGTCTTGTCTCGCCCATTGTTAGGGATTTTTGGCATAACCTCACCCATAAAGAGCAATTTCATAATCAAAATGCAATTCAAGAAGCATATTATGCCATAGCATCAAACTAATAGTTATAGATATGTCTCATGATTCAAACACATATACAAGCATTCAATGACAATCAAACAACCAAGAAATACATACAAGAAAGGATGGAAAGCTACCTTGGTTCAAGAAGCACAATTTTCTTCCTTGAATTCTACCTTTTCTTTTTGGCCTTACATCCACATCTAGGAGAAGCTTATTTTGCTTGGCCTAGACACATCAAACAAGACACAAACACATCAATGGAACCATTTCTAGTTTCACATAAACTCTGCACAAGCTATTTTTAGTTTATGCCATGGGTATGGTTCCATACAAGATCATAATGAAGAAACTCACACAAGGCATGATCTTGGTTCTAATTTTTCACTCAATCTGAGTCACATAATTTCATTCAAACTCATTAAAGTCATCACAAACTTAATTCAAGGAGATTAAAACCAAGTTGCTTCTTTATGCATAATGAAATCTAAAACTTTTAATTTTCAAATTATGATCTTTAAATGTAAACCAATGGTTCCTTTGGTGTCTATTATTCATTTCTAGGTCATTTGTATCCTTAGAATTAAAGAAAACTCTCCTTAGGTTCATGAACTCCTTCTTGGCCGAGACACACACTAAGGTAAAGAGCCCATGGAGTTTTCTTGGTTTTCCTAGGGAATTTTGCATCCATAAAGCTTCCTAGATGTCTTGAGAACTTAAACATGGTTTTACACCATCTAAATAATCACTAGAAAGATCCATAAATCTCTAGGTGCAACAAAAACCCTAATTACCATAACTTAATTTTTAAAGTTTTTTTTTAATTTCAATTGCATATTCTTATTCCTTATACTCCAAAATCCCATTTCTTATCAACTTTAGATCAAAATAAAGTCCTTAACATATCATCCCTAATCTGGCTAAAATGAAGAAGACACGAAGGAGCTAAGAAGAAGCACTTTAAACCATGCTTTCTTACCTTGTTTCCAAGCTTTTCAAGAACACTTTCTTATGCTTCAAAGCTTCCTTTCAAACTCTCCCTCTTCTATATTGAACCAATCACAAGAAATGTCTAAAAAAATCATCAAAACCATAGGAAGATAGAAGAGAAGGAGGAGAAGAAGTTTAGTGAAAGGAGAAGTATGAAAAAGAGACAATTTCTTACACTTTTCAAGCTTGGTTTCCTTCCCCTTTGCTCCCTCTTTGGTGAGCTACCTTCAGCTGGTTTAGTTTCTATTTTGGAGTGAAAATGAGTCAAGAAAATGGAGAAGAAGGGGACATGATATGATATATAAAGATAGAGGCTCACTTATGACAATTTCTAAATTCCAACTATATCCCTAAATTTTAGTTTCTCCATTTAAACTCATTTCACATTCTTTTTTAGAACCTTTGTTCCATCATAAAATTTAGGTCCTCTAATTCATAAAATGCCTTTAGTTTCATCCAAATTGGAATTAAAAACCTATCAAACGATTTGGTCAAAGTTTTGATCAACTAATACTTTAAATTACAAATCGAAAGAGTTTTGACCATTCCAAGGGTTCTTATAGTTTTTAGGGCCTTTGAGAATCTTGGAAAACTCAATTTATCCATTAAAAGATCTCCCCTTTGAGTTTTCTAAGAGTTGCCTAAAATTACAAAAATGCCACTGGCTTCTGTAACTCTCCATTTGGCTGTTTTGGCTCTAACTCCAGGCTAACCTTAGGCTCTAATCCACATTTTAGATACTCCAATTAATGTTCTAATCCCATTTAGACTTAATTTGCCTTGCTCTAAGGTGTTTTCTTTTCAATTCATTGAGTTTAGTTCAATTCTAGATTACTGGACATTACAATTTCTGCATTCCCTTTAGGTGCACTTTTCAGGTGGCTTTTATACCATACATTATGTTCTTTTTAAACTTATTTGGTGCCCTAATTCATGAAATTCCTTTAAGATTTAACTCCCTTCAAGTTATCATTCATCTAGGATTTAGATTAGAGATTTCAGTAAACATAGATCCTAAGTAAACTTATGCCTCTAAAATTCATAATTCAAACTACAAATTCCACATTTACTCTTTATTAGTCATTAGCACTATTCATTTGGTATTTTAACTTTTGATATATTTAGAATTCATCAAGTAACCTTGAGCTCAAGGGGTAACTTCCAAAATTCAACTTTAGACTTTAAAATCTCATCATATATAATATATATGACCCTACTAGGACTCATTAGAGTCATTACAAGCTTGCTCATACAAGCCTAAGACTAAATGGTCTCATATTGCCCTTTCTTGAACTCTAAAATTCAACTTTTATAGTGTGACTTATAAATTCAATCCAATACTTCTATTAGTATTCTTATATCATTTTAAGACTATCCATATCCTTAGAATCAATTAAAAAACTTCCTAGAGCCCTTAAACACTCCATGGTCGAATAGATGCTCTTGAAACCCTAACATGAAGATCTTGTAGATTTATTCACTTTTAGGCTTAGATTCTTATTTCTTGCATCATAAAACATCTAAATACATCTTATATGGATCACAATATCTAAATTTTAGCCCTTTCTTTGCTTAGGCCAAATTTCTACTCATATGGCTCTTTTTTTTTCATGAATCAATGCAAATCAATGGTAGATATGAAATCCTCATGGCCTAAAACCTTTGAATACACCAATATTACATAAAGAAACATCCCTTCCTCACATTTTCTCTCATGGGCAAAACTTTGAAGGCCAAGAAACTCAAGATTTTTTAAGTGTTTCAATGGAAACTTACCTTAATGTAGAACACTCTTGGCATAGAATAATTTTCATCGAATTGTTTTTGGAAATGAGCTCTTTTTTATGTGGGGTCAGGTCCAAATTTCACCTTTTTATGAAAATAAAACCCCCATTAGATAGCCTTCAGAGAGTATATTAATCTTTCTAACTGATGTGAGATGAACTAGGGTTGTTTATTTACCTAAAATGAAGGCTCTTTCCTTTCTCAATCCTTCCAATCTAAGATGCCATTAATGGATTCCAAAGGCTAAAAGTGGAACATGGTGGAAGATGGTGAGGTGTGGCTTTCCTTATAAGTCACTTTTAAAATATTTCAAAATGACCCTTTTGCCCCTAGTCACAAATTCACTTCACTCAGGATCATTTTTTAGGTTTTTTAAGATATGACTACTCCCTTTACAATTTTGAGTGCTCTTTCACCTAAAGATATTATTTTTAGGGTCTAAATGACTTAAAATAGTGAAAAATGGCTTCGCTTATGGTTATTGTAACACCCGGTAAATTGTACAATAGCTGAAACGGGCCGGTTTGAAAAGCAAGTCCCCTGAGATGAGTGATTCAAGGCTAAACAAAATTTGAATAAAATTTTAAATAATAGAAAATGAGGATTTGAGCCTTGAGTTGCCCAAAAACTAAGGTCGGAGTGATTCGAAAAATTTGCCGAAAGGCCAGTGGCATTTTCGTAAATAAGTGTAATTTTAGAAAAACACCTAGGAGGTCTTTTTAAATAGAAATTTTGAGTTGCCCAGGGTTCTCAGAGGCCCCAAAAACCATGGGAAGCCCCGGGACTGGTAAAGCCCCTCCGGTGTACTCTTTCCGACGTCGGTTGACCTAAACTTTGACCGGTTCGTTCGGGAAGGTTTTAGCTCCAATTTGAGTGATTCCAAAGGCATTTTATTAAATTGGGAATCTTAATTTTATGATGGAAAAGACGGTTCTCAAAAAGGAGCTAAAACGAAGCCAAATCGGAAATGCCATTATGGAAGGGCAAAAATGGAAACAAAGTGCACAAAAGAAGCTTCCAAACTCCCTTTTTAAGCCACGTTCAGCTCCCCTCTCTCTAAACCGACTTTCTTCTGTCCAAAACTCAGAAATGGAGCTGCTGTCTTAGGCACACAAAGGGAGGAAATTTTGGAGGAAGAAAAGCCAAAGAAAAGGTGAGAAAGTGTAAGGTTTTCATGTTCTTTCCTCTTGAAACTTCATCCTCCCCTTGTTGCTTCATCTTTCCATGGTTTTAATGTATTTTTTGGTGCTGATTTGGGTCCAGATCAGAGGAGTGAAATTCAGAATTTAAGGAGGAGAAAGAGGGAAGAGGAAGGGCTCTTAAAGGAAGCTTGATTGCAAGGTAGTTTCTCTCCCTTTGTTGCTTCTTTTTCTCCTTCTCCTCTTCCATGGTAGGATGTCTCAACCAGAACCATGAAGAGGGAAGAGTTTCTGTTTTATAATCCAAAAGAATCCATCAAACTAAGGCATGGGAAGATGGATTATACCAAAGAAATGCATGAAAAACTAGTAAAACTCAAGTTGGAAAAGTGTAGGGTGCTTGAACATAAGTTAAAATCTGGGTTGATTCAAGACTTCCCCATCATATGTGAGTGTTTGTTTGAGTTTCTTAGACTCCTAGGGAGCCTCCCAAGTGCCCCATCCATTAAGGAAAAATCCCAAACTCCATGGGTTTTTAATGGAAGCATAACTAGGTCAAGACCCTTAGAGATAGCTAGGGAGGATTTTAAATGGTTCCAAGCTTGATTTGGGACTTTATATGATAAAAGAAGATAGGAGAAACCCTTGGAAAAAATTTAGAAGCCTTAGGTTGAGAGATGAGGCAATGGCTTCCATAATGTAACCTTATGAAGCAACATGAACCTAGGTTTGTGAAAGTGAGTGTGTGATGGCTTCAAGGACCTTAAATGAGGTCAAGAGGTCTAAATATGGCAAGAGAATGGAACCAAGAACGTTAATTATGGTAGTTGCTTCATTAGGCCTTTAATGGAACCATATTGTGACAAATAGACCAAAGTGTAGTCTTAAGAGTGAGTTGGATGTCATAATTTGTTCCAAGAGTATAATTTAGTGTTGTTTATTGTGAATAGGCCAAAGAAATCCAACCCCACCTTCTTGTGTTTGTGGAACCAAAAAGGAGAAGAAACAAGTAAAGTAAAGCTTGAATTTGCACCAAGGTAGCTCTCCACCTTTTCTTATTGCATTTTCTTGTTGCATATGGTGTCATTGTGTGCTTGTGTGTATGTTTATATGTTTGAGACATGCCACTTGATACTATGTTGCTATTTTGGTACCAATATGCTTTCTTGAATGTCTTTGAATGATGGAAATGGCTCATAAGGGTGAGGTAGTGCCAAAAGTCCCTTAATGTGGGTGAGGAGATGCCAAAAGTCTCATGGCACAGGTGAGACAAGGCCAAAAGTCCCTTGGATGGGAGAGGCTAAGTCAAAAGTCCCAAGAACCAAGAGTGAGGCAATCCAAAAGTCCTAGAAATGGGATGAGGCCAACCCAAAAGTCCCTAGAGCTCATTCTTATTCTTGACATGTGTTTGTGACATAAAGTGGAAATTGAATGCTTCATTGATTGAGTAGTTGCATACTTGTACCCTTGACATGTTATATGCCTTGAAAATGTGATTGAATAGGTGTATGAGCTATTGAGATTCAATGAATCTCACCCCCTCCTTTCTCTCATCTCATATGATCTAGGTGGAGTTCAAGACCCAAAGGATGGAAGCCAAGGAGCTTAAATCTCCATCTCTTGGCAAACCTTTATATTTTGATATACTATGAAGACTAGAATGTAAAAGTAGATATGTAAATGTTATTTTTGAGCCATGACACTTTAAACAAGTGTAAAACTATGTAAAGTTGGTGTATGTATCAAGAATAGAGTCTAATGAGTAGAATTATGTATTTTGACCACTCGGGAGCCCATTTGTGTATGTATGTTTATGGAAGTGGCATGGTGAATTTGAGTTGCATGAGAGTTCAGACCTTATGAGGGACTTATTTATGCTATATTTATGCTTTCTAAGTTGCTCAAATATGTGTGGAACCATGAATGGCTCATTTGAACCAAAGTTGCCTCTTGTTGGGACCAAAATTGCCATAAGCTTGAGCTATGGTAAAATCTGACCAAATGACCTCTTCTTGACTTGGAATTTTGTATGCAAGTAGATCTTGCCTAGAGATTTTTTGGAAGCCAAAGATCAGATCATTTGGAGGTCTGTGGAATTTTCTATGATTTTTCAAAGTTGGTATCAGAATTTCGGATTTGCACTGGTACTGTTCATTTGATCAGTTTTGGAATTGTGTCATCCGAGGGGCAAACATGGTCCAATGGCTACGAAATTTTATATCTAGAAACTAGGTAATCACAGTGACTTGTAGCAACTGGAAGCACCTCAATTGGAGGTCGGAGCTGAGAGATATGAATTTTTGAATTTCTGGGACAGTAGCAGTAGCTCAGCACGACCTGAGTCACTGTTCCATTGAATTTGGGTAGCTAAGCGTGATTCCTCTGATCTAAGTCTATTTTTACCATAAATTTAACGTTCATAGTTTTCCAAATTGGTGTTATTTGCATGGATTTGATTTTTGTGGAATTAATTGGACATTTTCAAAGTTCATAGCAGACACTTGTATCAGCACCAGTAGCTGTCCGAACCTTAACCCCTTTTCGCGTGTCAAACGTTTTCTGTGTTATGTTTCATGGCCTGGGCATATTTTTAGAATAAATTAGACATGTGTAGATTTCTAGAATGGCCAGGAATGAACGATTTCAATTTTTCTAGAATTAGTTACGAATTTTGAAACTTCCTATCAGTAAACTGAACCAGTGGCCCAGACAGCAGCAACCCCAGTGGCCTTTCGGATGTCAAATGTTTTCCCCTTAATGATTCATGGGCTGAAACTATTTTTATCATGGGGTAGACATCCATAGATTTCTGTAATGGTAAAATTTGTTGGATTTCGAATTTTGTGGATTTAGTTATGAATTTCCGAAGTTGTGACAGAAAAACTGAAATTCTGGCCGAAAATAAGAGTGTGAATTTGATGTTCCCCTTTGAGTTCCACAAGTTATGGGCCAACTTTGGTTATGCAAATGAGTTGTATGTATGTAATTAAATATGAGAACGTGTTGTATGAGCTCATATGGTCCGTGTGACACCGAATGAAATTTTTATATGTGACGTAACGCGAAATAAGGCATTATTCTATTGTCATTTGCCATTCCCTTTGTTCAATTGATCATGTGACTTAGAAATGATCGGAAACATGCTAGAAATGTATGGTGTTACAGTTATAGCATTGTCTTGTTTTACACACTGTAAGGGTTTAACTAATTTTGATAGTCCCTATGGTTTTCATATCCTCTAGAAGCTTTAGTGAGTTTACTTTGGCTTTTAAAAACCTTTTCTTTGGTTCCCAAAAATTTACTCAAAATTATGATTATGCCATTAATATGTTACTTTTACTCTATTTAGTCACTTCGGCTCCATTTTTGCACTATAATTGATTTTGTAACCCCATTTCTTGATATTCTAATTAATATTATGTCCTTATGTGACCTTAATTTTTTTTACTTTAGGATTTTCTTTTATTAACATACCCGTTTCAGTTTAGTTAAAAAGTCAGATGTTACATAAGAGAAAAAGAAAAATGGAGTAAGAGAAAAATTAGAGAGAGGAGATTTGGCAGAAAGATAGGAATAGACATGACCTCTCATACTTGATATGGTTTTTGGTCTACTTGAATTAAGCTTGGTGTAACGCCTGGTAAATTGTACAATCGTTGGAACGGGCCGGTTTGAAAAGCAAGTCCCCTGAGATGAGTGATTCAAGGTCAAATAAAATTTGAATAAAATTTTAAATAATAGAAAACGAGGATTTGAGCCTTGAGTTGCCCAAAAACAAGGGTCGGAGTGATTCGAAAAATTTGCCGAAAGGCCAGTGGCATTCTCGTAAATAAGTGCAATTTTAGAAAAACACCTAGGAGGGCTTTTTAAATAGAAATTTTGAGTTGCCCAGGGTTCTCAGAGGCCCCAAAAACCATGGGAAGCCCCAGGACTGGTAAAGCCCCTCCGATGTACTCTTTCCGACGTCGGTTGACCTAAACTTTGACCGGTTCGTTCGGAAAGGTTTTAGCTCCAATTTGAGTGATTCCAAAGGCATTTTATTAAATTGGGAATCTTAATTTTATGATGGAAAAGACGGTTCTCAAAAAGGAGCTAAAACGAAGCCAAACCGGAAATGCCATTATGGAAGGGCAAAAATGGAAACAAAGTGCACAAAAGAAGCTTCCAAACTCCCTTTTTAAGCCACGTTCAGCTCCCCCTTCTCTAAACCGACTTTCCTCTGCCCAAAACTCAGAAATGGAGCTGCTGTCTTAGGCACACAAAGGGAGGAAATTTTGGAGGAAGAAAAGCCAAAGAAAAGGTGAGAAAGTGTAAGGTTTTCATGCTCTTTCCTCTTGAAACCTCATCCTCCCCTTCTTGCTTCATCTCTCCATGGTTTTAATGTATTTTTTGGTGCTGATTTGGGTCCAGATCAGAGGAGGGAAATTTGAAATTCAAGGAGGAGAAAGAGGGAAGAGGAAGGGCTCTTGAAGGGAGCTTGATTGCAAGGTAGTTTCTCTCCCTTTGTTGCTTCTTTTTCTCCTTCTCCTCTTCCATGGTAGGATGTCTCAACCAGAACCATGAAGAGGGAAGAGTTTCTGTTTTATAATCCAAAAGAATCCATCAAACTAAGGCATGGGAAGATGGATTATACCAAAGAATTGCATGAAAAACTAGTAAAACTCAAATTGGAAAAGTGTAGGGTGCTTGAACATAAATTAAAATCTGGGTTGATTCAAGACTTCCCCATCATATGTGAGTGTTTGTTTGAGTTTCTTAGACTCCTAGGGGGCCTCCCAAGTGCCCTATCCATTAAGGAAAAATCCCAAACTCCATGGGGTTTTAATGGAAGCATAACTAGGTCAAGACCCTTAGAGATAGCTAGGGAGTATTTTAAATAGTTCCAAGCTTGATTTGGGACTTTATATGATAAAAGAAGATAGGAGAAACCCTTGGAAAAAAATTTAGAAGCCTTAGGTTGGGAGATGAGGCAATGGCTTCCATAATGTAACCTTATGAAGCAACATGGACCTAGGTTTGTGAAAGTGAGTGTGTGATGGCTTCAAGGACCTTAAATGAGGTCAAGAGGTCTAAATATGGCAAGAGAATGGAACCAATAATGTTAATGATGGTAGTTGCTTCATTAGGTCCTTAATGAAACCATATTGTGACAAATAGACCAAAGTGTAGTCTTAAGAGTGAGTTGGATGTCATAATTTGTTCCAAGAGTATAATTTAGTGTTGTTTATTATGAATAGGCCAAAGAAATCCAACCCCACCTTCTTGTGTTTGTGGAACCAAAAAGGAGAAGAAACAAGCAAAGTAAAGCTTGAATTTGCATCAAGGTAGCTCTCCGCCTTTTCTTATTGCATTTTCTTGTTGCATATGGTGTCATTGTGTGCTTGTGTGTATGTTTATATGTTTGAGACATGCCACTTGATGCTATGTTGCTATTTTGGTACCAATATGCTTTCTTGAATGTCTTTGAATGATGGAAATGGCTCATAAGGGTGAGGTAGTGCCAAAAGTCCCTTAATGTGGGTGAGGAGATGCCAAAAGTCTCATGGCACGGGTGAGACAAGGCCAAAAGTCCCTTGGATGGGTGAGGCTAAGTCAAAAGTCCCAAGAACCAAGAGTGAGGCAATCCAAAAGTCCTAGAAATGGGGTGAGGCCAACCCAAAAGTCCCTAGAGCTCATTCTTATTCTTGACATGTGTTTGTGACATAAAAATGTGGAAATTGAATGCTTCATTGATTGAGTAGTTGCATACTTGTACCCTTGACATGTTATATGCCTTGAAAATGTGATTGAATAGGTGTATGAGCTATTGAGATTCAATGAATCTCACCCCCTCCTTTCTCTCATCTCATATGATCTAGGTGGAGTTCAAGACCCAAAGGATGGAAGCCAAGGAGCTTAAATCTCCATCTCTTGGCAAACCTTTATATTTTGATATACTATGAAGACTAGAATGTAAAAGTAGATATGTAAATGTTATTTTTGAGCCATGACACTTTAAACAAGTGTAAAACTATGTAAAGTTGGTGTATGTATCAAGAATAGAGTCTAATGAGTAGAATTATGTATTTTGACCACTCGGGAGCCCATTTGTGTATGTATGTTTATGGAAGTGGCATGGTGAATTTGAGTTGCATGAGAGTTCAGACCTTATGAGGGACTTATTTATGCTATATTTATGCTTTCTAAGTTGCTCAAATATGTGTGGAACCATGAATGGCTCATTTGAACCAAAGTTGCCTCTTGTTGGGACCAAAATTGCCATAAGCTTGAGCTATGGTAAAATCTGACCAAATGACCTCTTCTTGACTTGGAATTTTGTATGCAAGTAGATCTTGCCTAGAGATTTTTTGGAAGCCAAAGATCAGATCATTTGGAGGTCTGTGGAATTTTCTATGATTTTTCAAAGTTGGTATCAGAATTTCGGATTTGCACTGGTACTGTTCATTTGATCAGTTTTGGAATTGTGTCATCCGAGGGGCAAACATGGTCCAATGGCTACGAAATTTTATAGCTAGAAACTAGGTAATCACAGTGACTTGTAGCAACTGGAAGCACCTCAATTGGAGGTCGGAGCTGAGAGATATGAATTTTTGAATTTCTGGGACAGTAGCAGTAGCTCAGCACGACCTGAGTCACTGTTCCATTGAATTTGGGTAGCTAAGCGTGATTCCTCTGGTCTGACCATAAATTTAACGTTCATAGCTTTCCAAATTGATATTATTTGCATGGATTGGATTTTTGTAAAATTAATTGGACATTTTCAAAGTTCATAGCAGACACTTGTATCAGCACCAGTAGCTGTCTAAACCTTAACCCCTTTTCGCGTGTCAAACGTTTTCTGTGTTGTGTTTCATGGCCTGGACATATTTTTAGAATAAATTAGACATGTGTAGCTTTCTAGAATGGCCAAGAATGAACAATTTCAATTTTTCTAGAATTAGTTACAAATTTTGAAACTTCCTATCAGTAAACTGAACCAGGGGCCCAGATAGCAGCAACCCCAGTGGCTTTTCGGATGTCAAATGCTCTCCCCTTAATGTTTCATGAGCTGAAACTATTTTTATCATGGGGTAGATATCCAGAGCTTTCTGAAATGGTAAAATTTGTTGGATTTCGAATTTTTTGGATTTAGTTATGAATTTCCGAAGTTGTGACAGAAAAACTGGCCGAAAATAAGAGTGTGAATTTGATGGTCCCCTTTGAGTTCCACGAGTTGTGGGCCAACTTTGGTTATGCAAATGAGTTGTATGTATGTAATTAAATATGAGAACGTATTGTATGAGCTCATATGGTCCGTGTGACACCGAATAGAATTTTTATACGCGACGTAACGCGAAATAAGCCATTATTTAATGTCATTTTCCATTCCCTTTTGTTCAATTGATCATGCGAGACTTAGAAATGATCGGAAGCATGCTAGAAATATATGGTGTTACACTTGGTATCTTAAGCATAGGTAAGATTCTTTCAATTTATTTTTCTTTCTCCATAGCTAGGTTTTGAAGTTGAATAATCTAATCAATCCTTCATCTCATGGATTATGTGCATGTTGATTTTGAGATCATTCCTTAGTGAATAATGGTTAAGATGCTAAATATTGACCTGCATAATTGAAACCTTCCTCTTGTAATATATTCAGTTAGACACTCCATGTTTTAGGTTACTGTTTATCCTTAATTTAAACTTGCTTGTTCCTTGCTGCATATTTTGAATTTTCTATAACATTTTGCATCTCATATATTGTGCCCATGCCAAACTTATGGACTTTATATGACATTCAGCATCTTGTATACTTTTGAATTGGTTATGTTTAATAATGTTTGGCTATGTCAATTTGTGAAAGCATTAGGATGCAAATTGCTTCAGGCATGAATTGAAAGGATTGTGAGCTATAATGTGTGCTCACATGCAAAAAGTGAAACATGATTATAATAAATTGAGTGGATAATTTACTTTCACTTTTTAATAAATTAGTTAAATGTTTTAAAAAAAGAAGAGAAAAACACAAAAATCTTATTTCTACCAAACTTAACAAAATCAATAAAAGAGAAAATTGAAGAGAGTAAGAAGATGGAATTAATTTGTTTTTATAAATTAAAGCACACCAACCAATATGAAAATTCAATTTATTTATGAAACTAAAATATTTTTATTTTACTCTTTTCATAAAATAAAATAAAAATGAAAGTTACCAATCTAATGACACACGTTTATACCCTTATTTGAATTATGTGAGCTTTGATCCTTTCATCGAGTATGTAACCCTGGATCTCATTCCTAGGTTAAGTCTGTTTCTTTGCAAATATTTTATTTTCTCCATTATTGTATGTGACAACCCTACCTTCTAATCACTGTAATTATGGTTAAATGTCGATTAATAATTAATTATCAAGGTTTGAGTGGTTACAATCTATCACATTGTGAAAATATAAGAAAAATTTAAACCTTGATGTTAGGGTCATCACCATACCACCACACAAATCAAAATTTGCATAAAAAACATCCTACTACCATAAAGGGTTTATTATACAACCATTCATCAGTTTCAATACCCAATAACCTTCCACAAGTGTTCCTATATTGTCTCTTAATTTCACAAATCTCGCCGCGGCCAACCTATGTGGCACCGCGGCAAAAACGCCTCATGGAACTACTATTCTCAACTCCCACAATTCTCGCCTCGGCGCAATATATCTGCGCTGCGGTGAGTTTTTCTTCTGTCCAACCCTTATTTTATTTCCTCGACTCGCGCCGTGGTAGGACATAATGTGCCGCGACGAGTTTTGGTTTTGTTACCCTCCTGGGCAATTTTTTCCACTTCGCGCCGCGGCGAGATTTATCAGGCCGCGGCGCTTCTCGCCACTGTCACTCCCTGGGCCAATTTTTTTTCCTTGCACCGCGGCGAGGTTGGTAATGCCACGGCGCCCTTCGGCTCTGTCTCTCCTTTGGCCGCGGAAAAGCCTTCTTAGCCGTGGCGGAACTCCCTCCTGTGACCATATTACCTAAATTTCACCTTCTACACTCCAAATCTCATCTTAGAAACACTCTAGGCCCACCTACCCTTGTTTTATATGATTCTAATGGTGTTTATCTACCCTATTTACCCATTAATCCGTCCATTACCATTTCAAAACTTAAATACTACTTCTTACTTGTCCAACTAGCTCATATCAGCAAATTCATGAATATATGACAGCAAGAACACATGCATTAGCAGCAATTGACATTCCATGCACATTCCATAGAGATTCCATTCAACAATAGCTTATGTCCATATCCAAGGCATCATATGACTATAATTTCCATATGGTAATCCATATCACAATTTCAACAAAACTACATATATGATACTATAAGTTCATACATTAATGTTCAACTATAATGAGACTTAAATCCATAACAGTTACATTTCAATCAAACAAAACATAAATGCCTACACTTAGCAACATGATTACATGATGATGCTATGTAAACTAATAACAAAATTGCAACTACCCTATTCTACTCAGACCAAGTGTAGCTCCCCACACCCGGCCTCAGCTCATGGATGTTCATCCATTTGCTTACCCTTATCCTTACCCGAGGAACCTTCACCTGAAATATTTATCCCATAAAACAGGGTGAGATATAAATCTCAGTAACCAAGGCAATTCCATTATATATCCAGTTTAATTAGCATATATGCATGAATCAAAATTAATATCAGAATCATATCCATCATATCAGCAAATGAAAAATTAGGCTATCATGATTACTATCCCATACTAGCAATCATATTATCACATGTTAAAGGCCATTAACACCGGGAGAGGCCCGTCCACGGCACCCACTCCCTATTGAGCACAACTGGGGCTTAGTGCATCTGGGTTTGATCATAACCCAGTGTTCGATCAAAGCACATGCACGGGTGGCAGCCACACCACAGCTCCACCATGGACTCACAAGGTCCAATCACAATTCAACAGATAGCCAACCAATTCATTCAGCATTTTCAATCAATCATATACAGCAACATATGAAATTAAATCAAATATATACATGGAATTGATATAAACCCAGTTATCTCACTTGTAGACACTTTGCAATAGCCACCACAAATCCCAAATTCGGATTAGAGTGTCCCTCACCAGAAAACTCAATATTCCACCTAAAATCCTAAGCAAATTCGTACAGAATTAATACCCATTTTATATGTTAGCTATGGGGGTCTCAAATTAACAAATAAAGTATCAAAATAGAGGGTTTAAACTCACCTAATGTTAGCCCTAACCTCAATATACGAATTTCACCAAGAAAATCCCCAAACACTCACATTTCAGATTTTGGGTAGGATGAAAATGCTCCAAATGAAAACTAATCGGGCCAAATTGAAGAGAAAGATGAGGAGATTAAGTTGTATAACTATTACCTTGGCTAAATCTTGCTCTAAATGTGAGAAAATGCAGAATCCTTGCCCCAAACCTTAGCCTCCTCTCCAAGCTCCGAATTTGCTTCTTGAGTTTCAGCAAATGAGAAAGTGGCTGGAGTATTAGGGTTTAAGTTGGGTTTTAGTTGGGTCAAATATGGGTCATGGGTTGCTCCAAGGTCTATCTTCACTTGGGCTTCAAATTTGTGCTTGTTGGGCCAGTTTTTAGAGTGTTGGGCTGCAGAATTTTGTTGGGCCAGTTCTTATACATTAGGTTGCTGAAGTTTAATTAAGTTTGGGCCAAGTTTGAAGGGCTCAAGAATGTGGGTCTGCACAAGGGTTATTGGGCCACTTAGAAGAGTCTATACAAGGTGGATTTTGGACCTCCATCACACTAAATTGGGTTGGGTCTGCACCTAACCCATTGGGCCTCCATTAGCCTTTTATCATGATCTATTAATTTAAGCCTAGATAAGATTTCTATCACAATTAAATCTCAACCCATATTAATTATTCCTAATTAATCTAATCCGTGATTAACACCTTAATTAATTATGGGGTGTTACATTGTAAATATCTTATTTTTCTATTTTTGTAAATATTTTATTTTGTTTTTTATATTGCTTTTGTAGATATTTCTTTTTTTACTTTTATTTTTTTACCTTGTAGATATTTTACCTTATTTTATTTTACCTTATTTGTTCCTTTTCTCATTTTTGCATGTGTTTTAATTAGAGTAATCCAAATAAAATTAAAGCCATATTTGTTTTGCACAATTAATTTAGAATAACTATTTTTAGAAACAGGTGTTGTAGGGTGCGTAACACCTTCCCCTTATTTAATACCTAAATCTAATTAGTGTCTAACTTATCAATTAAATAAAAAGAATTTGGCTAATTAATTTTAAGAATAATCTGAATGACTCTAATATAATGAACTAATTTAAAACTTTTATCTTTATTAAGTTACTAACTCATTAACCATTATAAGTGCAATGTATTTACATAAGTTATTAGAAGTAGTATCAACCCCTAAAACACTTAGAAAGTACAGCTAAACTCTTAGATAACACCCTAAGGAAACCACTCTTGAGATACCATTCAAGGTACAATAAGAAAAGATAAAGAAAACAAGGCAACAAGGAAAAATAGGATAGTGGTTATGACTATAGAAGGTGAGGCTGTAACCTTAGGAGGTCAAGGGCCACAAAATAGAATAGGGGCCATTCATGGCTGCAGCCTCAACTGCTCCAAGTTTTGTCTTGTGAAAAAAATGATGTGCAAATGAGCCATGATGTACTAATACTCAACCTACAGTACAAGATATGATATGGGCCACTCAAATGAATTTAGATAGCATCTCTAATGATGTAGGAATTTAATAAATGATGACTTAGTGTTCACAACTTCCACAAATGACATATTGAAATGAAAAAAACAATGAAAAAGAAGATCCAATGGCAATAACTAATTTTTTTAAAGCAAAACAACCAATTAAACTAACAACTCACTTACACAAATTCATCAATGCTTAACATTTGACTCTAAACCAAGCTTAACAAGTTTCAAATACTAAATGAAAGTTTTTTCACCCCCTTTAAGCCACAAAACATCCACACATTCAAAATATAACCATGGGACTTCCTTAACCAACTATACACTTACTAAGGGCTATCATCCCACTACTCTCAGGCCAACATCATACAAACCAAAAGAGTTATAAACACTAAAGGTCCATCATCACTCTTAAGCTACTATAAAATATACCATAATTAAATGTGAGATCCAAATACAAAAGAGCTAAATATTATTAAAGATTCTAACTATCATTCTCACACGTACAATTACCCAAAAGATAAAATCCTACAGTTGGCTATATCATATCACAAGTTGTAAGTTAGATACAAATTTTACTAAAAGATATAACTAAAGTACAGGCTATCCAAAAGTGAGTCTAGCCTAGTCTAATCAAGCCTTTGGTTGCTTATCCTTGCTTGAGCCTGAACTCTCACCTATAAAATGTCAGCTTGGGTAACATTCAATTTTCGTCAAAACGATAGAAACGAGCTAGATATAAAAGAAAGTCCTATAAAATGAATGAGTTAAGGCCAAATACAATTAGGATAAAATTATAAATAATAGAAAATGAGGATCCAAGGCTTAGGATGTCCAGAAATCAGAGCTGAATTAGCTAAATAAGATCATATGAAAGGTAGTAGTATTTTCATAATTTTAGGCACTTTTTAGAAACTCAAAGGAGGGATCTTTAAATAGAAAATTTGAGTTTCCCAAAGTTCTCAAAGGCCATAAAAATTATAGGAACCCCTAGAATGGTTCAAAACCCTTCAATTTACGTTTTAGAATAGTGATTGACACGAACTTTGACCTTTTTGTTCGAGAAGGTTTTAGATCCAAATTGAGTGATTCCAAAGGCATTTTATAAGTTAGAGAACCTAAATTTCATAGTGAAAAAGATAGTTCTTGAAAAGGAGTTGAAATGAGCATTAAAGGAAGAAACCAAGAATGAAAGACAAAATTGGCATTTTGAAAAAGCTGTAATGAACCCCTTGTTAATATACCTCACGTCCTCCCTTCTCCCTCATTTTAATTGACCTAATTTTTGTCTAAAACTAGGGAAGAGAATAGCAAGAAAGGGTGCACAGGAAGAAGTCAAAAAGGAGAAGAAAAGCTTAGGAAAATGTGAAAAAACCATGGAATTTCTTGCTCCTTCCTTCATTAAATTTGTTCTCTTCCTTTTCCTCTTTCTTCCTATAGTTTTGGTGTGTGATGTAGGACTATTTTGAGACTTTTTCAAAGGGAAGAAGTTAGAATTTTAAGGTGAAGCTTGTAGCAAATGGAAGAGCTCTTAGAAAGGCTAAAAAACAAGGTAAGCTTCATGGCTGTTCTTGCTTCCTTCTCTTTGTTCCTCCATGGATGATTTTCAAACACATAGAGAACACCTAAAAGAGAGTGAATTCTGACCAAGACCAATCATGAAACCTAAGTTTTTGAGTGTGAGAAACAAATATATGCAAAGAAATTCTAAAAAGAAGCATTAGAAAAAAAGTTACCAAAACCTAGGGATTTTGTTGCACCTAGATATATATGAAGCTTCCTAGTGGTAATTTTAGTTGTTTAAGAGTGTGTATGGGTTCTTGAAACACCTAGGAGAAAATTTGTAAAATCCATGGGTCCTCTTCCTTGTGCATAGTCTCTGCCAAGACCACCATGGGAATCTAGGGAGTATTTTAAATTTTCCTAAGGCTAAAAAAAGACTAAATATGATGGAAAAACATCAAAGAAAGCCTTGAAATAAATTTAGAAACCTTGGTTTGTGAGATGAAGGTGTAGACTCTATAATGAGACATAAAGAAGTAACTTGTATCTAGGCTCTTGGGAATGAAATTGTGATGACTCCAAGGATTCTAAATGGAGTCAAGAGACCTAGATAGAAGGAGAAAATGAAGCCAAGATCATAACTTCTATTAGTTGCTTCATTAGGTCTTATATGGAACCATAATAAAGCCATATGAGAAAATAGCCTTACATTCTGTGTGATGCTAGAGCTTGCTTCAATGATGTAATTGTATCCAATTTGACGTGTAACACCTCAAAATTAATTAAGGATAATCATAATTAAATAGAGATTAATATAGGTTCAATTAGGAAATTACTTAAGAGAGGTGAATATTAATTTAAGCCTTATGGTTAATTTAATTATGCTTTGGGCTAAGTGTAAAAACCTAATCTTAGCCTTAGGGAGATCCCATTTCATTTTCTTAGAAGCCTAATGTTTACCTTGTGCAAGCCCAACTCACATTTAACCCATTTAACACCTAAACCTTGGCCTAACCTAACCAAAACTCAGAACCCACTTGGAATTTGGCCTTTGGGTCAGCCCACAACACAACTTAAACTCATCTAAACCCTAAATACACTTAGCCTTCTCCCCATTCTACAGAAGAAACACAAGAGGCAAAGCAAAATTCGGAGGTCTTGGAGAGAAGCTAGGGTTCTTGGCATAAATCCATCATTTTCCACTTCTAGATTCAAAATTAGTCAAGGTAATAGTTATATAACTTAATCCTCTCCTGTTTCTCTTCAATTTGATTTTCAATTAATTTTTTGTTTGGAGAATTTCACCTACACCCAAAAATATGAAACTTGTTGTTTGATGTTTCCATAGTGAAATTTTGGAGGTTGGAGCTAGAGGTATTGTTAGGTAAGTATAAACTCTTCATTTTATTACTTTTTCTGCTTGTTAGAGACCCCCATGGTTAATTTATAGTATGGGTATTAATTTTGTGTGAATTTGCATAGAGTTTGAGGTAATATTTTGAAGTTTCTAGTATGGGAATAATTAAATCCGAATTTGGTTCTTGTAAAAGTTAGGTAAGTATCTTCTAAGTAGTCCTTTGTAGTTTAACTCATTGAGTAATGGGTTTACTGATATAAATGATGGTTAGAGATAGTAATGGTTTGGTTTTGTATCCATAGGCTGAAGTAGTATTTTATTGGCTCTTAAAGAATTGTCTATAAGTGAGGTAACTGGGGTTAATATTAAATTCCATGCATATGTCTACTTTAATTTTATATCTACTGTATATGAATGATTTTGAAATTCATAATGAATGGTAGGCTATCTGATATATTGTGTTTAGACCTTATGAGTCCATGTTGGAGTTGTGGTTTAGTTAGCACCTATATATTGTACTTCGATCAGGCACTGGGTTATGATCAGACTCTTATATGCATTGAGCCCAGATTATGCTCATTGGGGAGTTGGTGTCATGTACGAGCCTTTCCCGATGTTATTAGCCTTTAACACATGGATTTGTGATTGCTAGCATGGGATAGTAGTTACTAATAGCTTAATTATTTCATTTGCTGATGTGACTGGTATATTTTCTTATGTCTTCATGATTTTATGCACATATGTTAATTAAATTGGAATATATGAATAGAATTTTCCTTGGTTACTGAGATTTGCATCTCACCCCATTTCATAGGCTAACTATTTTAGGTGAAGGTCCTTCGGGTAAGAATAAAGGCAAGCAAGTGGATGAACATTCATGAGCTGAAGCCTGGTGTGGGAAGCTACACTTGGACTGAACTAATTTCGTGTAGATGCTAATTTTGTTATTCTTTTGTATAGCATCATCATGTAATCATATTGCCAAGTATAAGAGATTATGTTTTGTTAACGTGGAATGTATTTATGAAGGAGTTAGACCTCATGCTAAATTGGTATCTAATGTACGAACTTATATCTCTGACATGGAACCTAGCTGATGCTAAGATATGGTTAACTATTTGGGAATGTAATCATGTGATAACTTAAATGATGACTTAGACTAGTAATACATGGTACCCTATTGGGATTTATATTTGAATGATAGTTGTATATGAATCTGGTTGCTTGTTATTATCACATGGAATTTGCCAATGCATGATAGTTTGGGGGTAGAAATCAACATCTAAGCCTTAAATTGGTAAGGTTAGATATGTTGGGTAAATCAAGTAGACAAATGCCATTAGAGCTTCACAAATTGAGGGAGATTAGTTTCAAAATGTTCCTAGAGGGATAATTGGTGTGCAAGGGATGAAATTTGGAGGTATAGGTATAGGAGAGAGTCACACCATGGCTAGGAAGGGCTCATTGCGGCCAGGAGAGTAACAAAAGCGAGGAGTGCCATGGCATGAGATGTCTCACCACAACAAAAAATGAAAATGTTGCCCAAGAAAGGTAATAGAGAGCAACCTCATAATGGCACAACATGTTTTGATGTGGTGTAGGTCAAGGGAATTAGGTGATGAGTGTTCCAATAGCTAGTTTCGCCGTAGTATAAGTATAGCTTGCCATGGCATAAATTGTGAAACTTTTGTACAGTAACTCCAGGAGGTGTTTCCGCTATAGCGCCACATAAGCTCATCGTGGCAAGGGTCCAACTTGCCATGGTGAGATTCGTAAAAATTTGAGAAGTTGAACCTGATAGCAACTTCACCATGGTGCAAATATCTTAGGCCGTGATGCAAGATGTGAAACTTGGTTTTTAAGTTCCAATAGCCAACTTAGCCATGGTGGAAAGGTTTCAAGTCCTGACAAAGATTTCCAAACTCCTACTTTTAGCCTAGAAACTTTTGTTTTTCCTATGGTAATACTAAGGAATAATTTAGAAACACTTGTAGGAGGTTTTTGTAAGTTGGAATTAATGGACAAATGAATTAAAGGCTTTTGATTAAGGATTAGATTCACTTACGTGCATAAGTAGTTGAGATTATTTGGTTAATGATTCTAATAACATCAAGGTTCAAAGTCCCTTATATTTTCTTAAATCAATTAATTGAAATAGTCCTAAACCTTAATTTATGATTATTAATCGCGTATTTAAGTTTAACTACTATGATTAGACATTAGGGTCATTACATGTCTAGGCCAAAGGAATCAAGCTCCACTTAGTTGTAAGTGTATGGCAAAAAATGGGGAAGAATATCTAAAGAGAAAAGTGTGTGAATCTTACTTCAAGGTAGCTCTCTAACCTTTCTCACATGTACGGCTTGGATGTTTACTTGTCTTTGAGTACTTTTGTGAATGTTTGAACTATGAAATGTGTTTCTAGCCATTGCTTACATGTATGGTGCCATTATGCTTCTTGAAAAATGTTTATGTATGCAATATGGCTTGAATGGGTTTGGTGATGTCAAAAGTTCCTTAGTATGGGTGAGGATGAGCCAAAAATCCCTAGAAATGAGTAAGACAAAGCCAAAAATCTCAAATAGAGTGAGGCTAAGTCAAAAGTCCCTTGAAAGTGGGGGAGACAAATCCAAAAGTCCCAAGAAAGATGGGTGGGGCTAGACCAATATCCTTGAGAGCTTATATTTGCTATGTATGAGTTTATGTGCCAAGGAAAATGCATTATGTATGCTCACCAGTAGCTTGAATGTCATACATGCATTCTTTGACATAAATTTGTATCCATTATGTATGTTTGAAAGGGTTAAGAGCTATTAGGATTCTTTGAATCTCACTCTTCCCCCACATATGCCTAAGCATGTCTAGGTGAGTCAAGTGGACCAAGAAATGGAAGCTAACAGCCTTGAAAACT
Organism: Erythrophleum ivorense; assembly: GCA_026724425.1. Taxonomy (NCBI): domain Eukaryota; kingdom Viridiplantae; phylum Streptophyta; class Magnoliopsida; order Fabales; family Fabaceae; genus Erythrophleum; species Erythrophleum ivorense. The sequence continues at coordinate 28,632,285 of JAIUCV010000005.1, read as the reverse complement.
AAGACTTTGACAATAGAGTGGTTAAATAGGCTTTATAATGGCATTTTGATGTCAGGAATTGTAACTATGAGATGTGTATATGATGTAAATCATTGAACATGTCCAGATGTATGTAAATATAATATATGTATCAATGTGGAAGCCAAATGAATGAAAATGTGAGTTTTTGCCACTTATTTGCCTTTATGTCTATGTGTATCAATGCAAGGGGCAAGGTGAGAATAAGCTCCATTGTGATTTAGATCATTTGACATGTTTTTATATGTTGTCTTTATACTTTTAGACTTGCTCAAGTGGTAGTGGAAAGGTAAGAAGAGCATTTGGTACCTTAAGAACCCACTTTGAATTTCAAATGTGACCAAATTGTGAGCTAAACCAAAGTATGACCAAATAGATGATTTTTTGCATGAAATTTGACCAACAAGTAGGTCTCATATAGATATTTTCACAAAGCTAAAGAGCACCCAATTTGGAGCTCTAGAGAATTTATTATGATTTTTTAAAGTTGGCTAAATTATGTAAAAATGGTATGTGCACTATTCATATGCTCAATTTGCTTCTCTATATCACATATAGGTCAAATGAAGTCCAATACTTATGAAATTTTATAAACATAAACTAGACATCATAATATTTTCATAGCCACTAAGATAACCTCATTTTGACATCTGTAGAGGGAGAACCACATTTTTAAAGTTACATGATAGTATTAGTAACATGGCTCAACCTTTAGTATTATTCCATCAATTTTTGTGAGTTAAACGCCCTTTTCCTAATTTGAAATTATTTTTAGCCATTATTTAACATCTAGATCTTTCTAGAAAGCTATCATATACATAATTTCTACTTTTCTAGAATTAGTTATAAATTTTTAAAGTCATATCAGAAATCTAAACATGCCAACCCGAGAGCAACTTTTGATTTTTTTGGTGCATGGTTCCAAATCTATGATGCATGAAACAAATGATGATGTTTATGATATGTATGGATATGTTATGGATAGAAAATGATGTGGATGAGTTTATATGGTCTTAAAGTCATGAATCATGTATATTATAACACTATATTTATCTAGCTTACTTCGTGCCATTTCAAGGTCTTATTCCATGCGTTTTATAATGAAGCAAGGAAGATAGCATTTAAAACAATGAACATACTTGCATAATGTCATGGATAAATTTTTCTTTTAGAGTCTTGTGGGCTATATGGACTCATGTATCACATTCTCATATTTAAGTACATAGATGCAACCAAATCCATCACCAAAAGTGGCCTAGAACTCGTGCAAGGCAAGAGGCACACAAAATTCCATAAGGTAGCCTTGGCCAAAATTTCATACTTTCTATCACAAATTTTGAAAAATCATAAATAATTTTAAAAAAATTCAAATAATAAATTATTTACCATTCTGGAAAGCTATAGATGTATACTTTATGATAAAAATATTTCAGATCATGAAATGCTAAGTACAAGATGTTTGACATTCGAAAAGCATCCAAGGTCGCAGCTGCCTAGGCTGCTATCACAACTTATTGTCATAAATTTTGGAAATTCATAACTAATTCTACAAAAGTCCAAATCATGCAAACTTAGTCAATATAAGAAGTACATATGTTAAATTTAAAGGGAAAATAACTCTAGATCACACTAAGTCCATTTAGGAGCTGAATTATGACATAATAGTACTAGAGGTCCAGTGGCATTACTGGTTCTGACATGAAAATTCAAAAATTCATAACTCTCTGCACATAATTCCAAATGAGGTGATCTTGGTGGTTAAATAAATATTATGACCTTTAGTTTATGTCTATAAAATTTCACAAACATTGGACACCATTTCACTATAGTATGACATAGAATACAAAATTGACCATATAAACAGTGCACTGAACTAAAACTAGAAAATTTCTTAACTTTGAAAATTCATAATTCATTTTGTAGAGCTCTAATTTTTTAGCACTTTAGCTTCTAAAAAATCTCTCAATGAGCCTTACATGTCTACAATTTTTCATGGGAAGATTCATCCATTTTGTCAGTTTGTACTATAGGGTTCCAGTTTGGTCATTTTCATGGTCTTTACAAGCACCAAAGTGTCCAAATTTACTTCCTAAGCTTGTGTGGCCAATTGAACAAGCGGGATTGCACCAAAATGACATTTTAAACTTATCTCAAAGGTGCACCAACCCAGATTTCTCAAACTCACACTCTCACCCCATGCCATGCACAAGATTTCATACACTTTCTCTTGTCATTCAATACCTAAAAACTATATTATCATTCATATAACACTAAAGCTCATACATACATCAAATATATGGGTATTTACACATGTTCAAATGGATATATAACAATTTCATTATGGGATTACATTATATGCCATATGTAAGGCTACAAAAGAGACAAAACTAGGCCATTTCAAACACTTTGATGTCAATCTTCTTCTCCTTAGCTTGGTAGCTTCCATTACCTTGCCCAATTGCTTCACCTAGTATGTTAAGTCATTGGAAAGGAGGGGATGAGATTCAAAGAATCTCAATAGCTCATCTCCCTTTCAATCACATATAAAGTATGCAATACAAGCCTTGAAAATGCATGCATGGACATATTGAAACATGTGAGTATTCAAGAAACATTCTTGGCATTTGAACAAAGCATACATAGGCTTATCAAGTGAGTGGATCAGCCTCACCCATTTACTTATGGATTTTAGACTTGCCTCACCCACTTTCTTTAAGAGGTTTTTGACTCAACCTTACTCTTGGGAGTCACTAGAAAAGCTAGGTGACTCATAAGGCTCTTTTATAGCTCCATAATGCAATTAATGAAGCAACCTTAGGAAAATATCATCTTGGCTCCATTCTCTTCATCTATTTATGATTCTTGACTCTATTTAAGCCTCTTGGAGTCATCACACAATCAATTCAAGGAGCCTAGCTAGGTATTGCTTCTTTAAGCCATAAATGGAACATACAAGACCATCTCACTCTCTATGACTTCTAAAATTTTTCTAAGGCTTCCTCTCATACTCTCCCATAATACATGATGCAAAAATAAGCTTAGAACAAATTAAAACTACCCCTAGGTGCCATGTCTACTCTAGGCCACAGCATATACTCTTCTTGTCATCCTTGGAGTTTCTTTGCTTCCTTTGATGGGAGAATCATGTAGGAAGCTCTCTTGGTGTCTTAGAAACTCATATGAACACTTAAACATCATATAATATGGATAGAGTTCATGGTAGAGTTCAAGGTGTAATCAAAACCCTAAATTCTATAACTTGTGTTCTAAAGCTCCCTTTTCAATTCTAGTTGTATATTCTTAATCCTCACACTCCATAACCTTTGGTTTCATCAAGAACACATAAAGAAAAACTCTCATCCTCACTTTCTGTCTCTAAACTGAACCTTAATTGGCTTGGAAACATAAGATTTTGCAAGTGTTTCAAGTGAAGTCTTACCTTAAAATAGAGCTCTCTTCGCGTAGATTATTTTCCATTGATTGATTTCTTGAAAAGAGTTCTTTTTTAGCTTAAGTTAGACCTGAATCTTCAAGTTTTCAAGAAAAGAAAACTACTATTAGAGAGCTCTTAGAGAGAGGAACAACTTTCCTAACTGGCGCAGGATGAAATGGGGCCAGTTACTTACCTAAATGGAAACTTAAACGTCTTCTCTCTCTCCCTTCTAAATGTCATGCCATTGCTACCCATTTTTCTGCAAATGGAAGCTTGGAGAAGGTAATGAGGTGTAATCTACTTAAGAAGCCTCTTTTATAATTTTTTAAAATGACCATTTTGCCTCTACGGGCCTATTTACTCCGTTTAGGCTCATTTTTACTCCTTTTTGAGAACTATTTTTTCCATCATAAAATTTAGGTCCTTTAATTCATAAAATGCCTTTGGTTTCATCTAAATTGGATTTAAAACCTTCCCGAATGAACTAGTCAAATTTAGGTTAACCAATGTTGGAAAACGTCTATCCGAGGGGCTTTAATTGTCCTAGGGCTTCCCATGATTTTCAAGGTCTCTAAGAACCTTGGAGAACTCAAAACTTTTGTTTAAAAAGCCCTCCTATGAGAATTTCAAAATTTGCTCAAAATGACGAAAGTGTCTTTACATTTCGTCAACCTTTCATTACATTTCTTTTGTTCATTCTAGCTCTATTTTTCTTTTCATCTGAGCATGGGATTCTCATTTTTAGGAATCTAGAATGCTTCCTAATTTTTCTGAGACCTTAACTAAGTTATTTTGGGGGACTTGCTTTTGTATTTAGTGATTTTTGTTTATTTACGAAGAAATCATACATTACGTCTCTCATGTTTTCTCTCTTTTTCAGAGAACCAAATATTACATTTTTCTCCCCTTAAATAAATTTTATCCTCAAAATTTAGGGTATACTTTCTCTTACTCTTTTATACTGGCTAACTGCTCCTTTCTTTCCCTTCTTCCTAGCTCTATACACTTTCCTCAACAATTTCACTCCTTTAAGTTTTTCTCAACTAGGGAATTTTCATTACTAGCTCTTGATGAAGGCTTTATTATTATAGTGTACTAGCTAGTTCTTCTCATAAAGGAAAGAAGTTTCTAACTCTAGAGGTCTATCTTGGGAGAGCTTATCAATCATATCAGGTTAGTCTTTACTCGTTCGTAGGGGTTCATGTTCCTTTTAGTGGACTCGTTTACACATCTCGAGAGGTAACTTATTTCATATCAATCTCCTATATCTCTCTCAATGGCTATTCATAAAATGTCATCATCTTTTTCTAATTATTATAGCCATTTGAGGTTTTTGTCTGTTTGTTTACTTATTTACATGTATCGTCCACTGTTTATCTCTGCGTTCTTTCTTACTAGCTCATCCCATATTCCAATTCACATTTCTTTCTGTCACAAGCCTCATATCTCAATTATTTACTGGGATTACAACTCCTTTGAGGAGTTTCTACTTTTAATGACCCCAGTTTCTCTGTTTACTACTACATCTGTATCTGTAGGCTGGGACTTTTCTTCACTCTCTTTGCTCACTTACAGTGGCATTTTATAGTCCCCCATTCAACACTGATAGGCCTAACATATATGTCTCATACTGACATCAAAGAGCGACTACCACTGACTACTATTGAGCTCTAGTGGGATGCTAGTTATACTCACAGTTTCGATCACTGGAGGCATACTGTACCACTTACCTCGTGTAAAAGTTGCACCAGACCCCTTTATAAATACATAGGCTAGGGATCTCTCTATCCCTTGGTCAGGGCTACTATCTACTAGGTAGTGGTTCATCTAGTTCTAACTTTGGAAAGCTATTTTCTTACTTTCCTCATCCTATGCACTATGCTCATCTCTCAAGAGATCTAGTCAGTGGTTTAACTATCTGAGTAAAGCCTTCATATCTCTATGGCAATGGTCTACTAGACTCAGGAGATCTCTAATCTTTGAGACAAAAGTTAACTGAAACTATACTGGTCTTTGAGACTGACTGCTTTGTAAAAACTATCTCAGGTTGTCATCTCACCAAAGAACTATCATGCTGTGACTAGGCTCTCTGTGGGATTTATTATAACCCCTAGGTCTACTGTGACCTATCAGAGTCCTACTAAGGTTTACTATAACCTGTTCTACTATGCTAGGATCTACTGTGATCCATCTCTAGGAGACGTCAAAGCTTAAGATTACTATATCTGATAGTAAAACACATACTTACTAAGTCCGGTGATCATCGCTCAGAATAACTGAGGTTAAACTTAGAAGTACATCATGCTCTTCATGCGAAGTGGGTTCTGTGTAACACCTCTTCTAATACCCTTCTTTATTTTATATATTTATGAAGAATTCCTTCTTTAAGTTTAATCACTTTTTATGTTTTAATTATTCCTTCACAATAAAATCTAATTAATGGCATAGTGGACTACGACAATAATGAAAATACACTGTAACTTATACAAATTAGTTCAAGAGTTCCCTCATAAGGGAACGGGGTCATACAAGTCACATCACATCAAAAGGGAATCTATCCTATAACCATTCAAAAAGAAAGTCCCCCAGATAACAAAAGGGTCAGTATCAGTAACTAGGCCTCTGTTCATGCAAATGGAGGAGCAGGAGGGTCAACTCCACCCACTAGAAATGTGTGGGACTCCAGCTCTCCTGGGGACACAAAATATACTGGTACAGTACAAACAACGTCATCACATGATATGATGTGTATATTATGGATGACGAAGACCCATCCCCTGAGGGGGAACTAGATCCACTCCGCCTGGAGTTCTAGGGTCATTTGATAGATTGGCATCTAAGAAAAATATAAACCACACTAAAGTGAGAAATAATTTTCTCAGTAACATAGATAGGATTAATACCACATAATATCCATGAAGAAGAGTCAAGTACTTTTAGCAGACAACAAGTGATATAATGGCAAGATAGTTAATTTACTAAACAATATAAGCAGAGAGATATACCTGTGAGCAATAACTAACATGAATATGAAATAGCAAAGGGAATAGGCATATGACATCTAAAGATAAGACATGGATGAACACAAGAATTGTCTCAACATAATTGCTACCCAATAGTGGCAAGGCATTCATGAGATTTCTGAATATATAGAATGTAAAAATTATCACAAACAAATTTTTTTTTCTCTCTTGACCATTAGGCCTTGGAGACCGCCAGGCTCAATACCAAGATCATGTTGGACTGGCTTCGGCAGGCTCAATACCCAGATCATGTTGCACTGCCATGACATAATAGGCTCATCCCTGCTTCCTTTACTGAGGTGTCCCCCAGTGGGTACCCAAGGAAAGTCATATAAAATACCACAATAATATGTCATCTAAGCCATCATTTGATCAAGGCATATAGGTATATTTGGGAAGGAACTACCTTGCACAACTCTGTGCATAAATAATCTCAGTAGCATGACTATGCACTAGAGTTTGAAAATTAATGGTTTAGAAAATTATTTTTGAAATTAGACATCTAACACTACAGTAGCTACTCAATGGCCAACTCTGGCACACATAGGGCTCATCCCCTGGATAAGGCTACTCCGCCATATATATTGGTCAGTCCTTTACCAAATAACCCATGCTCATATAATCAAGCAACAAACAGCATATTATCCATGTCAAGAAATCAGATAGTATATTAGCACAGCAAATAGTGCAATTTCAGAACACATGTTACCATATATTCTATTCTTGACATAATACTGCATAATTTTTCAGCTATCATAAATAAGCTCCAAAATTTACAAAATAAATATCAGCATAATCCAGATAGCACATAGAACATCTTAGACCACAATAATCGTGCAGAACATATCAAATATCATCAAGGAAAATTCAAGAACATTTTGGTCAACACTTTTTCTCAAAGATTTGACTTTTTATACAATGATCCATAATTCACTAAAATTTCACCATAGGCCTTGTTTTCCATGTAGATTAACCTAATTTAGTTGGATTTAAGAAAACTCTTCCCTAGGTATATGTACATGTGTTGACTGAATTTATGCATCCAAGAAGACATGTGATTTTGCTTCATTTTCATGTCACCAAATAGCCATACATATATTCAAAGGAGATAAACAAAAGCCCTCAATCAATTTCTAGAGATTTCATATGTATTCTACAATTTTTGCAAGTTAAGATTCTAGGGTTCCTTGCCAATTTCTTCATGAAAATCAAAGTTTTATTAATCTTCCTCTTCCTTAGGCTTTCTTCCATCACTTCTCCCTTTATTTTCTCTTCAATTTCTCCCATGGCATCTTAAAATACAAAGCTTCTTGATTTGTAGAAAAATTGCCAAGAATAGGAATTTTCTTGAATCACATGAATCCATAAGCCATATATATGATTTCTCCATCTTTTCTTGTTTAGAATTCATGGAAACAATAAAATTTCCCATCCCCTCTTGCCATGGACGAAAATTAAAGAAAAAGAGAAGAGAAAATTCTTGGAGAAAAATAGAAGAAAAACCAAGAAGAAGAAAGGCTATCTATGTTACCTTAGCTTCGCGGTGTTGGATTTTCCCCGATGGCTTTTCCTTCTCTCTTCCTTCTCCCTTCTCTTCTTCCTTAGGCCAAGCTCCTTTTCCTTCTCCTTCTCTTTGTCTTGGCTGAATTTTGGTGTGTATTTTATGTGTGAGAAAATGGCATGAAAGTGTTGGTGGTTCATATATATATATACTAGTTATGAATGGTCAAGATTTAATCTTGAAATAAGAGATCAAATGTAGGCCTTTAGATTAGATCAAAGGTGGTGGTTTGATCTTAAAAAGGTAAAGAAATCTAAGCCATTACATTGCATCAACGGTTTAGATTGCATCACGTTTTACGGACGAATATTAGCCATTGGATTATCCAAGTTGCTTTTTCATAAAGTGTGAAGATAAGGTTGCATTTAATGCTTTAAGTCAGCGTCTATGTCACATTTAAGTCAGTGGTAACTTTTTCGTAATGTGTGAGATTTCTAAGATTTACTGACACAAGCCTGTGTAATCACTCCGTAGCTCGTTCAACTTCCAAAATTTTCTTCCAACTTCCAACTTCTTATTCACACATGGTGCCACATCATCTCTCTCTTTTCTACATGGTGCCACATCAGCACCTTCCTAGCTCCCTGGTGCCACGTCAGCTCTTCCTTGGTTAAACTTACAAAATTGTCACTGTTTTCCTAGGTTTTCCATAATATCTTATTTAATCTGCATTTTCTAAGTTCTCTGCTAATGTGGGTCTCGTTTAATGTTCCCAATTATATATATATTCCCTAATTAATGATGCGTTAAGGGGATCAGAAAAAGGTCCAGAAAAGTCTCCGAAGTCAAGTACGAAAAAGCTAGGGACTAAAATATGAAGAAAAGTTCTATACCGGGCAAAATGTATAAATTGCCCAAACATTTAGGGAACTCTAGTTTCACCCTCTATTTGTGGCTTTAGGCACAAATATCAAGAAACTGGGCAAGAATCTCATAAATCCGTGACCCATAGTTAAACTCAGTTTGATGAGACGGGTCTAATGATGCCATGTTGTTCGGATGGCCGAGCGGGATCCAGTCCGGATCTGGTTAGCCCGATCAGTAGCCATGAGCTAAATAAATAAAAGTTGTAACAACTATAGAAATAGAAATAGCTAAAGGGCTAAGAAACCCTAAAGGAGTTTTAGGGGTTATTTATTCCCTTAATATTCCTATTCCTTTTAGAAAAATTTATCACAGTTTGTCCGGGTGGCAAATGACAATTTTGCCCCTGGACCCCCCTGGATCCCTTAAAATGTCAAAAATTCCTATAGGTCTTATTCAGCTTATACTTCTCATATACGAAGCTATTTCATTCAAATTCTTTTTATTAAAGCTTAATAAATTGATTACATAAAATACTAAATAATTAGAAAATCCTAATTTTAGGGATGTTACATTCTGTGTCATCTAATTCTCTAGGATCCCATCATATTGATACTCAGGAGCATTTTAATTTTTATTCATCACTCCTCATGGGATCCTTAGGTTCCCATTTTAGCCCTTTTTTGCTTGGGCTTTCCTTTTTTACTTTAGTTGTACTCAACTATCTTTTCCTCTCATATCCTGCAATTTCTGACTATGCCTATACTCTGCTTTTGAGTGTCTTGGCACTAAGGCATCTCATACACTTAGTGTGGTTAACATCTCTAGCAAGAGAAACGCTATGCATTGTGTAACGCCTCTTCTAAATACCCATCTTTAGCTATATCTATTTTGAAGGATTCTTGAATTGAGTTTAATCACTTTTTCTATTTTAATTATTCCTTCATAATAAAATCTAATTAATGGAATAGCAGACTCTGAAAATAATGAAAATACACTGTAATTCATACAAACTAGTTTAAGAGTTCCCTCATAGGGGAACAGGGTCATACAGGTCACATCATATCAAAAGGGGATCTATCTTATAACCATTCAAAAAGAAAATCCCCAAATAACAAAAAGACTAAAAAGGTCAGGCCCCTATGTTCACAAAAGAGTCAATGTCAGCGACTGGACCTCTGTTCATGCAAATGGGGGAGTAGGAGGGTCAACTTCACCCACTAGGAATGTGTGGGACTCCGACTCCCCTGGGGACATAAAATATACTAGTACAACATGAACAACGTCATCACATGATATAATGCATATATTATGGATGACGAAGACCCATCCTCGAAGTGGGAACTGGATCCACTCTGCGTGGAGTTTTAGGGTCATTTGATAAATCGACATCTAAGAAATGTATATACCACAATAGAGTGAAAAATAATTTTCTCAGTAATATAGATAGGATTAATACCACATAATATCCATGAAGAGGAGTCAAGTAGAATTTTAACAGACAACAAGAAATTTAATAGCAAGACAGTTAATTTACTGAACAACATAAACAGAGAGATATATCTGTTAGTAATATCTAACGTAAATACGAAATAGCAAAGTGAACAGGCATATTACATCTAAAGATAGAACATGAATGAACATAAGAATTATCTCAACATAATTACTATTTAGCAATTGCAAGATATTCACGAGCTTTCTACATGCATAGAATATAGAGCATATACCAAACAATATTTATTCCCTCTTGACCATTAGGCCTTAGAGACTGTCAGGCTCAATACCCAGATCATGTTGCACTGGCTTCGGTAGGCTTAATACCTAGATCATGTTACATTGCCATGACATAACAGGCTCAACCCTGCTTCCTTTACTGAGGCGTCCCCCGGTGGGTACCAAAGGAAAGTCATATAAAATATCACAATAATATGTCATCCAAGCCATCATTTGATAAAAGGCGTAATAGGTATATTTGGGAAAGAACTGCCTTACACGACTTTGTGCATAAATAATCCCGGTAGCATGACTGCGTACTGGAGTCCAAAAATTATTGGTTTAGATATTTTTAAGTATCTTTGAGGTTAGGCATCCAATACAATAGCAACTACCCAAGGGTCAACTCTAACACATACATAGAGCTCACCCCCTATCCACCCTATGTATTGGCTAGTCCTTTGGGCTCACCCTCTGTCTGCCCTATATATATTGGGCAGTCCTTTACCAAATAACCCATACTCATATAATCAGGCAATAAACAACATATTATCCATGTCAAGAAATAAGACAGTATATTAGCACAACAAACAGTGAAATTCCAAAACATATGTTTTCACATATTCTATTCTTGACATAACACTACGTAATTTTCTAATTATCCTAAATGGGCTCCAAAATTCATAAAATAAATATCAGCATAATCTAGATAGCATGCAGAACATATTAGAGCACAACAATCATCCAAAACATATCAAATAACATCAGGGAAATTTAAGAACATCTTAGTCAACACTTTTTCTAAAAAATTTGACTTTTTATACAATGATCCATAATTTACCAAAATTTCACCATAGGACTTATTTTTCATGTAGATTAACCTAATTTAGTTGGATTTATGAAAACTCTTCCCTAGGTATATGTACATGTGTTGGCCGAACCTGAGCATCAAAGAAGACATATGATTTTGATTCATTTGTATGTCACCAAATAGCCACACATACATATTCAAGGATGGTAAACAAAAGCTTTCAATCAATTTCTAGAGATTTCATATGGATTCTACAATTTTCTCAAGATAAAATTCTAGGGTTTCTTCCCACTTTCTTCATGAAAATCAAAGTTGTATTAATCTTCCTCTTTCTTAGGCTTTCTTCCATCACTTCTGCCTTTATTTTCTCTTCAATTTCTCCCATGCATGTTGAAATACAAAGCTTCTTGATTTGTAGAAAAATTGCCAAGATTATGAATTTTCTTGAATCACATGAATCCATAAGCCATATATATGATTTCTCCATCTTTTCTCCATCTTTGCTTCTCTAGAATTAATGTAAAGAACAAAATTTCCCATCTCTTCATGCCATGTACGAAATTTTGAGAGAAAGAGAAGAGAAAAATTCTTGGAGAAAAATAGAAGTTAAACCAAGAAGAAGAAAGGCTATCTATGTTACCTTAGCTCTGCGGTGTTTGATTTTCCCCAGTAGCTTTTCCTTCTCTCTTCCTCCTCCCTTTTCTTCTTCTTTAGGCTGAGCTTCTTCTCCTTCTTCTTCTCCTCCTCTTAGCTGAATTGGTATGTGTATTTTGTGTGTGAGAATGGCATGAAAGTGTGTGTGTGGTGTAACGCCCGGTAAATTGTACAATCGCTGGAACGGGCCGGTTTGAAAAGCAAGTCCCTTGAGATGAGTGATTCAAGGCCAAATAAAATTTGAATAAAATTTTAAATAATAGAAAACAAGGATTTGAGCCTTGAGTTACCCAAAAACTAGGGTCGGAGTGATTCGAAAAATTTGCCGAAAGGCCAGTGGCATTTTCGTAAATAAGTGTAATTTTAGAAAAACACCTAGGAGGGCTTTTTAAATGGAAATTTTGAGTTGTCCAGGGTTCTCAGAGGCCCCAAAAACCATGGGAAGCCCCGGGACTGGTAAAGCCCCTCTGGTGTACTCTTTTCGACGTCGGTTGACCTAAACTTTGACCGGTTTGTTCGGGAAGGTTTTAGCTCCAATTTGAGTGATTCCAAAGGCATTTTATTAAATTGGGAATCTTAATTTTATGATGGAAAAGACGGTTCTCAAAAAGGAGCTAAAACGAAGCCAAACCGGAAATGCCATTATGGAAGGGCAAAAATGGAAACAAAGTGCACAAAAGAAGCTTCCAAACTCCCTTTTTAAGCCACGTTCAGCTCCCCCTTCTCTAAACCGACTTTCCTCTGCCCAAAACTCAGAAATGGAGCTGCTGTCTTAGGCACACAAAGGGAGGAAATTTTGGAGGAAGAAAAGCCAAAGAAAAAGTGAGAAAGTGTAAGGTTTTCATGCTCTTTCCTCTTGAAACCTCATCCTCCCTTTCTTGCTTCATCTCTCCATGGTCTTAATATATTTTTTGGTGCTGATTTGGGTCCAGATCAGAGGAGGGAAATTCGAAATTCAAGGAGGAGAAAGAGGGAAGAGGAAGGGCTCTTGAAGGGAGCTTGATTGCAAGGTAGTTTCTCACCCTTTGTTGCTTCTTTTTCTCCTTCTCCTCTTCCATGGTAGGATGTCTCAACCAGAACCATGAAGAGGGAAGAGTTTCTGTTTTATAATCCAAAAGAATCCATCAAACTAAGGCATGGGAAGATGGATTATACCAAAGAAATGCATGAAAAACTAGTAAAACTCAAATTGGAAAAGTGTAGAGTGCTTGAACATAAATTAAAATCTGGGTTGATTCAAGACTTCCCCATCATATGTGAGTGTTTGTTTGAGTTTCTAAGACTCCTAGGGGGCCTCCCAAGTGCCCTATCCATTAAGGAAAAATCCCAAACTCCATGGGGTTTTAATGGAAGCATAACTAGGTCAAGACCCTTAGAGATAGCTAGGGAGTATTTTAAATAGTTCCAAGCTTGATTTGGGACTTTATATGATAGAAGAAGATAGGAGAAACCCTTGGAAAAAATTTAGAAGCCTTAGGTTGGGAGATGAGGCAATGGCTTCCATAATATAACCTTATGAAGCAACATGGACCTAGGTTTGTGAAAGTGAGTGTGTGATGGCTTCAAGGACCTTAAATGAGGTCAAGAGGTCTAAATATGGCAAGAGAATGGAACCAAGAATGTTAATTATGGTAGTTGCTTCATTAGGTCCTTAATGAAACCATATTGTGACAAATAGACTAAAGTGTAGTCTTAAGAGTGAGTTGGATGTCATAATTTGTTCCAAGAGTATAATTTAGTGTTGTTTATTGTGAATAGGCCAAAGAAATCCAACCCCACCTCCTTGTGTTTGTGGAACCAAAAAGGAGAAGAAACAAGCAAAGTAAAGTTTGAATTTGCATCAAGGTAGCTCTCCACCTTTTCTTATTGCATTTTCTTGTTGCATATGGTGTCATTGTGTGCTTGTGTGTATGTTTATATGTTTGAGACATGCCACTTGATACTATGTTGCTATGTTGGTACCAATATGCTTTCTTGAATGTCTTTGAATGATGGAAATGGCTCATAAGGGTGAGGTAGTGCCAAAAGTCCCTTAATGTGGGTGAGGAGATGCCAAAAGTCTCATGGCATGGGTGAGACAAGGCCAAAAGTCCCTTGGATGGGTGAGGCTAAGTCAAAAGTCCCAAGAACCAAGAGTGAGGCAATCCAAAAGTCCTAGAAATGGGGTGAGGCCAACCCAAAAGTCCCTAGAGCTCATTCTTATTCTTGACATGTGTTTGTAACATAATGTGGAAATTGAATGCTTCATTGATTGAGTAGTTGCATACTTGTACCCTTGACATGTTATATGCCTTGAAAATGTGATTGAATAGGTGTATGAGCTATTGAGATTCAATGAATCTCACCCCCTCCTTTCTCTCATCTCATATGATCTAGGTGGAGTTCAAGACCCAAAGGATGGAAGCCAAGGAGCTTAAATCTCCATCTCTTGGCAAACCTTTATATTTTGATATACTATGATGACTAGAATGTAAAAGTAGATATGTAAATGTTATTTTTGAGCCATGACACTTTGAACAAGTGTAAAACTATGTAAAGTTAGTGTATGTATCAAGAATAGAGTCTAATGAGTAGAATTATGTATTTTGACCACTCGGGAGCCCATTTGTGTATGTATGTTTATGGAAGTGGCATGGTGAATTTGAGTTGCATGAGAGTTCAGACCTTATGAGGGACTTATTTATGCTATATTTATGCTTTCTAAGTTGCTCAAATATGTGTGGAACCATGAATGGCTCATTTGAACCAAAGTTGCCTCTTGTTGGGACCAAAATTGCCATAAGCTTGAGCTATGGCAAAATCTGACCAAATGACCTCTTCTTGACTTGGAATTTTGCATGCAAGTAGATCTTGCCTAGAGATTTTTGGGAAGCCAAAGATCAGGTCATTTGGAGGTCTGTGGAATTTTCTATGATTTTTCAAAGTTGGTATCAGAATTTCGGATTTGCACTGGTACTGTTCATTTGGTCAGTTTTGAAATTGTGTCATCCGAGGGGCAAACGTGGTCCAATGGCTACGAAATTTTATAGCTAGAAACTAGGAATTCACAGTGACTTGTAGCAACTGGAAGCACCTCATTTGGAGGTCTGAGCTGAGAGAATTGAATTTTTGAATTTCTGGGACAGTAGCAGTAGCTCAACATGACCTGAGTTACTGTTCCATTGAATTTGGGTAGCTAAGCGTGATTCCTCTGATCTGAGTCTATTTTTACCATAAATTTAACGTTCATAGCTTTCCAAATTGGTATTATTTGCATGGATTAGATTTTTGTGGAATTAATTGGACATTTTCAAAGTTCATAGCAGACACTTGTATCAGCACCAGTAGCTGTCCGAACCTTAACCCCTTTTCGCGTGTCAAACGTTTTCTGTGTTATGTTTCATGGCCTGGGCATATTTTTAGAATAAATTAGACATGTGTATCTTTCCAGAATGGCCAAGAATTAATGATTTCAATTTTTCTATAATTAGTTACGAATTTTGAAACTTCCTATCAGTAAACTGAACCAGTGGCCCAGACAGCAGCAACCCCAGTGGCTTTTCGGATGTCAAATGTTTTCCCCTTAATGATTCATGGGCTGAAACTATTTTTATCATGGGGTAGACATCCAGAGCTTTCTGGAATGGTAAATTTTGTTGGATTTTGAATTTTTTGTATTTAGTTATGAATTTCCGAAGTTGTGACAGAAAAACTGAAATTCTGGCCGAAATAAGGCATTATTTAATGTCATTTTCCATTCCTTTTTGTTCAATTGATCATGCGAGACTTAGAAATGATCGGAAGCATGCTAGAAATATATGGTGTTACATTTTATGGTATCAGAGCAAAGGTTCAGGCACTTTTGCTCAACATTTGATTCTTGGATGGTATATTTGGCTTATTTTCGGGTGGTTTTTGGGTGGAATATCTATGTATGTGTGTTAAAATTATGTTGTGGGCTAAAAGCTGTGGTTTTTCTTTCAGTAAAGATGGTTGAGACTCGGAGAGGCCGAGGCAGAGGTAGACCACCTCGAGAACCCGAGGTTGAGTCTGAGGATCCAGTGCGGGCCATAAAGGAGCGGGTTGAACAGTTTGAGAATGTCATAGCCCAGCAACACTATATGATCCAGCAGCAGCATGAGATGATTATGCAGCTGCAGGAAGCCTTGGCTAGGCAAGAAGAAGCCAGGAGAGAGGCTCCTCCGCCACCTCCACCTCAGCCATCCACCTCCGGTGCACCCCAGCCTTCCACCTCCGGTGCACCCCAACCTTCCACTTCCGGTGTCCCACCCCCACCTCCTCAGGAACCAGCTCAGGCTCTACCATCTATTCAAAAACAACTGAATCAATTCCGAAAGAACAACCCGCCGGTGTTTGACGGGGAGTTAGATGCTGATAAGACAGAGGCCTGGGTGATGGAGACTGAGAAGATATTCTCAGTTATGGATTGCACCTCTGAGCAGAAGGCCCAGTTAGCCACCTTCATGTTACAGAAAGAAGCAGATAGATGGTGGCGTAGCACGAAGTCTCTAATGGAGACAAAGAATTTGCAAATCAACTGGGAGAACTTTCTAGTGCAATTTTATGAAAAATATTTTCCTAGCTCAGTGAGGAAGCAAAAGGAGATGCAGTTCATGGGGTTGAGACAGACTGATGATATGACAGTTGATCAGTATGTGGCCCGATTTATTGAGCTATCTCGGTACTCTTCCTACCTCCAGAGATACGATGATGAGCCCTGGAGGTGTGAGCAGTTTGAGACCGGGTTGAAGCCCCTGATCAAAGATAGAGTGACTCCACAGAGGATCAGGAATTTCAATGCCCTTGTGGAGATCAGCAGAGTGATTGAGAACAATCTGAGGGACTTTATGCCTACTGCCACAGTATCTGGTCAGAGAGGGGCTCCGGAACTGAAGAGGCTGCGACCTGAAGAGGGAGCTAGCTCTGCACCTACCAATAAGAAGAGTAAGGTGCAATGGAGTAGAAAACCACAAAAAGGGAAGAGGCCACAGCCCCCGAGGACTCAGTCATCCGTCGCCTCACAAGGTTCATATATATATTAGTTATGAATGGTTAAGATTTAATTAACTTTAAGGTGGAAGATCTTGGCCTTTAAATTACATGAATGGTCAATATTTAACCTTGAAATAAGAGATAAAATGTAGGCCTTTAGATTAGATCAAAGGTTGTGATTTGATCTTAAAAAGGTGAAGAAATCTAAGCCACTGGATTGCATTAACAATTTAGATCGTATAATGTTTTACGGACGAATAATAGCTATTAGATTACCTTAGTTACTTTTTCATAATGTGTGAAGATAAGATTGCATTTAATGTTGCTTAAGTCAGCATCTATGTTATGCTGAAGTCAGTGGTAACTTTTTCATAATGTGTGAGATTTCTAAGATTCACTGACATAAGCTTGCACAATCGCTTCATAGTTCGTGCAATTTCTAGAATTCTCTTCCAACTTCCAGCTTCTTCTTCACACATGGCACCACATCATCTCTCTCTTTTTTTGCATGGTGCCACATCAGCACCTTCCCAGCTCCTTGGTGCCATGTCAACTCTTCCCTTGTTAGACTTATAAAACTACCATTGTTTCCTAGGTTCCTCATAATATTTTATTTAATTAGTATTCTTTGAGTTCTTTGCTATATTTTAATATTATTTGGCCCTATGTGGGTCCCGTTTAATGTCTCCAACCATATATTTAAATATTATTTATTTCCTTAATATTTTATTATTAAGAGTCCAAATGAGCGTTTTGCTCTTAGTAGTGACGTGACATAAAAGCACATCTGTTCGTTTTTTGCTTATATCTTTTCCATAACTCCATATTTATGGATTCTGTCACCATTACCTGGTAGATTTTTCTGCATAGAATTTCCTGAGATAGTTAACACGGGTTTAGGGTTTTAGTTTGTCTCCGTATAAGCTTGTAATCTTTTTGGGCAATTTTCTAGCCTTAACGAATCCAGAATTTCATGAAACGAATTTTATACATATTATTTCCTATCTATTGATATATATATATATATTGGACTAGTTTTGAATTCCCCTTCTTTTAGAAAACTTATCAAAGTTCGTCTAGGTGACAAATGACAATTTTAGCCCTTGGGCCCTTTGGACTTCCCTAAAATCTCAAAAATTCCTATAGGTTCTATTTAACTTATACTTCTCATATACGAAGCTATTTCATTCAAATTCTTCTTATGAAAGCTTAATAAATTCATTACATAAAATACTAAATAATTAGAAAATCTTAATTTTAGGGATATTACACACTGGTCCATGTTCATTTCATTTACATGTACTATAAGGGACTCAAGTTATGCATACTGCGCTCATGCTATCTAATTTTGAACATTTTTTACTATTAGCATGTTCCTTTCTATATTACTATTCTTTATTAGGAATTCCTTTTCTGCATGCTTTACTTACTGTTCTAATATTCTTGGAATCCCTTTACCTCTCATTTCTAACTCATCTCATGTTTTAACTAACTATAATACCTTTCGATTATTGGGACACGTTGGTGATTGATGTTTGATAAGTGCTAATTTTCATATATTTTATCCACATTTATTATTATTTTTAATGATTAATTTGAGCATTAAATGGATTTATTATGCAATATTTGAATTTGTGGTTAATTTTAGAAAATAATACAATTTTGAATTAATTAGGAGAATTTTTGGATTTAAATTACTAAGATTTTATTCTCCAAAATTCTTTGATGATTAAATATTTTTTATCCTTAAAAAACTTTTTAATTTTGGGCAGAATTTTCTTTTGGACAAATGAATTGAAAAAAATTAAAATGAATCAAGAAAAAAAGAGTGGATGATAATTCAGTTTTTATTAATAATATATTATATTTTGGCTTGGTTTTCTTGGGTAGAACAATGTAGCAATAAGGCAGGAGCGAACAACACGAGGAGAGCTGGGGAAAAATCGAATGAGCTATGGGTTCTGAGTAAAGAAGAAGCAGTAGCCGAGGAAGCTCCAGAACGTGAAAAGCTTGCATGAAGAGACTGCATGTGAAGAAGACGTGGGAGGGGCTGACGTTAAGAAAAATAACAAAAAGAAGAAGCTTGGGCACGTGATTTTTTAATAGAGAGAAGCTTCATTCTAACACGTCTCCTTCGTTCATTTACGCCTCTCACAGTCCAATTCAATCACGCCTCAAACTCTTAGCAAATCCTTGCCTATTTATTGAGGCCACCATTCGTCCATACCACTCAACCATTCATCATCCATCCAACACACCATTCATCCATTCATTCGCCGCAATCCATCCATCCACCAATCGCCCATTCATTCATTCCATCTTCCATCTACATTCCATGAAGTTCTAATTCATCTTGAGGCTAGTTAGGAGGAATCCTTGGAGAAACTTGAATCCATGGAAGAAAAATTCAGAATTTTGGCTAAGAATTTCCTTATTTTTCCTACACTTTTTCTCTTTCATTTATTGTCTTGGTTAAGTTGTATTTGATAGGGAATTTTTGTAATTATAATTAATGGCTGGTTAGACACTAATTGGGAAGTATTTTTGTTGATTAATTGATCTGATTAATTTCAATATTATCTAAATTCCCATGTATGCTTCGAAGGTGTTCAATAAAATACATGAGTAAGATTATGTGCTTATTTGTTTAAATTGAAGATTCCTTAATGTTTAGTTGGTTAATTAAATATTTAGGATGATTCAGAGGTCAATCCAAATTGAGTGTTCATTGATCCTAAAACAAGAATTGACAATTTAATTTGGATGTGAGGTTTCAATTCAACATTAGATAGTTAATCTCTTGAATCTTGAGTGGTTACCCAAGATTAATTGTTATGAACATGATTAGGAACTCTTAGACCAAAATCAATTACAATTAGATTAGGATAAGGATAGTGGATACCAAGGGGCGAATCCAAAGCTAGTCACAAGACCATTTTTCATTCATAATTCATCCAATTAGATAGAATTTAGGAATTTTAATTCAATTTAGTTTTAGGATGTTTAATTCAATTAAAACCCCCTTAGTTTAGAAATTTTTAGAGTCTTTTAACATTTGGAAAACTCAATTAAACATTGAACGCCAATTCCAAGGGAGATGGCCTAGGTTATGCCATTCGCTACATATTTTATAAGCCTAGTATTATTTTGAGGGTTGTACGACGAGCCACTCAATGTTATTTTTGTTATGCACTCAAGTCACATTACTATTGGGTTGGTCAGACCTAATATCATGTAGCCATTGTTGCAAGCAAACCATAACATCAAACACTAATACACGGGCACCTCATGACTGAGCTCAAAGCCACTATTGCCTGTATATTATATTGCCTGAGCGCCTGTTTATATTGCCTGACTGTTCTTTATTTCGAGCACTATCATGCTAAAAGGGCATCTTTGCCAAGGACAAGTGTGCTTTCTCAAGTACTTAAGCACATCAATTCGATATTTATTCTCAATCTACTATGTCCTTGGCTTGAACACTGTCATACTCTCTCTCTCTTACCTTTACTATCCTCTTACTTAGGATAAAAGATGTTCTACTACTGGCTGTCTCTATTGCCAGTTTAGGTTTCTTTACATGCAAGAACACCTATATTTTCCCAGGGTTCCTCTACTTGTTCACTCTTTAGAATGTCACGGGGGTCTACTTTTCTCATACTCTTGCTTTGCTTTTAACTAGACCATCCCTCGGTAACAAAATTTCTATTACCTGTAACCCCAGGAATTACATTCTATGGCACTCTAGGCTTACACTCTTTCTCTGCATAATGTAAAACTCCTCTTCTTAGGCGGTCTTTAGTTCCCTCGAGCTTCCCTAAGAGTACTAAGGCACTAACTATTTATCTTAGCTTATTTCTATGTTCGGATCAAAGCTAGGCTTTCTCTCTGTTCAGCCTCTTTAGCCTCATCCCCAGGAGCACAGCATACTGATTTTAGGGTTCTACTAATCCAATTCAAGACACGTACTCTCAATGTTCAGATCCTACCTTACTGAAAACTTATGCTCTACTGGGTGCTCTAATCACTCATGTGCCTTAACCCTATATTAGTCTCATATTAGGGAACTCATCTGACTAATTATCAGACCCCTATCTATTTACCTTTATGGGCTTAGTCTATTCATTTAGTCATTACTAAAGCGAGGGTATCTCTTTTGTGGCTAGTCGCTCGGCTTTTTCCTTGTTTCTCTTATCACTGTACTCTATAATTTAGCGGGTCTATCTAGGAGAATTTGCTAACCACTACTGAGGGGTTTCTGCAACTCATAATGTCTTATCTTTCCTTTCTCAATCTAGAGAGAACTTTTGCTGAGCTTTTAGTCAAATTAATTTCTCCTTTTATACATCTTACCTAGACGATACTACTGGTAACTACACCTTTCTAGGCCACTCACTATGTGCCTCACTACTGGTAGCCTTATCTTATGTAAATTTCAAGGCTACATTAACATTCTGTCATTCAGTGTCTCAAGGGTAGCACCCTAGGTTAGAGTCAACGCCTTAGAGGTGGTTCTCAACAACCTTATTATTCCTGTGTCTAACACTTTTTAACGTTGAGTTCTTTCTCAATCTCATCTACTAGGCCCATTGATCACATACTACTTACTAATATTCTATGACCATTTACTACTCTCTTTCTTTACTTATACTAGGGGTTCCCACTCTCTGTAGATCAACTAATCCCTTAGCAACTCATTTCTCAGGTTGGCCTAAATATGACAAACATGACATTTCATACTACCATTCGCCATGGCTAGCTCATTATTCACCATGGCTACTTAGCCTCGGGTTCACCCTAGTCTCCTATCTAAGTATTGGCCATGGCTAACTTCTTAATTGGCCGTGGCTAAGTAATTAATTAGCCATAGCTAATGGCCTCCGATTGGCTTGCTTCTTCATGAATTGAAATTTCACTTTTAACTACAAACCCAAGCCTCATTGCCTCTATATGCAGCCCATTATCAAGCTAGAGGGTTCTACTTCTTACTTTATTCATGTATAGCTAACTGTTACCTCCGGGCTATTAGGGCTCTATGGAATGTAGCTTGTAACTCAAACCTCTAGCCTAAGGGAATTAATCTTTCAGGTTTTGAACTTCAACTAGACATTTGGGTATTGTGGCTAGGGGGTAATTCTTTTTCTCACATCCCCTCTAAGCTAGTCTTGCGTAGCCACAGTCTTATCTGATACTGCGCTACATCACTGCTTGTCTCTGCATTATGTGAGACATCTCAGAATGGTTTGAGTATAACTACTAGGAGAATTAGGCCTCATGTACTTTCTTTAGCAAGCCTCTTCATGACAATGAGATTATTTCTCATCGTTCATATTTAAGGCTTGCTATTGACCCCGGCGATGTAACACCCTAAAATTAATTAAGGTATTAATCATGGATTTGGATTAATTAAAAATAATTAATATAGGATAACTGAGCAAGTTATGTGAATGGGATTTATAAAGGGACAAATTATTAACATGGGTTTGAGATTTAATGGGGTTAGAAACCTCATCTAGGCCTAAATTGAATTAAGTAAGCCATGGTTAGAAACTAATGAAGGCCCAAGAATTTTAGGAGCAAACCCAACTTTCTATTGTGAGTTTTGGCCCAAAAGGGACCACCTAGCAATGGCCCAATTTAGTTTAATGAGTTAGGGACCCAAGACCCAACTTACATAAGCTCTTATAATGGCCCAACAACCCTTATTGCAGACCCAAATCAATTGAGTTCTTCAAACTTGGTCTAACCCAATTAAAATTCTGGCCTAACAAGGCTTAAATCTGAAATCCACTTGGAATTGGACCTTTGGGTCAGCCCATGACCCATATTAGACCTAACTAAAGCCCTAAACATATCAACCTCTCCACACTTTGCTGAAACACAAACACAAGAGGCATTTTCGCACCTTGAGAGGGAAGCCAGGGTTCCAAGCAAGAAATCCACCATTTCTCACTTCTAAGCTCAAAATCAGCCAAGGTACTTGTTATATAACTTAATCCCCTTCTCTTTCTCTTCATTTTGGCCTAATTAGTTTTTCATTTGGAGTATTTTCACCACACCCAAAATCTGAAATATGGTTGTTTAGGATTTTCTTGGTGAAATTTCGTAAGTTAGAACTAAGGGTATTGTTAGGTAAGTATAAACTCTTCATTTTAAAGCTTTCTCTACTAGTTTGGGACACCTATAGTTGATTTATGATATGGGTATTGTTTTTATGCGAATTTACTCAAATTTGAAGTGTTATTTTGAAATTTCTGGGATAGGCTCAACCAAATCCGAATTTGGTTCTTATAGTAATTGGGTAAGTGTTCCTATGTAGTCATATATAGCTTAACTTCTTGAGTAATGGGTTTGCTTATATAAATTGTGACTAGAGATAGTAATGGCTTGGTTTTATGTATATAGGCTAAAGTAGCATTCAGTTGGCTCTTAGAAATTGGCTACAAGTGAGGTAACCAGGGTTCATGCTAATTCCATGCATATGTTTATTTTAATTTTGTATTTGCTGCATGATTATAATTTTGATGCTAAATGATTTGGTTAGCTATCTATTATATATGACTGGACCTTGTGAGTTCATGGTGGAGTTGTAGTACGGCTACCACTTATGCATGTGCTTCAATCGGGCACCGGGTTGTGATCAGACCCCAAATGCATTGAGCCCTAGTTATGCTCATTGGGGAGTAGGTACTGTGGACGGGCCTGTCCTAGTGTTATTAGGCTTTAACATGTGGAATTGTGATTGCTAGTATGGGATT
The DNA here is from genome assembly GCA_026724425.1 of Erythrophleum ivorense. Taxonomy (NCBI): domain Eukaryota; kingdom Viridiplantae; phylum Streptophyta; class Magnoliopsida; order Fabales; family Fabaceae; genus Erythrophleum; species Erythrophleum ivorense. Next base: position 28,608,518 of record JAIUCV010000005.1, on the reverse strand, counting down.
GTAATCATAGATAGCCTAATTACTTTATTTACTGATATGGCTAGTATATTTTCATATGCTTATATTAAATCATGCATATATGTAAATTAAAATGGAACATATGAATGGAATTTGCCTTGGTTACTAAGATTTGCATCTCACCCCATTTCATGGGATCATACTTTTAGGTGAAGGCCCTTCGGGTAAGGATAAGGGGAAGTAAGTGGATGAAAATCCATGAGCTCTAGCCATGTGTGGAGGAGGCTACACTTAGGCTGATCTAAGTAGAATAGATGCAATTTTGTTATTCGTTTATATAGCATCATCATGTAATCATATTGCCAAGTGTAGGCATTTATATTTTGATTACTTAGGATGTACTTATTGAGGAGTTAAGCCTCATCTTAGCTTGGTATTGGATGTATGAACTTATAACATATAATGTATGAACTTTGTTGAATTTATGATATGGCCTACTATGGGAATGGAATTATGTGATACATTTGATGTAGACCTAAATTAGTGACGCATGAAATCTTTAATGAAATATATATTTGAATAATAATTGTTGGTAGCTTATGAAATTCTACTGTTATTAATCTATGAACTTGCTGACATAGGGTAGTTGGAGGAGTAGAAATCAGCACTTAAGTCTTGAACTAGTAATGATAGATTAGCTGGGTAAATTAAGCTAATGAAAGGTATTAAAGCCCCACAGATTAAGGTAGAGTGGCCCTAGGGTGTCATTGGAGGGAGAGTGGAGAGTATGAGACAAGACTTTAGAAGTTGTAGGATTAGAAGGCATTTCACCATGGCCAAAATATTATTAGCCGCAGCCAATAAGGGCGAAGTTGCCTAGGGAGAGTACTAGAGAGCAATTCGCCATGGCAAGGAGTGGAATTAGCCACGACGAAGTGTGAGAGGCCAAACTAAAAGTTATCCAGAGGGTAATTCGCCGTGGCTAAATGGGAATTGGCCACGGTGAACTTTTGTGAAAATGTGTTAGGGGTTCCAGAGAGGAATTGGCCGTGCCGATAGTGAGGGGCGATCGAGGTAGGCTCTAGGAGGTTTCCTTGTCATAGTGCCATGTAGGCTAGTTGCGACAAAGCTCCAACTCACCTCGGTGAAACCTGTGAAGATAAAGGAGTGAACCTGAGAGCAATTGGCCACGACACAAAGACATTTAGCTGTGGCAAACGGTCCTAAACTCTCATTCTAACCTACAAATCTTAGTTTTTCCTATGGTAACCTCAAGGGATGATTTAGAAACATTAGTAGAAGATTCTTGTGAGTTGGAATTAATGGGTAATAGAATCAAAGGCTTATAAATAAGTGTTTGTTTCTCTTGTATATATGAATGCTTATAATTATTTAGTTGATGACTCTAATAACATTAAGGTTCAAATTTTCTTGTATTTTTCAAATATAATTAGTCGTAATGTCTTGTAACCCTGATTTATAGTTATTAATCACGTATTTAACCTTAATTACAATGCTTACAAGTTAGGATCATCACAGGTGAGCTATCATATCTCATAGAGCTCCAGGCATCGGATTACTTACCTCTGCTTAAGCTATTCTAGAGGCCAACCTTTCTCGATGTTCACTATCTACTCTAAGACCATTCTACAACTTACTTATCATAAATATAACCGCAAACTATCTTCGCACACCCAAAATGTCTCATACAAGGCTTTACATAACTATACAAACCTTTACATAACCTTGTTACCATATCCTCAAGCTAAATCCAACCTTAGAGAGAGCCTTGAACTTTGCCCTAATACCAATAAATGTAACACCATAATTATCTAGCTTACTTCATGCCATTTCAAGATCTTATTCCATGTGTTTTATAACGAAGCAAGGAAGATAGCATTTAAAACAATGAACATACTTGCATAATGTCATGGATAAATTTTTCATTCAGAGTCCCGTGGGCTATATGGAGTCATGTATCACATTCTCATATTTAAGTATATAGATGCAACTCAAATCCATTACCAAAAGTGACCTAGAACTCATGCAAGGCAAGAGGCACACAAAATTCCATAAGGTAGCATCGGCTAGAATTTCATACTTTCTGTCACAAACTTTAAAAAATCATAATTAATTCTGTAGAGCTCTGCACTTTAACTTCCCAAAAAGCTCTCAAAGAGCCCTACATGTCTGTAAAATTTGATGGGAAGATTCATCCATTTGGTCAGTTTGTGCCATAGGGTTCTAGTTTGGTCATTTTCATGGTCTTTATAAGCACCAAAGTGTCCAAATTTACTTCCCAAGCTTGTGTGGCCACTTGAACAAGTGGGATTGCACCAAAATAACATTTTAAACTTGCCTTAAAGGTTCACCAACCTAGATTTCTCAAACTCACTCTCACCCCATGCCATACACAAGATTTCATACACTTTCTCTTGTCATTCAATACCCAAAACTACATTATCATTCATATGATACTAAAACTCATCCATGCATCAAATATATGGGTATTTACACATGTTCAAATGGATACATAATAATTTCATCATGGGATTACATCATATGCCATATGTATGGCTACAAAAGAGACAAAACGAGGCCATTTCATACAGTTTGGTGTCAATCTTTTTCTCCTTAGCTTGATGGCTTCCATTACCTTACTCAATCTCTTCACCTAGCATGTTAAGTCATTGGAGAGGAGGGGATGAGATTCAAAGAATCACAATAGCTCATCTCCCTTTCAATCACACATAAAGTATGCAATACAAGCCTTGAAAATGCATGCATGGATATAAACATAGAAGCATTCAAGAAACATTCTAGGCATTTGAACAAAGCATACATAGCATACATAGGCTTACCAAGTGAGTGGATTAACCTCACCCATTTACTTATGGATTTTGGACTTGCCTTACCCACTTTCTTTAAGAGATTTTTTGATTCAACTTACTCTTGGGAGTCAACCTCACTTTTAAGAGACTCTTTATTTTGTCTCAACCAAGTTCTAAGGTTCTTGGCTCATCCTCACTATGGCTAAAGGGTTCTTAGCTTTTTCACACTCAAGCAAACCAAAGCAAGCATATGAAACATCATTTGAATGCATAAAATATCATCACGGTACCATAGAATAAAAGCTCATGCTAAAAATACTTTTCATAGCTCAAAACATATATACACACATTCAAAGACAATGTAAGCACACATTCATGCATGAGAGAAGGTGGAGAGAGCTGCCTTGGTTGCAATCTAAAACACCATATTTATCACTTCCCCTTTAAACTACCTTGGCTAGGGGTAATTCTTTTTCTCACTTCCCCTTTCAACTAGTCCTGTGTAGCTATAGTCTCATCTTATATCGCACTCCATCACTACTTGTCTTTGCATTATGTGAGACATTTTGAAATAGTATGAGTATGACTACCAGGGAGAATTAGCCCTCACATACTCTCTTTGGCAAGCCTCTTTATATCAACGAGATCTTTTCTCATTGTTCATATTTGGGACTTGCCATTAATCTCAGCGAGCCATCATATCACATAAAGCTCTAGCCATCAGATCAATTAACTTTATTCAAGCTATTCTAAAGGTCAGTCTTCCCCGATGTTCACTATCTACTCCAAGACCAATCTAAAACTTACTTAGCATAAACATAGCCACAAACTATCTTCACATACCCAAAATATCTCATACAAGGCTTTACATATCTGTACAAGCCCTTTACATAACCCTATTGCTACATCCTCAAGCCAAATCCAATCTGAAAGAACCTGGAACTTTGCTTTGATATCAATAAATGTAACACCATATTTATCTAGCCTGCCTCATGCCATTTCTAGGTCTTATTCTATGCATTTCATAATGAAGCAAGAAAGGTAGCATGAGAATAATGAATGCACATGCACTTTACCATAGATAAATTTTTTTCCTTTGGAGTCCTGTAGGCCATATGGACTAATGTATCACATTCTCATATTTAATTACATAAACACAATTTATATCCATCCCCAAAAGTGGTCTACAACTCGTGCAAGGCAAGGGAATACATAAAATCTATGGTTGCTACCTCAGCCAAAATTTTTCTTTTTCTGTCACAAACTTTGGAAAATCATAACTAATTTTAGAAAAATTGAAATCAAGTACTCTTTACTATTCTAGAAAGCTACACATGTCTACTTTATTCTAAACATATTTCTAGGCCATGAAACATCACACAAAAGACTTTTGACATTTGAAAATGTGCAGAGATCTAACTAGCTATTGGTACTGATATAGCTTTTTGCTATAAATTTCAAAAATATCTAATTAATTTCAAAAAAATATAATCTATGAAAACGATACCAATCTAAAGAGAGATAAATGCTATATAGGGGGAAAAAATAACTTCAGACCAGTTTAGGCACGTTCAGGACTCGAAAACCAATCAAAGAATAACCTAGGTCAATCTAAACGCCTAATATTAGATAGAAATTTCAAAATGTGGTGCTTCTCCTTCTCTAGACATCCAAATGAGGTGCTTCTAGTTGGGACAAGTCACTGGGAATGTCTAGTTTCTTCTTGTAAAATTTTGTGGCGATTGGGCATCATTTGCCCCTTAAGTGACAGAATTCATTTTCAAACCTGAGTGAACAATACCATTAGCCAATTTTAGAAAATTTCCCAACTTTAAAAATTCATCAAATATTCTGTAGTCCTCTAAAAATTCTGTACTTTAGCTTTCCAAAAATCTATCAACAAGTTCTAATTGCATGCCAACTCTCAGATAAAAAAGAGCTCATTTGGACAAAAAGTGGTACAAGTTTCCAATATGGTCAATTTTGCTCCATATTAGATATCAAATGTGCCAAAATGGTCTTTCTTGATATTTGGCATCTCTTGGGCAAGTTTAAAAGTATGAATATGACTTGTATGAACTACCCAAGTACTCCCAAACCTTATGCATCTCAATTTGGCTATTCCACTTCCATTTATACACGTATTTCCACACCGATAATTTGCCATCACATGTCCAAAATACATATTTCCATACATATAACCTTAGCTTTCATTTATACATGATACATTAACATAATTATACATGTTCATAACATCATAAGACATATATAACAATGGATTACAACATTTGCCTTTCATATGGCCTTAAGGAAACAAATCTATACACTTTAAAATCATGCTCTCATCTCTTAAGTGGTTGGCTCTCATTTCCTTGCTCTCTTGGTTCACCTAGCATGTTAGAACATTGGAGAGGAGGGAATGAGATTCAAAGAATCCCAATAACTTATCTCCCTCTCAATCACACATAAGAGATGCAAAACAAGTCTCGAAAATGCATGCATGAGCATCATAGAGTGTGCAATCATTCAAGAAGCATTTTTGGCTTTTGAACAAGTTATACATGACATACATATGCTTACCAAGTAAGTGGATTAGCCTCATCCATTTACTTGTGGATTTTAGACTTGTCTAACCCATTTCTTTAAGAGGTTTTTAACTTAACCTTACTCTTGAGAGCCAACCTCACTCTTAGGAGACTCTTTACTTGTCTCAACCAATTCTAAGGGTTCTTGGCTCATCCTCACCATAGCTAAGGGTTCTAAGCTTCACCACACTCAAGCAAACCCGAGCAAACATCATAAACATCATTTAAAAATATAATGCATTATCATGGTACAATGGAATAAAAGCTTATGCTAGAACATTTTTCATAGCTTAAAATAGACATACACACATTCAAAGACAAGCCAAGCATACATTCATGCATGAGAGAATGAGGAGTGAGCTACCTTGCTTGCATTTGCACACTTTTTCCTTAAGCCTTAAGTCCTCTCCCTTGACCTCACACACCCAAGGAGGTAGAGATCATTTTTCTTGGTATAGATGCATTATATGGAAGCTAATTATACTCTTGAATCACATTCTAAAGCCACACATTCATTAGAAAAGCTAGGTAACTCATAAGGCTCTTTTATGGTTTCATAATGCACTTAATGAAGCAACCTTTGAAAAGCATCATCTTGGCTCCATTCTCTCTATCTATTTATGATTCTTAACTCCATTTAAACCTTTTGGAGTCGTCACACAATCAATTGTAGGAGCCTAACTAGGTGTTACTTTTTTAAGCCATATTATGGAACATATAAAGGCATCTCACTATCTATGGTTTCTAAATTTTTCCAAGGCTTCCTCTCATACTCTCCCATCACACATGATACAAAACTAAGCTTGGAAGGAATTTAAACACTCCCTAAGTGCATGAACTCTCCTTGGCTGAAGCTATACTTCCATATGGCACCAATGGAGTTATTTTAATTTATTTGATGGGAGAAGCATGTGGGAGGCTCTCTTGGTGTCATAAGAACTCATATATACTCTTAGACAACTTAAATTACTACTAGGAAGCTTTATCTTCGCCTAGCTACAACCAAATCTTTAAATTCTATAACTTGCATTCTAAAGCTTCCTTTTCAATTCTAGTTGTATATTTTTAATCCTTACACTCCATAACCTTTTGTTCCATTAAGAACACATAAAGAAAAACTCTCCTCCTTACTTTCTCTCTCTAGACCTAAGCTTAAATGGCTTAGAAACACAAGATTTTACAAGTGTTTCAAGTGAAGTCTTACCTTAAAATAGAGCTCTCTTCGTAGATTATTTTTCACTGATTGATTTCTTGAAAAGAGTTCCTTTTTGGCTTGGGTTAGACCTGAATCTTCAAGTTTTCAAGAAAAGAAAATCACCATTAGAGAGCTCTTAGAGAAAGGAACAACTTTCTTAACTGGCGCTCTTTCTTTGCTTGAACTCAGACCTAGCATGGGTCATATTTGGGGTTAGATTATGAAATCTCAGTAGTAGTAAACCGATCTCATTCACAAGCAAGCATGTAAGTAGATAACATAATGCCAGTCAAGATGCCATATATCGCATAGCAATACAAAGAATTTCATATAAGGCCAAGCACAATCTAAGCATACATGTCTCATCTTATAGCATAAATGACAACTTGATATAGCATAACACTCATCATTATACAAACATACAAGCTTAAGGAAAGAGAGAGGAAAACTACTACCTTAGCAAACTTTGCTCCTCAATCCTTAGGACTCGGTTTACTTGCTTTTGGAGTTTCCAAAACAAAATCAAACCCTATAATCACAATGATAATTCATTACAATCAACACATAAACCTTAACTTCTAAAGTAGGATGACTCTTTTAAACTTAATGGGACCATTGGAATTGGAAAAATCTAACTCATTCCCTTCCCATTCACTATGGCTGAATAGTATGCATTTCTTGGCCAAAATTTAAGAATTTTATCCCATGAGTTTTGGGGGCTTTCCCATAGGTATTCCTAGATAAAAACACCCTTTTGAATCCATTGGAATGGATAACATCATCAAATTCCAGCCCCAACATAAAGTTTTGGTCATCACATAATCTAGCTCCGTTTTAGGCTTAAAAGTGTGTTTCTTTGGTTTTAAAAATTCCATAGCCTTTTCCTTTATGTTTTAGGCTTGAAATTTGGTATACATGACTTTAAGACATCAAGAAAACACCATAAAAATTTTGGGAAAATTTGGACAGCATCTCCCCATGATTTTTATTTTCCCAAAAATTATAATATTTGTGTTTTTCAAAGTCCCAACACATAACAACAATAACTAAGCTCATATGGCCTTCATGTTCAAAATCTGCTAGGTAGTGGTTTATCTGGCTTTAGCTATGGAAAGCTACTTTCTTGCTTTCCTCATCCCATACTATACTCATCTCTCAAGAGATTTAGTTAGTGGTCTAATTGTCTGAGTAAAGCCTTCATATTTCTGTGGCAATGGTCTTCTAGACTCAAGAGGTCTCTAGTCTCTGAGATAAAAGATAACTAAAATTGTACTAGTCTCTATGACTAACTGCTCTATAAAAATTATATTAAGTTGTCATCTCACTAGAGAACTATCATATTATAACTGGGGACTTTCTGTAACTCTGTAGGATCTACTATGACCCCTAGGTCTATTGCGACCTTTCAGAGCCTTGCTAGGGTCTACTGTAACCTATTGTGCTATGTTAGGATCTACTATGATCCATCTTTGGGAGACATCAAAGCCTAAGATCACTGTATCTAATAGTAGAACATATACTCACCAAGTTCGGTGACCATTACTCATAATAACTGAGGCTAAACTCAGAAGTACGTCGTGCTCTTTGTTCGAAGTGGGTTATGTGTCATCTAATTCTCTAGGATCCCATCATACTGATACTCAGGAGCATTTTAACTTTCCTTTACTACTCCTTATAGGATCCTCAGGTCCCCACTTTAGCCTAATTTTTACTTGGCCTTTCTTTTCTTACTCTTACTACTTACTTTGCTTCATTTGTACTCGTGCTATCTTTCCTCTTATATCCTACAACTTCTGAATATGCCCGCATTCTGCTTTTGAGTGCCTTGACACTAGGGCATCTCATATACTGAGTGTGGCTAATATCTCTAACAGGAGAGAGGTTATGCATTGGTCCCTTCTCATTTCATTTACTTATATTATAAGGGACTCAAGCTATGCATACTAAACTCGTGCTATCTGAATATGAGCATTCCTTACTATTAGCACATTCTTTTCTATATTACTATTCTTTACTAGGGATTCTTTCTGTATGTTTTTCTCATCATTCTGATATTATTGGAATCCTTTTATCTCTCTTTTCTGACTTATCTCATTATTGAACTAACTAGAATACCTTTCGATTACTGGGACACTTTGATAATTGATGACATCGTTTACTATGCACTCAAGTTACATTACTACTAGGTTGACCAAACCTAATATCATGTAACTTTTGTTGCAAGCAAACTATAATATCAAACACTAATACACGGACGCCTTATAACTGAGCTCAAAGCCATTGTCACCAGTATATTATAAGTTTCTCAATAACCTAAAGCATCCCTCTCATACTTTTCTTTATCTACCATATTCTTGTAGGATACTTATGGAAAATAAGATTCTTCCTCTACTTTATCCCGAGATCACTTTACATTGCGCGATTGTTTTTACTTCTAGCACTATCATGCTAGAAGGGCATCTATGCCAAGGACACTTATGCTTTCTTAAGTACTCAAGCACATCAACTTAATATCTATTCTCAATCTAGTATGTCCTCAGCTTGAACACTATCATATCTTTTCTTTCTTTTATCTTTACTATCCTTTTACTTAGAAAAAGGATGTTTTATTACTGGCTATCTTTGCTGCCAGTTTAGGTCTTTTACACTCAAGAGCACTTGTATTTTTCCTGGGTTTCTCTACTTATTTACTCTCTATAACATCAAGGGGGTCTAATTTCTCTTATACTCTTGCTTTGCTCTTAACTAGATTATCCCTCGGTGAGAAGAGTTATATTTCATGAAGTCCCAGGAACTATATTCTATGGCATTCTCGACTTACACTCTTTCTCTGCATAATGCAAAGGCTTGCCTTCTTTGACGGTCTCTAGCTCCCTCGAGCTTCCCTAAGGGTACTAAGGCATTAGCTATTTATCTCAGCTTATTTCTATGTTCAGATCAGAGTTAGGCTTTCTCTTTATTTAATCTCTTTAGCCTCATCTCTAGGAGCACAATATATTATTTCTAAGATTCTACTAACCCAATCTAGGACATGTGCTCTCAATGTCTGGACTATATCTTACTGAAAACTTATGCTCTACTGGATACTCTAATCATTCACGTGCCATAACCCTATATCATTCTCATATTAGGGAGCTTGTTTGACTAGCTATCGAGCCCTATCTATTTACTTTTCTATGCCCAGTCTACTCATTTAGTCATTACTAAAACAAGGGCATCTCTTCTGTAGCTTGTTTCTCAGCTCTTCTTTACTTCCTTTATCACTATACTTTACAACTCAAGGGGGTCTATCTGGGGGAATTTGCTAAGCACTATTGAGTGGTCTCCCTGATTCAGGATGTCTCATCTTCCTTTTCTCAATCCAGGGAGAACTTTCATTGAGTTTCCTATCAAATTAATTTCTCTTTTTACTCATTTCACTTGAACAATACTACTGGTCACTTCCTGTAGGCTTCATCTCATACTTAGTCTGAGCTGCCTGTCTCGTCGGACCTGTAGCTTACAATAACTTAGTATTTTCTAAACTATTCTCATTCTCTTCTGAGCATCTGTTACTGGGCCAATCATACTCACCTCTAGGCATTACCTATGAGGTGCACCCTTTTGGGGCACTTACTATATTCCTCACTACTGGTAGCCTTACTTTATGTTAATTTTAAGGCTACATTAACATCCTGTCATTCAGTGTCTCACAGGGTGGCACTTAGGCTAGAGTCAACGCCTTAAAGGCGAGTCTCAACAACCTTATCGTCCCTGTGTCTAATATTATCTAACGTTGAGTTCTTTCTCAAACTCAACTGTTAGGCCCACTGATTTCTTACTAACCTTTTGTGACCATTGACTACTCTTTTTCTTTACTGATACTAAGAGTTTTTGCTCTCTGTGGGTCATCTGATCCCTTATCAGTTCATTCCTCAAGTTAGCCTGAATATGACTAGCAAGGCATTCATACTGTCATTCGCCACGGTTAATTAGCCTCGGGTTTACCCTAGTTTTCCTGTTTAAGTATTAGTCATAGCTAACTTCTTAATTGGTTGTGGTGAGGAATTCTTCAGATTGCCTCGCTGCTTCCAGGAATAATTGGCTGCAACTAAGCAGTTAATTGGTTGTGGCTAACAGCCTCTGATTGGCTTGCTTTTTCATGGGTTAGAATTTTATCTTTAGCTACGAACCCAAACCTTATATCTAGCTTATCATTAAGCTAAAGGGTTCTACCTCTTGCTTTATTCATGCATAACTAGCTATCACATCTAGGCTATTGGGCTCTAAGGGGTGTAGCTTGTAACTTAAACCTTTGGCCTGAAGGAATTAACCTTTCAAGTTCTGGAATTCATCTAGACATTTGGGTGTTGTGGCTAGAGGTAATTCTTTTTCACTTCCCCTTTAAATTAGTCCTGTACAACTACAGTTTCATCTTATATCACACTGCATCACTACTTGTATTTGTATTATGTGAGACATTTTGAAATGGTTTGAGTATGACTACCAAGGAGAATTAGGGCTCACATACTCTCTCTAGCAAGCCTCTTCATATCAACGAGATCTTTTCTTATTGTTCATATCTGGGACTTGTCATTGATCCCGGCGAGCCATCATATCATATAAAGCTCCAACCTTTAGATTAATTAGCTCTACTCAAGCTATTCTAGAGGTCAGTCTTCCCCAATGTTCACTATCTACTCCAAGACCATTCTATAACTTACTTATCATAAACATAGCCACAAACTATCTTCACATACCCAAAATGTCTCATGCAAGGCTTTACATATCTATACAAGCCCTTTACATAACTCTATTGCTACATTCTTAAGCCAAATCCAATCTGAAAGAGCCTAGAACTTTGCTCTGATACCAATAAATGTAACACCATATTTATCTAGCTTGCCTCACACCATTTCTAGGGCTTATTCTATGCATTTCATAATGAAGCAAGAAAGTTAGCATGAGAACAATGAATGTACAAGCACTTTATCACAGATAAAATTTTTTCCTTCGGAGTCCCATGGACCATATGGACTGATGTATCACATTCTCATATTTAATTACACAAATACAACTCAGATCCATCACCAAAAGTGGTCTACAACTCGTGCAAGACAAGGGAATACATAAAATCTATGGTTGCTACCTCGGCCAAAATTTTTCCTTTCTCATCACAAACTTTAGAAAATCATAACTAATTCTAAACAAAATTGAAATCATGAATTATTTACTATTTTAGAAAGTTACACATGTCTACTTTATGCTAAAAATATGTCTAGGCCATGAAACATCATACAGAAGACGTTTGACATTCTAAAAGGTATAGAGATCTGACTAGCTACTGGTACTGATACAACTTTTTGCTTTAAATTTAAAAAATGTCCAATTAATTCCACAAAAATCTAATTTATGCAAATGTCAGCAATATGAAAAGCTACAAGTGTTAGCTAGAGGAAAAAAATAATGTCAAACCAATTTAGGCACGTTCAGGAGTCAAAAACTAATCAAACAATAACTTAGGTCAGTATGAATGCCTGATACTAGATAGAAATTTTAAAAATTTATATCTCCCTCTCTAGACATCCAAATGAGGTACTTCTTGTTAGCACATGTCACTGGGAATGTTTAGTTTCTCCCTATAAAATTTTATGATAATTGGACATCATTTGCCCCTTGAGTGATAGAATTCATTTTCAAACCTGACTGAACAATACCATAAGCCAATTTTAAAAAATTTCCCAACTTCGAAAATTCATCAAATATTCCATAGACCTCCAAAAAATATTCACTTTAGCTTCACAAAAATCAATCAATAAGCTATAATTGTATGCCAAATCTCATATCAAGAAGAGCTCGTTTGGATAAAAAGTGGTATAAGTTTCTAATATGGTCAATTTTGCTCCATATTAGATATCAAATGTGCCCAAATGGTCTTTCTTGATGTTTGGCACCTCTTGGGCAAGTTTAAAAGCATGAATATGACTTGTATGAACTACCTAAGTAGTCCCAAACCCCATGCATCTCAATTTGGCCATTCCACTTCCATTTATACATGCATTTCCATAATGATAATTTGCCATCACATGTCCAAAATGTATATTTCCATACATATTACCTTAGCTCTCATTTATACATGATACATTAACATAATTATACATGTTCATAACATCATAGGACATATAAAATAATGGATTACAACATTCGCCTTTCATATGGCCTTAAGGAAACAAAATCTATACACTTTAAAATCATGCTCTCATCTCTTAAGTGGTTGGCTCTCATTTCCTTGCTCTCTTGGTCCACCTAGCATGTTAGAACATTGGAGAGGAGGGAATGAGATTCAAAGAATCCCAATAGCTTATCTCCCTCTCAATCACACATAAAAGATGCAAAACAAGTCTAGAAAATGCATGCATGGGCATCATAGAGTGTGCAATCATTCAAGAAGCAGCTTTTGAACAAGTTATACATGGCATATATAGACTTGCCAAGTAAGTGGATTAGCCTCACCCATTCACTTGTGAATTTTGGACTTGTCTCACCTATTTCTTTAAGAGGCTTTTGACTTAACCTTACTCTTGAGAGTCAACCTCACTCTTGGGAGACTCTTTACTTGTCTCAACCAATTCTAAGGGTTTTTGGCTTCACCACACTCAAGCAAACCTAAGCAAACACCATAAACATCATTTAGAAACATAATGCATTATCATGGTACCATTGAATAAGAGCTCATGCTAGAACATTTTTCATAGTTTAAAATAGACATACACACATTCAAAAACAAGCCAAGCAGACATTCATGCATGAGAGAAAGAGGAGTGAGGTACCGTGCTTGCATTTACACACTTTTTCCTTGAGCCTTGAGTCCTCTCCTTTGACCTCACACATCCAAGGAGGTGGAGATTGTAACATCCAGTTCTTTGAAAACAAGAGAAAATATGAGAAACGTAACATACAGTTTCACCGTAAACGAATGAAACTCACTGAATACAAAAGGAAGTCCCCTAAAATGATGTAGTTAACGTCCCAAAAAATTTGGAAAGTATTCTAGACTCCTAAAAATGAGAATCCCAGGCTCAGACAAAAAGAAAAATGGAGCTAGAATGAAGAAACAAAATTGTGACAAAAATTGACAAAGTGTAATGACATTTTCATAAATAAGTGCAACTTTTAGAAAAACATATAGGAGGGCTTTTTAAATGAAAGTTTTGAGTTGCTCAGGATTCCCAGAGGCCCTGAAAATCATGGGAAGCTCCGGGACAGTCAAATCCCCTCCGGTGGACGTTTTCCAACATCGGTTGACCCGAACTTTGACCGGTTCGTTCGGTAAGGTTTTAGCTCCAAATTGAGTGATTCCAAAGGCATTTTATTAAATTGGGAACCTAAATTTTATAATGAAAAAGACAATTCTCAAAAAGGAGCTAAATCGAAGCCGAAATGAATTTGCCATTACGGAAGGATAAAATTAAAATTTTTGAAAAAGTGTGTTTCTAGAAACTCTCACACACTTCTCCTTTCTTCTTCCATCTTTTTAAGCACGAAATTTCTGCCCAAAATAAAGAATATGATCTGCTCTCTTAGGTTCACAAGAAAGGGAAGAAAAGGGGGAGAAAAATCAAGAAAAAGGTATGGATTCTTAGTAGTTTTCTATGTTTTCTTCCATCCAAACCTCCTCTCCTCCATTCTCCTTTATTTCCTTTAATTAAAATGAAGTTTTCAAATATGTTTTAAGGGAGATATTAAAGGGAAATTTCGGATTTGAAGAGAAGAGCTTGGAGAAAGCAAGATTCAAGTGAAAAAAAATAAGAAAACTAGGTAATTTCTCTTCCTATAGTTGCTACCTTTAGTTCCTCTCCTCCCTCATTTCACCTAGCATGAGAAACCTGAGGAGGAATTGATTTTTAGGTAGAACCAAAGGTGAATCTAAGGAAAACGGTTATGGAGATTAAGAATATGCAAAGAGAATTAACAAAAAACTATTAGATTTCAAGATACAATTTCTAGGGTTTCAATTGCACCTTATAAAATCTGATTTTGTATGATGATTCCTAGGCCTAAATAAGAGTTTAAATGAGCTCCCAAGATCCCTAAGAAGCTTCCCACATGCATCCTCCCTTGAAAAAACAAAGCAAACTCCAAGAAACCCTATTTCCTCCATAGCCTCGGCCTAAAGGGGTTTGTGTAGTTTGGGAGAGTTTTAAATTTTTCTAAACCCATTCTTGAGTCATATATGATGAATAAAAATGAGGGGAGGCCTTGGAAAAAATTTAGAAACCATAGAAAGTGAGTTAGTGCTTTATGTTCCATATTATGATCTAAAGAAGCAACATGTAATTAGGCTCTTGGTTTTAATTGTGTGATAACTCCAAAAGGCTTAAAAGGAGTCAAGAATCATATTTGAAAGGAAAAAATGGAGCTTAGAATTTATTTGTGGGGTGTTGCTTCATTAGGTGCAATTATGGAACCATAATGAGGTTATAGATCAAGCTTGATTTTAAACAAGTGTATGGCCTTAGAATTAATTCCATGAACCTAATTGACTTCCATAAATTGTGTTTAGGCCAAGAGAAAACTTCCCCATACTTTTTTGTGTGTGTGGCCAAAAAGGGGAGCTTGGATTTAAAGGAAAAAGTGTGTAATTGTGTACAAGGTAGCTCTCTCCACCTTCTCTCATGCATGGATGTGTGCTTAACTTGTCTTAGAATGTATGTATGTGTATTTTCAAGCCATGAAAAATATGCTAGCATGATTTTATATGCCATGATTTCATGATGACATATTATGTTTCCAAATGATGTTATGATGTGTGCTTAGGTATGCATGAGTGTGGTGAGGCCAAGAACCCTTAGCTATGGTGAGGATGAGCTAAGAACCCTTAAGATTGGTTGAGACAAAGTAAAGAGTCTTCCAAAAGTAAGATGGGCTCCCAAGAGTATAGTTGAGTCCAAGAATGTCTCTTGGGTGAGGCCAATCCACTTGCTTGACAAGCTTTTGTATGCTATGTATAACTTTCTCAAATGATGAAAATGTCTCTTGAATGTTTGAACATGTCCATATGACCATACATGCATTTATGAGACTTGTTTGCATCCATTATGTATGATTGAATGGGAGATGAGCTATTAGGATTCTTTGAATCTCATCCCCTCCTCTCTAATATTCTAACATGCTAGGTGGACCAAGAGAGCAAGGTAATGGAAGCCAACCACCTTGAGGATGAGAGGATGACAACAAAGTACTTGAATTTTATTACTTTGAAACCATACAATTGGCAAATGATGTAATCCATGGATGTATATGTATCATGATGTCATGAACACATGTAATTATAATAATATGTTATGTATGAATGAGAGAATATGTTATGTGACCATTAGAATGTGATTTGAACATGTTTTGGCAAATGAGCTTCTTGGATGACATTATGGAAATGTGTATAAGTGCGGATGAGATGGCCAAAATGAGATGCATAGAGTTTGGGACCATTTAAGCAGCTCACACAAGTCCTAATTATGTTTTTGGACTTGCCTAAGAGGTGCCAAACCCTAAGAACAACTATTTGGACATTTTGGTATCCTATATGGAGCCAACGTTGACCAATTTAGAACTCTATGTTACTTTTTGCCCAAATAAGCTCTTCTTGATCTGAGATTTGGCATGCAATTAGAACTTGTTGATAGATTTTTGTGAAGCTAAAGAACAGAATTTTCGGAGGTCTATAGAATATTTGATGAATTTTCAAATTTGGCAAATTTTCTAGTTTTGGTTTGATGCACTATTCATCTGGTCTGAAAATAAAATCATCACACAAGACCCAAATGATGTCCAATTGCCATGAAATTTCATAAAGAAAAACTAGAAATTCCTAGTGATGTGTGCCAACTAGAAGCACCTCATTTGGAGGTCTAGAGAGGGAGATATAAATTTTTGAAGATTTTGTCCAGTACCAGGGATTTTAGTCGACCTCAATTACTATTCCATTGAATTCCGTGGTCTAGGCTGGCTGAACTAGTTTGGAGTTATTATTTTCCTCTATCTAACATCCACATATTTCCAGATTGGTATCATTTTCAAGGATTGGATTTTTTTGGAATTAATTGGATATTTTTGAAATTTGCTACAGAAATCTGTGACAACACCAGTAGATAGTTTGACCTCTGGACTAGTTCGAATGTGAAACGTCCTCTGTGATGGGTTTTATGATCTAGAAATATTTTCAATATGAATTAGACATTTGTAGATTTCCATAATGGTCAAGAATGCATGATTTCAATTTTTTTAGAATTAGTTATGATTTTTCAAAGTTGTGCCAAAAATGAGCCAAATTCTGGCAAAAAATATGTATGTATATTTTAAGCTTCCCTTCGAGTTCCATGAGTTGTAGGCCACATTTCATGATGCAAGTTAGTTTTATCCATGTAATTAAATATGATAATGTGTTGTATAAGTTCACATGGTCCACATGACATGGAATGGAATTTTTTTACATGACGCAACACAAGAAAATGTATTATTTTTATCCCGTTTCTTACTCCTTCATAGGATTGATGATGTAAAGCATGGAAATATTATGAAATAAGTTAGAAATATATGATGTTATAGAGATCATTTCTCTTGGCCTAGACACATCATATGGAAGTCAATTATACTCTTGAATCACATTCTAAGGCTACACATTCATTAGAAAAGTTAGGTAACTTATAAGGCTCTTTTATGGTTCGATAATGCACTTAATGAAGAAACCTTTGGAAAAACATCATCTTGGCTCCATTCTCTCCATCTATTTATGATTCTTGACTCCATTTAAACCTCTTAGAGTCATCACACAATTAATTCTAGGAGCCTAGCTAGGTGTTGCTTTTTTAAGCCATATTATGGAACATATCAGGCCATCTCACTATCTATGATTTCTAAAATTTTTCTAAGGCTTCCTTTCATACTCTCTCATCACACATGATACAAAACTAAGCTTGGAAGGAATTAAAACACTCCCTAGGTGCATGAACTCTCCTTGGCTGAAGCTATACTTTGATATGGCACCAATGGGGTTGTTTTAATTTATTTGATGGGAGAAGCATGTGGGAGGCTCTCTTGGTGTCTTAAGAACTCATATATATTCTTAGAAAACTTGAATTACTACTAGGAAGTTTCATCTTAGCCTAGTTGCAACCAAATCTTTAAATTCCATAACTTGCATTCTAAAGCTTCCTTTTTAATTCTAGTTGTATATTTTTAATCCTTACACTCCATAACCTTTTGTTCCATCAAGAACACATAAAGAAAAACTCTCCTCCTTACTTTGTCTCTCTAGACCTAAGCTTAAATGGCTTAGAAACACAAGATTTTGTAAGTGTTTCAAGTGAAGTCTTACTTTAAAATAGAGCTCTCTTCACGTAGATTATTTTTCACTAATTGATTTCTTGAAAAGAGTTCTTTTTTGGCTTGGGTTAGACTTGAATCTTCAAGTTTTCAAGAAAATAAAACCACCATTAGAGAGCTCTTAGAGAGAGGAACAACTTTCCTAATTGGTGCTGGATGAAACGGGGTCGTTTACTTATCTAAACAAAAGCTTAAACTTCTTCTCTCTCTCCCCTCTTAATGCCATGCCATTGCTGCCTATTTTTCTGCAAATGAAAGCTTGGAGAAGGTGATGAGGTGTAATCTTACTTAAGAAGCCTCTTTTACAATATTTTAAAATGATCATTTTGTCCCTACACACCTATTTGCTCCGTTTAGGCTCATTTTAACTCCTTTTTTAGAACCATCTTTTCCATCATAAAATTTAGGTTCCCAATTAAATAAAATGGCTTTGGAATTACTCAAATTAGAACTAAAACCTTTTTGAATGAATAAGTTAAAGTTTGGGTCAACTGATGTTGGAAAACGTCCATTGGAGGGGTTTTAACTATCCTGGGACTTCTTATGGTTTTTTGGGCCTCTGAGAACCTCGTAGAACTCAAAACTTTCATTAAAAAAGCCCTCGTTTAAGAATTCTAAAATTTGCTTAAAATAACGAAAATGCTATTATGTTTTGTCACTCTTTCGTTACATTTCGTTTCTTTATTCTAACTCCATTTTTCTTTTCGTATGAGCCTGAGATTCTCATTTTTAGGAATCTAGAATACTTTCCAAATTTTTAGGACCTTAACTATGTCATTTTAGGGGACTTGCTTTTGTATTCGTTGAATTTAGTTTGTTTACAGAGAATCGTAAGTTACGTTTCTCGCGTTTTTTCTCATTTTCAGGGAATTGGATATTACATAATCACATACTTTTTCCTTAAGCCTTGAGTCCTCTCCCTTGACCTCATACACCCAAGAAGGTGGAGATCATTTCTCTTAGCCTAAACACATCATATGGAAGTTAATTACACTCTTGAATCAAATTCTAAGGCCATACATTCACTAGAAAAGCTAGGTGTCTCATAAGACTCTTTTATGGTCACATAATGCACTTAATGAAGCAACTTTAGGAAAATATCACCTTAGCTCCATTTTCTTTATCTATTCATGATTCTTGACTCCATTTAAGCCTCTTGGAGTCATTACACAATCAATTCAAGGAGCCTAGCTAGGTATTGCTTCTTTATGCCATAATATGGAACATACAAGACCACCTCACTCTCCATGACTTCTAAAATTTTTCTAAGGCTTCCTCTCATACTCTCCCATCATACATGATGCAAAAATAAGCTTAGAATAAATTAAAACTACCCCTAGGTGCCATTTCTACTCTAGGCCAAAGCACATACTCTTCTTGGCATCCTTGGAGTTTCTTTGCTTCCTTTGATGGGAGAATCATGTAGGAAACTCTCTTGGTGTCTTAGGAACTCATATGAAAACTTAAACATCATACAATATGGCTAGGGTTCATGGTAGAGTTCAAGGTGCAATCGAAACCCTAAATTCCATAACTTGCGTTCTAAAGCTCCTTTTTCAGTTCTAGTCGTATATTCTTAATCCTCATATTCCATAACCTTTGGTTCCATTGAGAACACATAAAGCCTCCTCACTTTCTCTCTCTAGACTAAAGTTTAAATAGCTTGGAAACACAAGATTTTGCATGTTTCAAGTGAAGTCTTACCTTAAAACAGAGCTCTTTTCACATAGATTATTTTCCACTGATTGATTTCTTGAAAAGAGTTCCTTTTTGGCTTGGGTTAGACCTGAATCTTTAAGTTTTCAAGAAAAGAAAACCACCATTAGAAAAAGCTCTTAGATAGAAGAACAACTTTCCTAATTGGCGCGGGATGAAACAAGGTTGTTTACTTACTTAAATGGAAGCTTAAACTTCTTCTCTCTCTCCCCTCTTAATGTCATTCCATTGCTACCCATTTTTCTGTAAATGGAAGCTTGGAGAAGGTGATGAGGTGTAATCTTACTTAAGAAGCCTTTTTTACAATTTTTCAAAATGACCATTTTGCCCCTACGAGCATATTTGCTCCATTTAGACTCATTTTAACTCCTTTTGAGAACCATATTTTTCATCATAAAATTTAGGTCCTCTAATTCATAAAATACCTTTAGTTTCATCCAAATTAGATTTAAAACCTTCCTGAATGAATTAGTCAAATTTTGGATTAACTGACATTGAAAAACGTCCACCAGAGGGGCTTTAGCTGTTCCGGAGCTTCCCATGGTTTTTAGGGCCTTTGAGAACCCTGGAGAATTTAAAACTTTCATTTAAAAAGCCCTCTTATGAGAATTCCAAAATTTGCTCAAAATGACGAAAATGCCCTTACGTTTCGTTAATCTTTCATTACATTTCGTTTCTTCATTCTAGCTCTATTTTTCTTTCCGTTTAAGCCTGGGATTCTCATTTTTTGGAGTCTAGAATGCTTCCTAAATTTTTCAGGACCTTAACTAAGTTATTTCGGGAGACTTGCTTTTGTATCCAGTGAATTTTGTTCATTTACGGAGAAACCGTACGTTACGTTTCTCGTGTTTTCTCTTGTTTTTAGAGAATCGGATATTACATATATGGTTTCCCAATCATGCAATTATCTATGAATAAAGTACTTGTTTCCTTACAAATGTATTCCAATGTGCTTGAGATGGGTTAAAAGGCTAAGGTATTACAACTTGTGATTAAAGTGAGATATAAAATATCAATAGCTAAAGGTAATTTCCATCCACATTCATATAAGCAAACAAGTATAAAGTTATACATGGTAAAATCATTAATTTATTATGTCATATTCAACAAATCAAAAGTAGCAAGTTTGATAACAAATTCCCATAATAATTGGCCAATCTATGGGTAGAGCACACCCACAAGGTCCATGATGAAGCATATACAATAGTCAAACTCATATATGGCATTATATAAAACATTAACAAGTATATACAAACTAAGAACATGGTTCAACAACAAATATAAATGAATTTAATCACTAGTTACCTCAAGTTTCATACCTTATATTTCTATTATCATACTCTTCCATTACGGGCAATTAGTGCACATTCATAGGACAAAAGTAAGGAAAAGTATGAAAATAACGCACTTTTATCGCATTACATTAGGGTAAAATTTTTCAATTCACGTTATATAGACCTTGTGAGTTCCCTAACATCATTCTTTAGTGATTTTGCATCCATATAAGTCATAAACATCTCAAAATTCCACATAAACCATGGATCAAGAACCAAAAATCCAAAACAATCACGTTTTGCCTCGGGTTCCAGGGTGGTAGAATTTGAGGCAACTTTGAAAAATTATAACTAAATCTAGAAAAATTGATATCATGCAAACCATAGCTTTCTGGAAAGCTCTAGATGTCAACTTTACACTAAAAATAATTTTCAGCCACAATAACCTCATCTAGACCATATTTGACAATAGAAAAAGCAAGAAGGTCCGACTGCCCTCTGATATTGAAATAGATTTCTAATATAAATTTTGGAAATTCATAATTAATTTCAAAAAAATCCAATCCATGCGATCTGTACCAATTTGGAAAGCTTAGGGGGGAAAAATAGTTTTAGGCCTATCCAAGAATGTTCAAACCATAGAAAATCAATCAAACAGTAACACAGGTCAGATTGGCGCTTGCTACTGGACAACAACTTCAAAAATTAATATATCCCTCTCTCAACATCCAAATGAGGTACTTCCAATTGGCACAAGTCATTGGGAAGGTCTAGTTTCTCCTTGTAACCCCATAATTGACATAGATTCATTTTCAGACCAATTGCACAATACTAGTGGCCAAACCAGAAAATATTTTTAATTTCAAAAATTTGCCAAATATTCCACAAACCTCCAAATAATACCCACTTTAACTTTCCAAAAAGCTCTCAACAACCTCTAGATGCATGCTAAATTTCAGACCAAGAAGAGCTCATTTGGACAAAAAGTGGTATACCTGACCAAAATGACCATTTTTGCTCCATATGAGATACCAAATGTGTCCAAATGGTCTCATTTACTGTTTGGCACCTCTTGGAAAAGTTTGAAAATATGAATATGACTTATGTGAGCTGCCTAAGTGGTCCCAAACCCTATGCATCTTAATTTGGCTATCCCACACTCAAGAATGCATCATCATCACAAGCCATCAAGGTGTCAAATTCTACCTTCTCATTGATCTAATGCCACATAAGAGCTATACAATGTTCATACATCATATTACATTTTTCTATGGGCTTACATCTTAAAAATAACATTTACATAACTACTTTGACCATTAGGTACAAAGGAAACTACATAATGAGGTTACATAATAGACAAAATGTAATCTTTTAAGGTCTTTTTGGATTGCACTCCTTGCTTCTTAAACATCACCCAAGCATTTCAAGATAATGAAAGGAAGGGTAGTGAGATTCCTAGAATCTTAATAGCTCACACATCCATTCATACACACATTCATGGCATATACACATTAAAGTATATGTATGGAAGGTTTAACAACCATAAAGTATGCAAGGTCACAATTTTCATGCCATTTATTCACATGCAAGCCAAGAACTTGCTCTAGAGACTTTTGGTTTTACCTCACCCTAATTTTAGACTTTTGGATTTGCCTTACTCTTAGCTCAAGGACTTTTGACTTGGCGTCACCCTTCCAAGAGACTTTTGACCTTGTTTCACCTATGCCATGAGACTGTTGGCATTTCCTCACCTTCATTAAGAGACTTTTGGTATCACCTCACCCTTATGAGCCATTTTCACAACCAAAGCCATTCAAGGAAACAAATTGGTACCAATGTAATGTCAAGGCATCAAGTGGCCAATTCTCAAGTCACAAGAGCATACATAAACACACAAAGACGTACCTATGCACACAAGAATGTAAGGAGAATGAGGGGGAGAGCTACCTTGGATTTATGCAAACTTTTCTTGATCCTTTTCCTTCCCTTTTTTAGTCCCACAAGCACACCTAGGTAGATGTATGTTCTCTTATCCTAAACACCATAAAGAACACACAATCACATACTTGAAGTGTAATGTCCGGTTTTCATTAAACGACGAAAACAGACGCATTTTCAAAGCAAGTCCCCAAAAATGAATTAGTTAAAGTCCCAAAAAATTTAAGTAACATTCTAGACTCCTAAAAATGAGAATCCTAGTCTCAGACGAAAGGAAAAATGGAGCTAGAATGAAGAAACAAATTTTGACGAAAATCTTACGAAACATAATGACATTTTCGTAATTTTGAGCAAATTTTGGAATTCACATAGGAGGGCTTTTAAAATGAAATTTTTGAGTTCTCTAGGGTTCTTAGAGGCCCTGAAAACCATGAGAAGCCCTAGGACAGTTAAATCCCCTCTGGTGGACGTTTTTTAATGTCGGTGTAGCTGAACTTTGACAGATCCATTCGGGAAGGTTTTAGCTCCAATTTAAGTGATTCCAAAGGCATTTTACTAAATTATGAATCTAAATTTTATAATGGAAAATATGGTTCTAAAAAAGGAGCTAAAATGAATGAGAAACAAAAATGCCAAGAATGAAAGGCAAAATGGAAATTTTTGAAAAGTGTATCTTCCTCCACCTATAAATAGGAGGCACCCCACTCTCTCCTTCATTTAGCCTCAGATTTTTATGCTTAATTTCAGAGAAGAAGGATAGGGTTTAGGCACACCAAGGGGAGAGAAGAAGAAGGAGAAATTCAAGGCATAAGTTATGGAAATTTGCTTGTTTGTCATGCTTTCTCTTAACCAATCTCTTTTCCTCCTTTTCCACCTTCTTTCCCATGATTTTCTTGAAGTTTTAAGGACTGTTTTGAAGGAAGAACAGAGGGGAAATTTCAAAATTTTGGTGAGGAAGCCAAGGAGAGCAAAGAATAAGCAAGAAAAACCAAGGAAATCAAGGTATCATGCAATCTTTCCACTTGATCTTCTTCCTCCCTTCTCTTATGAGCATTTCGACCTATATATGGTCAGCCTTAGGGAGTTAAGTTTTCAACCAAACCAAGGCTGAATCTTAGGAATTTGAAGGAGAAGAACAAGAATATGCAAAGAAAATAACAAACTAGCCATTAGATTTCAAGATGCAAAATCTAGGGTTTCAAGTGCACCTTATAAAATCTGATTTTGTATGATAATTCCTAGGCCTAAATAAGAGTTTAATTGAGCTCCAAGATCCCCAAGAGGCTCCCCATATGTATCTTCCCTTGAGAAAATAAACCAAACTCCATGGAAGCCAAAAATGCTCCTAGTCTCGACCTAGATGAGTTTGCATAGCTAGGGAAAGTTTTAAAATTTTCTAAGCCCATTTTTGAGTCATATATGATGAATGAAAATGAGGGGAGGCCTTGGAAAAAATTTAGAACCCATAGAAAGTGAGTTGGTACTTTATGTTCCCTATTATGACCTAAAGAAGCAACATGTAGCCAGGCTCTTTGTTTTAATTGTGTGATAACTCCAAGAGGCTTAAAAAGAGTCAAGAATCATATTTGAAAGGAAATATTGGAGTCTAGAATTTATTTGAGGGGTGTTGCTTCATTAAATGCAATTATGGAACCATAATAAAGTTTATAGGTCTAGCTAAAGTCTAGGCAAGTTGTGTGGCCTTAGAATTAATTCCATAAACCTAATTGGCTTCCATAAATTGTGTTTAGGCTAAGAGAAATCATCCCCACACTTTTGTGTGTGTGTGGCCAAAAGAGGAAGCTTGGATTCAAGAGAAAAAGTGTGTAATTATATCCAAGGTAGCTCACTCCTCCTTCTTTCATGCATGATTGTTTGCTTTACTTGTCTTTGAATGTGTGTATGTGTATTTTTAAGCCATGAAAAGTGTTCTAGCATGACTTTGGTTCCATGGTGCCATGATGTTACAATATGTTTTCATATGATGCTATTGATGTGTGCTTGGGTTTGCTTGAGTGTGGTGAGGCCAAGAACCCTTAGCCATGGTGAGAATAAGCCAAGAACCCTTAAGATTGGTTGAGACAAAGTAAAGAGTCTCCTAAAAGTGAGATGGACTCCCAAGAGCATGGTTGAGTCAAGAATTCTTAAAGAATGGGTGAGGCAAGTCCAACATTCACAAGAAATTGGGTGAGGCCTATCCATTGGTTTGGCAAGCCTTTGTATGCTATGTATGACTTTTTTAAGTGTTAAGAATGCTCCTTGAATGATTGCATATGTCTACTTGCCATGCATGCCTTTGTAAGACTTATTTTACATCCATTATGTATGATTGAATGGGAGATGACCTATTGGGATTCTTTGAATCTTATCCCCTTCTCTCCAATGTTCTAACATGCTAGGTAGATTAAGAGAGCAAGGTAATGGAAGCCAACCACCTTGAAGAAGAGAGCTTGACACCAATATGCATAGTTTTTGCTCTTTAAAGCCATATTGATGTCTAATTATGTAAATTATTGTTGTATATAGTTTATGACCTTTGGAACATATGTAATTATGATAATATGTCATGTTTAAATGGGAGAATATATTGTGTGACCATTAGAATGCCAATTGAGTATGTATGGACAATGTGGCTTCTTGAATGAGTTTATGGAATTGTGTATAAGTGTCGATGAGATGGCCAAAATGAGATGCATGGAGTTTAAGACCATTTGGGTAGCTCACACAAGTTCTAATTTTGCTTTTAAACTTGCCCAAGAGGTGCCAAACCCCAAGAAAAGCTATTTGGATATTTTGGTATCCTATATAGAGCTAAAATTAACCATAATGAGACCCTACGCCACTTTTTATCCAAATAGACTCCTCTTGATCTGAGATTTGGCATGCAATTAGAAATTGTTGAGAGCTTTTTGGAAAGTGAAAGAACAGAATTTTCATAGGTCTACAAAACATTTGGTGAATTTTCAAATTTGGCAAATTTTCTGGTTTTAGTCATGTCACTGTTCACTCAGGTCCAAAAATGGAATCTGTCACACAAGGCTCAAATGATGTCTAATTGTCACAAAATTTTTTACAAACAAAATAGACATTACCAGAGACTTGGGCCAACTAGAAGCACCTCATTTGGATATTTAGAGAGGGAGATATGAATTTTCAAAGATTCTATCTAGTTATAGGCATACCACCTGACCTCAGTTACTGTTTAATTATATTTAGAGATCTGGGCGTACTTGAACTGGTTTGGCGTTATTTTTTTCCCTCTAGCTAACATTCACAGATTTCCATATTGGTATCATTTGCATAGATTGTATTTTTGTCGAATTAATTGGACATTTTTGAAGTTTACTACAGAGTTCTATGACAGCACCAGTGAACAACCTGACCTCTTGACCATTTTGCATGTCAAAAGTACTCTGTATTAGATGTTATGATCTGAACATATTTTTAGCATAAAGTAGACATGTATAGCTTTCCAGAATGTCTAAGAATGCATCATTTCAATTTTTTTAGAATTAGTTATGATTTTCCAAAGTTGTGACAGAAATGAGCAAAAATATGTCTGAAAATGAATATGTATATTTCATGCTTCCCTTTGAGTTCCTTGAGATGTAGGCGATGATTCAAATGAGTTTTATTTATGTAATTAAATATGAGAATGTGTTGTATGAGCTCATATGGTTCATGTGACACTGAATAAAATTTTTATATACGATGCAACGCTAAAATAATCAATATTTTTATTGCCTTTTTCATTGGAAACTCATATGATTCATGTAATTAAGTTATCTAAAGGCATGAGATGAGCTAGAAATTATGGTGTTACATGAAGCAAGCCAGGACATTAAACTTACTCTTGAACACACACTTGGTTTCATAAGTAGCATAATGGTTCCATAAATGGTCTATTGAAGCAACCTTCACAATTCAAATTTTAGACTCCCATATCTTTCCATTTCTAAGCCTCTTGACCTCATTCAAAGTCCTTGGAGCCATCACACATTCATTTGCACAATTGAAAAACCAAGTTGCTTCATAAGACACTATTATGGACACCATCGGTCCATCTCCCAATCCATGGCTCTTAAATTTTTTCCAATGATTTCTCTCATCTTCTAACATCATATAAAGTCTCAAATCAAGCTAGAACAAATTAAAACATTCTCTACCCTATCCATCCTAGCTTGGCCAAACCTATAAGCAATAATGGGGCTCTTGGAGTTTCAAATTTTTCCTTGATGGGAGAGCCACTTGGCAGGCTTTCTAGAGGTCTTAGGAGCTCAAGAAAACACTCAAATAGCTAAGGAATTACTCACAAAATTAGATTTTATAAAACCCTAAAGAAGCCTACACTTTTCTATCTTATTTTTCATATGTTTTTCTTGCAATTTCTTGCCATATTCCTTTTCCTCATGGTCTAAAACCCTAGTCCCTCATATTTTTGAGCAGAACATCTCCCCTTCATATGGCTCTAGTTTGGCCGAAATCATACACAAGGAAGAAGCAAAGAAGAGAAACAACAAAACCATGAAATACCTTAAATTCAAGCTTGGTTTCAAGACTTTTTCTCCTTGGTTTTCTTCTCCTCAAGTAATTCGAACTACTCCTCCTTGTTCTAGACTTAAAACAGAACCAATTCACTTAAATAAACCATGGAAAGAGAGGAGGAGAGGAGTGGAATAAAATTGGAAGAAGATGGAGCATGAAATTCCTTATAGTTCCTTTCCTTTCTTGCCTTTTTCTTCCTCTTTTTCTCCTCCTCTTGGTGTGCCTAAAGGAGCTGAAAATTTTTTGTATTTTGGGCAGAAAGGGTCATGCTTAAGAAGGTGGGAGAAGAGACAAGAAGCTTATGAAACATTCAAGAAGATAGCTTTTTCAAAAATTTTAATTTTGTCCTTCCATAATGGCAATTTCAAAAGCAATGATTTGAGCTCACTTGACCAAGTCAACATAATGGGTTACCAAGCCCCTTTAAATTTTCATAGATATAATAGCATTTATAGATATAGTCATGAAGACAACTATTATAACACCTAATATTTATATATATAATAATAATAATAATACAATTCCTTTGAAATATAATCTCTTGACAATCAATTTTGAAAGCTAAAATGAACAATTCATAATATAATTTTAACATATAAATTCCAAAAATAGAATAAAATCTGTCATAACCATTAGATAATAAAATATAGTTATAAATGTAAATGATATTACGAACCACCTCTAGTACCATATTTTATTATTACATCATCATAAGTTCTACCACAACATTTTACTAAACTTATATAAATAAAGGGTTTATTGTTTAGCTTATCCTTGCCAACCATAGCTTTTTGTCCTGAAAATGCTGTTAACAAAATGTCAGATAAAATCCCAATAGCTAGTGGAGTTCCAAAATTTGCATTCTCACCCATAAATATAAGTATTTTCTTCTACATAAAAGTAATTAGTGAAAAGTAAAGTAATGCATACAAAGAAAATACCTTTTAGAAACATTTAGTAGTTATAATAATTAACAATTTCCATTTAACTTTCATAAATCATTAATGAAGGCTTAAAACGTTTAATACAACCCAATTTCTCAAACAAACCTGACTTTAAAAAACCATATGCTCAACGGTACTCACAGGTGGGATTTAACTACCACAACCCTTGCTTTCCATCTGGTGGTATTCATAATGTGAACTAACTATATTGTTCACTCATCCATCTCACATCGAATACGATCTGTGACCAAAAGCTAAGCTTTGGGCTAATAGTGATCACTCGTTGGAGGGCAAGCATGCACACTACAGTATCCTATAATTTGGAAATTAAAAATAGTTCCTAAAGAATGGAATGAATTATTTAAGTAAGGTCACAAGCCTAGGAAAGGATAGTACGAATTAAAAGAAACCAAAATTAAAATTGTATGGTTAATGAAAGAAGACCTTAGAGAACATTGAGTTAAGGTAAATTAAGACTAGAATGCTAAATAGAGCATCTAAAAATAAGGATGGAAAACCAAGGATAGCTCGAAATCAGAGCCAAAAAGGCCAAACAGAATGAACAGATATAGCAGTGGCAAAATCATGATTTTGGGCAACTTTTGAGAAACTTAAAGGAAGAAGTTTGAAATAATAAAATTGAGCTCATTAGGGTTTTTAAAGGTCTAAAAAATCATAAGAATTGTCAGAATAGTTAAAACCCTTTCAATGTACAATTTAGGGCATCGGTTGACCTAAACTTCGACTAAATCATAAATTTGAAATAAAATATTTTTAATAAACTAGAGGACCTACATTTTATGATGGAAAAGACGGTTCTAAAAAAGGAGTTGAAATGAACTTACATGGAGAATTGAAGTGAAGGGGCATAATAGGAATTTTCAAAAATGTTATAAAACCCTTTTTTTCCTCCTTATATCAGCTAGAACGTCCCCACGACTCCATAACTGACCTATTTCTGGTTTAAACTAGAGCTAAAATGTAATACCATCACATACTATATGTTATAACTTACTAAGTCAAAAAACCTTGTACTTACTATCAAGAAACTTTGTTGACAATGTCTTGGATTTCATACTGTAGAATACAAGATCTTTTTAACAAGATCCTCAACCTTGTTGACAAGATATTATCTCAACTCTTATTTTGACAAGGTCTGATGTTGACAAGATCCAAATATCATTATTTCTTTTCCTTAATTTATTTTCATCATAAATAATTTTTTTCACACTCATTTTACCAAGTTTAGCTTATGGAACACACAAAATCTTCATAAGATCCGAAATGACAGCTTGCACATAACTTCTACACTAACTTTGAAAATTCATAACTTGAGGTATATAACTTTAAACTATGAAAATTAGATGTCTATGGAAAGCTCAGGATGTAAACTATATCCTATAAAACGTTTAGATGAAACTAAGTTCATTTTCCCTACCAAAAGTAATGAAATAGTAACCTACTATAGAAAGGAGGGCATATGATAGACCTAAGATTTAAAATTCCATATTTTGGGCTACACAACTCCATTTTAAGTGATCTCAGTGGCCATGGAATCTATGTGTTGTAAAAATTTTAAGAGAATCTAAGTGTAACACCATAAAATTCTAGCTCATCTCATCATATATACATACCTTATATCATTATATTCATGAAAGTATCAGAAAAAGGGGGATAAACTAATGACTTCCTTTGCGTTGCGTGGAACTTAAAAATTTGCATTTGATGTCACATGGATCGTGGGAGCTCATGCTATGTATTCTCATATTTAAATACATCATTAGAACTCATTTGCATCATAAAATCATGCTCACAGCTCATGGAAACCGAAATGGAGCATGAAATGTGTTTGTTTAATTTTGACCAGATTTGCCCCTTATTCTGCCCAAACTTTCAAAAATCATAACTAATTCTAGAAAATTCATAATCATTTAATCTTGGTCATTATAAGAAGATATGGATGTCTATTTCACACTAAAAATATGCCTAGACCATAACATTCATCACAAAGGGCGTTTGACATCCAAAATGGTCCAAAGGTCAGATTAAATTCTGGAACTATCATAGAATTCTACAGAAAACTTTGAAAATGTCCAATTAATTCCAAAAAAAATAAAAAACCAACAAAATTTACCATTTCAAAAATCTCTAGATGTCTAACCCATGGTAAAAATAGTTTCAATTTATGAATCATTAAGGGGAAGACGTTTGACATTCAAAAATCTACTAAGGTCGCTGCTACCTGGGTTACTATTTCAGATTACTGATATAAACTTCTAAAATTCATAACTAATTCTATAAAAATAAAAATACACAAATTCAATTATTATAGAAAGATAAAAATCTTAAATTTATGATAAAAATAATTCTAGAATGAAACAGATACATTTAGCTATTGGAAATCTATAGAACAATGACTAAACTCGTGGGGAATAGCAAATTTTAAAAATGCATAACTATTTGCTCATACCTCCAAATGAGGTGATCTTGGTGGGTATAGAAATATTATGACCTTTAGTTTATGCTATAAAATTTCACAAGAATTGGATACCATTTGCCCATCAGATGACACAGAATACAAATCTGACCATATGAACAGTACATGCCTCATGATAGCAGAAAAATCTAAACTTTAAAAATTCATAATTAATTCTATAGAGCTCCAATTTTTTTGCACTTTATCTTTCCAAAAAGATATTGATGAGACCTACATGTCTGCAAAATTTCATGGGCAAATTCCTTCATTTGGTCAGTTTGTGCTATGGGGTTCTATTTTGGTCATTTTTTAGCTCCATAATGGTATCAAAGGGTCCAAATTTGCTTCCCAAGCTTGTATGGCCATTTGAACATGTGAGGTTGCACCAAAATGACTTTTTAAACTTGTCTTAAAGGTGCACAAATCCAGAATTCAGGAACTCACACTCTCACCCCATACCATATACACATTTCCATAAGGCTAGTCATGGCATTCCATACCCAAAAATTGCAATACATTCCATTTATCCACAAATTTCATACATACATCATCTATTAGGATATTTACACATGTACCATTCATTGTGCATCAATTCTAACAAAAGATTACATCATATGCCACTCCTTTGGTTACAATATAAACAAAATTAAAAACGTTATGATCAAGGCTTCATCTCCTCACTCGGTGGCTTCCATTTCCTTATTCATTGGCTCCACCTAGCATGTTAGGATATTGGAGAGGAGGGAATGAGATTCAAAGAATCCCAATAGCTCATCTCCCATTCAATCATACATAATATGTGTAAAGTAAGCTTTACAATGTATGCATAGAAAAATGGAAATCATAGACATTTACAAAGCAAACTTGGCATGTGAATGAATCATATAAGACATTCATGAGTTCACCAAGTACTTGGATTGGCTTCACACTTCTCCTCATAGATTTTGGACTTGCCTCACCCATTCTTTAAGAGCTTTGGACTCAACCATACTCTTGGGAGCCCACTTTGCTTTTGGGAGACTCTTACTTTGTCTCAACTAAGCTCAGGGGTTCTTGGCTCATCCTCACCAAAGGGAAGAGTTCTTGGCCTCTCGACACTCAAGTAAACTCATACAAACATCATGTACTCATTGGAAAATATAACATGGCATCAAGGATCATGGCATATAAAGGCATGCTAGCATACTTTTCATAGCTTGAAAATACACATATACACATTCTAAAATAAGCTAAACACATATTTATGCATGAGAGAAGGTGGAGAGAGCTACCTTGTGTACAATTACACACTTTTTCCTTTGGACTCAAGCCTCCTCTTTCGGCCACACACCCAAAAATTAGTGGAGATGGTTTCTCTCGCCCTAGATATAATTTATGGGAGCCAATTAGATTAATGAAGCATATTCTAAGGCTACACAATTTGCTTAAACTCTAAATTGCTCTATAAGCTCCATTATGGTCCATAAAGGCACCAAATGAAGCAACACCCCTCAAGGGACTTCTAGGCCTCATTCTTTCTTTTCAAATATGATTCTTGACTCCTTTTAAGCTTCTTGGAGTCATCACATCATTAAAACAAAGGGTCTTGTATCATGTTGCTTCTTTAGGTCATAATATGGAACCTAAGGCACCAAATCAATTTCTAGGAGTTCTAAATTTTTTCCAAGGCCTCCCTTCATTTTCATTCATCAAATATGACTCAAAATGGCCTTAGAAAAATTTAAAACTCTCTCTAGCTAGGTGAACCCCTTTTGGGCGAGACATAGAGTGCATTGGCCTTTCATGGAGTTCTCTTTGTTTTCTTGGAGGGGGAAGCATGTGGGGAGCATCTTAGGGGTCTTCGGAGCATGTTTAAACATTCAATTAAGCCTAAAAACATTTATATAAAATCAGATTTGCAAGGGAGCATTTGGATCCCTAATGGTTTCATCTTGTTTCCTAATGCTCCTTTCTTGATTCTATTAGTTCCTTGTTAATCCTTGCCCTCTAAAAGCTCTAATCCCTCCATGATTTGGATAGAACACAGCCCTTAGGAGATGAGCTTCTTGCTAGACGAAATACCTTCAAGGGAAGGGGGAGGAAGAAGCTACCAAAGAGTAGAGATTTTACCTTACTTTCTTGGTTCCTTTGGCTTGTTCTTCCACTTGGTTGGCTTGCTCCCTCAAATTTCGAAATTCCCCTCTCTATTTTGTCCATAAAATAGCACCAAATTAAATGCCAAAACCATGAGAAGGAAGAGGAAGAAGAGGGGAAGAAGTTTAACAAGGTAAGGAGTAGGAAAAAGTGGCTAAAACTTACACTTTTCAAAGCTTCTTCTTCCTTCCTTGGCCTCCCCTCTTGTGCGCCACTCTTAGCCCTTCTTAATTTTGTTTTAATGTGTGGGAGAGTTGGTGAGGAGATCTGACCAGAGGTGGGCCGTTTTTATAAGCCTAAGGATTCATTTAAGCAACTTTTAAAATTTGCAATTTAGTCCCTCTTTGTAGTTTTGTTCGTTTGGGCTCATTTCAACTCCTTTCTAAGAACTGTCTTTTCCATCATATTCCTTAGACTCTTAATCATAATAATTGCCTTTGGAATCACTCAAAAAGGCTCTAAAACTATTCCAAACCGTTTGGTCAAAGTTTCAGTCAACTGATAGCTGAAATCGCTCACCGGAGGGATTTCAACTGTTCTAGGGGTTCCTATGATTTTCAGAGCCTCTAAGAACCTTGGAAAGCTCAAATTTTTTATTTTAAAAGCCCTCCTGTGAGTTTTCCAAATTTTCTAGAAATTACAAAAATGCCCCTACTTTCTTCAGCAAATTTTCTGAGCCCTTCTAGCTTTGATTTTTGGACATCTTAAACCTCAAATCCTCATTTTCTGATATTTAAAATTCTGTCATAATTTTAGTTGGCCCCAATTCCTTCTATTTTGAGAACTTCCTTTTATATTTGACCCATTTCTGACGTTTACGGAGAAACTGAACATCGCGTTTCTCACGTTTACAAAGGGACCGGATGTTACACTAAGCTCATTTGGCTTATAAAATACCTTTCATATTAGTGACTACTATAGTACTTGGACATAATCATACCCTTAATTTCAAAAATTCACAACTTTCTCTATACAACTCCGTTTGTCCAAAATTTGTGGCTCTAGAAAGCTTATAGTACCAGCTATATGCCTGTAAAATTTCATGAGCATTGGAGTTCATTTGACCCTTCAAATCCACTAAAACCAAAACTACCACATGAATAATACTAAGGATTATTCTACATAAATTTTGGAACTTTGAAAATTCGTAGAATATTTTGTGGATCTCTAAAAATTATGGTTTTAGCTTATTAGAAAACTATCTTAAGGGTCTATATGCATGCCAAATCTTAGGCTCCAACTAGGCCATCTGGGCCATTTTGGGTATAGGAGTTGTTTAAGGTCTTATTATGCCTAACCTTGGTATCCTTTTGGGCCAATTGTCATCCAAATGGAATTCTTCCACTTAGAGCAAGTTTTAATCATCCTAAATAGCATTCTTAACTATTTCATGTCATGCTAAAAGACTTGGATCAAAATTTGACCCTTTGGCACCTAGCTATCACATGCTTTTCAATAACATTCCATATATTATCTTAGCCATTCATTGCCAAATCATACATTCGCATAACTAACATACATGTTCACATTCTTAAATACTTGGTTCCATTCATAAACATCATTAAATACATAAATAACCATCATCCATTCATATTTTTCTAGTTACACATACACATTTGCCAAAAGTTGGACTATTTACATTACAAGCTTCATAATACAACAATTCTTATGTTCTAATGCCTTTCAACCTCTTTTTCTTTGTTTAAGGAACCTAAAAATGTTAGTGGGAGCAAGGGGGTGAGATTCAGGAGAATCTTAGTAGCATAAACTCATTCAATTCAATGCAAACAAGAATGTTATGAGTGAATGCAATGTATGTGGTGCAAGAATTATATGCACATCCATCATGTAAATCATATGCATCATATAACATGAAAACTCATTCATTTTAAGCCATGGCAACATCATAAAACTAGCTAGGCTCTACCAATCTCAACCCGAAGCCAAGGAGGAGCTATTACGCTCAATTCCATGCCTTAGGGAGTTGTAAGCTATCACATAAACTTTTCATAGACATAATATGCTCATAAAGCTTATATGAAAACATAATGGATCATACTTCGTGAAAGCATTAGGAAACTATACACACAAGCATATCAACTCATCCAAGCACTCAATTGCATGCAAGAAGTGGAGAGAAAGCTACCTTAGGCTTCATGGAGGCTCAAATTGCCACTAACTCCTTGTTCTTGTTCTTTACCTTACTATTCCACCATTTGACGCCCACAACTTGGTATATTTAGGTTAGTTAGGCCTACAACATGAATCCATAATATAAATTAGCCCATTTGAATCCATTTAAAGCCTTAGTACTAACACTTGTCCCTACTTTAGTCTAACTTGTGTTTTAGAGTCAATTTAGGCTTATTAGGAAGCAACTTCCATTTTTCTTCATCTAGGTCCCAATTTCCCATAGGTTACATGCCACATGACCTCAATGGAACCCATTTGAGCCATCATATCTTTAGCTAGAGGGTCTAAAGCCAACTTGCTCCTTTACTCCATTTTAGACTCTAAAGTTTCAACTTTCATTCTAGGGCTTCTAAATTCAATCCATTGGTTTCATAATTATTTATTCCTCTCATCTAAGTCTTCTAAATCATTAGAAGCTAAAATAACTCACACTAGATGCTCCAAGTGTTCCTAGGTTGAGACACCTCATGCATGGAGGCAACTTAGAGACTTCTTGCTTCTTTCATGGATTTTGATGCATGGCTATGTTCTCTAGCTTCTCTTTACTTTGATTATGGTTCCATATAACTTAAAATACTCTTCTATGGTTCCAAATCTTCTATGGTTTACTTGAAACCCTAATTACCATATATTGAATCTATAGGTTTTTAATTGCTTCCAATTACATATTCTTGTTTCTCTTGCTTCAAAACCCTTAGTTCTATCTTATTTCCATGCAAATCACACACCATTCATATGGTTCTATGAATAGCCAAAACCATGAAGCAATGGAAGAACAAAGAAATACA
Source organism: Erythrophleum ivorense (assembly GCA_026724425.1). Classification (NCBI taxonomy): domain Eukaryota; kingdom Viridiplantae; phylum Streptophyta; class Magnoliopsida; order Fabales; family Fabaceae; genus Erythrophleum; species Erythrophleum ivorense. The sequence goes on along the minus strand of JAIUCV010000005.1, from coordinate 28,572,581 downwards.
AAAGTCCCACAGGTTTCATACCTTAATAGTTTCCTTATTAAATGGAGAAATTTTTGGTTGGCTTGCTTTCCTCAAACTTCTTCCTTCCTCCAACATACCAGCCATAAAGATGGTCCTTTCAAAGAACTAAAACCATCAAAAGAAAGCTCTTAAGGAGAGGAGTCAAATTTGTGAAGGGAAGAGTATGAAAAAAAATGCTTTTTCCTTACCTTCCATGCTTGTTTTCTTATCTCTCTCTTCCTTCTCTCTTTACACCATAGAGGTTTTGGTTGAAGGGCTAGAAGTCAGATCTAAATGGAAAAGGTAAATGACATGGCTGATATGGAGCAAAAAGGTGGTTATTTAACTTTTTATAAAAATTCCTACATTTACAATTTTGCCACTATACTTTGACTAAGATGTTTAAGCTCATTTTAGATCTTTTTTTAGAATCGTCTTTTCCATATGAAAATTTAGGTCCTCTAGTTTATTAAAAACATCTTCTTCCAATTTTATAGGGTTCAAAACCATCTCAAATCATTTAGTCAAAGTTTTAGTCAACTCTTTGCCAAAATTGCACACCGAGAGGGTTTTAACCATTCTAATGGTTCCCATGGTTTTCAAGGCCTTTGAAAACCCTAGTGAGCTCAAATTTATCATTTAAAAATCCTTTCATTAAATTTTAGAGAAGTTACCTGAAATTACGATTTTTACCACTATGTTTCTTATTAAGCCATTTAGTTATTTCAACTTTGATTTCGAGCCACCTTTAGATCCTTACCCTCATTAATAGATACTATGTTTATTAATCTAGCTTTATCTTACCTTATTTCATTCATTCTGGGGGTCTCCTTTTATAATATAATTGATTTCAGTTCAATTTTAGTAATTCGGGTTATGATACAAAACATGGAGGAAGATGGAGGAATAACCAAGGGAAGAAGATGGCACCTAAGGTAAACAAAGGTGTAGAATTTGCCTATGATACTCTTGTAAGCTCTTTCCCACTCTTTCTCCTCTTTCTTTGTATAGTTTTAGTTTTCAAACCCTAGAGGAAGAGGCTTTTTCAAGGAAACTAGATATACCATATTAAACTCCACTTGAAGCCTTTTTCATTTGGTATATGATGTGATATTGGAAGATGGCTTCTTCTTGTCCTTCCATGCTCTCCTTGTTTCGGCCTAGCTAAGGGTAGATTAGAAGGTGTATGATTTTGGCTTAAACTTGATAGGAAATGGGGTTTTGGAGCATAGAGATTAATATAGAACTAAAAGAAGAAAATAAAAAGGCATAGGTTGTAAATCATGAAAACCATGGTTTTGATTGCACTTTAAGGAGTATGAAGCCTTAGAATGGTATCTCAAACTATGTAAGAGCATAATGGAACTAAGAAGAGGCTAGGGAACTCACATAGGTGCCAATCTCCTAAAAAGAGTGAGCAAAACTCCAAGGAAGACTAACCTTGCACATGCCTTAGCTAAGACTCACTTAGGGTACTTAGAGAGAGTTTTCTTTGATTTTGTAACACCATATATTTCTAGCATGCTTCCGATCATTTCTAAATCTCACATGATCAATTGAATAAAAGGGAATGGAAAATGACATTAAAATAATGCCTTATTTCGCGTTACGTCGCGTATAAAAATTCTATTCCGTGTCACATGGACCATATGAGCTCATACAACATGTTCTCATATTTAATTACATACATACAACTCATTTTCATAACCAAAGTTGGCCCACAACTCATGGAATTCAAAGGGGACCATCAAACTCACACTATTATTTTCGGCCAGAATTTCAGTTTTTTTGTCACAACTTCGGAAATTCATAACTAAATCCACAAAATTCGAAATCCAACAAAATTTACCATTCCAGAAAGCTCTAGATGTCTACCCCATGATAAAAATATTTCAGCTCATGAATCATTAAGGGGAAAACATTTGACATCCAAAAAGCCACTGGGGTTGTTGCTGTCTGGGCCACTGGTTCAGTTTATTGATAGGAAGTTTCAAAATTCATAACTAATTCTAGAAAACTTAAAATCGTTCATTCTTGGCTATTCTGGAAAGCTACACATGTATAATTTATGAAAAAAATATTTCCAGGCCATGAAACATAACACAGAAAGCGTTTGACACGCAAAAAGGGGTAAAGGTCCGGACAACTACTGGTACTGATGCAAGTGTCTGCTATAAACTTCGAAAATGTCCAATTAATTCCACAAAAATCCAATTCATGTCAATGATACCAATTTGGAAATCTATGAATGTTAAATTTATTTAAAAAATATACTTAGACCAGAGAAAGCACGTTTAGCTACCCAAGTTCAATGGAACAGTGACTCAGGTCGTGCTATACTACTGTTACTGTCCCAGAAATTCAAAAATTCATATCTCTTAGCTCAGACCTCCAAATGAGGTGCTTCTAATTGCTACAAGTCACTGTGAATTCCTAATTTCTAACTATAAAATTTCGTAGCCATTGGACCACGTTTGCCCCTTGGATGATACAATTTCACAACTGACCAAATGAACAGTACCAGTGCAAATCCGAAATTCTGATACCAACTTTGAAAAATCATAGAAAATTCCATAGACCTACAAATGACCTGATATTTGGCTTCCCAAAAATCCCTAGGCAAGATCTACTTGCATGCAAAATTTCAAGTCAAGAAGAGGTCATTTGGTCAGACTTTACCATAGCTCAAGCTTATGGCAATTTTGGTCCCAACAAGAGGCAAATTTGGTGCAAATGAGCCATCCATTATTCCACACACATTGGAGCAACTTAGAAAGTATAAATATAGCATAAATAAGTCCCTCATAAGGTCTGAACCCTCATGCCACTTTCATGAACATACATACACAAGTGGGCTCCCAAGTGGTCAAAATACATAATTCTATTCATTAAACTTTATTCTTGATACATAGACTAACTTTACATAGTTTTACACTTGTTCAAAGTGTCATGGCTCAAAAATAATATTTAAATATCTACTTTTACATTCTATTCATCATAGTACATCAAAATAGAAAGATTTGCCAAGAGATGGAGATTTAAACTCCTTGGCTTCCATCCTTTGGATCTTGAACTCCACCTAGATCATATGAGATGAGAGAAAGGAGGGAGTGAGATTCATTGAATCTCAATAGCTCATACACCTTTTCAAGCACATTTTCAAGGCATATAACATGTCAAAGGTACAAGTATGCAATCAATCAATCCATGAAGCATTCATCTTTCACATTTTTGTGTCACAAACTCATGTCAAGCACAAGAATGAGCTCTAGGGACTCTTGGTTTGGCCTCACCCCATTTCTAGGACTTTTGGATTGCCTCACTCTTGGTTCTTGGGACTTTTGACTTAGCCTCACCCATCCAAGGGACTTTTGGCCTTGTCTCACCCATGCCATGAGACTTTTGGCATCTCCTCACCCACATTAAGGGACTTTTAGCACTGCCTCACCCTTATGAGTCATTTCCACCATTCAAAGACATTCAAGAAAGCATATTGGTACCAAAATAGCAATATAGCATCAAGTGTCATGTCTCAAACATATAAACATACACACAAGCACACAATGACACCATATGCAACAAGAAAAGGTGGAGAGCTACCTTGGTGCAAATTCAAACTTTACTTTGCTTGTTTCTTCTCCTTTTTGGTTCCACAAACACAAGGAGGTGGGGTTGGATTTCTTTGGCCTATTCACAATAAACAACACTAAATTATACTATGGGAACAAATTATGACATCCAACTCACTCTTAAGACTACACTTTGGTCTATTGTCACAATATGGTTCCATTAAGGACCTAATGAAGCAACTACCATAATTAACATTCTTGGTTCCATTATCTTGCCATATTGAGACCTCTTGACCTCATGTAAGGTCCTTGAAGCCATCACACACTCACTTTCACAAACCTAGGTCCATGTTGCTTCATAAGGTTACATTATGGAAGCCATTGCCTCATCTCCCAACCTAAGGCTTTTAATTTTTTTCCAAGGGTTTCTCCTATCTTCTTTTATCATATAAAGTCCCCAAATCAAGCTTGAAACCATTTTAAACATTCCCTAGCTATCTCTAAGGGTCTTGACCTAGTTATGCTTCCATTAAAGACCTATGGAGTTTGGGATTTTTTCTTAATGGATGCGGCACTTGGGAGGCTCCCTAGGAGTCTTAGAAACTCAAACAAACACTCACATATATGGGGAAGTCTTGAATCAACCTAGATTTTAACTTATGTTCAAGCACCCTACACTTTTTTAACTTGAGTTTTACTAGTTTTTCATGCATTTCTTTGGTATAATCCATCTTTTCATGGCTTAGTTTGATGGATTCTTTTAGATTATAAAACAGAAACTCTTCCCTCTTCATGGTTCTGTTTGAGACATCCTACCATGGAAAAGGAGAAGGAGAAAAAGAAGCATCAAAGGGAGAGAAACTACCTTGTAATCAAGCTTCCTTCAAGAGCCCTTCCTCTTCCCTCTTTCTCCTCCTTAAATTTTGAATTTCCATCCTCTGATCTGGACCCAAAACAGCACCAAAAATTACATTAAAACTATGGAAAGATGAAGCAAGAAGGGGAGGATGAAGTTTCAAGAGAAAAGAGCATGAAAACCTTACGCTTTCTCACCCTTTCTTTGGCTTTTCTTCCTCCAAAATTTCCTCCCTTTGTGCGCCTAAGAAAGTAGCTCCATTTCTGAGATTTGGGCAGAAGAAAGTCAGTTTAGAGAGGGGGGGAGCTGAACGTGACTTAAAAAGGGAGTTTGGAAGCTTCTTTTGTGCACTTTGTTTCCATTTTTGCCCTTTTATAATGGCATTTCTGGTTCGGCTTCGTTTTAGCTCCTTTTTAAGAACCGTCTTTTCCATCGTAAAATTTAGATTCCCAATTTAATAAAATGCCTTTGGAATCACTCAAATCGGAGCTAAAACCTTCCCAAACAAACTGGTCAAAGTTTGGGTCAACTGATGTAGGAAAGAGTACACCGGAGGTCCTTTACCGGTCCCGGGGCTTCCCATAGTTTTTGGGACCTCTGTGAACCCTGGGTAACTCAAAGTTTCTATTTAAAAAGCCCTCCTAGATGTTTTTCTAAAATTACACTTATTTACAAAAATGCCACTGGCCTTTCGGCAAATTTTTTGAATCACTCTGACCCTGGTTTCTGGGCAACTCAAAGTTCAAATCCTCATTTTCTATTATTTAAAATTTTATTCAAATTTTATTTGGCCTTGAATCACTCATCTCAGGGGACTTGCTTTTCAAACCTGCTCATTCCGATGATTGTACAACGTACGATGTTACAGATTCTAGGGTTATAAATTGTTTAGATGTAAATTATAAACACCAAAGGAGCTATTGGTTTGAATTTAGAAACCTTATTTTGAAAGGTAAAATTTCAAGGTTCCATTAATCATAAGGAAGAAACTTGGTGCTGTGCTCTTTAAATTGAGCTTGTAATGGCTCTAATGAGTTTTAATAGATTCTTATAACACATATTGGGTGAGATTTTTTAGCCAAGATATTGATTTGTAAGGGTTGCTTCATTATGCCACTAAATGGAGTCATATGGGAACCTAAAGCTTTAACTAGTTTATATAAGGTTTACATGAATCCAAATATGGTTCCATTGATACATTTATGTCTTGTTTGATGTATCTAGGCCAAGTAGGTGATACCTCCCTCAAGTGCATGTGTGAGGCCGAGGAGATCAACCAAGAGCCAAGGGGGAAACTAAATTGAATTCTTGCATATGTATGTTGGTTATTTGATTGGTCTTGGATTGCTCATATCTTTTGCTTGCAAATTATGTGTGGTTTTGTTTGATTGATGATCATATACAATTTCATGACATTTACTTACATTTGAAATTGGTTTGGCTCTTAAATAGATGAGGTTATGCCAAAAGTCCCTAATATGGGTGAGACTAAGCCAAAAATCTCAATTATAAGTGAAGCTAAGTCAAAAGTCCCTAAAAGAGGGTGAGGCTAAACCAAAAGTCTTAAATTATTGGGTGAGACTAGACCAAAAGTCTTAAAAATTTGTTTTATTATTGGTAGAGCTATATGATTCCTTTGTGCATGAAAATGATTGATGTTCTATTGAGTAATATCCATACATGCTTTCCTTGTCCTTGAACTTGTCTTATGTATATGCTTGAATGGTGAATAAGCTATTAGGATTTTTTGAATCTCATTCTTTTACATATTTCCACTAAACATGTCATGGTAATTATCATGGAAGCGAAAGTGGTGAGCAAAAGGATTGAGAAGCCATACTTTGACAATGGTTTATATTTTGTTGTATACTATTGTGATATATATGTATTTTATAAGATGTAAACACTTCCACATATCCAAAAGTATGAGAGAATGGTGTATAATCTATTTTTGAATGTAAACGTGTAGCATTGTGTAAAATGACCATATGGGTTCTTAGATTTTCATGTGTATTATGGCAAGGAAGATGGTGATTGGAGAAGCATGGCTTTTGGGACATATTGGATGTATTATATATATTATGTTTGATATTTAAGACATGCTCAAATGAAGCCTTGATAGAAAATAGATCAAAGAGGAGCATTTGATACCATAAATGGTAATATAACCTTGAACCAAAAATTAGTCAAATAGACAATTTTTAGATAAAATTTGGTAGAAAATTAGAACTCATTTAGAGCTTTCCATCGAGTCAATGAATACAATTTTTGGAGCTTTATAGAATTTATTATGATTTTCCAAAATTAGCTAAAAATTGCAGAAGTTATTGGGCAATGTTCATATGGTCAAATATGGTCTTTTAGGTATTTGAATGGCCAAATGAATTCTAATGCCTTAAAAATTTTATAGGCATATAGTTGGCATTATAAGCCTTCCATAGCCACCAAGTTTGCATAAAACAGAGCTACGTATCTAAAGATATACATGATCAAAGTTAGGGTTCTTGTTTAAGTCCAAGAATAGTAAAAGTTACTATTTTATTGACTTTTTCTGGCCCTAGTGATCTTGTTTTGGTTTAAAATTCTTACAACATGTAGTTCATGTCTTGAGCTTTTCATAGAGTCTTAATTTGGGTGAATCAGAGTTTCCTATCTCAAGTTACAAATTTTCAAAGTTAAGGCAATTTATGGTGCAAAGTTGTCAAATTGAGTAATGATATGGAAATCCAAATTCCTAGCTTCTTTCTGTGATATTCTGAGTTTGGAAAACTTGTGTGGTATGAATTTGAAAAATCCTATGTTAAGAATAACTAATGATGATTAATTTGACGAAATAATGTTTTAATAATGGAAAAATCCACTGCCAAAGGTAGTAATGTGACAAATTGTTGTTCTTAATGGGATGTGAGACTAAGTATATGGACATCTTATGATGGTATGACATTTTTTGGTATTAGTGCAATGTTTCAAGCAACCTAACTCTATGTTTGGGCCTTGAAATATTTGAATTAGATTATGCTCAGCTTATTTGTGTATATGATATGTGTGATTGTCAGGAATGGTTTGAATTTTTAATTGTGCTATGAATACCATCCATATATAATGAGGTTGTAGTTCTTTTATGAATTTGATGATCATTAGATGAGGCAGAGCCATTAGGGCAGACCTTGGAAGTCTTATGTTATTATAGATTACCTGAGGTAATAGCTGGTTATGATGGGATAACAGAGATGGCTTGTGTAACAACAACAGGATATGGTACTACAACTGCAAAATCCCCTAGATAAAGGGAGATGATGATAGAAGAAATGCCCCAAAATCATAGTAATTAATTCTTGACAATTTATTTGCACCCTTGAAAGAGAATGATTAGCAACGATTAGTATGTTGTTACACAAATAAATGGTTTTGGCACTTTTCTTAGTTGCAGAAATATGATGATTAGAAAAGGAAGTGTGAGCAATTGAGAAGGGATTGAAACCCCCCATTAAAGATAAGATTGCTTTGTTGGGAATTAGAGCATTAAATGCCCTTTTGGGGATATTGGTAGAGTGATTAAGAATAACCTACAGGATTTGATGAAGGTAAAGGCTTGATAGAAAGGGGCCATTGAGAGGGAGTCAAAGTAAAAGAATAACATGAATATCCCTGTTAGTGATAGGAAGAAAAGTAAGGTATGTGGGGACAAAAAAGTCTTAGGAGGGAATGAGCTCAGCCTAATAAGGGATAGCCATCCTAAGTGATAGGTTATAGACATGGAAGTTGAAATATATAGCTGAGATAGATTTTAGACAGTGATGGTGCCTCCACTTAGATTTTAGAAAGTGGTTACTCTCACATAAGAAGAGGCTAGTATGTCTCCTAATTTGATTAGAGGTGGGAGCATAAGACCAATGAGTCTTTCAATCTCATCAGAGGTGTGATTAAAGTTGATAACTTTTCTCTAATTGTAGTGATTGATTTGGGTACTGTCCCATGATTGTTATATGAGAAACTGAGTGAAAGCATTGGCATTCTATCTTATGATCTATTTGTATCTGTTATTACTAGAGGCCATGTGAATAATTTCCACATATACTAAATGTCACTGTGTAATTTGATTGCTATTCTTTACTATTAATTTGTGATCCATGCTTTTACATGTTATTAATTGATCATCAGCATGCACTGAATGGCTGATAATAAAATTATGTTTGAATGTGAATATAAAAATCATCACCTTACCTAAATATGGGACCATACCTAGTGTGAAAAGGATTTTTGAGCTGGATTGTTTTTCTTGTCCACCATCTAGGCTGAGAGATATTTAGAACATGGATGTTTAAGACTTTTAGTTCTCTTTTTATATGATCAAAGGTAAGTAAAGGGATGGAACAGATCCCTGTAGCTAAGGAATCCTTGGAAGCTTTCCCTCAAAGATTTTTAATTTTAGTGACCTACCCTTTGAGAAAGAAAGATAGAGTTCCTTAATGATATCATGCCTAAATTTGGACCAATGTCTAAAGCTCCCTATAAGTTAGCTCACATCGAGCTAGCAAAGTTGAAAAAGTAAATTAAGAAAATGGTTAGAGAAAAGGTCCATACACTTAGTGTGTTACTTGGGGAAATGGTAACCTAAGATTGTGTATAAATTATAGAGAAATTAGCAAGGTTACTATTAAAATAATAATATGTATCCTTTCTAGAATTGATGATCTTTCAATTAGTTAGTGAGGGACATCAGTATTTTCCTATGATAGATTTTGATCTAAGTATCATTAGTTAAGAATGAGAACTGAAGATATCCTAAAAATGGACTTCAGAACTTGATAAAGACATTATGAGTTCCTAATAATGTTATTTGGCTTGATTGATGCAATTGTTGTTCTATAGATGATATGAGTAGGGCATTCATACTATATTTGAGTAAATTTTTATAGTGGTCTTTATTAATGATATTCTGGTATGCTCTAGGGCAGTTAGGGGATATAAGAGGTATTTGAGAATAGTCCTTGAGGCCTTGAGAAACATGAGATGATATGCCAAACTTAACCAAAGTAAGGTTGTTAAGTTATGTGTTGTCATACATGGGGATTGTGGTTGATCCCCATAACGTTGAGGCGGTGTTATAGTAGAACAGGTCTGAACTATTCTTGAGGTTAGAAGTTTTCTAGATTTGGCCAAGGTAGGTTCTATAAAACTTAATCATCTCCTCTTCCTCTACATTTTGGTCCAATTGGTTTGCCATTTGGGGAATTTTCATCTCTTCTTAATAGGAAATCTAGTCTTTAGATGATTATTGTAAGATTTTAAGAGTTAGAAGTTAGAGGGATGATTAGTTAAGTATTTCCCTTCCATTTTGTGTATTATTTTGCTAGAAAATGTCCTTTATGGCTAATTTTCATAATGGGTTCTACTATAGTGCGAAAATACAAGAAGATGGAAGTGATATAGTTTTTGGGCTTGATAACTCAAATTTGAATTTTGGGAGTCACTAAAGGATTGGGTAGGTGTCTCCTACCATTTTGTGATGTGTAAATGCTGGAATTTTGCCATTTGGATGTTTTTGGTGCATGGCTTTTGCATGTGCAAAAATGGAGGAATAGGGAGTAAACCAATGTGAATTCTTAGTGTTTTGATCTTGAATTGGTACAATAGACTCTTTGGGAGCTGGGTAAGCAATTCTTGATAGATTCTTAATGAAATTAATCAATGGATAAGAAATTTCTTACTAATGATAGTTAAATGATGATAATTATACTTGTCATAGGCTTGATGTGCATTTGGATTTTAATGGTAGCTAAAGGGAGAGTGATTGACTTCATTGAGGTAATTATGGTTAATTTCCTAAATCCATGTATATGCTAATTTTAATATGATGTTTTGCCAAACATGTAGATTTTGAAATGCTAAATGATTGATTGGCTACTTGATTGTTATTGTTATTGGATCTTATGAGTCCATGGTGGAGCTGTGATGCGATTGCCATTTTGCATTGTGCTTCAATCGGGTATCAGGTTATAATCAGACCCTTGAATGTACTAAGCCTAGGTTGTGTTCACTGGAGAGTCAGTGCCGTGGATGAACCTCTCCTGGTGTTTTTGGCCCTTAATATGCTTGATGTGATTGCAGGTATGGGACAGTAGTCACTGGTAGCTCAACTAGTTCATTTGCTAATTGAATTGATGATTATAATATTTAATGATATGAAAATACATTATATTGATTAATGTGCACATATATGGAATTTGCCTCTTGTTATTGAAATTATATATTTCGCCCCGATTTTGAGCTAACATTTTCAGGGATCGAACCTCTTAATGACAAGGAGAAATTAATGGAAGTATAGCTTGGTAGCACATAGGTTTGGAAACCTTATAAGGTTGGATTTTTGTAACAATAATATTAGTTTTTATGTAATTGCCGCATTGCATCATGAATTGCCAAGTATAGGGATTGGTTATGTAATATAATTATTATGGAATCTAATTTGCTTACAACCTAATATGGAACCTTGTTGACCCTAAGGTATGACTTATTATTTGAGAATGAAATCATGTGTTGCCTTAAATGTTGACTTAGACTAGCAATGTATGAACCCTCTATTGGGATTTACATTTGAATGATAATAGTTGTGGCTTCTAAAATCTTTGGTGTCAAAGTTTATGATTTGCTGATATATGGTAGATGAATGGGTGGAGATTAGCTTTTGAGTTTGAGTTGTTTAGAATTGAGTAGGTTAGGAAGTTTAGATAATAGAATGCCATTAAAATCTTATGAATTAAGGTAGAGTGGATGTAATGTCTGATTTTCGTAAAAACGACAAAAATGGATACATTTTAAAGGTAAGTCCTCTGAAACGAATTGGTTAAGGCCCATAAAGTTTAAAATAATGATCTAGATATTAAGTAATGAAAATAGAAGGCCAGGGGTGAAATAGAGGCTAAAATAACCAGACAAAAATTAACGAAATTGTTACAAACATAATGGCATTTTTGTAATTTTGGGTAAATTTTGGAACACTCATAGGAGGGCTTTTTAAATAGAAAATTTGAGTTCTCTGGATTCTCAGAGGCCTTGAAAACATAGGAAGCCCTAGGATAATTAAAACCCCTTCAGTGTATGTTTTCTAATGTCAGTTGACCCGAACTTTGACCCTTTCATTTGGAAACGTTTTAGCTCCAAATTGAATGATTCCAAAGGTATTTTATAAGATTGAGGACTTAAATCTTATGATGGAAAAGATAGTTCTAAAAAAGGAGCTAAAAAGAACGAGAAACAAAATGCTAAGTTTATAGGACATAAATGAAATTTTCTTGAAACAACTTCTAGCCCTACCTATATATATGGTGCGCCCCACTCTTTGCCTCATTTGGTTGGTTTTATTTCTACCTTAAAATAGAAGAGAGACCTAGGGAAAGAGGTGCACAAGAGAAGGGAAGAGGAAGAGCAAAAACAAGGTAAGAAAGATATGTTTTCCATGGAATTTCCTAGTCTTCTCTTTAGCAAACTTGCTCTCCTCTTTCTCCTCTGTCTTTTTATGGATTTTTTGATGTGTTTGGGACTGTTTTAAGGTCAAACCAAGGGGAAAAATTTTGAGTTTGAGAAGAAGAATTCAAGCAAAGGAAGAAGCATCCAAGAAAGGCTAGAAAAATAAGGTATTTTGCTACTTTTATGCTTGTTCCTCTTGAGTTTTTTGTCCTACATATGAGCAGCCAAAAGGAGTTGAAATTTTAATCAAACCAAGGATGAATCTTATGAATTTTAGTGAGGAGAATAAGAATATGCAAAGGAAACAAAAAAAACCATGAAATTGTAATATAGAAAAGTTAGGGTTTTAGTTACATCTTAGTTTGTTAGATGAGTTCTAGCCATAAATTAAGGTTTTTGAGTTTATATAAGTTTCTAAGACACCAAGAGAGCCTCCCACATGCTTTTCTCATTAAAGAAATCAAAACAACTCCATTGATGCCACGTGAAGTCATAGCCTTGGCCTAGCATGGAAGGAGCAGCAAGGGAGTGTTTTAATTTTTTCCAAGCTTGTTTTTGTATCATATATTATGGGAAAGGATGAGAGGAAGCCTTGGGAAAATTTTAGGAAGCATAAAGAGTGAGATGGTATCATAGGTTCCATATTGTGACTTAAAGAAGCAATATATAGTTAGGCTCCTCAAATGGATTGTGTGATGACTCCAAGAGGTCTAAATGGAGTCAATAATCATAAATGAATGGAGCCAAGATCATGGATTATGGTGTTGCTTCATTAGGTACATTATGGAACCATAAATGAGCCATATGAACAATCTAGCTTTTAAAATGAATGTGTAGCTTTAGAAATTATTCCAAGAGTGCAATTGGCTTCCATATAATGTGTCTAGGTCAAAGGAACCAAGTCTCACATCATTGTGAGTGTGTGGCCAAGGGAGAGGAACAAATTTCAAAAGGAAAAATGTGCTTATATAAACAAGGTAGCTCTCTCTTTTTTCTCTCATGCATGAGTGGATGTTTATCTTGTCTTTGAATATGTGTGCATATGTTTTAAGCCATGAAAGATGTTTTAGTATGTATCTATATGCCATGGTACCATGATACTTTATTATGCACTTAAATGATATTTTATGAACATGTTTTGGTTTGCTTGAGTGTGGTGAAGCCAAAAGTCCCTTAGTTAAGGTGAGGATAAGCCAAAAGCCCCCAAGAATGGGTAAAACAAAGCCAAAAGTCTCTAAAGAGTGAGGCTTAGTCAAAAGTCCCTAAAGAAAATGGGTGAGACAAGTCCAAAATCCCCAAAGAGAATGGGTGAGGCTAAACTACTTACTTGGCAAGTCTATGTATGTTTTATGTGACTTCTCAAGTGCAAAAAATGTTCCATGAATAATTATGAACTCCATGATATCCATGTATACATTCTTAGACTTGAATTTGCATCCTTTATGTATGGTTGAAAGAAAGAAAAGCTATTGGGACTCCTAGAATTTCATTCCTTCCTCCTCATTGTCTAACATGTCTAGGTGGACCAAGTAAACCAAGAAATGGGAGCTACCAAGCTTGAAGAAGAAAGATTGACAAGAACATGTGTGATTTTGTTCACTTTGTGACCATTTTGATGGCATATGATGTAATCCCATGATAAATGTGTTGTATAACCATTTGAGCATATGTAATTACATAAATATTTGATGTACATATAAGAATTGATGCCATGTAAATGTTGTGGCAAGTTCTTGACATTGAATGATAAGATAAAGCTTATGTATTCTAGTGTATGCCTTAGGGTGAGAGAATGAATTTATAAGTTTTGGGTAAATGCATCTTTGAGACATGTTTAATAAACCATTTTGGTGCTTTCTCACATGCTCAAGTGGCCATGAAAGCCTTGGGAGCAAATTTGAACCATTTGAGACCATTGGAAAGCACAAAATTGACCATTTTGAAACCCAATATTAAGATCTGACCAAATGAACGAATTTTCTCATAAAATTTTGTATGCATAGAGATTTCATCCAGAGCTTTTTGAGAAGTTAAAGAAGAAATTATTTGAAGCTTTGTGGAATTAATTATGAATTTTCAAATTTGCCAAATTTTAGCTGTTCTAGTATAGTTATTATTCATATAGTCAGTTTCTTCTCCTATATCATTTAGGGGACAAATGGTATCCAATGCTTATGAAATTTTATAAGAATAAACTAGACATGATAAAGCTTTCTATGTCCATAGAGATCACCCCAATTGGATGTCTGACCAGAGAGATATGAATTTTTGAAGTTCTGTGATAGTACCAGTAATGCTAGCTAAGTTTAGGTATGGTTCCATCAATTTTCAGTGGCTAGACATCCTTGTTTTGGTCTGTACTTATTTTTAGCATAATGTAGACATCTCTAACTTTCCAGAATGGTATAGTATGCTTGATTTCAATTTTTCTAAAATTAGTTATTATTTTTCAAAATTTATGATAGAAACCTAGCACACCAATCCGAGACTGAACATGTGATTTTTATGTATATGTGTCATGAGCTCGAGTTTTTGGCAGCTTCTTGAGATGGTTTTGAATTGTATATGTGTAATTAAATAGGAGAATAAGATGGATGAGTTTATATAGTCCACAAGACATGAAATAAAATTTTTATCTATGACATAACGCATAAATAATCTAATATTTTAATAGAGTTTTCTTGGAAAACTTGTGATATCCATGGAAGAAAACTAGGATATGAATGAGGTAAAGTAGTTAAATATTGTGTTACAGTGGCCCTAGGGTACTACTAGAGGGACTGTTGAAGTATATGGGACGAAATTTAGGATCCATATGTGAAGTAGAAGATTGAGTTGTTGCCAAAATGACTCAAGCCACAGCCAAGGGTCAGTCATAAGCGAGGAGTGCCACAGTGTGTGTATCACCATATATTTCTAGCTCATTTCATACTATCTCTATGCCTCATATCAAGTAACTCACAAAGAGGCGAGGAAAAATAATATTAAATAATGCATTTCTTAGCGTTGCGTCATGTATAAAAATTTCATTTGGTGTCACGTGGACCATATGAGCTCATACATCACGTTCTCATATTTAATTACATGAATACAACTCATTTGCATCATTAAAGGTGGCCTACATTTCGTGGAACTCAAAGGGAAGCATAAAATACATGTGTATATTTTCGGCCAGATTTTCCTATTTTTTGTCACAAACTTTGGAAAATTATAACTAATTCTAGAAAAATTGAAATCATGCATTCTTGCACATTCTGGAAAGCTACACATGTCTACTTCATGCTAAAAATATGTTTAGACCATAACATTCAACATAGAGAATGTTTGACATTTTAAATTGTCCAGAGGTCAGGCTGTCCATTGGTGCTGTCACAGAATTCTACAGTAAATTTAAAAAATGTCCAATTAATTCCAAAAAATCCAATCCATGCAAATGATACCAATCTGGAAAGCTGTGGATGTTAGCTAAGGGGAAAAAATAACTTCAGACCAGTTCTGACATGCCTAGAGCTCAAAATCCAATCAAATAATACTTGAGGTCAGTTGGAGTTTCTGATACTGGACATAATCTTTAAAAATTCATATCTCCCTCTCTAGAGATCTAAACGTGGTGCTTCCAGTTGGTACAAGTCACTATGAATGTCTAGTAATTGGACATCATTTGATCCCTATGTGACAGATTTCATTTTCAGACTAATATGAACAGTGACATTACCAAAATTAGAAAATTTTTTAACTTTGAAAATTCATCAAATATTCTTCAGACCTCCACAAATTCTGTTTTTTAGCTTCTCAAAAAGCTCTTAACAAGTTCTAATGGCATGCCAAATCTCAAATCAAAAAGAGCTCATTTGGATAAAAAGTGATATAGGATTTGATTATGGTCAATTTTAGCTCCATATGGGATACCAAAATGTCCAAATGGCTTTCCTTGGGGTTTGGCACCTCTTGGACAAGTCTAAAAGCATAATTAGGACTTGTGTAAGCTACCCAAATGGTCCCAAACCTCATATATCTCAATTTGGCAATTCCACTTCCATTCATACATCAATTTCCATAATGCAAAATTGCCATTACATGACCAAAATGAGTATTTCCATACATATAACCCTAGCTCTCATTTATACACCATACATTAACATAATTATACATGCTCATAACATCATAGGTCATATACAATTAGGGATTTCATCAATTGCCAATGGTATGTCCTTAAAGTAGCAAAAATCACATTCTTGAATGTTACACTCTCATCTTCAAGGTGGTTGGCTTCTATTACCTTATCCACTTAATCCACCTAGCATGTTAGATCATTAGAGAAGAGGGGATGAGATTTAAAAAATCCTAATAGCTCATCTCCTATTCAATCAAACATAAAAGCATGCAAAACAAGTCTCACAAATGCATGCATAGCATATGGATATGTGTAATCAATCAAGAAGCATTCTTAGCATTTGAAAAAGTCATACATAGCATACCTAGGCTTGCCAAGAAAGTGGATTGGCCTCATCCATTTACTTATGGATTTTTGACTTACCTCACCCATTCTTTAAGTGGTTCTTGGACTCAACCATGCTCTTGGGAGTCAACCTCACTTTTGGGAGACTCTTTACTTTATCTCAACTAATCTTAAGGGTTCTTGGCTCATCCTCATCATGGCTAAAGGTTCTTGGCCTCACCACACTCAAGCAAACCATGGCAAATATCATTTGGAAAACATAATGCATCATCATGGTACCATGGAGTAAGAGGTTATGCTAGAACATTTTTCATGGCTTGAAATACATATACACACATTCAAAGATAAGTAAAGTAAGCAATCATGCATGAGAAAAGGAGGAGTGAGCTACCTTGGAAGTAACTACACACTTTTTCTCTTGAATCAATGCTCCCTTTCTCGACCTCACACACACAACGGTGTGAGAATGATTTCTCTAGGCCTAAACTTAATTTATGGAAGCCAATTAGGTTCATAAAATTAATACTAAGGCTACACAACTTGCTTGGACTCTAGCTTGATCTATAAACCTCATTATGGTTTCATAATTGTACCTAATGAAGTGACACCCCTCAAATAAATTCTAGGCTCCATTCTTTCTTTTTAAATATGATTTTTGACTCCTTTTTAGCCTTTTGGAGTCATCACATCATTAAAACAAAGAGCCTAACTATATGTTGCTTTCTTAAGTCATAATATGGAACCTAAAGCACCAACTCACTTTCTATGAGTTCTAAATTTTTCCCAAGGCCTCTCCTCATTTTCATTCATCATATATGACTCAAAAATGAGCTTAGAAAAATTTAAAACTCTCCCTAGTTATGTTATCTCCCTTAGGCCGAGACAATGCATGATTTTTGCCTCCTTGCACTTTGCTTGGTTTCTTAAAGGTGGAAGCACATGGGGAGACTTCTAGGGATCTTAGGAAATCATTTAAACTCTTATTTAGGTCTAGGAATCATTGTACAAAATCAGATTTTACAAGGTACAATTGAAACCCTAGAAATTGTATCTTGAAATCTAATGGCTTTTTGTTAATTCTCTTTGCATATTCTTAATCTCCACACCCCTTTTCCTTCGAATCACACTTGGTTCTGCCTAAAAATCAAATCTTCTTAGGTCTTCTCAAGTGGGGCGAAATGATGGAGAAGGGTAGCAATGAGTATCAACCATGGAAGAAGAAATTACCTTATTTTCTTGCTTTTTCTCACTGGAATCTTGTGTTCTTTCATCTCCTCTCTTCAAATCCAAAATTTCCCCTCAATTTCTCCCTTAAAACAGATTTATGAACTTCATTATAATCATAGGGAACAAAGGAGAATGAAGGAGAGGAGGTCTGGATGGAAGAAAGCATGAAAAACTACTAAGAAACCATACCTTAAAGCTTGGATTTCTCCTTCTTCTTCTCTCCCTTTGGTGCGCCTAAACCCTAGCCTCCTTCTTTAAAATTGGGTAGAAAATTCTGAGTCTAAATGAAGGAGAGAGTGGGGCGCCACCTATTTATAGGGGGAGGAGGAAGCATTTTAAAATAATTCCCATGTTGCCCTTCTTTCTTGGCAATTTTGTTTCTCCTTCATTTTAGCTCCTTTTTAAGAACCGTCTTTTCCATTATAAAATTTAAGTTTCCAATTTAGTAAAATGCCTTTCAAATCACTCAAATCGGAGCTTAAACCATCTTGAATGAATTCATCAAAGTTCGGGTACACTGACATTAGAAAACGTCCACCGGAGGGGATTTAACTGTTTCAGGGCTTCCCATGGTTTTCAGGGCCTCTGAGAACCCCAGAGAACTCAAAACTTTTATTTAAAAATCCTTCCTTTGTGAATTCCAAAATTTGCTCAAAATTACAAAAATACCATTACGTTTTGTAAGTTTTTTATAAAAAATTATTTCTTCATTCTAGCTCTGTTTTCCTTTCCATCTGAGCCTAGGATTCTCATTTTTTGGAGTTTAAAATTCTTCTTAAATTTTTTAGGACCTTAAATACATCAATTCGTGGGACTTGCTTTTGTATTCATTGAATTTTTTTTATTTACAGAGAAATCGTACATTACGTTTCTCACGTTTTCTCTCATTTTTAGAGAACCAGATGTTATAGCGTGAGCTGTCTTATCACATCACGGGGTGAAAAATTCACACAAAAGGGTAATAGTGAGCAATCTCACTATGATGAGCACCAAGAGATGAGCTTGGAATGTCTCAAGAGGGTTTCTCGCCGCGATGCCACATAGGCTTACTATGGCGAGGTTGGACCCATTGTGGCAAAAATGTGAACAGTAGGTCCCTGAGAGCACTTCACAATGGTGCTGAAACCTAAGTCATGGTATAAGGTGTGAAATTTTAGTTTTGAGTTACAGTAGCCACTTACACTGTGGCATAGGTATACCAATTTACGGTAGGAGTCCCCAAACTTAGTTTTTAGGTCTAGTAACCAACTTAGCCACAATGGGGAAGGTTTAAGTTGCAGCAAAAGTTCCCAAACTCCTATTTTTGACCTAGAAAGCTTGAGATTTACCATTATAATGTTATAAAATGACTTGGGAATATTTATAAGAGGTTTTGTGAGTTGAAATCAATAGTATGATGAATTAAAGGTCTTAATTAATAATTATGATCACTTGTGCATTTCATTAGTGGTGGTTGCTTAGTTAATAACACCAATCATACCAAGGTTCAAATTTCCACACTTTTTCATATTTTAATTAATTGTAATAATTTTGGACCTTGATTTATGATCATTGACCACATAATTAAGCCTAATTGCAGTAATTAAGAATTAGGGTTGTTACAACCACTATCCCTATGTTGATTGTACCTGATGTACCTGACTCTAATAAACCATGTGGTTTATAATGATATTTGTGGATAGGGTTAGGATGTGTATTGACAAACAAGGGATAGAGCGGTGGTAGATACCTCTAGATAGTTAAGGTAACGTGCAAAGAAATATCCCACATATGCTTTAGTAGTTGTTGTCCTCAAACATGGAGATATTAGTTGTATAGTGATAGTGGGAATATACAATAACCACAAAAGTTTAAAATACATATCTAATCAGAGAGAATTAAATGTGAAACAAAAGAGATGGATGGGATTCTTGAAGAAATACCATTCAGAAGGCTGGTGGGATGGCTAATATTTTAGGTAGAACATCCATATATAAACAACCTATATGATGATCTAGGGATAGGAAATTATAGAGAAATTTAGAAATATGAATATATCATGTTGTATGTTTCCAAAGAAATTGTAATGAGTGAGACTAAAATAGAAAATGATTGAGAGCCCAAATAAATGATGCCCAAAGAAGGAGAGGATGGTTTTTGAACTAGATCAAGAATGAAATTCCCCAGGGTAAAACCTCAGAATTCAGAGTGTTTTAGGATAATATGGTAATATACCATGATAAAGCTTATATACTAAATACAGTTAAATTGAGAGGAAAGATTTAATGGCAACACATAATAATAAATATGTAATGTGCTTAGAGGTCACCAAAGCGTGCTAGAATTTGAAAAAATTAGTAGGTGACTAGAAATAAAGGCAAATTTAGCTAGTATATGGCTAGTTATTGATGTGATAGAAAGTTGTGGTAAATAATCAGGGATGAGTTGAGTCATTAAACTCTCTAGATAGCCTTAAGTGGAAAAGAAATGATATAGATATGGATTCTATTATAAGGTTACTCAAGATATCGTTTGGATATGTTATGTATGGGTAACAGAAAATGTATTAATAGGGTTCATGCACTTTTACTGATCAGGGCTATGTGTGAACTAAATAAATTGCCTTGTTACATATGAAAGAATTAATGTGATCTCATGGGGTACTAAATAATTCTGTATCTAATAGAGACCCTAGGAAGAAATTAAAGTGAACCTCAGTACTGCCACTAGTTATCACCCTCAGATAAATGGTTTGATAGAAAGAACCATCCAGACTTTAGGTGATATGTTGAAGGGAAATGCATTGGGAAATGGAAGGAAACTAGAATGCATAACTACCTGTACTTGTGTTTGTGTAAATGATGATTATCATTCCAGTATTTGAATGATTCTATAGAGAATCCTGTATGGGACAAAATGTGAATGACCTTGTGTTGGATTAAGTTAGGTGAGAGGAAAATGATATTTTGAGATGGATAGACCAAACCATTATATATATATATATATAAAGGTCAATTAGAGAGAAACTCTTTACAACCTCGAATGGATAAATAATTATGCAAATAAAAGTATAAGCTCATTAGAGTATGATCTATGATTGGAAATTATGTGCATTCAGTCACTCGAGTGGGTTGGCCTATCAAAATAAAAAAGGCCTAGTCCTCATAATATGGTCCATTTGAAATACTTAAGAGAGTTGGACTAGTTAGTTATTATATTATCCAGTCCTCTCTCTTGACGTAGCTAGAATTATATTGTATTTTGAGTCTCCTATGTTTGATTGTCAATCCCTCACTTGTCATGAAAAAGGACAATTTTAGTTGTAGGATAATTATCCTAGGGTTGTAACATAAGAGAGTTGGTTGCCGCCATGAGCAAATGGTATAGAAAATAAGAATGTTTCTTTGGTAAAAAGTGACTTGAAAAGGCCATGATGGTTAAGTGAGGTATGTCTTAAATTTTGAGGATAAAATATTTTTAAGACGATGAAATGTAATATCTTATGATTTGAAAATTCAAAATAGTTCCTACAGAGTGGTATGAATTATTTAAGTGAGGTCAAGGGCCTAGGAAATGATAGTACAAATTAAAAGAAACTGAAATTAGAACCATATGGTTAATGAAAGAAGACACAAGAGAAAATTGAATTAAGGCAAATTAAGACTAGAATGCTAAATAAAGCATCTAAAAATGAGGTTCGAAAACCAATGATGGCTCTAAATCATTACCAAAATGGGCAAATGGGAGTGAATGGATATAGTAGTGGCAAAAGCATGATTTTTAGGTAACTTTTGAGAAACCTAAAGGAGAAAATTTTAAATGATCAAATTGAGCTCATTAGGGTTTTCAAAGGCCCAGAAAACTATAAGAATTGTTAGAATAGTTAAAATCCTTTCGGTGTACAATTTAGGTCGTTGGTTGACCCAAACCTTAAATGGATTGTTTGGGGTTGTTTTAAGCCTCATAAATTTGAAACCAAATATTTTTAATAAACTAGAGAACCTAAATTTTATGATGCAAAAGACAGTTATAAAAAAAGAGTTGAAATGAGCACAAACGGAGGAACTGAAGCAAATGGGCATAACAGGAATTTTAACAAATGTCATAAAACACTCTTTTTCCTCCTTATATTAGACCGGCACATCCACACCACTCCATAACCATCCTATTTCTATTCTAAACCAGAGCTAAAACGTGGAGGAAGAGCTAAGGGAAGAAGATGGCACCTAAGGTAAGCAAAGGTGTAGAATTTACCTATGATACTATTGTAAACTCTTTTCTTCTCTTTCTTTGTATGGTTTCAGTTTTCTAAAAGGTGGAGTTTTGTTACTGAAATCTTAAAGCAAGAGTCACTTTCAAGGAACTAGATATACCATATTAAACTCCACTTGAAGCCTTTTTATTTGGTATATAATATGATATAGGAATATGGCTTCTTCTTATCCTTCCATGCTCTCCTTGTTTTAACCTAATAAAAGGCATATTAGAAGGTGTATGATTTTGGCTTAAATTTGATAAGAAATGGGGTTTTAGAGCATGGAGATGAATGAGGAACCAAAAGAGGCAAATAAAAAGGCATAGGTTGTAAATTATGAAAACTAGGGTTTTAATAGCACCTTAGGGAGTATGAAGCCTTAGAATGGTATTTCAAACTATATAAGAGCATAATTAAACTAAGAAAAGGCTAAGGAAATCACATAGGTGCCAATCTCGTAAAAGGAATGAGCAAAACTCCATGGAAGGCTAACTTTACACATGTCTTGGCCAAGACTCACTTAGGGTACATGGAGATTTTTCTTTGATTCTAAGGTTATAAATGGTTTAGATGTGAATTATAAATACTAAAGAAACCATTGATTTGAATTTAGAAACCTTATTTTGAAAGGTGAAATTTTAGGGTTCCATTAAATATAAAGAAGCAACTTGGTGTAGGCTCCTTAAATTGAGTTTGTGATGGCTCTAATGAGTTTTACTGGAGTCATATAACTTATATTGGGTGAGATTTTGGAGCCAAGATATTGATTTGTAAGGGTTGCTTCATTATGCCATTAAATAGAGCCATATAAGAACTTTAAGCCTTAACTAGTTTATATAAGGTTTACATGAGTCCAAATATGGTTCCATTAAAACATTTGTGCCTTGTTTGATGTGTTTAGGACAAGTAAGTGAAACCTCCCTCAAGTGCATGTGTGAGGCCGAGGAGATCAACCAAGAGCCAAGGGGGAAACTAAATTGAATTCTTGCATATATATATATATTGGTTATTTGATTGGTCTTGGATTGCTCGTATGTCTTGCTTACAAATTATGTGTGGTTTTGTTTAATTAATGATCATATATAATTACATCACATATACTTGCATTTGGAATTGGTTTGGCTCTTGAATGGGTGAGGTTATACCAAAAGTCTCTCAAAATGGGTGAGGTGAAACCAAAAGTCCCTAATATGGGTGAGACTAAGGCAAAAGTCTCAATTGCGAATGAGACTAAGTCAAAAGTCCCTAAAAGAGGGTGAGGCTAAACCAAAAGTCTCAAATTATTAGGTGAGAGACTAGACCAAAAGTCCCAGGAATTTGTTTGTTATTGTTGGTAGGCCATATGATTCCTTTGTGCATGAAAATGATTGATGTTCTATTGAGTAACATGCATACATGCTTTCCTTGGCCTTGAAATTGGCTTATGTGTGTGCTTGAATGGTGAATAAGGTATGAGGATTCTTGGAATCTCATTCTTCTCCATATTTTCTATAATATGCTATAATTTAGAAATCCAAAATCATTCTTAAAGAGTGGAATGAATTACTTACAGGGGGTCACGGGCCTAGCGAAAGCTAGTAGGACTATGAGAAATTGAAATTGAAATCATTTGATTAATGAATGAAAACCCCAAAGTAAAGTGAACTAAAGCTAATTGAGAATTGGATGTTAATTAGAACATCTAAAAATGTAGTTAAGAGCCTTAAGATAATCTGAAATCGAAGCCAAAACGGCTAAACAGAGAGTTGCAAAGGCCAGTGGTATTTTCGTAATTTAGGGAAACTTTTAGAAAAGTAAAAGGAGGAAATTTTAAATGGAAAAATTAGGTTTACAGGGTTCTTGAAGGCCCTAAAAACCATAGAAACCATTAGAACGGTCAAAACCACTCTTGTTTTCATTTTAGAGTGTCAGTTAACCGCAACTTTAACCAGACCATTCGGTAAGGATTTAAATCCAATTTGGGTGAAACCAAAGGATGAATTAGGGAACCTAAATTTTATGATGGAGAAGATAGTTATAAAAAAGGATTTGGAATGAGTTCAAATAGAGAAAACAAAGTTTAGGGACATAGTTAGAATTTTGGAAATTATTATAAGTGAGCCTCCACCCTTTATAATCACGTCCTATTCTTCCTCACTCTCTTAACCAACATTCTTTTGGTCCAACATAGAAATATACCCAGCTGAAGGTGGTGCAATAATGAGGGAGAAAAAGGAGGAAGAAGACGAAGCCAGAAGGGTAAGAATTTGTCACTTCTTGATGCTCTTCCCTTTACTAAACTTCTTCTCCTCTTTCTCTTCTCTCTCCTCATGGTTTTGATGTTTTGAAAGGAGGTGTTCTATGATTGGTTTAGTAGAGGGAAGGAAGAGTTTGGAGGAAATTTTGAAAGCCTAAGAAAGCACTCTTGATAAGCTTTGAAATAAGGTAAGACATTATGGCCCAACTTGCTTCTTCTTGGTTCTCTTTAGCTTGAGTGTTTTGGCTAGAATTAGAGCACCATGTAGGGAGTTTGATTTTGGTCCTAACATGATAGAGAAAGGGGTTTTGAAGCCTAAGAAATCATATGGAAGCAATAGAACTCAAAAAGAGGCTATAGATAACAAGTTGTAAAAATTAGGGTTTTAATTGTACCTAGGGATTTATAGAGCTTTTTAGTGATGATTTAGATTGTGTAAAACTATGTTTGAGTTCTCAAGGCATCTACGAAGCTTTATAGGTGGAAAATTCCCTAAGAAATCTAGGAAAACTCCATGGGCTCTCCACCTTGGTATGTGTCTCAGCCAAGGAGAGGATTATGTACCTAGGGAAAGTTGTCTTTGATTCTAAGGATACAAATGGCCTAGAAATGAATAATAGACATTAAAGGGACCATTGGTTTGAATTTAGGAACCATAGTTTGAAAGTTGGGAGTTTAAGGTTCCATTATGCATAAAGAAGCAACTTAGTATTAGGCTTATTGATTTGAGTTTGTGATGACTCTAATGAGCTTAAATGGAGTCATGTGACTTAGATTAAGTGAGAAATTGGATCCAAGATAATAAATTGTATGAGTTACTTCATTATGCTACTATATGGAGCCATGTGTAATGAATGGTAAATTCTGTAAAATGATAAAATGAGCTATATAAGGGTAAGTCCCCTGAAATGAGCTAGATAATGTCCTACAAAAAATTGGATTGTTTCCTAGGCTCTTAAAAATAATAATCTTAGGCTCAGACAGAAAGAAAAAACGGAGCTAGAATGATGAAACGAAATTATGACAAAAATTAACGAAACATAGTATCATTTTCATAAATATTGTAACTTTTGAAAAAACTCATAGGAGGGCTTTTTAAAATGGAAACTTTGAGTTTTCAGGGTTCTCAGAGGCTCTGAAAACTATGGGAAGCCCCAGGACAGTTAAAGCCCTCTGGCATACGTTTTCCAACGACGGTGAACCTAAACTTTGACAGATTCATTCTAGAAGGTTTTAGCTCCAAATTGAGTGATTCCAAAGGCATTTTATTAAATTGGGAACCTAAATTTTATAATGGAAAAAATAGTTCTCAAAAAGGAGTTAAAACAAAGCTAAAATGAAAGGACAAAATTGGAACTTTTGTGAAAAAGTAGCTTCTTGAATCCCCTATAAACTTTATACCACTTCTTCACTCCATTCCACCGACTTGCTTCTACCCAAAAATAGAGAGGAAGACTAACTCTCTTAGGTGCACCAAAGAGGAGAAAAAAGGAGAAGAAAAAGCAAGAAAAAGGTAAGGAATTTCATAGATTTTCTTAGTTCCTCTTTAGCAGATTCATTCTCCTTCATTTTCCCTTCTTTCACATGAAATTTTTGATATATTTGGGATTGTTTTTAGATCAGACCAAGGAGGGAAATTTTATGTTTGGAGAGGAGAAGCCAAGCAAGGGAAGAATCATCCAAGAAACTAAGGAAAAATAAGGTAAATTTGCATCTCCTTAGTAGCTCCTCCTTATTCCTCCTTCTTGCATGTTCAGCCAGCCTAGGGAGATTCAAGAGGGCTTGGATTTTGGGCAAAATCAAGGGTGAATCCTAGAAAATTGTGTGTGGAGAATAAGAATATATAAAGAAAATTAACGAAGAACCATTAGTTTTCAAGATAGCAACATTAGGGATTCAAGTGCTCAATGAAAAATTTGA
Organism: Erythrophleum ivorense; assembly: GCA_026724425.1. Classification (NCBI taxonomy): domain Eukaryota; kingdom Viridiplantae; phylum Streptophyta; class Magnoliopsida; order Fabales; family Fabaceae; genus Erythrophleum; species Erythrophleum ivorense. The sequence goes on along the minus strand of JAIUCV010000005.1, from coordinate 28,546,610 downwards.
TTTAATGTAATGATCCCTAGGTCTAATTGAGTGTTGGCATGAGCTCTAGAGACCCTTAGGAACCTCCTCACATGCCTCTTCCATCAAAGAAAGCAAAGCAACTCCAAGGGTGCCAAGAAGAGAGCATGTCTCGGCCTAAGGGAGTTAGGGCACCTAGGGGTAGTTTTAATTTCATCCAAGCTTAATTTTGTATCATGTATGATGGGAGAAGATTAGAGAAATCCTTAGAAAAAATTTAGAATCCTTCGACTAGGAGATAGGGCAATGGCTTCCATAATGGAGCCTTGTGAAGCAACACATGTCTAGGCTCTTGTAAGTGAGTAGATGATGGCTTTAAGGACCTTGAATAAGGTCAAGAGGCCTAGAAATGAAAAGAGAATGGAGTCTAGAACTTGAATTACAAGGGTTGCTTCAATAGGCCACCAATGGAACCATTATGTGAACCATGGAACCATTTATGTTTCTAAGAATAAGTGTAGTGTCTTGGCTTGCTTCAAGAGTGTAATTGTATGCTATTTATGATGTTTGGGCTAAGAGAACACCAACTCACCTAGGTGTACTCTTGGAACCAAAAAGGGGAAGGAAAAGACCATGAAAACCTTGCATAAGTTCAAGGTAGCTCTCCACCTTATTCGCTTTGTATTCTTGGTTGTATATATGTCATTGTATACATGTGTATGCTTTTATGACTTGAGAACATGCCACTTGATGCTTTGAGATTGTATTGGTACCAATGTGTTGTCTTGAATGTCATTGATTGTGGAAATGGCTTGTAAGGGTAAGGTGATGCCAAATGAAGGTGAGGAGACGCCAAAAGTTTCATGGCATGGTGAGATGTAATGTCCAATTTTCATTAAATGACAGAAACAGGTACGTTTTCAAAGTAAGTCCCCTTAAATGAAGTAGTTAAGGTCTCAAAAAATTTAAGTAACATTCTAGACTCCTAAAAATAAGATCCTAGCCTTAGACAGAAGGAAAATGGAGCTAGAATGAAGAAACAAATTTTGACAAAAAACCTATGAAACGTACTAGCATTTTTGTAATTTTGAGCAAATTTTGGAATTCAAATAGGAGGGCTTTTTAAATGAAAGTTTTTAGTTCTCCGGGTTCTCAAAGGCCCTAAAAACCATAGGAAGCCCTAGGACAATTAAATCCCCTCCGATGGACGTTTTTCAACGTTAGTGTACCCGAACTTTGACGGATTTGTTTGGGAAGGTTTTAGCTCCGATTTGAGTGATTCCAAAGGTATTTTATTAAATTGGGAACCTAAATTTTATAATAAAAAAGACGATCCTCAAAAGGGAGCTAAAACAAAGGAGAAACGAAAATGCAAAGAACAAATGGCAAAATGGGAATTTTTGAAAATTGCTTCCTCCTCCCCTTATATATAGGTGGCGCCCCACTTTCTCCCTCACTTAGACTCAGAATTTTCTGCCTAATTTTAGAGGAGAGAGCTAGGGTTTTTGGCGCACAAGAGAGGAAGAAGAAGGAGGAGAAATTCAAGCTTAAAGGTATGCTTCCATGGTAGTTTTTCATGCTTTCTTCCATCCAAACTTCCTATCCTTCTTTCTGCTTTATTTCCTTTGATTAAAATGAAGTTTATAAATCTAATTTAAGGGAGTAACTCAAGGGAAATTTCGGATTTGAAGAGAGGAGCTTGGAGAAAGCAAGATTTAAGCAAAAACAAGCAAGGAAACTAGGTAATCTCTCTTCCTATGGTTGCTATATTGATCCTCCCTCCTTCTCCATTTCACCTAACCCTAGGAACCATAGGAGGATATGATTTTTAGATAGCACCAAGCATGAATCCAAGGAAAAGGGGTGTGGAGATTAAGACTATGCAAAGGGAATTAATAAAAAAACCATTAGATTTCAAGATGCAAATTTTAGGGTTTTATGTGCACCTTGTAAAATCTGATTTTGTATGATGATTCCTAGGTATAAATAAGAGTTTAAATGAGCTCCTAAGATCCCTAAGAGGCTCCCCATATGCTTCTTCCCTTGAGAAAACAAAGAAAGCTCTATGAAGGCCAATAAGCTCCATAGTCTCAGCCCAGCAAGGAAAGGGTAGCTAGGGAGAGTTTTAAATTTTTCTAAACCCATTCTTGAGTCATATATAATGAATGAAAATGAGGGGAGGCCTTGGAAAAAACTTAGAACCCATAGAAAGTGAGTTAGTGCTTTAGGTTCCATATTATGACCTAAAGAAGAAACATGTAGTTAGGCTCTTTGTTTTAATTGTATGATGACTCCAAGAGGCTTAAAAGGAGTCAAGAATCATATTTGAAAGGAAAGAATGGAGCCTAGAATTTATTTGAGGGGTGTTGCTTCATTAGGTACAATTATGGAACCATAATGTGGTTTATAGAACAACCTAGTGTCTAAGCAAGTTGTGTGGCCTTAGAATTTGTTTCATAAACCTAATTGGCTTCTATAAATTGTGTTTAGGCCAAGAGAAAACTTCCCCACACTTTTGTGTGTGTGTGGCCAAAAAGGGGAGTTTGGATTCCAAGGAAAACCTCTCCACCTTCTCTCATGCATGGATGTGTGTTTAGCTTGTCTTAGAATGTGTGTATGTGCATTTCTAATCCATGAAAAGTATGATAGCATGATTTCATATGCCATGGTTTTATGATGAAATATTATGTTTCATATAATGTTTTGATATATGCTTGGGTTTGCTTGAGTGTGGTGAGGCCAAGAACCCTTAACTATGGTGAGGATGAACCAAGAGCCCTTAAGATTGGTTGAGACAAAGCAAAGAGTCTCCCAAAAGTAAAGTGGGCTCCCAAGAGCATGGTTGAGTCCAAGAATGCATTAAAGAATGGGTGAGGCAAGTCCAACATCCACAAGAAATTGGGTGAGGCCAATCCACTTGCTTGGCAAGCCTTTGTATGCTATGTATGACTTTCTTAAATGATGAAAATGCTTCTTGAATGTTTTCACCAATCTATATGACTATACATGCATTTATGAGGCTTGTTTGCATCCATTATGTATGATTGAATCGGAGATGAGCTATTTGGATTCTTTGACTCTCATTCCCTCCTTTCCAATGATCTAATATGCTATGTGGACTAAGTGGACAAGATAATGGAAGCCAACCACCTTGAGGATGAGAGGATAGCAACATAATGCAAAGTTTTAGTTCTTTAAAGCCATACCCATGTCCATTTATGTAACCTATGCTTGTATATGGTCTATGACCTTTGGAGCATATGTAATTATAATAATATATTATGCAGAAATGAAAGAATGTGTTATGTAAATGATAAAATGTAAATTGAGTATGTATAGACAATGTGGCTTCATGAATGGTATTATGGAATTATGTACATGTGTAGATGAAATGAACAAAATGAAATGCATGGAGTTTAGGACTATTTGGGCAGCCTATGCAAGTTCTAATTATGCTTTTAGGCTTGCCCAAGAGGTGCCAAACCCTAAGGAAAGTCATTTGGACAATTTGGTATCCTATATGGAGCCAAATTTGACCACAATGAAACCCTATGTCACTTTTTAGCCAAATGTGCTCTTCTTGATCTGAGATTTGTCATGCAATTAAAGGTTGTTTAGAGCTTTTTGGGAAGCTAAATAATATAATTTTCAGAGGTCTACAGAATATTTCATGAATTTTCAAAGTTGGCAAATTTTCTAGTTTTGGTCATGTCACTGTTCATACTGGTCCGAAAATGAAATCTATCACACAAGCCTCAAATGATGTCCAATTGCCACAAAATTTTATACAAAGAAACTAGACATTCCTAGTGACTTGTGCCAAGTAGAAGCACCTCATTTGGAGGTTTAGAGAGGGAGATATGAATTTTTAAAAATTTTGCCTGACCTTAGTTACTGTTCTATTAAAATTCGAGATCTAAGCATGCCTGAGTTGGTCTGGAGTTATTTCTTACCTCTAGCTAACATCCACAGATTTCTAGATTGGTATCATTTGTATGGATTATATTTTTGTAGAATTAATTGGATATTTTTGAAGTTTTTTGTAGAAATATGTGACAGCACTAGTTGGCAATTGACCTCTGGACCATTTCAAATGTTAAAAGTCCTCTGTGATGGATGTTATGGTCTAGACATATTTTTAGTATAAAGTATACATCAATATCTTTCCAAAATGGCCAAGAATATATGATTTTGATTTTTCTAAAATTAGTTATGAATTTCTAAAATTTAGTCTGAAAAGAGCCAAATTCTGGTCTAAAATATACATGAGTATTTTGAGCTTCCCTTTGAATTCCATGAGTTGTGGGCCACATTTTATAATGAAAATGAGTTGTATTCATGTAATTAAATATGAGAATATATGGTATGAGCTCACATGATCCATGTGACACCGAATGAGATTTTTATATACGACTCAACGCAAAGAAATACATTATTTTAATGGATTTTCTTACTTCCCCTTATGAAATGCATCATATGAGCATGCAAATGTGATAGAATTGAGATAGAAATTATGGTGTTACATGAGACAAGGCCAAAAATCTCTTAGATGGGTGAGGGTAAGTCAAAAGTCCTTAGGCCAAGAGTGAGGGAAAACCAAAAGTCCCTAGAGCATGTTCTTGAACTTGGTGTGAATTTGTGGCATGAAAATTGTGACCTTGCATGCTTTATGGTTGTCTTACTTTCCATACTTGTGCTTTGATGTGTATATACCATGAATGTGTGTGTGAATGAGTGTGTGAGCTATTGAGATTCTAGGAATCTCAGTCCTCTTCCTTCTTTTATCTTAATATGTCTAGGTGGTATTCAAGAACCAAAAAATGCAAGCCAAGGGACATAAGAGACCATCCTTTGATCATTATGTAGCTTTTTTTTTATCCAAATGTCAAAGTGAACATGTACATGTAATTTTTTATTTTTGAACACTTGAACAAATATAATATTATGTATGAATGATGTATGAACCATAGTTGGTACCAAATCAATGCAATTATGCAATTTGACTATGTAATGGTTTGAAATTATTAGTGTATTCTTGGAAGTGGAATGATCAAAACGAGATGTATGAAGTTTGAGACCATTTGGGCAACTCATGTAAGTTGTATTTATGCTTTTAAACTTGCCCAAAAGGTGCCAAACACCATGGAGAGCCATATGGACTAAGTTGATACCTTATATGGTGCAAATATGACCATAATGGTGAGCTATGGCAAACTCTGTCCAAATGAGCTCTTCTTGGTCTAAAATTTGGCATGCATCTAGATATTGTTAAAATATTTTTGGAAAGCTAAAGTGGGTAATATTTGGAGTTCTACAAATTTTTTGGCAAATTTTTGAGATTGGCAAGTTTTCTTGTTTTAGCTTTGGTACTGTTCATTTGGTCCTAAAATTGATCTCTATCATTTATGGGGCAAACAATGTCCAATTGCTGTGAAATTTTACAGAGAGAAATTAGACCTTCCCAATGACCTACAGAAGAACCTCATTTGGATGTCTAAAGAGGGAGATATGAATTTTTGAAGTTTCTATTATATTATAGGTGCACAGTTAGACCTTTATTAATGTTCCATCAATTTTTGGGGCCTGCATGCTCTTAGATCAATCTAGAACTATTTTTTCCCTCTAGCTAACATCTACACCTATCCGACTTGGTATAGTTTTCACAAATTGGATTTTTTTGGAATTAACTATGAATTTTCAAATTTTATATCAATAAGTTGTATCAGTAATTCTGGATAGCCTGACCTTTTGCCTTTTCTATTGTCAAGCATGGTCCAGATGAGATTTTCGTGGCTGGGAATTATTTTTTCTGTAAATTTAACATTTGGATCTTTCTAGAAAGCTATGGTTTGCTTGATGTTAAATTTTCTAGATTTAGTTATGATTTTTTAAATTTGCTAGCAGAAAATTGAAATTCTGACCCGAGGCAAAATGTGAAAGTTTTGTAGTTTTTAGCTCTTGGTCCATGGTTTGTGCAAATTTTTTAGATGTTTAAGATTTTTATGGATGGAAAATAATTATAGAGTGTTGTTGGTAAGTTGTCGAGGTCCATGAATTAAAATTTGAATTTTTAACCTCGACATAACGCCATTAATTCTATTATTTTAATGCATTTTCTTGGGATTTCTTTGATAAATTGTGTAATCCCACTTGGATAAAGGAAATCAATGCTAGAAATAATATGGTATGACACCATGTAGATGCCTAAAGCTATATGTAGCTTATATAATGCTTGTGTAAGGCTAGAGATAGTTTCATTGATACCATTATGTGTTGTTTGATGTGTCTAGGCTAAGCAAATCAAGTCTCTCCCATGTATGCTTGAGAGGGCAAGAGAGGAAAGTGAGGAACCAAGAAAGAAATGTGGTACTTCTTAAGAAAGGTAGCTTTCCATACTTTCTTGTATGCATTTCTTAGTTGTTTGATTGTCATTGAATGCTTGTATATATGTTTGAATCATGAAACATGCTTTTGGCTATTCGTTTGATGCTATAGTACCATTATGCTTCTTGAATTATGTATGGAATATGACTTTGCTCTTGATGGATGAGGTGATGCCAAAAGTCCCTTGAAATAGGTGAGGTGAAGCCAAAAGCTCCTAGAAATGGGTGATGTAATACCTTAGCTTCCTAACCTTTATATTTCATCACAAAGGCTTATCTTAATACATTTACATAAAAATAGCACTTTTAGTAGTAGAAGTTTGCATCATTGAATGTCTAATGAATTCATTCTTAGCTTTAGGGACCATGTAAGCTTACTAATTTCATTTTTCATCTATAACAAATCCATTAATATCAGAAACATCACAATTCATCTCAAGAATCTCATATTTTTAGCCATATTTCACAAAACTAGAATTTTGCTCTTGGGTTGTTAAACCAATTTTTTGATATGAAATTTGAAAATTCATAACTAATTTTAAAAATATAGAAATCATGCATATGATAGCTTTCTAGAAAGCTCTAGATGTTAGCTAATGGTACAAATCATTTCAAATCAATACAATAACATTTAGCCCATGAAAAACAATGAAATAATACATTAGGTCATGCTCTCAGATAGCTTTAAGCCTTAAAAATTCAAAAATTTGTTTCTCCCTCTATGGAGTTCGAATGAGGAGCTCTTAGTGGTTATGGAAAGCTTATGATATATAGTTTATGTTTATAAAATTTATAAGCATTGGACTTTATTTGTCCCATGAATGATATAAGAAAGAAAACTGACCATATGAATAGCACCCTTGATAATTCTGCATCATTTGGCTAATGTTGAAAAATCATAATAAATTTTCTAAAGCTACAATTTAGGTGATCTTTAGCTCTATGAAAAGCTCTAAATAGGACTTATTTGCTGGCCAAATTTTATGCAAAAACTCATTCATTTGGCCAGACTTTGGTTCAGTTTAAGAAATGGTCAAAATTAAAGTCCATAAAAGGTTCAACATGCACCAAATGACTTCCTCATCTTTTCACAACCACTTGAGCACATCTAAAAGCATAACTATAGTCTATATAAGTATGCCAAATGATTCAAATTATCATGGATCTCATTCTCACCTTGCCACTTGCAATCATACAGATGAACATAATGGCATATGGATGGTAAAAAATCACATATTCCTTCATTTGACTTCAAAATAGATACATACATTATATTTACATACATTTGAATATGCTCAAAGGTTTACATCACATATACATCATGTAGTTACAAATTTTGACATCAAAATGCCATTAAAAAGCTTAATCATCTATTCCATTATCAAAGTCTTACTCTTTAAGATGTTTGGCCTCCATTTCTTGGTCCACTTAGTTCATCAGACATGGTTAGACATATGTCAGGGAAGAGTGAGGTTCAAAGAAACCCAATAGCTCTTTACACTTTCAAACATATATAAAGGATGCATTTATATGTCAAAGAATGCATGCATACCACATATGCTACTAATGAACATACATAAATCATTTTCCTTATCATATGAACTCATACATGTCAAACATAAGCTCTCAAGGGCATTGGTCTAGCCTCACCTAATTTCTTTAGGACTTTTGGAAGATTCATCCATTTGGTTAGTTTGTCTTATAAGGTTCCAATTTGGTCATTCTCATGGTCTTTAGAAGCATCAAAGTGTCCAAATTTGCTTCCTAAGCTTATGTGGCCACTTGAGCACGTGGGATTGCACCAAAATGACATTCTAAACTTGTCTCAAAGGTGCACAAACCCAGAATTTGGAAACTCACACTCTTACCCCAAGCCATACACAAATTTCCATAATGATAGTCTTGCCATTACATGCTCAATTTACATTGTAACATTCACATAACATAACTTCTCATTTGTACATAATACATTAACATAATCATACATGCTCATAAGGTTATAAGATATATACAACAATAGATTACAACATTTGGCACTCATATGGCCTTAAAGAAGCAAAATCCTTGTACTTTGATGTTATACTTTCATCTTCCAAGTTGTTGGCTACCATTACCTTGTTCTCTTGGTTCACCTAGCATGTTAGAACATTGGAGATGAGGGAATGAGATTCAAAAAATCATAATAACTCATCTCCTATTTCAACCACACATAAAAGTATACAAACCATGTCTTGAAAATGCATGCATAGACATATTAATATAAGTGGGCATTCAAGAAACATTCTTGGCATTTAAACAAGTCATACATAGAATATATAGGCTTGCCTAGTCAGTTAATTAGCCTCACCCATTCACTTGTGGATTTTGGACTTGCCTCACCCATTTTCTTTAAGAGGTTTTTGACTCAACCTTACTCTTGGGAGTCAACCTCACTTTTTGGGAGACTCTTTACTTTGTCTCAACTAACTTTAAGGGTTCTTAGCTCATCCTTACCATAGCTAGAGGGTTCTTGGCTTCTCTACACTCAAGTAAACTAAAGCAAGCATAACAAGCATCATTTGAAAACAAAATGCATCATCATGGTACCATGGAATAAGAGCTCATGCTAAAATACTTTTCATAGCTTAAAATACACATACACACATTCAAAGACAAGCCAAGTATACATCCATGCTGGAGAAAAGGAGAAGTGAGCTACCTTAGATATAACCACACACTTTTCTCCTTAAATTTGCTCTCCCTTCCTCAGCCTCACATATACAAAGGTGTGAGATTAGTTTTTCTTAGCCTAAACACAATTTATGGAAGCCAATTAGGTTCATAGAATTAATTCTAAGGCCACACATCTTCCTTAACCACTAACTTGGTCTGTTAACCCTTTTATAGTTCCAAGAATGCACCTAATGAAGCAACACCCATCAAATGAGTTCTAGGCTCCATTCTTTCCTTTCATATATGATTCTTGACTCCTTTTAAGTCTCTTGGAGTCATCACACAATGAAAACAAAGAGCCTAACTATATGTTACTTCTTTAGGTAATATTATGGAACCTAAGACACCAATTCATTCTCTAGGCCTCCTAAATTTTTCCCAAGATTTCCTTTCATTTTCATCCATCATATATGACTAAAAATGGGCTTGAAAAAATTTAAAACTCTCTCTACGTGTCATAACCCCCTTTGGCCGAGACTATGCACCATTTAGCCTCCATGGAAGTTTGCTTTGTTTTCTACATGGAAGATGTATATGGGGAGACTTCTAGGGATCTTAGGAACTCATTTAAACATTCATTTAGGCCTAAGAATACTTACATCAAATCATATTTTCAAGGGAATCCATGAAACCCTAGGTTTGCCACCTTAAAAATCAATGGCCTTTTCTTGAATTTCTTTGCATATTCTTACTCTCCTCCCTTAAATTCATAGAATTCACCCTTGTTTCTGCCCAAAATTTAAGCCTTCTTGTAGCTACATATATGGGGCGAAATAGGGAGAAGGAGGGGGAAGGAGTAACTACCATAGGATGGAGATTTGCATTATTTCCTTGGCTTTTCATGCTTATTTCTCAGTTTCCTTGGCCTCTTCTCTTCAAACCTGAATTTTTCCCTTTGTTTTGACCTCAAAACAGATCCATAAACTTCAATAAAATCATAGGAAAGAAAGGGAAATGGAGGAGAAGAGGTTTGCTAAAGAGAAAGCATGAAAAACCAAGAAAATCCATACCTTTCTACCTTGTTTTTCTCCTTCCTTTATCCTCCTCTTGGTGCACCTCATCCCTTAGGGTTTTCTTCTAGTCTAGGGTAGAAACAAGTGTGGCTAAATGAAGGGGAAGATGGGGCACCTTATATATATATAGGGAGGTTTAAGAAGAACTTTTCAAAAATTCTCATTTTGTCCTTCATTTTTGGCATTTTTATTTCTAACTCATTTTAGCTCCTTTTTGAGAACTGTCTTTTCCATTATGAAATTTAGGTTCCCAATTTAGTAAAATGCCTTTCGAATCACTCAAATTAGAGCTAAAACCTTCCCAAATAGATATGTTAAAGTTTAGGTTCACCACTATTGGAAAACGTCCACCAGATAGGCTTTAGCTGTCCTGAGGCTTCCCATGGTTTTTGGTGCCCCTGAGAATCCTAAAAAATCAAAATTTTCATTTAAAAAGCCCTACTATGAGAATTTCAAATTTTGCTCAAAATGACGAAAATACTCTTACGTTTCGTCAACCTTTTATTACATTTCGTTTCTTTATTCTAGCTCCATTTTTCTTTTTGTTTGAACTTAGAATTCTCATTTTTAGGAGTCTAGAATGCTTCCTAAATTCGTTGAGACCTTAACTAAGTTATTTTGGGGGACTTGCTTTTGTATCTGATGAATTTTGTTCGTTTACGAAGAAACCATACGTTACGTTTCTCATGTTTTCTTTCGTTTTCAGAGAATTGGATATTACAGAATCTCTCTCTCCCCCATTTTCCATCTAACTTTGTCTAGGTGAAGCCCAAGAAGGAAAGAATGGGAGCCAAGGAGCATGAATGATGATACTTTGACAATAGAATAGGATTTAGTATATATTGATGTCAAAGTATGTATGTATAAGTTATTTATGAGTTGTAAACCTTTGAGCATGTGTAAAAGTATATGAATATGTTATATGTAATGAATATGAAGCCAAATGTATGAGAATGTATGATTTTGATATTCTTGAGCCATGATATTTATGTGTATTTATCAAGTGGAATGGTGAATTTGTGTTCCATAATAATTTGGACCTATTGTGATGCCTCTATATACTATATTTGAGCTTTTGGACTTGCTCAAATTGTAATGGTTCAAGTAGGGAGCCATTTGATACCATTTGGAGTCATATGATTACTATTTTAAGCCATATTTTGCCCCTAAATGAAAATATGACCAAATGAATGAGTTTTGGTGTGAATTTGGCAAAGATATAGATCTCATTGAGAGCGTTTCACAAAGTGAAAGAGTAAATTTTTTTAGGCTCTATTGAATATCGTATAATTTTTCAAAGTTAGCCAAATTATGGAGAAACTATCATGGTATTATTCTTTTGGACAATCTAGTTTTCAATGTCTTTGGAGTATCAAATGAAGTCTAATGCCTAAAAAATTTTATAAACAAGTAGTTGGCATCATAAGCTTTCCTTAGCCACTGAGAGCACTCAATTTGGAGCTCTATATAGTGAGATATGAATTTTTAAAATTGCATGTCTATTGTAGTAATTGAAATAAACCCCAGTTACTATTCTATTAATGTTCATAAGACAAATGATCTTCTTTTAATCTAAAATTTTTATAGTAGTTAGAGGACTTCTTGAGCTTTCCAGAAAGTCATAATTTGCATGATTTAGAATTTTCTAGAATTAGTTATGAATTTTCAAAGTTTTGGACAGAATATGGAATGGCATGGAAGTTGTCTTCTTGACTAGTTTTGATTTATATGCTCCAAAACCCGAATTCCATGCCTTATTTTGTGATGTTTCTGGTTTAGTAAGTGCATTAAGGCAAGTTAACATTAAATCATGTCAATTGGATAGCTATGATAACATTTTGGAAACAAGATCTTATATTTTACACTGTGAAATCTGAGACCTTGTCAACAAGATTTTCTGCCAGTAGTACAAGGTCTTTTGGCAGTAAACTATAGCATATGGTATATGTGATGGTATGACATTTCCACTAAACATGTCTAGGTAATCATCATGGAAGAGAAAGTGGTGAGCAAATGGATTGAGAAGCCATACTTTGGCAACAGTTTATATTTTGATTATACTATTACTAAAACATTGATGTGTATGTATTTTATGAGATGTAAACACTCCCACATATCCAAAAGCATGAGACAATGATGTATAATCTATTTTTTGATGTAAACATGCAGCATTGTGTAAAATGACCATATGGGTTCTTAGATTTTCATGTGTATTATGAGAAGTAAGATGATAATTTTGAGATGCATGGCTTTTGGGACATACTGGAACTATTATATATACTTTGTTTGGTATTTAGGACGTGCTCAAATGAAGTCTCAATAAAAAATAGATTAAATTGGAGCATTTGACACTAAAAGTGACAATAAATGGATCATAATATAATCCTAAACCAAAAATCAATCAAATGGACAATTTTTTAGATGAAATTTGATAGGTAATTAGAGCTCATTCAGAGCTATCCATGGAACTAAAAAACATAATTTTTGGAGCTCTATAGAATTTATTATGATTTTCCAAAATTGGCTGGAAATTGAAGATTTTTATTGGGCACTATTCATATGGTCAAATTTGGTTTTTCATGTATTTAAGGTGCCAAATGAACTCCAGTACTTGAAAATTTTTATAGGAATATAGTTGGCATTATGAGCTTTCCATAGCCACCAAGTTTGCATAAAGCGGAGCTATGTACCCAAAGATATGCAAGATCAAAGTTAGGGTTCTAGCTTAGGTCCGAAAATAGTAAAAGTTACTATTCCATTAGTTTTTCATAGCCCAAATGAACTTGTTTTGAATTAAATTTTTTACAGCGTGTAGTTCATATCCTAAGCTTTCTATAGAGTCCTAGTTTGTGTGAATCAAAGTTTCCTCGCTCAAGTTATGAATTTTGAAAATTAAGGCAATTTATGGTGCAAAGTTGTCAAATTGAGTAATTATATAGAAATCCGAATTCCTACCTTCTTTCTGTGATATTTTGAGTTTGGCAAATTTGTGTGGTATGAATTTGAAAATTCCTATGTTGAGAATAAGAAATTATGATTAATTTGACAAAATAATGTTTTAATAATAGCAAAATCCATTGCCAAAGGTAGTAATATGATAGATTGTTGTACTTAATGGAATGTGAGGCTAAATATATGGACATCTTATGATGGTATGACACACACTGTAATAACCCAGAAAAAGAAAAGAGAAAAAGAAGTGAGAAAAAGGAAGGGAAAGAGAAGCTGGAAAATTTTCGAAGAGCTGAGAATTTTCTAAGTCTTCTCGCCATAGCGAGATATGGAATCGCCATAGCGAGAATGCCTCTTCGCCGTAGCGAATATGTTCCTAGCTGTAGCGAGTGCGGCATTCCATATAGAGCCCAGTGAGTTGCTGGCCGTAGCGAAATTGTTCCTAGCTATAGCGAGTATGGCATTCCATATAGAGACCAGGGAGTTGCTCGCCATAGCGGCGCTATAGCGAAGGCAGAGGTCTGGAACAAACACGATCTCGCCGTAGCGACGCCATAGCGAAGGCAGAGGTCTGGAACAGACACGAGCTCGCCGTAGCGAGGTCACTAACTCGCTATAGCGAGAGCGGTCCAGAAAAGCGAGAAAAAGAGAATTTGACTTTTTAAAAGCTTCCAAATCTCTTCTTTCTTCTTCTAACCGACTCTAACTCGTCTTAGGAGAGAGAAAAGGGCAGAGGAGAGAGTGAGAAGCTGAAGAGAAGAGGAAAGCACAAGAAAGGTATGAATTTTCATAGCTTCCTCTTAGTAAGTTGCCTTCTCCCCTTTTTCCTCCTTTCCACAGTTTAAATGGTAGAAAATGGTTAGGGTTGAGTCTGGTTCAGAGGAGAGAGAGTGGGAAACCATTCTTGAGAGAGATTAGAAGTAGATAGTCTTCTCTTTCTTGCTTTTCCCCTTTCTTAAGAGTTGAGAAAAGAGAGGGATAGCTCATGGGCCTTAGAGTGAGGAAAGACCTAGAGTGAGAAGCTCAGTAGAGCCAATTAGAAGAGATCCCTAGCTTAAGAATTGAGTATAAGGTATTAATGCCATGCTTTTGTGTGGTTAGGCTCAAGAGGAAACTCTCCCATCTAGAAGTTGTTGCGAAAACCAACAAGGGAGGAGTCAAGTGTCAGAGCAAATTGAGAATAGCTAGCAAAGGTAGTTCTCTCCGCTTTCTCTCATGCATAATTGTGTGTTTACATTGTCTTGCTTGTGTGTATGAATGATATGAGCTATGAGAAGTGTGTTAGCATGATTATGTGATATGATTGAGCTGATGTTTAAATGATTGTTTGGTTTGCTTGAGGAAATGGAAAAGCCAATAACCCTGAAGCCAAGGTGAGGATGAGCCGAAGCCCTAAGTTGGTTGAGCCATGTCTCCCAAAAGTGAGGTTGACTCCCAAAGAGTAAGGGTGAGTCTAAATACCTCTAAAAGTATGGGAAGGCAAATCCAAAAGCCATAAGGGAAGGGGTGAGGCCGATCCAAGTACTCAGCGAGCTCTTGAATGTTATCCATGGCCATTTTACATGTTTTAAATGTTTTTCATCATGTTTTATATGCTAACATGCCATACATGCATAATGAGACTTGTTGCATGCAATATATGTATGTTTGAATGAGAGTTGAACTACTGAGATTCTCCGAATCTCACCCTTCCTCTCCACCATCCAACCATGCCAGGTGGACCGAGTGAGATTAGAGATGGGAGCAACCACCAACAAGCATGAGGCTAGGGATAGAAATGAAGAAGAATGTAAAGGCTTTTGGCCACATGTTGTAATTGTAATAGAATTGTACATGAGCTGTAAATGATGTATATGATGTAGTCCCCCATAGTTTTGTAAAACTATGTATATATTAATGATGAATGTATGAGAATGAGGTTTATGATGAATGTATGAGAATGAGGTTTATGATGAATGAAAGAACATGGTTGAATGAGAAAGAACCAATGATAGCCTAGTAAATAAGGGTGCATAAGTGGGCATGGGGTAGTGAGTTTCCCCAATCTAAGTTATTAGACACTTGAGGCATGATTGATAGCTCCTATAGATGCTTTCTCATGTGCTCAAAGGGTCATAGAAGTAAAAAACTTAAGATTGGACCCCATTAGCCACACTTTTGGCCAAGAAAGGGCCATTTTGCACATGATGTCATAGAATAGCCATATGACCTCTTCTTGCTATGAGATTTGACATGTAGCTAGATTATGATTAGAGCTTTCTGGGAAGCTAGAGTTCATGTCATTTAGAGGTCTATAGCATTTTCTATGATCCATCAAAGTTGACATCAGAAATTCGGATTTTAGAAAATCACTGTTCATTTGGTCAGTTTTGAAATCATGTCATCCGAGAGGCAAACGTAGTCCAATGGCTACGAAATTTTATACACAGAAACTCGATGGTCACAGTGACTTGTAGGAACTGGAAGCACCTCATTTAGAGGTCCAGAGAGTGAGTTATGCAATTTCGAAGTTCCTGCCCAGAATCAGACCCCCAACCAGACCCGAGGTACTGTTTCATCGGTTTCCGGGGAATTGGCTTGGTGGACTGATCTGGAGATATTTTTCTCCTCTAGCTAACATCCACATATTTCCATAGAGATAGAGTTTATGAGCATTGGATTTTTGTGGAATTAGTTAGACATTTTCAAAGTCCATATCAGTAAACTGTGACAGCAAAGAAGCCCCCTCTAACCAGTGAGCTATTTCGATGTCAAACGCAGAATGAGTGAGAGATTGAGACTTCTAAGTATTTTTAGCATGAAGTAGACGTCTCAAGCTTTCTAGAATGACCCAGATCGTGCAGATACGATTTTTCTGCATTTAGTTATGAATTTCCAAAGTTAGCCCAGAAAAGGAGCAAAATCTGTCCATAGCGAAAATGCATGTCTCCAATCCCTTTTTGCTTTCCACAAGTTTGAAGCATATAGTTGGGATTGAAATAAGTCTCAATAGTGCAATTGAGCATGAGGAAGCATAGAGAGAGCTCAACCGGTCCATATTACTTCTAAGTGGAGCTCTACCCACACATAGTGCCATAGAGAGAGTAAGCATAAGGTAGAGAAAGTGTCTCCCTTATGAGTTCCGCACCGCCCATATGGGCTAGAGGGCACGTTGGGCATGAGCTAGAGGTTAAGGTGTCACATTTGGTGGTATCAGAGCTAAAGTTTCAGGCTCTTAGTATGAGTTAGCATGTTAGAGCTAAAGTTTCAGGCTCTTAGTATGAGTTAGCATGTCAGAGCAAAAGTTCCAGGCTTTCATAATGAGATGTAGTATGAGAGCAGTAAGGTTCAGGCTTTCATTGTGGATTGTAGCATATGTTTGTGAGTTGCCAAGATGTTTATGAGCTTGCTATGGATGATTGAGTGTATGAAAGTGGCATGTGTCCCTTTTATGTATGCTAAGCCATGTTATATGTTTCAGAAAGATGGTAGACACTCGCCAAAGTAGAGGCAGAGATAGAGGTAGAGGAAGAGGTAGGCCTTCCAGAGCGACTCAGGCAGATGAGGCCGGGCCTAGCGATCCAGTAGCTGGAGCCTTACAGAGTATAGTGGCTCACTTGGATCGGCAGCAAGCTGTTATCATGCAGCTACAAGAAAGGCTTGCTGAGAGAAATAGCCAAGGCCCTACACCTCCCCCTCCTCAGCCAGTTCCACACTCTGATCGTCCTGAGCATTTAGGGGCGACTCCTACAGATGCACAGCCACACATGCAGGCTGTAGCCCCAGTTCCACCAGCTCAGATGCCTCCAACTGATCAGCAGCCCTCGATCAGAAAAGTAGTTACTCAGTTCAGAAAGTTCGGGCCTCCCACCTTTGATGGTGAGATGAGTGCAGACAGAGCCGAGGCCTGGATCATTGAACTCGAGCAGATCTTCGAGGTTATGGAGTGCACATCTGAGCAGAAAGCCAAGATGGCAGCTTTCCAGTTAAGAAAGGAAGCAATATATTGGTGGAAGGGTACTGAACCGATACTGAGAGCGAGGAACGTCCCGATCACGTGGGAGGCATTCCTCGAGGCATTCCACGAGAAGTATTTCCCCGACTCCATCAGAGATGAGAAGGAGTCAGAGTTCATTCTGCTGAGACAGATACCGGGGATGTCAGTGGACCAATATGTAGCGAAGTTCATCGAGCTCTCTAGATATTCCTCGTACCTACAGAGACATGATGATGAGAAATGGAGGGCAGATAGGCTAGAGAAGGGTTTGCTCCCTGAGATCCGAGACAGGGTAGTGCCACAGAGAATCAGGCACTTCCATACCCTAGTAGAAGTATGCAGAGTAACAGAAACGAATCTCAGGATGATGCAACCTACCTCCAGCGCCAGACCATTACTTCCCCTCCCTGAGCCTAAGAGATCTAGAGATGATTCCCAGCCGGCAGTGACAAGCCGTAGAGGTGGAAAGAGTCAGTGGAACCAAAGAGGGAAGAAGAAGAAGACTCAGTCTAGTAGAGGCAGCGCTCCCCCTCTCATATGTCCCCAGTGTGGCAGGAATCACGGCACCAGACCGTGTTATGTGAGGCAGAATGTATGCTATAGATGTGGCAGGCCGGGGCACATAGCCAGAGATTGTATGCAAGTTCCTCCACAGGCCCCTCTACCGATCACACAGCAGAGAGAGATGGCTCCACCTCCCAGACCACAGACCCAGGGTAGAGTGTTTGCCCTATCACAGCAAGAGGCTAGTCAATCCCCGAGTCTGATTCAAGGTACTATTAAGATAAATGATTTTTCAGTAACTGCCTTAGTTGATTCGGGTGCTAGCCACTCTTTCATATCATATGACTGTGTTAAGAGGTCGGGTCTGAGTATGCATACATTGCCATATGAGTTGCATGTATCTACCCCCACTGGAAACAGAGCCATCACCTCACATGCTTGCTTGAATTGTGTGATCCAGTTTAATCATTGCTTGACCACCCTTGATTTGATATGCATGCCCTTCATTGAAATAGATGTGATATTGGTATGAATTGGATGTCTACCAATAATGCCACACTAGATTGTAGCCACAGATGTGTTACTTTACCTGAATGTGGGACTGTGCCTAGTACTAGGGCTGAGTTGTCTGTCATGACCACTTCCCAAGCAGAGAGATCTCTAGGGCATGGTTGTCAGGGATATTTGGTCTTTTTCTCAGTACAGGCTGAGGTAGAAGAGGGTATAGATGAGATCCCAATAGTAAGGGAATTCCCAGAAGTATTCCCTAGAGAGATGAGTGGATTGCCCCCAGAGAGAGAGGTCGAGTTTCCAATAGAAATCGTACCTGGGGCAAGTCCAGTGTCTAAGGCCCCTTATAGAATGGCCCCCACAGAGTTAGCAGAGCTTAAGAAGCAGATAGAGGAACTCTTAGCAAAGGGTTTCATCAGACCTAGTGTCTCACCATGGGGAGCCCCAGTTCTATTTGTCAAGAAGAAAGACGGGAGCCTTAGATTATGTATAGACTACAGGGAACTCAATAAGATTACCATTAAGAATAAGTACCCTCTCCCTCGCATAGATGACCTCCTAGATCAGTTAGCAGGAGCGTCAGTGTTCTCTAAGATAGACCTCAGGTCGGGATATCACCAGCTCAGAGTAAAAGCGAATGATATTCCCAAGACAGCTTTTAGAACCAGATACGGGCATTATGAATTCCTGGTTATGCCCTTCGGGTTAACGAATGCACCTGCAGTTTTTATGGATTACATGAACAGAGTCTTCAGGCCATATCTAGACAGGTTTGTAGTAGTCTTCATAGATGACATCCTCATCTACTCGAAAAGTGGAGAGGAACATGAGCAGCAGTTGAGACTAGTCTTGGAGACCTTAAGAGAAAGACAGTTGTACGCTAAACTTAGTAAATGTGATTTCTGGCTCACTGAAGTCCAGTTTCTGGGTCATGTGATCTCCCAGGCAGGGGTCGCAGTAGATCCCCATAAAGTAGAGGCAGTATTGCAGTGGGAGAGACCTAGGACAGTGACAGAGATCAGGAGCTTTCTAGGTTTAGCAGGGTACTATAGAAGGTTCATTCAAGGCTTTTCTCAAATAGCAATGCCATTGACCCGGCTTACTAGAAAGAGTGTGTCTTTTGTGTGGAATGAGAAATGTGAAAGTAGTTTTCAAGAGTTGAAGCACAAGTTGACCACGACACCAGTTTTAGTACTTCCCGACCCTAGAGAAATGTTTGTAGTATACAGTGATGCCTCTAAGAAAGGGTTAGGATGCGTACTCATGCAGAAAGGCCAAGTGGTAGCTTATGCTTCCAGACAGTTAAAGCCTCATGAGGAAAACTACCCCACACACGACCTAGAGTTAGCCGCGGTGGTATTTGCGCTTAAGATATGGAGACACTACTTATATGGGGCAGCAATAGAAGTGTATAGCGACCACAAGAGTCTTAAGTACCTCTTTGAGCAGAAAGAGTTGAATATGAGGCAAAGAAGATGGTTAGAATTTCTGAAAGATTATGAGTTTACATTGAAATACCATCCAGGTAAGGCTAATGTGGTAGCTGATGCCCTAAGTAGAAAATCCATACACGTGGCCTGTATGATGATCCGAGAGCAGGAATTGATTGAGAGCTTCAGAGACATGAGTCTCTCCTGCAGGGTGTGTTCGGGAAAGTTATTGATGAGTGAAACCCGAATAGAAAGTGACCTGAGAGATCAGATAAGAGAGGCTCAGCAGTTAGATGATTATGTAAAGAAAGTTAGAACCCAGATGACCCAAGGAAATGTCCAGGAGTTCAATTTGTCTGAGGATGATATAGTGAGGTACAGGGATAGGCTGTATGTGCCTAGGAACACTGAGATCAAAGAGAAGATACTAGATGAGGCACATAAGAGTAAGTACACTATTCATCCAGGTAGCAATAAGATGTACCAGGATTTGAAAAGAATGTTCTGGTGGCCCAGGATGAAAGCAGACATAGCAGACTATGTCTCCCGATGTTTAGTATGCCAAAGAGTAAAAATAGAGCATCAGAAGCCAGCAGGGTTACTCCAGCCTCTAGATATCCCAGAGTGGAAATGGGATAGCATAGCTATGGATTTTGTCATGGGTTTGCCCAGGACATTATCGAGCTATGATGCAATATGGGTAATAGTGGATAGGTTAACAAAGTCAGCGCACTTTTTACCTATGAAAGCCACTTATACCCTAGATAAGTTAGCCCAGCTGTACATCAGGGAGATAGTTAGACTGCATGGTGTGCCTAAGAGCATAGTGTCAGATAGAGATCCCAGATTCACATCAAATTTCTGGAGATCATTACAAGATGCTCTAGGTACCAGACTTAGATTTAGCACAGCCTACCACCCTCAGACAGATGGACAGACAGAAAGAACCATCCAAACCCTAGAAGACATGTTGAGGGCATGTGTACTAGAATTGAAAGGGAACTGGGATACATACTTGCCTTTAGCAGAGTTTGCCTACAATAATAGTTATCATGCTAGTATACAGATGGCACCGTATGAGGCATTGTATGGGAGGAAGTGTAGGTCCCCAATGTGTTGGGTTGAGCTGGGAGAGCGGAGCCTTATAGGCCCAGAATTGGTGGATCAGACCTCTAGACAAATAGAAACCATCAGAAGGAAACTTTTGACGGCCCAGAGTAGACAGAAAAGCTATGCAGATAAACGTAGGAGGCCGTTAGAGTTTGAGGTTGGAGACCATGTTTTTATCAAGGTGTCTCCATTCACCGGAATAGGTCGGTCCATTAAAAGTAAGAAGCTCAGTCCCAAGTACATAGGTCCTTTCCAGATTCTAGATAAAGTAGGACCTGTGGCATACAGACTGGCTCTTCCACCAAATATAAGCCAAGTTCATAATGTTTTCCATGTTTCCCAACTGAAAAAGTACCAGCCCGACCCCTCACATGTCATAGAATATGAGAATGTGCAGTTACAGGAGAATCTATCTTATATAGTATCGCCAGAACGGATCGTGGATGCTAGACTCAAGCAGTTACGGCATAAGACAATACCGTTGGTGAAAGTGGTTTGGAAGGGTTTGTCACCCGAAGAAGCTACATGGGAATTGGAGGAGGATATGAGGAAGAAGCATCCGGAACTCTTCCCATGAGGTATGTTGTTTAAATTTCGGGGACGAAATTTTTATAAGGAGGGTAGAATGTAATAACCCAGAAAAAGAAAAGAGAAAAAGAAGTGAGAAAAAGGAAGGGAAAGAGAAGCTGGAAAATTTTCG
Source organism: Erythrophleum ivorense (assembly GCA_026724425.1). Classification (NCBI taxonomy): domain Eukaryota; kingdom Viridiplantae; phylum Streptophyta; class Magnoliopsida; order Fabales; family Fabaceae; genus Erythrophleum; species Erythrophleum ivorense. The sequence goes on along the minus strand of JAIUCV010000005.1, from coordinate 28,525,362 downwards.
AAGAGCTGAGAATTTTCTAAGTCTTCTCGCCATAGCGAGATATGGAATCGCCATAACGAGAATGCCTCTTCGCCGTAGCGAATATGTTCCTAGCTGTAGCGAGTGCGGCATTCCATATAGAGCCCAGTGAGTTGCTGGCCGTAGCGAAATTGTTCCTAGCTATAGCGAGTATGGCATTCCATATAGAGACCAAGGAGTTGCTCGCCATAGCGGCGCTATAGCGAAGGCAGAGGTCTGGAACAAACACGATCTCGCCGTAGCGACGCCATAGCGAAGGCAGAGGTCTGGAACAGACACGAGCTCGCCGTAGCGAGGTCACTAACTCGCTATAGCGAGAGCGGTCCAGAAAAGCGAGAAAAAGAGAATTTGACTTTTTAAAAGCTTCCAAATCTCTTCTTTCTTCTTCTAACCGACTCTAACTCGTCTTAGGAGAGAGAAAAGGGCGGAGGAGAGAGTGAGAAGCTGAAGAGAAGAGGAAAGCACAAGAAAGGTATGAATTTTCATAGCTTCCTCTTAGTAAGTTGCCTTCTCCCCTTTTTCCTCCTTTCCACGGTTTAAATGGTAGAAAATGGTTAGGGTTGAGTCTGGTTCAGAGGAGAGAGTGGGAAACCATTCTTGAGAGAGATTAGAAGTAGATAGTCTTCTCTTTCTTGCTTTTCCCCTTTCTTAAGAGTTGAGAAAAGAGAGGGATAGCTCATGGGCCTTAGAGTGAGGAAAGACCTAGAGTGAGAAGCTCAGTAGAGCCAATTAGAAGAGATCCCTAGCTTAAGAATTGAGTATAAGGTATTAATGCCATGCTTTTGTGTGGTTAGGCTCAAGAGGAAACTCTCCCATCTAGAAGTTGTTGCGAAAACCAACAAGGGAGGAGTCAAGTGTCAGAGCAAATTGAGAATAGCTAGCAAAGGTAGTTCTCTCCGCTTTCTCTCATGCATAATTGTGTGTTTACATTGTCTTGCTTGTGTGTATGAATGATATGAGCTATGAGAAGTGTGTTAGCATGATTATGTGATATGATTGAGCTGATGTTTAAATGATTGTTTGGTTTGCTTGAGGAAATGGAAAAGCCAATAACCCTGAAGCCAAGGTGAGGATGAGCCGAAGCCCTAAGTTGGTTGAGCCATGTCTCCCAAAAGTGAGGTTGACTCCCAAAAAGTAAGGGTGAGTCTAAATACCTCTAAAAGTATGGGAAGGCAAATCCAAAAGCCATAAGGGAAGGGGTGAGGCCGATCCAAGTACTCAGCGAGCTCTTGAATGTTATCCATGGCCATTTTACATGTTTTAAATGTTTTTCATCATGTTTTATATGCTAACATGCCATACATGCATAATGAGACTTGTTGCATGCAATATATGTATGTTTGAATGAGAGTTGAACTACTGAGATTCTCCGAATCTCACCCTTCCTCTCCACCATCCAACCATGCCAGGTGGACCGAGTGAGATTAGAGATGGGAGCAACCACCAACAAGCATGAGGCTAGGGATAGAAATGAAGAAGAATGTAAAGGCTTTTGGCCACATGTTGTAATTGTAATAGAATTGTACATGAGCTGTAAATGATGTATATGATGTAGTCCCCCATAGTTTTGTAAAACTATGTATATATATTAATGATGAATGTATGAGAATGAGGTTATGATGAATGTATGAGAATGAGGTTTATGATGAATGAAAGAACATGGTTGAATGAGAAAGAACCAATGATAGCCTAGTAAATAAGGGTGCATAAGTGGGCATGGGGTAGTGAGTTTCCCCAATCTAAGTTATTAGACACTTGAGGCATGATTGATAGCTCCTATAGATGCTTTCTCATGTGCTCAAAGGGTCATAGAAGTAGAAAACTTAAGATTGGACCCCATTAGCCACACTTTTGGCCAAGAAAGGGCCATTTTGCACATGATGTCATAGAATAGCCATATGACCTCTTCTTGCTATGAGATTTGACATGTAGCTAGATTATGATTAGAGCTTTCTGGAAAGCTAGAGTTCATATCATTTAGAGGTCTATAGCATTTTCTATGATCCATCAAAGTTGACATCAGAAATTCGGATTTCAGAAAATCACTGTTCATTTGGTCAGTTTTGAAATCATGTCATCCGAGAGGCAAACGTAGTCCAATGGCTACGAAATTTTATACACAGAAACTCGATGGTCACAGTGACTTGTAGGAACTGGAAGCACCTCATTTAGAGGTCCAGAGAGTGAGTTATGCAATTTCGAAGTTCCTGCCCAGAATCAGACCCCCAACCAGACCCGAGGTACTGTTTCATCGGTTTCCGGGGAATTGGCTTGGTGGACTGATCTGGAGATATTTTTCTCCTCTAGCTAACATCCACATATTTCCATAGAGATAGAGTTTATGAGCATTGGATTTTTGTGGAATTAGTTAGACATTTTCAAAGTCCATATCAGTAAACTGTGACAGCAAAGAAGCCCCCTCTGACCAGTGAGCTATTTCGATGTCAAACGCAGAATGAGTGAGAGATTGAGACTTCTAAGTATTTTTAGCATGAAGTAGACGTCTCAAGCTTTCTAGAATGACCCAGATCGTGCAGATACGATTTTTCTGCATTTAGTTATGAATTTCCAAAGTTAGCCCAGAAAAGGAGCAAAATCTGTCCATAGCGAAAATGCATGTCTCCAATCCCTTTTTGCTTTCCACAAGTTTGAAGCATATAGTTGGGATTGAAATAAGTCTCAATAGTGCAATTGAGCATGAGGAAGCATAGAGAGAGCTCAACTGGTCCATATTACTTCTAAGTGGAGCTCTACCCACACATAGTGCCATAGAGAGAGTAAGCATAAGGTAGAGAAAGTGTCTCCCTTATGAGTTCCGCACCGCCCATATGGGCTAGAGGGCACGTTGGGCATGAGCTAGAGGTTAAGGTGTCACACACACCTAACCCAGCAACTTGGTCCACTGGCCTAACAATCAATAACATCAAATCCAATCTAGTAATTATAATAATCACCATTGAGTAAATATTCAACTTTGGGTTTTCAACCATAAAGTTTCATGTCAAAGCCAACAAAATGAGCATATGTTTAAAAACAATGCTTTTCAATTCTTAAACCATTTCATCTTAGAAGTCAAATAAACATTAAGTATTCACCTTTCATTTCAAGTAAATAGCAACACTAGTATAATAATAGTTTAATCTCAAAGTATAAAGGCATAATTCATCTTTTCATAATATAATTCCATCATTTTATAAGGGTCACAACACCATCTCAAATAGTTCATCTTTCTCAAATACTTGAATGGGCAATCAAACATTGCATAAATAAGCTTTATAAAATATAACAATGTATTAGGATTATATTTATGGACACTAGTTACCTTGATATCAAATGCACACTTATCAAGCCAAGAAGTTTATAGTGTATCAATAAAATACATTTAATATTATATATATACACATAAAATAATATTTCCTATCTTATTTTATCCACTTGCCACAATGGTCAACACTTCACAAGCACTCAACAAGTTTAACACTTCACCCCTCCACTTAGGTTCACACTTTGTCTTCCATATTTTATACCAAACCAATGAATTAAACTTCCAAATTAATTTAATATCATTAAATACAAACTTGCCACACACATATTCTATATAGTCATTTCCATATTATCTACTTTTAAAGGCAACCAAATATAGTTGCAACAAAACCTTTAGCAACTATTTTATGGACTTTCCATTTGTCAAATAAGCATATAGAGGTCAAAATTAGAATTTCTTTCCATTTCAATCAATAAACTTCATATACACATTTGTTTTAACCCACATGATCATCATACAAGTCCTCATTGTATAAGGGAGCTATATCACCAAATTTGACCTCTTTTGACATAATATGGTCCAAAATCGAAAAATTTATAACTTTGGCTACATAACTCCGAATTATGCAAATTGGGTATTTGTGGAAAGTTTATATCTAAACTTTACATTGTAAAAATTTGAAGTGAAAATGAATCCATTTGGCCCTTGAAAAGTCAAGAAATTCGCATGTTATGCAGAGTAAATAATAACTACATAATTTAGCGTTTTAGGACCAAATTCAAAAATTTATCAAATATTCTATAGAGTTTAGAAAAAAAATACCATTTTTGGCTTGTTGGAAAGCTCTATATGTCTCTTAGTTACCTAGAAAATTTCAATCACAAACTAAGTCATTTGGGCTATCAATAGTAAGGTTCCAATTTATGGCTCATTTAGACCAAATTTTGGTTCTAAAATGGTCCATTTAGGCCTTAATATGTAATCTTTTCCTTTGAGTAAGTTTTAATTCATTTATACTTCATTTCCATGAAAACCCTTGCATGAAATATGGCTAGCTACCAAAAATTACTATGTCACACCTAACCATGCATATGGAGCAACTAACTTCTCACATACGAAAACATGTGAGATTTATAAATTTTTATATCAAAGTAGCATATATAAAGCCTTACATTGACACGTAACTTTCTATTGCAATCCATCATTATATACAACATGGTTTACTACCAATTTGTCTTAAAATATATATCACAGTCATATACACATTAAGGCTCCTTACTAGTTATCTTAATACTCTAAGTATTCTTTGATTCTTTCTCTTTACTTGATGTACCGATCATAGTTAACAAAAGATAAAAGGGGTGAGATTCTTAGAAGAATCTCAATAGCAAATCTCACTGAATCAATGCACACAATGAATGTGTAATATCCTATAATTTGGTGATTGAAATAGTCCATAAAGCGCGAAATAAATTAAGTAAATGAGGTTTAAGAAACCAAGAATGGCCTCAAACTGGAGCCAAAATGGCTAAATAGAATGAATCGAAAACTAGTGGCAAAATTGTAATTTTGGGCAAAATTTTAGAAACTTAAGGGAAGAAGTTTCAAATGATAAAATTGAGCTTACTAGGGTTTTAAAGGCCTTGAAAATTATAGGAATAGTCAAAATAGTTAAAACCCTTCTGGTATACGATTTAACTTGTCAGTTAACTCAAACTTTGACTAATTATTTTGAATCCCATAAATTTGAAACTTAATGCTTTTAATAAACCAGAGAACCTAAATTTTATGATGAAAAAGACAATTCTAAGAAATGAATTAAAATGAACTTAAACTGAGGGATTGAATTTATGAGACATAAAGGGAATTTTGCTAATTGTTATAAAACACTTGCATTTGCTTCTTATATGAGCATGCCACCTCCTAGGTGCTTCTAACTAACTTTCTTTTGCCCCAAAATAGAACCAAGAAGTATAACACTTGAGCTATCTAACTCTTATTTGATTATTGTGGTCCAATAGCAAGTCCATTTACTAATGGAAGAAAATACTGAATCCAAAATTTCTAATATATAAACACTGACCTTTTTCGTAATTTCCATGTCAATCCAAAATTGTAATCACAAAAGTAAAACATACATAGCATTCTAAGGAAAATTTGGCAAAATTTCCCCTTATAAAACTGATTATCCAGACTAATATAATGGTTGCATTTTAGCTCTAACTCACAGACATGGAAAAATACAGATAATAACAACATCAAATATCAAAATCTATATATATATCATCATCTAGTATTGAATAATTCAAAATGGACTTATATAACTGTTAATATCGGTGCATGCAAATACATTACTAAGGGTGTGAAACTTAATACATACATTTGTTATGGCATTATAACAAAATTAGGTACAAAACATTCATATAGTTCTACAAATCCAAATATCATTTTTTCTCTTTTCCTTTGTTAGCACTGGAGCTTCCACTTGGCATTGGTTAGTGGGAAAATAGAGATGGGGAAGAGATTCGAGAGAATCTCAGCAGCTATACTCAAATCACCTGAATAAGCATGAGACAGTTAAGCAGGACTAATGCAAGTATGCATGGTCACATAAAACTAATATAAATGATTTACATGCTTACAACATACTCTATCATGGCCATGAATCTCAACTTAGTTTAGGTTTTTCTCTTGGGCTTGAGAGAATTACTGCATTTGTTCCCATTGCTCCTCTTTATCTCATACCTCAGCTCATTAAACATAGCATGCAAAACATGACATATAATTGATGTAATGCAATATAGCATATACTGTGATAAAACAACCAATACAATACAATGCATATCAAGCTTAAACAAATTTGCATGTGACTAGATAGGGAAGAGTATACCTTGTATAGCTAATAGAAATCTAATAAAGTTCTAACTCTTCTACTCTATATTTGGCTCTGTTTCCTTTTGTTTCTTGACTTTATACTTACAATGAGATAGAGCCTCACTAGCTTGTCCTAAAAATATTCTATATACATATCATTAACATTTAAAACTCAGAACTACTTCTCTTAATTTTTTTTTGAATTTTTAACTATACTTTAGGCTACTTAAAGTGCACTTAAAACTCCCTTTTACATACTTTCAAGACATATGCTTATGGGGTGGTAAAATGCCATCTAAAATGCTCAAATTTGACTATATTCAAGGGCCTAAATTTATGAAATTCTTTTTAGACTTTAGCTCCCCATATTTGGTTCTTCACTTAGACTTGAGGTTAGAGATTTCACTAAGCTATATCCTAGGCCAACTTATGCTTCTAAAATTCATAATTCAAGACACAAATTTCACATTTACAATTCATTTGGTCATTGTCACTATTCATTTGGTATTTTTACTTTTATACATAATGGAACACATTATGTAACCTTAAGTCTCAAGGGGTAACTTTTGAAATTCAACTTTTAGGATTCAATATCTCATCATATATGATCTATATAGCCACATTAGGGTATATTAGAAGCTTTACAAGCTTGCTCACTCAACCTTAATGCCAATTGGTTCCATATTATCCTTTCTTGAACCTTAAATTTTCAACTTCCAACATCTAGCTTCTAAATTAAATTTAATTCTTCCATTATTGTTCTTATATCATTTTAAGACTATCCATAGCCTAAGAATCCATTGAACAACTTCCTAGCTCCTGAAATTTCTCTTTGGTCGAAATGGGTATCATAAAACCTGTAGTACCATATTATTTCTAACATTGATCCCCTTATGTACAAGTGGGATTACACAATTCTTCAAAGAAATCCCAAGAAAATGCAATAAAATAATGAATTAAATTGTATTGCGTAGTGGATAAATTTTCATTTTACGTGTTCGGGACCCCATGTGTAACACCATAATTTCTAGCTAATCTCATGATATTCATATGCTTCACATCATCAATTCTATAAGAGTGTAAAGAAAAAGGGGATAAAAATAATGAATATTTTCGTGTTGTGTCAAATTTAAAAATTTCATTCGGTGTCATGTGGACCGTGTGAGCTCATATCATACATTCCTATATTTAATTACATATATACAATTCATTTGGATCATAAAATGTGGCCCACAACTCATGGAACTCAAAAGAAAGCTCAAGATACTCATGTATATTTTTGGCCAGAATTTGGCTCTTTTCTGTCCAATTTTTGAAAATTCATAACTAATTCTAGAAAAATTAAAATCATGCATTATTTTCCATTCTGAAAGGCTACAGATGTCTACTTCATACTAAAAATATTTTCAGACCATAACTTCCATTACAGAGAACATTTGACATTCAAAAAGGTCCAGAGGTCAAACTGCTCACTGGTGCTATCATAGATTTCTATAGCAAACTTCAAAACTATCCAATTAATTCCACAAAAATCCAATCAATGAAAATGATACCAATCTGGAAATATGTAGATGTTAGCTAGAGGGAAAAAAAAAACTCTAGACCAGCTCAGGCAGCCTAGACCTCAGAATTCAATGGAACAGTAACTGAGGTCGGGTAAAACTCCTAATACTAGACAGATTCTTTAAAAAATTATATCTCCCTCTCTAGACCTCTAAATGAGGTGCTTCTAGTTGGCACAATTCACTGTGAATATCTAGTTTCTTTGTATAAAATTTTATGGCAATTGGACATCATTTGAGCCTTATGTGATAGATTTCATTTTCAGACCAGATTAATAGTGTATCAAACTAAAACCAGAAAATTTGCCAACTTTGAAAATTCACCAAATATTCTGTAGACCTCCAAAAATTATGTTCTTTAGCTTTCCAAAAATCTATCAACAAGATCTAATTGCATGCCAAGTCTTAAATCAGGAAGAACTTATTTGGCTAAAAAGTGACGTAGGGTTCCATTATGGTAAATTTTGGCTCCACATAGAGTACTAAAATGTCCAAATGGTTTCCCTTGAGTTTTGGCACCTTTTGGGCAAGTATAAAAGTATATTTAGGACTTGTGAAAGCTACCCAAATGGCCTCAAACCTCATGCATCTCATTTTGGCCATCTCATCCACACATATGCACAATTCCATAAACTCATTCAAGAAGCCACATTGCCCATACATACTCAAATTGCATTCCATTATTCACATAACACATTCTTTCATTTCTACATCACATATTATCATTATTACATATGTTCAAGGGGTCATGGACCATATACAATAGTGGGTTACATCATTTGACATAAATATGGTCTTAAAGTAGCAAAATTCAAGCACTTTGTTATCAAACTCTTTTCTTTAAGGTAGTTGGCTTCCATTACCTTGTTCACTTGGGCCACCTAGCATGTTAAAATATTGGAGAGGAGGAAATGAGATTCAAAGAATCCCAATAGCTCATCTCCCATTCAATCATACATAATGAATGCAAAGAAAGTCTTGAAAATGCATGCATGGATATAATAGATGTCATGAACATTCAAGAAGCAAGCTTGGCATGTGAATAAGTCATACAAGACATCCAAGAGCTTGCCAAGTGGATGGATTGGCCTCACCCTTTCCTCATAAATTTTGAACTTGCCTCACCCATTCTTTAAGAGATTCTTGGACTCAACCATACTCTTAGGAGCCCATTTTGCTTTTGGAAGACTCTTTGCTTTGTTTCAACTAATCTTAAGGGTTCTTGGCTCATCCTCACCATAGTTAAGAGTTCTTGGCCTCTCCACACTCAAGCAAATTCAAACAAACATCATAACATCATTTCATCATTTAGAAACATAGTATGTCATCATAAAATCATGTTAGCATACTTTTCATAACTTGAAAATACACATACACACATTCTAAGACAAGCTAAACACACATCCATCCATGAGAGAAGGGAGAGAGAGCTACCTTGCACATAATCACACACTTTTCCTTTTGAAATTTCCTCCCTTACTTCGGCCACATACACACAAACTTGTGGAGATGCTTTCTCTTAGCCTAGACACAATTTATGGAAGCCAATTAGGTTTATGAAACAATTTTTGAGGTTGCACAACTTGCTTAGACACTAAGTTGTCCTATAAACCCCATTATGGTTCATAAATGCACCTAATTAAGCAACATCCCTTAAATAAATTCTAGACTCCATTCTTTCCTTTCAAATATGATTTTTGACTCCTTTTAAGCCTCTTGGAGTCATCACACAATTAAAACAAAGAGCCTAACAATATGTTGCTTCTTTAGGTCATAATATGGACCTAAAAAACTAATTCACTTTCTATGAGTTCTAATTTTTTTCCAAGGCCACCCCTCATATTCATTCATCATACATGACTCAAGAATAGGTTTAGAAAAATTTAAAATTCTTCCTAACTATCCCATCCATGCTTGCCCAAGACTATAGAGCTTATTGGCCTTCATGGATTTTGCTTGGTTTTCTTGAAGGAGGAAGCATGCGGGAAGTATCTTAGAGATCTTAGGAGCTCATTTAAACTCTTAATTAGACCTAGGAATCATCATACAAAATCAGATTTTACAAGGTGTACACAAAACCCTAGAATTTGCATCTTGAAATCTAATGGTTTTTTGTTAATTCCTTTTGCATATTCTTAATCTCCACACCCTTTTTCCTTAGGTTCATCCTTGGTTCTGTTTAAAAATCAACTCCTCCTATGGTTCCTAGGGTTAGGCGAAATGGATAAGAAGGGAGGATCAAGATATCAACCATAGGAAGAGAAATTACCTAGTTTCCTTGCTTATTCTTACTTGAATCTTGCTTTCTCCAAGCTCCTCTTATGACAACCCTACCTTCCTATCATTGTAACTATGGTTAAATATATGATTAATCATTAATTATCAAGGTTTGGAGTTGTTACAATTCATCACATTGTGAAAATATGGAAAAATTTGAACCTTGATGTTAGGGTCATCACTATACCACCACAAACAAAACAAAATTTACATAAAAGAAATCCTACTATCATAAAGGGTTTATGATTCATCCATCCATTTGTTTCAATACCTAATAACCTCTCACAAGTATTCCTATATCATTTCTTACCATTACCATTGAAGAAATTGGGGTTTCTAGGCTCAAAGTAGGAGTTTGGGGACTTGCGCCGCGGCCAGCCTTCATGGCGCCGCGACGAAAATGCCTCCTGGAACTACTTTTCTCAACCCCCACAATTCTCGCCTCGGCGAGTTTCCATTTTGTCAGCTCTGCCTCGGCGCAAAATATTTGCTGTAACTCCCCATAATTAATTAAGGTATTAATTATTGATTAGATTAATTAGGCGTAATTAATATGAGTTTGAGATTTAATTGAGATAGAAATCCTACCTAGGCTTAAATTCATAGATCATGATAAGAGGCTAATGGAGGCCTAATGGGTTAGGTGCAGACCCAACCCAATTTAGTGTGATGGAGGCCCAAAATTCACCTTGTATAGACTCCTTTAAGTGGTGGACCAATGACCCTTGTGCAGACCCAAAACCTTTGGGCAAAAAAAATGGTCTGGCCCAATTAAACTTCAACAACCCATTGCATATAAAACTGGCCCAATAAAATTCTGTAGCCCAACACTCTAAAAACTGGCCCAACAAGCAAAAACCTGAAGCCCATTAAGAGATGGACCTTGGAGCAACCCATGACCCACATTTGACCTAACTTAAACCCAACTGAAACCCTAATACACTAGCCTTTCCCACACACTTGCTGAAACACAAAACACAAAGAGAAAATTCAGAGCTTGGAGAGGAGGCTAGGGTTGGGGGCACTAATTCTGCATTTTCTCACATTTAGAGTAAGGTTCAGCCAAGGTAATAGTTATACAACTTAATCCCCTCATCTTTCTCTTTAATTTGGTCTGATTAGTTTAGCCATTTGGAGTATTTTCACTCTACCCAAAATCAGAAATGTGAAAATTTGGGAATTTTCTTGGTAAAATTCGTAGGTTGAGGTTATGGCTAACCTTGGGTGAGTTTAAACCCTCCATTATGATGCTTCAATTGTTAATTTGAGACCCCCATAGCTGATTTATAAAATGGGTATTAATTATATACGAATTTGCTTAGGATTTTGGGTGAAATATTGAGTTTTCTGGTGGAGGACAATTTAATCTGAATTTGGGACTTATAGTGGCTGAGTAAGTGATTCTTAGGTAGTCATTAGCATCTTAAATTCTTTGGGTATTGATTGTAACTGTTAATGATGAATTAGAGTAGTAATTCTATGATGCTATGGTTATAGGAGGATTTCTGCACCATTGGTGACTGTTGCAAGTGTCTACAAGTAAGGTAACCCGGTTTATATCAATTCCATGCATATATTTGATTTAATTTCATATGTTGCTATATATGAATGATTTGAAATGTTGAATGAATTGATTGGCTATCTATTGAATTGTGATTGGACCTTGTGAGTCCATGGTGGAGCTGTGGTGCAGCTGCCACCCGTGCATGTACTTTGATCGAGCACCGAGTTATGATCAAACCCAGATGCACTGAGCCCCGGTTGTGCTCAATAGGGAGTAGGTGCTGTGGATGGGCCTCTCCCGGTGTTAATGGCCTTTAACATATGATAATATGATTGCTAGTATGGGATAGTGATCATGATAGCCGAATTGTTTCATTTGCTGATATGATGGATATGATTCTGATGTTGATTTTGATTCATGCTTATATGCTAATTAAATTAGATATATGATGGAATTGCCTTGGTTACTGAGATTTATATCTCACCCCGTTTTATGGGATTAATATTTTAGGTGAAAGTTCCTCGGGTAAGGATAAGGGTAAGCAAGTGGATGAACATCCATGAGCTAAGATCGGGTGTGGGGAGCTACACTTGGTCTGAGTAGAATAGGATAGATGCAATTTTGTTATTAGTTTACATAGCATCATCATGTAATCATGTTGCCAAGTGTAGGCGTTTATATTTTGCTTGATTGAAATGTAACCGTTAAGGATTCAAGTCTCATTATAGTTGAATATTAATGTATGAACTTATAGCATTATATATATGTAGTTTTGCTGAAATTGTGATATGGATCGCCATATGGGAATCGTAGTCATATGATGCCTTGGATGTAAGCTATTGTTGAATGGAATCTCTATGGAATTTGCATGGGATGTAAATTGCTGCTAATGCATGTGATCTTGATGTCATATATTCTTGAATTTGCTGATATGAGCTAGTGGAACAAGTAGGAAGTAGTGTTTAAGTTTCGCAATGGTAATGGATGGATTGATGGGTAAATAGGGTAGATAAACACCATTAAGATCACATAAAACAAGGGTAGGTAGATCTGGAGTGTCTCTAGAATGAGATTTGGAGTGTAGGAGCGAAATTTGGGTAATATAGTTACAGGAGGGATTCTCGCCGCGGCCAAGAAGGCTTCGCCACAGCCAAATGAGAGACAGAGCTGAAGGGCGCCACGACGTAACCAATCCCGCCACGGCGCAAAGTGAAAAAAATCACCCAGGAGGGTAACAGAACCAAAACTCGTCGTGGCACATTGTGTCCTGCCGCGGCACGAGTCGAGAAAATTAAATAAGGGTTGGATAGAAGCAAAACTCGTCGCGGCTTGAATATATTGTGCCGAGGCGAGAATCCTGGGAGTTGAGAGCAATAGTTCCAAGGGGCGTTCTGCCGCGGCGCCACATAGGTTGGCCGCAGCAAAGGTCTAACTCGCCGCAGCTATCGCCGCGGTGAGATTTGTTAAATTTGTCCAGTGATTCCAGAGAGTAACTTGGCTCGGCGGGGAAGGTTTAGGCCACGGCGTAAGTCCCTAACTTACTCTTTTGAACCTAGAAACCCCAATTTCTCCAATGGTAATGGTATGAGATGATATAGGAGTACTTGTGGGAGGTTATTGGGTATTGAAACTGACGGACGGTTGAATCATAAGCCTCTTATGGTAGTAGGATTTCTTTTATGAGAATTTTATTTTTGTTGAGGTGGTATGGTGATGACTCTAACATCAAGGTTCAAATTTTTCCCATATTTTCATAATGTGATAAATTGTAACCACTCAAACCTTGATAATTAATTATTAATCGTATACTTAACCATAATTACAATGATTAGAAGGTAGGATTGTCACAGTTGTGCCTCAGCGCGTTTCCATTTTATCAGCTCCGCCTCAGCACAATATATTTGCACCTCGACACGTTTCCATTCTATCAGCTCTTAGGAGATTTTTTCCCACTTTGCACCGTGGTACGATTTATCAGGCCACGGCGCTCCTCACCACTATCACTCCCCAGGCCAATTTTCTTCTCTTGCGCCGCAGTGGGATTCATTACGCCACGGCGCCCCTCGATTCTATCTCTCATTTGGCCGCGGCGAAGACCTCTTAGTTGCAGCGCGACTCCCTCCTATAACTACCTTACCTAAATTTCGTCCCCTATACTCCAATTCTCATCTTAGGGACACTCTAGGACCACTCTCCCTCCATTTGTGAATCTCTAATGGTATTTATCTACTTGATTTACCAAGTTAATCTATCCTTATCCATCTCAAGATTTAAAGTATTATTTTTTTTTCTTACCAAGCTACCACACATCAACAAGACCATAATTTAATGACAGCGAATGTATTCTGGTCACAAGGTGTATGGGGCCATGCTTAATGCTCATATAAAATCAGATCACTTATCCATTATTAGCCAATTACAATCATAATGTTCAATTCTATGATAATTAAATTACATATACAGTCCCTATACTTGGCAACTCATGATGCAATGTAGCAATGATACAAAACTAGCAATTTAGTTACAATACATTTTGTCAAAGCTCCCAAACCTATGTGCTACCAAACCATTTAGCAAACTCCAGTAAATTTTCTCCTTGCCACTAAGAGGTCCCGTCTCTGAAAATGTTAACCCACAATGGGGTGAGATATATAATCTCAGTAAGAAAAGGGCAAATTCCATATATATGTACAAGTTAATCAATCCAATGCAATTTCATGTCATTAATACCAGAATCATTAATTCAATTTGCAAATGAACTAGTTGAACTACAAATAACTACTGTCCCATACCAGCAGTCATACACAACATGTTAATGGCCAATAACACCGAGAGAGGTAAGTCCACGGCACCTAATCCATAATGAGCACAACCAGGGCTCAGTGCATCTAGGGTCTAATCACAACCTAGTGCTCGATCAAAGCACATGCATGGGTGGCAGCCACACCAAAGCTCCACCATGGACTCACAAGGTCTAATCACAATAACAATTCAAGTAGTCAACTAATCATTTAACATTTCAAAACCATATATGTGCAAACAATATCAGATCAACATGAACATATACATGGAAGTGAAGAATAACCCCAATTACCTCAATGAAGCCAATTACTCTTCCCCTAGCTACCATAATAATCCAAATGCACACCAAGTCTATAACAAGAATAATTATCATTATTTCTAATCACAATCAAATATCCAAAGAGTTGAACTACTAATGACAGACTAAAGGTTACTCACCTAATTACCAAGGAATTTAATTTCGGATTCTAACTTTCCCACACCAAAAATTGCCATAGTTCACTCTAATTTCTGGGTAATTTTACATGAAACTAAAGCCCATATCATAGGTCAACTATAAAGGTCTCAAACATATAGAAAATGCATCAAAATGGGAAAGATATACTCACTTAACAACAGCCATAGCCTCACCTCCAAAAATCCACCATGGACTCACCAAAATTCGCATTTCAATCATCAAGCCCAGAAAATTAGGTTTTTCACCATTATCTCCTTATAATTTCACACAATAACAGAACCCATTATGATAATACATCCTTAGGGGCATGTGATACACAAAAGAAGGGAAAAGCTTACCTAATCCTCCCTCTAACCTTCAAGTCCGAAAATCTTACAAGGAATCACCCAACACCAAATTTCATATTTGAGAAGGAGATGAAAATACTCAAACCCAGAAATTAATCGGACCAAAATGAAGAGGAGGATGAGAGGGTCAAGTTATATATAACTCACTTTGGCTAAATCATCCTCTAAGAATAAAAAATGGAGCCTCCATGTTGGTAGAACCCTAGTCTCCCTTGAACCTCCGAATTTCCTCTATTGAGTTTCAGCAAAATGAGGGAGAGGCTAAAGAGTTAGGGTTTAGTTGTGTTTGTGTTGGGTCCCAAGTGGGTTATGGGTTGACCCATTAGCCCAAGGTCCAATTGGGCTCATTATTTTAAATGGGCTAGTGCTAAATGAGATGGGCTGCAAAAAATTTAAAGCTAGAAGTGGGATATGCTGACCCAATGGCCCAATTCTTTGTGGGTTCAGATTTTGTATACTTGTTGGGCCTTATTTCTTGAGTTGGGTTGCAGAAATTTGATTAGGCTAGGCCAAGTTCCAAGAGTCAATCCAACTTGGGTCTGCATAATGTGTGTTGGGCCAACTATAAGGCCTCATGTAAATTGGGTCTTGGGCCTCTCTTTTCACTAAATCAAATTGGGCTATTACTAGGTGATCTCTCTTGGCCCAAATCTCATGATAAGGAGTTGGGCTTAACCTAAAATCATTTGGCCCCTATAAATCCTTACCCATGGCTTATTCAAATTAATTTTTGGGCCCAAATTAGGTTTTAATCTAATCGAAATCTTAAACCCATATTAATAATTTATTTCTCTAAAATCCTCATTCACTTAACTTGCCCAATCATCCTATATTAATTATTCCTAATTAATCTAAATCCATGATTAACACCTTAATTAATTTTTGGGGTCTTACACCTCTCTCCAAATCTGAAAATTCCCTTGAGTTTCTCCCTTGAATCAGATTTATAAACTCCATTTTAATTAAAGGAAACAAAGGAGAAGGAAGGAGAGGAGGTGTGGATGAAGAAAAGCATTAAAAACTACCATGGAAACATACCTTTAAGCTTGAATTCTTCCTTCTTCTTCTTCCTCTGTTGTGCGCCCAAACCCTGGCTCTCTCCTCTGAAATTAGGCAAAAATTTCTGATTCTAAATGAGGGAGAAAGTGGGGTACCACACATATATAGGGGGAGGAAAGTGACTTTTTCAAAAATTTCCATTTTGTCCTTCATTCTTGCATTTTCGTTTCTCATTCGTTTTAGGTCCTTTTTGAAAACCGTCTTTTCTATTATAAAATTTAGGTTTCTAATTTAGTAAAATGCCTTTAGAATCACTCAAATCAAAGCTAAAACCTTCTTGAATGAATCCGTCAAAGTTTGGGTACACCAACATTAGAAAATGTCTACCGGAGGGGATTTAATTGTCCCGGGCTTCCCATGGTTTTTAGGGCCTCTGAGAACCCCATAGAACTCAAAAATTTCATTTAAAAAGTCCTCCTATATGAATTTCAAAATTTGCTCAAAATTACAAAAATGTCATTACGTTTCGCAGGTTTTTCGTCAAAATTTGTTTCTTTATTTTAGGGGACTTGCTTTAAAAACACGCTCATTTCTGTTGTTCAACGAAAATTGGACGTTACATCATGAACTCACCAATAACATTGTCTAATTATTTCCCATCCATAAAAATCATAACATTCTCAAAACTTAGCATAAACCACGGATCAAGGGTTAAAAACCCTAAAATTCTCTTCGTTCATCGTGGCTGTAGAGTGACAAATTTCAGGGGCAACTTTGAAAAATCATAACTAAATGTAAAAAAATTGAAATCACACAAAACATAGCGTTTTGGAAAGCTATGACATCAAATTTACACTAAAAAAAGTCCCAGTCACTAAAGCCTCATTTAGGCCACGTTTGACAACAGAAATGATAGGGAGGTTGAGCTGCCCATAAATCTGATACAACTTACTGATATAAATTTTGAAAATTCATAATTAATTCCACAAAAATCCAATCCATGTAATCTATATCAATTTGGAAAGCTACAGATGTTAGCTAGAGGAGACAAATATTCTAGACCAATCCAAGAGCACTGAGACCCTAAAAATCAATCAAAAGTTAATATGGGTTTAATTGGGTGCCTGATACTGGATGGCAACTTCAAAACTTAATATCTCCCACTTTAGACATCAAAATGTAGTGTTTCCAAGTGGCACTAGTTACTGGGAAGGTCTAGTTTAGGCTTATAAAATTTTATAGCAATTGGCCATCGTTTGCCTCATGAATGATAGAGAGAAAATTTTGGACTAGATGAATGGTGCAGTGACCAAAACTAGAATTTTTGCCAACTTTATATATTCACCAAATATTCTGTAGACCTCCAAATAATACCCACTTTAGCTTCTCAAAAATATCTCAACAAGCTTTAGATGCATACCAAATTTTAGACTAAGAAGAGTTCATTTGGTTAGAAACTGACATAGCCTCACAAATGGTCAATTTTGACTTCCATAAGGTGTCAAGTTTGTCCAAATGGCTTCCCCAATGATTTGGCACCTCTTGGGTAAGTTTAAAAGTATGAATATGACTTGTAAGAACTGGTCAAGTGGTTCCAAGCCTCATGCTTCTCAATTTGACCATTCCATACCCAAGAATACATTATATACATAAGCCATTCAAGAAGCTAAATCCCACATTTGCATTGATTTCATGCCACATGTGGTCCATACAAGATTTATACATCATATTACAATTGTTCATGGTCTTACATCTCAAAAATAATATGTACAAGCTCACTTTGACATTCAAATACAAAGGAAGCTACAAATTGTTCAAAGTATGGCATCCTAGTTTCCTTAGCTTACCTTTCTTGTTTCTTGAACATCACCTAGGCATTTCAAGATAATTGAGGGAAGGGGAGTGAGATTCCTAGAATCTCAATAGCTCACACATCCATTCACACACATATTCAAGACATATATACACATCAAAGCATATGTATGGAAGGTCTAACAACCATAAAGTATGCAAGGTCACAATTTCCATGCCACTTATTCACATTCAAGCCAAGAACATGCTCTATGGACTTTTGGTTTTGCCTCACCTTTGATCTAGGGACTTTTGACTTGGCCTCACCCTTCCAAGAGACTTTTGGCCTTGTCTCACCCATGCCATGAGACTTTTGACATCTCCTCACCTTCATTAAGGGACTTTTGGCATCACCTCACCCTTATGAGCCATTTCCACAATCAATTATATTCAAGGCAATACATTGGTACCAATGCAATCTTAAGACATCAAGTCGCATGTTTTTAATTCACAAGAGTACACACAAGCACACAAAGACATATATATGCACACAAGAATGCAAGGAGAATGAGGTGGAGAGCTACTGTGGATTTATGCAAGCTTTTCTTGATCTTTTGCTTCCCTTTTTTTGGCCTCACAAGTACACCTTGGTGGGTGGATGTTCTCTTGGCCTAGACACTATAAACAACACACAATTACATACTTGAAGCAAGCTAAAACACTAAACTCACTCTTGAACACACACTTGGTTCCATAAGTGGCATAATGGTTCCATAAATAGCCTATTGAAGCAACCTTCACAATTCAAGTTCTAAGTGTAACACCATATATTTCTAGCTTATTTCATAATATTCTCATGCATCACATCATCAATTCCATGAAGGAAGTGAGAAAAGTCCATCAAAATAATGCATTTAATTGCGCTGCATCATGTATAAAAATTCCATCCAGTGTCACGTGGACCATGTGAACTCATACAACACATTCTCATATTTAATTACATGATTACAACTCATTTGGATTATCAAAAGTGGCCTACATCTCAAGAAACTCGAAGGAAAGCTTAGAATATTCATACATATTTTTGGCCAGAATTTGGCTCATTTCTGACCCAAATTTAAAAAATCATAACTAATTCTACAAAAATCAAAATCATTCATTCTTGGCCATTCTGAAAAGTTACGGATGTCTAATTCATACTAAAAATATGTCCAGACCATAACATTTATCACAAAGGACATTTGACATTCAAAATGGTCTAGAGGTCAAACTGCTCACTAGTTCTGTCACAGATTTCTACAGTAAATTTTGAAAATATCCAATTAATTCCAAAAAACTCCAATTCATGCAAATTTACCAATATGGAAATATATGGATATTAGATAGAGGGAAAAAATAACTCCAAACCAGCTCAGGCACGCCAAGACCTTGAAATCCAATCAAATAGTAACAGAGGTCGGCTGGAATGCCTAATACTGGACAGAATATTCCAAAATTCACATCTCCCTCTCTAGACATCCAAATGAGGTGCTTCTAGTTGGCACGAGTCACTATAAATGTCTAGTTTCTCTGTATAAAATTTCATGACAATTGGATATCATCTGGGCCTTGTGTGGTGGATTCCATTTTCGAACTAAATGAATAGTGCATCAGACCAAAATCAAAAAATTTGCCAACTTTGGAAATTCATTAGATATTTTGTAGACCTCCAAAATTATGTTCTTTAGCTTCCTGAAAAGCTCTCAACAAGATCTAATTTTATACCAAATATCAGATCAAGAAGAGCTCATTTGAAAAAAAAAGTGATATAGGGTTCTATTATGGTCAATTTTGGCTCCATATAAGATACCAAAATGTCCAAATGGCTTTCCTTAGGGTTTGGCACCTCTTGGGCAAGTCTAAAAACATATTTAAGACTTGTGTGAGCTGCCTAAATGGTCCCAAACCTCATACATCTAATTTTGGCCATTTCATTCACACATATGCATAATGCCATAATGCCATTCATGAAGCCACATTGTTCGTACATACTCAATTTATATTCTATCATTCATATATCATATTCATTCATTTATACATCACATATTATCATAATTACACATGTTTAAGAGGTCATAGCCCATGTACAACATTGGATTACATCATATAACATATCTATGGTCTTAAAGAACTAAAACTTTGCATTATATTGTCATCCTCTCATCCTCAAGGCAGTTGGCTTCCATTACCTTATCCACTTGGTCCACCTAGCATATTAGATCATTGGAGAGGATAGGATGAGATTCAAAGAATCTCAGTAACTCATCTCCCATTCAATCATACATAATGGATGCAAACAAGTCTCATAAATGCATGTATGGTCATGTTGACATGTGCAAACATTCAAGAAGCATTTTCATCATTTGTGAATGTCATACATAGCATACAAAGGCTTGCCAAGCAAGAGGATTGGCCTCACCAATTTCTTGTGGATATTGGACTTGCCTCACCTATTCTTTAAGAGATTCTTGGACTCAACCATACTCTTGGGAGCCCATCTTGCTTTTAGGAGACTCTTTACTTTGTCTCAACCAATTTCAAGGGTTTTTGGCTCATCCTCACCATGGCTAAGGATTCTTGGCCTCACCACACTCAAGCAAACCCAAGCACACATCAAAAACATCATATAAGAGCATATTATAACATTATGGCACCATGGAATTAAATTCATGCTAGAACACTTTTCATGGCTTAAAAATACACATACATACATTCAAGACAAGCTAAGCATACATCCATGAATGAGAGAAGGTGGAGAGAGCTACCTTGCACACAATCACATACTTTTTCCTTTGAAAGAATGCTCCCTCTTTCGGCCACACACACACAAAAGTGTGGAAAAGTTTTCTCTTGGCCTAAACAAAATTTATGGAAGCCAATTAGGTTCATGGAATTAATTCTAAGGCCACACACTTGCTTGAACTTTAGCTTGATCTATAAACCTCATTATGGTTCCATAATTGCACCTAATGAAGCAACACCCCTCAAATAAATTCTAGGCTCCATTCTTTCCTCTCAAATATTATTCTTGACTCCTTTTAAGCAACTTGGAGTCATCATACAATTAAAACTAAGAGCCTAACTGCATGTTGCTTTTTTAGGTCATAATATGGAACATAAAGCACTAAACTCACTTTCTATAGTTTCTAATTTTTTCCTAAGACTTCCCCTCATATTCATTCATCATATATGACTCAAAAATGGGCTTAGAAAAATTTAAAACTCTCCCTAGCTACATAAACCCCTTTAGGCCGAGGCTATGGAAGAAATGGGGCTTTTTGGAGTTTGCCTTGTTTTCTCAAGGGAGGATGCATATGGGAAGCCTCTTAAGCATCTTAGGAGCTCATTTAAACTCTTAATTAGACCTAGGAATCATCATACAAAATCAGATTTTATAAGGTGCACTTGAAACCCTAGAATTTGCATCTTGAAATCTAATGGTTCTTTTTGTTAATTCTCTTTGCATATTCTTAATCTCCACACGCTTTTTCCTTAGAATCACCCTTAGTTCTGCCTAAAAATCAACTCTTCTTAAGTCTTCTTGTCATACCTTATTTTATAACACTTTTCCTACTTCCTCATATAAAACTTAGAGGACTCAATGGAAACCTGAACTAATTAAAATTTTTTCTTTTAAAAACTTCCTCATATAATTTTACTATCATTGGTCATTTCCAATTTCTTATCTAACTTTGAAAATACATAATTAATTATAGAAAAATCGTATGAGGTCAGTTCAAGCTCTCTAAGCCCTTTAACAAGGGGAAAATACTTCCTCAATGGAATGTGTATAAATTCATATCAAAGTGTCCCTACAAAAACTAGACAATTTTACCCTTCACTTGACATATTGTTATTATTTTTCCTTTATATAAGCAGATGCATTTTTGCATTTTAGGCTCACCAGTCATATTCTATTTACTTAAAGGTTAATTATATTGATGACTTTCCATTCCATACCTGAGTACCTTACAGTATCATAACATAACTCATACACACAGTAATCTAAAATATTTAATTACATGACAAAATGTGATACATAAAGGTAAGGTCCTCAATTTATGCCTTGCTTGAACTCGGACCTAGCATGGGTTATATTAGGGTGAGATTATGAAATCTTAATAGTAGTAAACTAATCTCATTCACAAGCTAGCATGTAAGTACATAACATAATGCCAATCAAGGTGCCACATACCATATAAAAAATACAAGGAATTTCATGCAAAGCCAAGCACGGTCTAAACATACATGTCTCATCTTATAGCATAAATAACAACTTGATATAGCATAACACTCATCATTATACTAACATACAAGCTTAAGGAAAGAGAGAGAAAAACTACTACTACCTTAGCAAACTTTGCTCCTTAATCCTTAGGACTCGGTTTACTTGCTTTTGAAGTTCCCAAAACAACATCAAACCCTATAATCATAATAATAATTCATCACAATCAATACATAAACCTTAACTTCTAAAGTAGTATGACCTTTTTAAACTCATTGGAACCATTGGAATTGGAAAAATCCAACTCCTTCCCTTCCAATTCGCTATGGCCGAATAGTGCGCATTTCTTGGCCAAGATTTAGAAATTTTATTCCATGAGTTTTGGGGGCTTTGCCATAGGTATTCCTAGTTAAAAACACCCCTTTTGAATCCATTGGCATAGATAAAATTATGAAATTCCAGCCCCATCACACGTTTTGGTCAGAACATCATCTAACTCCATTTTAAACTTAAAAGTGAGTTTCTTTGGTTCTAAAAATTCTAGTCTCTTCCTTTATGTCTTAGGACTTGAAATTTGGTATACATGACTTTAAGACATTAAGAAAACACCATAAAAATTTTGGGAAAATTCGAACAGCATCTCCCCAACATTTCCATTTTCCCAAAAATCACAATCTTTGTGTTTTTCAAAGTCTCACACATAACAACAATAACTAAGCTCATATGGCCTTCATGTTCAACATATAAACTTCATTTCAAGGCCCTCATATTCAACATATAAACTTCATTTTTAATCATCCCATATGCTGTCTAAAAGTGACTCATAGCTAGGGTTTAACAAAACTAACTTAAAGCATGTGATTTTCAAGTACAAGATAGAGAAAACTTACTCGTTAAGCTTAATCCTTGCTTCCTTTGCTTTTCTCACACTAAAATCCTTTCTCTTCCCACTTAAAGCAACATTCCACCTTGAAAAAAAGATGAATATGCAGCTACCCTTTGGAGAAAATGGTTGGAGGATGGAGAAGATGAAGAAATTTGGTGAAGAATGGTGGTAGTTTTGCTTAGTTTCACTTCTTCTTCCACTTCTTCTCCCTCTCCCTCTCTCTTCACGTTTTTATTTCTTTCTCCCTTGTGTGTGGTGTGAAAATGGTGGAATGGAGGTGAAGGAGATGAATTTGGATGAAGTTAAATGGTCATACTAAATTTAGACCCTTGGATCAACCGTTTTAAGATCAAATCTTAACCTTCCATTCCTTTTTTCTTTTGATTTTCTAATTTCATAACTAAATATCTTCTTCCAAAAATTCTTGGCCGCACACTTGGAAGCCTTTTCTTAGCCCTTAAGTTATGGATAGTAACTATGGTTAATTTTTTTAACTCATCCATGGTCTACTTTTAACTCAACCATAGTTAGTTTCTAACTTAACCATGGTGAATTCTTTAAAATAACTACAATCCTTTTCTTCTTTCCCTTTCATTTTATATTTATATTTGGGTTTCATCTTCTCTAAAACCCTAATTATATCTTCTCTTCTCTTTTGGGCCTTCAGAATCAGCTATTGGGCCTTACAGCAGTCTAAAAATTGGTGTTTGGGCCCAATTAAGGTTTTACAGTACAATACATACTTTCAGACTTTCTAAAATTTATGAATATTATTTCCTCTACTTTCTGGCCGTCCTGAGCTTCAAACATGGATCAGGGGCCCTTAACCTCAATCCTTATAAATTTCAGTGTCAATCGGACACTCGGGTCTATAAGTGTAATTTTCACTGTTCTGTATTATAATTGTGCTATAAAATTTTTATTTCTTGCAATTATGTCCTTGAAACTCCTTTAGGGTTTCTTAGCCCTTTATCTATTTTTATTTCTATAGTTGTTACTACTTTTTTTCTTATTTTGCTCATAGCTACTAATCGGGCTAACCAGATCCCGAACCGGATCCTGCTCGACCATCTGGACAACGTGGCATCATTGGATCCATCTCATCAAACTGAGTTTAACTATAGGTCATAGATTTTTGAGATTCCTACCTAATTTTTGATATTCGTGCCTAAAGCCAAGAATAGAGGGTGAAACTAGGGTTTTCTGAACTTTAGGGCAATTTATACATTTTGCCTCGCATATAACTTTTCTTTGTATTTTAGTCCCTAGCTCCTTCATACTTGATTTCGGAGACTCTTCGGGACCTTTTTCTGATCTTTTCTTTTTTTCATCTATTTTGGCCTCAATTTTAGGGCACCTCTAGCCTTGACTCATCATTATTTGCGGTCTAGAATATTATTCTAATTTTATTACACCTCAATTTACTTTATTTGAGGGACTTCTTTTTGTATCTGGTGAATTTTGTACGTTGACGGAGAAACCATATGTTACATTTCTCACATTTTCTTATGTTTTCTTGGATTTTCAGAAATAGGATGTTACACTTCTCAAGTGGGGCGAAATGGTGGAGAAGGGGAGCAAAGGGTAGCAACCATGGAAGAAGAAAATACTTTGTTTTCATGGATTTTCTCACTTGAATATTGTGTTCTTTAAGCTCCTCTCTTCAAATCCAAAATTTTCCCTCAATTTATCCTTTAAAACAAATCCATATACTTCATTATAATCATAGTAAATAAAGGAGAATGAAAGAGAAGAGGTTTGGGAAGAGAAAGAGCATGAAAAACTACTAAATTTCCATACGTTAAGCCTTTAATTTCTCCTCCTCTTTGCCTTCCTCTTGTGTGCACTCTCCTTAGGGTTTTCCTATGGTTTTGGGTAGAACTTGGTGGTGCAACATGAAGGGAGAAGAAGGGTGCATCATATATATGTAGGTGGGAGGAAGTTACACTTCAAAAATTTCCATTTTGCCCTTCGTTCTTGGCATTTTTGTTTCTCCTTCATTTTAGCTCCTTTTGAGAACCATCTTTTCTATTATGAAATTTAGGTTCCTAATTTAGTAAAATACCTTTGGAATCACTCAAATCGGAGCTAAAATCTTTTTGAACAAATCTGTCAAAGTTTAGGTACACTGACATTGGAAAACATCCACCGGAGGGGCTTTAGCTATCCCGGGCCTTCCCACGGTTTTTAGGGCCTTTGAGAACCTTGGGAAACTCAAAAATTTTCTTTAAAAAGCCCTCTTGTGTGAATTCCAAAATTTTCTCAAAATTACGAAAATACCATTATATTTCGGAAGCTTTTCGTAAGAAATTGTTTCTTCATTCTAACTCTATTTGTCTTTCCGTCTGAGCCTGGGATTCTCAGTTTTTGGGGTCTAGAATGCTTCTTGAATTTTTGAGACCTTAACTACATCATCTTGGGGGACTTCCTTTTGTATCCAGTGAATTTCGTTCGTTGACAGAGAAATCATACGTTACGTTTCTCACATTTTCTCTCATTTTCAAGGAACCGGATGTTACACTAGGCTCCTATCTCTTTCCATTTTTAGGCCTCTTGGCCTCATTCAAAGTCCTTGAAGCCCTCACATAATTATTCACACAAGCTTAGAATTAAGTTGCTTCATAAAGTACCATTATGGACACCATTGTCCCATCTTCCAATCCATGGCTCCTAAATTTTTTCCAATAGTTTCTCCCATCTTCTAACATCATATAAAGTCCCAAACCAAGGCTAGAATAAATTAAAACATCCCCTAGCATAATGAACTAGATTGGCCAAAATATGCACCATAATGGAGGTTCATGGAGTTCTTGATTTTTCCTTGATGGGAGAGCCACTTGGGAAGGTTTCTAGAGGTCTTAAGAGTTCAAGGAAACATTTAAATAGCCAAGTAAATACTCACATAAAATCAAAATTTTCAAAACCCTAAAGAACATCACACTTTTCAAACTTGATTTCTATTGGTTTTTCTTGCAAGTTCTTGCAATATTCCTCTTCCTCATGGTCTAAAACCCTAGTTCCATATGGTTTTGGTTTAGGCCAAAATACACACAAGGAAGGAGCAAGAGAAAGAAGTAACCAAAATAAGAAATTATCTTAGATTCAAGCTTGCTTTCAAGAGTCTTTCTCCTTGATTTGCTTCTCCTCAAGAATTTTGAATTATCCCCCCTTGTTCTAGACTCAAAACAGAGCTAAAACCACTTAATAAAACCATGGAAAGAAAGCTTGAAGGGAGGAGAACAAAATTGAAAGAAGAAGAAGCAAGAAATTCCTTGAAATTGGCTACTTTTCCTTGGCATTTTTCCTCTTTTCTCTCCTTCTCTTGTGCGCTTAAGAGCGAGCTTCTTTTTTCTATATTTTGGGTAGAGAGAGTTGTGCTATATTATGAGAGGGAGAAGAGACAAGAAGTTTATGGAACATTCAAGAAACTTACCTTTTTCAAAATTCCAATTTTTTCCTTTCGTAATGGCAATTTTGTTTTAGCTCCTTTTTGAGAACCACTTTTCCATTATAAAATTTAGATTCCTAATTTAATAAAATGCCTTTGGAATCACTCAATTTGGAGCTAAAACCTTCCTAAATGAATCCATCAAAATTCAAGCTCACTGCCGTTGAAAAACGTACACCGAAAGGGCTTTACCAGTCTCGAGGCTTCCCATAGTTTTTGGGGCCTCTGAAAACCTTATACAACTTAAATTTCCCATTTTAAAAGCCCTCCTATGTGTTTTTCCAAAACTTGCACTTATTTATGAAAATTTCATTATGTTCACAAATTGTTTCACCATCCTAACTCTATTTTTCTTTTCGTCTAAGCCTGGAATTATCATTTTTAGGAGTCTAAGACTCTATCCAAATTTTTCGGGGCATTATCTAGCTCATGTTAGAGGACTTACTTTTATACGGCTCATTTTGTCATTTTATGAGAATTGCGTTCGTTACAAACCCCTAACTTGGAGATTTCAAAGCTTCAAGTAATTCTAGGCTTAGATTCTTGCATCATAAAACATTAATTAGGAGTTTAAAATTACATGGTTACCCATTCATCTTGTAATAATCAGTTTTACAAGAACTGAACTGAAACTGATAAAATGAGATAGAATCTGTAATGTCTAGTTTTCGTTAAATGACAAAATAGGTGCGTTTTCAAAGCAAGTCCCCGAAATGAATTAGTTAAGGTCCCAAAAGATTTAAATAATATTATAGACTCCTAAAAATGAGAATCCCAAGCTCAGATGGAAAGAAAAACAGAGCTAGAATGAAGAAACGAAATTTAACAAAAAACTTACAAAACATAATGGCATTTTTGTAATTTTGAGTAAATTTTGTAATTCACATAGGAAGGCTTTTTAAATGAAAGTTTTGAGTTCTCTGGGGTTCTCAAAGGCCCTAAAAATTATGAGAAGTCCTAGAACAGTTAAAATCTCTCCAGTAGACGTTTTCTAATGTCGGTGTACCCAAACTTTAACAAATTCGTTCAAGAAGGTTTTAGCTCCGATTTAAGTGATTCCAAAGGCATTTTACTAAATTGGAAACCTAAATTTTATAATGGAAAATATGGTTCTAAAAAAAGAGCTAAAACTGCTAAAAACAAAGGGCAAAGTGGGAATTTTTAGAAATCTTCCTTCTTCCACTTATATAAATAGGGTGCCCCACTCTCCTATTCATTTAGCTTCATATTTTTCTACCCTAGACTAGGGGAAAACCCCTAAGAGAGTGGTGTACAAGAGGAAGAGGAAGAGGAGGAGAAATCAAGGCTAAAAGGTATGGATTTTTGGTAGTTTTTCATGCCTTTTCCTTTCCAAACCTCTTCTCCTCCATTCTCCTTTATTCCTTATGATTATATTGAAGTATATGGACCTATTTTAAGGGAGAAATTAAGGGAAAAATTCGGATTTGAAGAGAGGAGGCCAAAGAAGACAAGATTCAAATGAGAAAATAAGGAAAAACAAGGTAATTTCTTCTTCCATGGTTGCTACCCCCTTGCTCCTCTTCTCTCCATATTTTGCCCCACTCAAGAAGTCATAGGAGGGCTTGGTTTTAGGCAGAACCAAGGGTGAATCTTAGGAAAAAGAGTGTGGAGATTAAGAATATGCAAAGAAAATTAACAAGTAACCATGGAAATTCAAGATGCAAATTCTAGGGTTTCATATGTTCTTTGTAAAATCTGATTTGATACCTTGATTTCTATGCCTAAATGAATGTTTAAATGAGTTTCCAAGATCCCTAAAAGTCTTCCCATGTGCTTCCTCCACCAAGAAAACAAACCAAAGTCCATGAAGGCCAGTATACTTTCTAGTTCAACTAAGAAGGGTTTAGGTACCTAGGGATAGTTTTAATTTTTTCCAAGCCCATTTTTTAGTCATATATGATGAGTGAAGATGAGAGGAAGCCTTAAGAAAAATTTAGAAACCATAGAAAGTGAGTTGGCCTTATATATTCCATAATATGACCTAAAGAAGAAATATGTAGTTAGGCTCTTTATTTTAATTGTGTGATGGCTCCAAGAGACTTAAAAGGAGTCAAGAATCATATATGATAGGAAAGAATGGAGCCTAGAATTTATTTGATGGGTGTTGTTTCATCAGATGCATTCTTGGAACCATAAAGGGGTTAATGAGCCAAGTTAGTGTCTAAGCAAGTTGTGTGGCCTTAGAATTAATTTCATGAATCTAATTGGCTTCCATAAATTGTGTTTAGGCCAAGAGAAATCATTCCCACTCCTTTGTGTTTGTGAGGCCAAGGAAGGGAGCATTATTTCAAAGAGAAAAGTATGTAGTTGCATCCAAGGTAGCTTACTCCTCCTTCTCTCATGCATGAATGTATGCTTGGCTTGTCTTTGAATGTGTGTATGTGTGTTTTAAGCCATGAAAAGTATTATAGTATGATTTCATTTGCCATGGTACCATGATGATCCATTATGTTTTCAAATGATGCTTGTTATATGTGCTTGGTTTGCTTGAGTGTGGTGAGGCCAAGAACCCTTAGCCATGGTGAGGATTAGCCAAGAACCCTTAGAATTAGTTAAGACAAAGCAAATAGTCTCTCAAAAGTGAGGTTAACTCCCAAGAGTAAGGTTCAGTCCAAAAACCTCTTAAAGAATGGGTGAGGCAAGTCTAAAATCCATAAGTGAATGGGTGAGGCTAATCCACTTACTTGGCAAGCCTTTGTATGCTATATATGACTTGTTTAGATGTTGAAAATGTCTCTTAAATGATTGCACATCCTATGATACTCATGTATGCATTTTCAAGATTGGTTTTGCATCTTTTAAGTGTGATTGAGAGGGAGATGAGCTATTGGGATTCTTTGAATCTCATTCCCTCCTCTCCAATATTCTAACATGCTAGGTGGACCAAGAGAGCAAGGAAATGAGAGCCAACCACTTGAGAGATGAAAATGTGACATCAAAGTGCATGGATTTTGATACTTCAAGGCCATATGAATGGCAAATGTTGTAATCTATGGTTGTATATATCCTCTGATGTTATGAACGTGTATAATTATATTAATGTATCATGTATAAATGAGAGCTAAGGTTATATGTAAGGAAATGTGCATTTAGGACATGTGAGGGCAAATTTACATTATGAAAATGTATGAATAAATGGAAGTGGAATGGCCAAATTGAGATGCATGAGATTTAGGACCACTTGGGTAGTTCATACAATCATATTCATGCTTTTAAACTTGCCCAAGAGGTGCCAAACATCAAGGGAAGTCATTTGGACATTTTGGAATCTTATATAGAGTAAAAATTGACCATATTGGAAACCTATACCGCTTTTTTCCCAAATGAGTTCTTCTTGATCTGATATTTGGCATGCATTCAGAGCTTGTTGAGAGCTTTTTGGGAAGCTAAAGTGCAAAATTTTTAGAGGTCTATGGAATATTTGATGAATTTTCAAAGTTGGAAAAAATTCTGATTTTGGTTCATGGTACTGTTTACACTAGTCCAAAAATGAATTCTGTCATTTAGGGGGAAAATGATGTTCAATTGCCACAAACTTTTATAGGGAGAAACTACGCATTGCCAGTGACTTGTTCCAACTAGAAGTACCCTATTTGGATATCTAAAGAGGGAGATATGAATTTTTAAAGTTTTTGCCCAGCATCAGGCGTTCAGATGGACCTCAGGTACTGTTTGATTGGTTTTCAAGGTCTGGATGTGCCTAAACTGGTCTGGAGTTATTTTTCTTCTAAGTTGGTATCATTTACATGGATTAAATTTTTGTGAAATTAATTGGATATTTTGAAGTTTATAGCAGAAACTTATGATAGTACCAATAGTCAGTCAGACCTTTGTATCTTTTTGAATATCAAACATCTTCTGTGTTATGTTTCATGGCCTAGACATATTTTTATTATAAATTAGATATGTATAGCTTTCCAGAATAATTAATAATTCATGATTTCAATTTTTCTAGAATTAGTTATGATTTTCCAAAGTTGGTGATAGAAAAGGGAAAATTCTGGCCGAAATAACTACCATGGATTTTATGTGTTCCCCTGCTTTTCATGAGCTCCAAGACAAATTTGGTGATGGAAATTAGTGGTATCTATATAATTAAATATGAAAATGTCACACATGAGCTCACATGGTCCACGGGATACCCAAAAAAAAATTTATACGTGACACATTGCTAAAATATTCACTTTTTATATGCTATTTTCTTGTGTTCTTATGAAATGCATAACATGAGACTTGGAAATAGCATGAGGCAAAGCTAGAAAAGCATAATGTTATAGAATCACCCTGAAGCAAAATGAATTAAGGCCAAATAAGATTAAGATGTTAATAAAAAATATCTAAAAATATGGTTAAGAGCTTAAGAATAGCCCAAATTAGAGCCAAAATGGCTGAATAAATTTA
Organism: Erythrophleum ivorense; assembly: GCA_026724425.1. NCBI lineage: Eukaryota > Viridiplantae > Streptophyta > Magnoliopsida > Fabales > Fabaceae > Erythrophleum > Erythrophleum ivorense. The sequence continues at coordinate 28,494,446 of JAIUCV010000005.1, read as the reverse complement.
AAGAATAACATAGTGGTGAAATCATAATTTTGGGTAATTTTTAAAAAATCAAAGAAGAGAGTTTTAAATAGAAGAATTGAGTTTCTTGGCGCCTTCAAAGGCCCTAAAAACCATAGGAACCCTTAGAATGGTTAAATCCTCTGGTGTACATTTTAGGTCATCGATTAACCAAAACTTTGACTAGATGATTTAGAAAGGCTTTAAATCCAATTTGAGTGAAATCAAAGGCATTTTATGAATTAGAGAACCTAAAATTTATGATGGAAAAGATAGTTCTCAAAAAAGATTTGAATTGAGCCTAAATGAAGAAAAAAAAGTTCAAGGGCAAAGTTAGAATATTGAAAATATGTGAAACCCTAGCTCTTTCATATAAATAGCCCCCTCTACTTTCTTCTTCATTTGGCTAAAATTCTCACCTCTAAACTAGACTCAAAGGATGCCCTAAACAATGCCAAAACCCAAGGGAGATTAAAGCCACCTAAGGTAAGAAAATTCAAGGAATTTGCCTATGATATTCTTATTGTCTAGTTTCTATTCTTTCCTCGTTTTTCTCTATGGTTTTGACATCTCAAAGGAAGGTGTTTTGAATATGAACCCATAGAGAGAAGGACTTTAAACAAGGAACTAAACATACTAAATTAACCATCACGGAAGGCATTTTCAATTAGTGTATGCTTTAGTATGGAAGATTGATTCTCCTTGTTTCTCCACCATCTTATAGGTTCGACCAGCCAAGGATGGATATGGGGGGAGTTATTTTTCATTGAATCATGCTAGGAATTAAGGTTTTGGAATGTGGATATTATGATTTTGCCATTAGAACAAAGTAAGAAGCCATTGAATGCATAAACGAGAAATTAAGGTTTTGATTGTACTTAGGGATTTTTGAAGTTTTCTAATGATGATTTAACTTATGTAAGAGTATAATTAAGTTCATAAGAGACTTAAGAAGCTTCATGGATGCCAATTTCCCAAGAGAACTGAATGAAATTCCCTTGGTGCCTTCCTTAAACATAGTCTTTGTAACACCCCATAATTAATTAAGGTGTTAATCATGGATTAGGTTAATTAAGAATAATTAATATGGGATAATTGGGCAAGTTAAGTGAAGGAAGATTTTAGAGAGATAAATTATTAATATGGGTTTGAGATTTAATTAGGATAAAAATTTCATCTAGGCCCAAATTAAATTAAGGTTATATAGAATAAGAGGCTAATGGAGGCCCAATAAACTAGGTGCAGGCCCAATATAATGCAATGTGATAGAGGCCCAAGATCTACCTTATATAGGCTCTTAGGAATGGCCTAATAAACTTTGTGCAGACCCAAACAATAGAGTTCTTAAAACTAAGTCTAGCCCAATAAAATTTTGCAACCCAACATCTCAAAATTGGCCCAACCAAAGCTAAAATCTGAAGCCTTTAGAGTTGGACCTTGGAGTAACCCATGACCCACATTTGACCCAACTTAAACCTTAATGCTTCAGCCACCTCTCCATTTGTTGAAACACAAACACCCATCTCAAAATTCAGAGGTCCAAAGGAGGCTCTAGGGTTTTTGGCCTAATTCCACATTTTCCCACTTCTAGAGCAAGATTTAGCCAATGTAATAGTTATATAACTTAATCCTCTCATCTTTCTCTTCATTTTGGTCTAATTAGTTTTTCATTTGGAGTATTTTCACCATACCCAAAATCTGAAATGTGGGAATTTGGGGATTTTCTTGATGAAATTCGTAGGTTGAGGCTAGGGCTGTCATTAGATGGGTATGAACTCTTCTTTTTGAGGTGATTCTACTGATTTGAGACCCTCATGACTTGATTATAGTGTGGGTGTTAATTATGTACGAATTTGCTTAGGAATTTGAGTGATATACTGAAGTTTCTGGTGGGGGACATACTCAATCCGAATTTGGGACTTGTAGTGGCTGGGTAAGTGATTCTTAGGTAGTCATTAGCATTTTAAATTCTTTGGGTACTTATTGTAATTGTTAATGATGAATTAGAGTAGTAATTCTATGATGCTATGATTATAGGAAAATTTGGGTACCATTGGTGGCTGTTGTAATTGTCTACAAGTGAGGTAACCAGGTTTATATTAATTCCATGCATATATACATATTTTAATTTCATATTTTGTTGTACATGAATGAATTGGTTAGCTATCATTATATTATAATTGGACCTTGTGAGTCCATGGTGGAGCTGTGATGCGGCTGCCACCCGTGCATGTGCTTTGATCGGCTACCGGGTTATAATCAAACCCCAGATACATTGAGCCCTGGTTGTGCTCAATGGGGAGTAGGTGCCGTGGACGGGCCTCTGTCGGTATTAATGGCCTTTAACATGTGGAAATATGATTGTTAGTATGGGATGGTAATCATGATAGCCTAATTGCTTCATTTATTGATATGACTGGTATTTTTCTGATGCAAATATGAAATTATGCATGTATGCTAATTAAACTAGAATATATGATAGAACTGCTTTGGTTACTGAGATTTATGTCTCACCCCGTTTCATGGGATTAAGATTTCAGGTGAAGGTTCTTCGAGTAAGGATAAAGGGAAGCAAGTGGATGAAAATCCATGAGCTCTAACATATGGGGAGAAGGCTACACTTAGGCTGACTTATTAGTGTAGATGCTAAATTTTGTACTCCTTCTAGTATAGCATCATCATGTATTCATGTTGCCATGTGTAGGAGTTTATATTTTGCTTAATTGAAATGTAACCATTAAGGATTTAAGTCTCATTATAGTTGGATATTGATGTATGAACTTATAGCATCATATATACAACTTTGTTGAATTTGTGATATGGTTTACCATTCAGGAATTGTAGTCATGTGATGCATTGGATATGGACATAAACTATTGACAAATGAAATCTTTATAGAATGTGTATGGGATGTTAATTGTTGCTAATGCGTGAGTACTTGCTGTCATTTATCTATGAATTCGCTGATATGAGATAGTTGGGTAAGTAGGATATAGTATCTAAGTTTTGAATTGGTAATGGAAAGTTAGATGAGTACATAGGATAGATAAATACCATTAGAGTCATATAAAATGAGAGAAAATGGTCTTAAAGTGTTCCTAAGATTGGAATTGGAGTGTAAAGGACGAAATTTGGGAGATGTAGCTACAGGAGGGAGTCACGCTGCAGCCAAGAAGGCTTCACCGCGACCAAATGAGTGATAGAACAAAGGGACACTGCAGCATAATGAATCCCACTGCAACATAAAGGAATAAAACTTTTATGGAGGGTAATAGTGGCGAGGAACGTTGCAGCGTAAAGAGTCTCAGACTCCTTACGCTACGACGCAGAGTGAAAAAAATTGCCCAGGAGGGTAACAGAATGAAACCTCCCCGCGGCGCAGTATGTCCTACCGCGGCGCAAGTCGAGGAAATTAATTTAGGGTTGCACAGTAGCAAAACTCGCCACAGTGCACATGTATTGGGCTGAGGCAAGAATCGTGGGGTTGAGAACAGTAGCTCCAGAAGGCATTTCTGCCGCAGTGAGATTTGCAAAATTTACCCAGTAATTCCATAGAGCAACTTGGCCGCGGTGTGGAAGGTATAAGTCTCGGCGCAAGTTCCCAAACTCATACCCTTAGCCTAGAAACCCCAATTTCTTTAATGATAATGCTAAGAAATGATATAGGAGTACTTGTGGGAGGTTTTTGTGTGTGAAAACTGATGAATGGATGAAGCATAAACCCCTCATGGTAGTATGATTTCTTTTATGCATCTTAGTTTTGGTTGTGGTTGTTTAGTGATGACCCTAGCATCAAGGTTCAAATTTTCTTGTATTTTCATAATGAACAAAATGTAATGACTCCAAACCTTGATCATTAACTATTAATCGTGCATTTAACCATAAATACAATGATAACAAGGTAGGGTCGTCATAGTCTTAGCCAAGAAATATTCAAGTACCTAAGGAGAGTTTTCTTTGGTTCTAAAGTTATGAATGGTCTAGATATGAATCATAAACACTAAAGGAACTATTGGTTCGAATTTAGGAACATATTTTGAAAGTTGAAAGTTTAGGGTTCCATTATACATAAAGAAGCAACTTGATGTTTAGCTCGTTGATTTAGGTTTGTGACGACTCTAATGAGTTTAAATGGAGTTATGTTACAATATGGAACCATATGGATGCTTAGAACAAAAACTTGTTTGTGAAAGGCTTGTGTAAGGCTAGACATGGTTCCAATGATATATTTGTGTCTTGTTTGATGTGTCCAGCCCAAGCAAATCAAGCCTCTCCTAAGTGTGTCTGTAAGGCCAAGAAGAAGGAATAAGAAACCAAAGGAGAACTTGGGGCATTCTTTACTAAGGTAGCATTTCATCCATTTTTGTATACTTATCTTGGTTGTTTGATTGTCATTGATTGCTTGTATATGTGTTTGAACTATGAAAGATGCCCATTGCTATTGGTTTGATGATATGGTATCATTATGTTTTATAAAATGCATTTGGAATGTGATTAGCTCTTGATGGATGAGGTTGTGCCAAAATTCCCTTGAATTTGGTAAGGTAAAGCCAAAAGTCCCTAAGTAAAGGTGAGACAAGGCCAAAAGTTTCATGAATTGAGTGAGGCTAAGTCAAAAGTCCCTAAAATGGGTGAGGTGTCACAGTTTAAATTTTCTTTGAATGGTAATATAAATAAATTAACTGAGGAAAAAATCAAGGGACAACCTTAAATAAGTCTTAGGGAACTAATTAATGGTAATTAGGAGCTAATTGATTTAGTTAGGACTAAGGAGGAGGATAAATGTTAGAATACTTTTAACGAGATGTTGTCATGTTATTTTCTCTAATAAAAAAGCATACAAAAATGCATTTTGTAATGGTTACATATTAAGTAACTTACATGCATGTCACAAAAGACTAAGATACCACTATTCAAATACTAGCCACATGACATCTTATGACCCATAATTACATTAGTATATATGTATGTGGGCATTCAGTTATCATGTATCACTCATGACCATGGAAACAAGGAAATAACCACATATAGTGGCTAAACGAGTTGTGCTTTAGTAGAAAAAAGAAGAGGCAAAAATTAGGAACATATATATTCATGATTCAGTTGTACATGTAGACTTGGGACTGTGCAAACCATGAACAAGAAAACTAATGAAGTGCTAGGATGAATATAAGAGCATTGGTGTCTTGTATGGCTGAGTAATTGGTATAGTTAGAAATAAACAAGAAAGAGACAATAAAGACAAAACCATGCCACCTTGACATCCACTAATTCAGCATATACAAAAGCATATTTGGTCAAGGCATTAGATCTCCATTTAGCCACGAGCATTGCCATGAACTGCAATTAAATTAATGGCTTAGACTATATAAGAAGGAGACATATACCATAAATGGTGGGTAGGGCCAAGTGAAGGAAAATGGAATAAACAATTGTAAGCTTACATTCTGTTATGCTATTACCATACAAGAGCATGTAGATTTCACTCAGTCACTTGCATACATATTTTCAACTATGGGGAGTCATGGATCATCAATTAACTACATGACTTGGATAGCGAAAATGGAAAGAGTGACACCTTGCATGCCACCAAACAATGAATGGAAGAAAATGATATTTTATTATCCACTTTCATTACATTCATCTCGGTTAGGAAGCATGTGGTGGCACTTGTAAAGACTTTCTCCATTTTAGCTTCACTTGAGCTAAGAGTAATAGTGAGAAAGAGAGAAAAGAGCCTTGAGTCAGCCATGGAGTTTGGAAGATAAGGAGAAGCTGTGAATCTAAGAAGAGGATTTCAAGGAAACTCATTGAAAGTAAGCATAAACATTTCTAAATTCCTTAATTTCTATCATTTTACCCAGTTGAAGTTTTGAATTAGGACACTTTATTATTGTTGGACAACTATAAAACATTGAGGAAATGTCACTACTAGGGAATCCTAGGAGGAAGCCTTGAATCTTGGAGGTAAGTAATTAAATCCTCTTCTTTCAATATAAGTAGGCCTAAAGTGGTAAGGAGTGAAAATTGAATGTGTAATTATCTTGGCAGTGAGAGCTTTAACATATGGATTTCTTGAATTCAAGTAGAAGAATAGAATAAAAAGGGGGTAGGATATACAAGGATGTCTTGGCATGAAAATGGAATCATATGGTTATACATTATGGAAAGTGCACATGTGTGTGGTTGCCACAATTAGGATAAGGAAGAAAATTATTGGTGAACGAAATTACCATTCAAATAATGATTAGAGGCTGGACCTTGAGGTTTTGAATTCAACATAATTAATTCAAATGGTATTAAATTAATAAGGAGAAGAGGAAACAAAAATTTGATTAATTTCAAATTAGTAATCCTAATTTTCCAATTAACGGAAATGAATTATGATTTATCGTATGAGAAATTAGTAGCTTAATTTTATTTTCAATCTTGACCATGACTTGTTCTTAGTTAGGGTACTATGTGATCGAAATTATAGGGAAGAATTGTGACAACAAGGGCTAGGTTTCTTGCTTCCTCTTCCTTGCTTTCCAAGAGGTGATTTTTGACCTCATATAGAACAACCAAGAGGGAGCAAATTCTAACCTAAACCAAGCATGAAACCTAGGTTTTTGAGGGTGAAAAACAAGTATAGGCAAAGAAATTCCAAAAAGGACATTAGAAAATAGGTATCCAAAACCTAGGGTTTTGTTGCACCTTAGCAAATATGAGACTTTCCAGTGGTAATTTAGGTTGTCTAAAAATGTATGTGAGTTCTCAAGACACTTAAAAAGTCTTACAAGTGGCCTTTCTATAAAAGAAATGATGAAAATTCCATGGGTACCTTCCATTGTATAGGTTTTGATCTAACAAAGAAAAAGCATCTAGGAAGTGTTTTAATTTCTTCTAAACCTAGAATGGGACTAAATATGATGGAAAAACATTAAAGGAAGCCTTGGAAAATTTTTAGAAGCCTTGGTATATGAGATGGAGGTTTAGGTACCATTTTAAGATATTAAAAAGCAACTTATAGCTAGGCTCCTAAAAATGAATGTGTGATGACTCCAAGGAATCTAAATGGAGTCAAGAGACTTAGATTGAGGGAGAAAATGGAGCCAAGATCATGAATTCCTATAGTTGTTTCATTAGGTCTTGTATAGAACCATAATAAAGCCATATGAGAAAGTAAGCCTCCATAGTAAGTTCACAAGGCAAGAACTTGTTCTTATGAGTGATGCATGTCTCTTTTGATGCATCTAAGCCAAGAGAAGCAAGGGCCACCTAATAGCAAGGCTTGGTTGAGAAAGGGGAAGAAGAATTTCAAAAGGAAAGTGTTGTGTTATTGTTTCAAGGTAGCTCTTTAACCTTTCTCTCATGCATGGCTTGGATGTTTGCTTGTCTTAGAGTGCTTATGTGTATGTGTGAGCCATGAGAAATATTTCTAGCCAATGCTTACATGTTATGGTACCATTATGCTTCTTGAAATATGTTTATGGTTGCATTATAGCTTGCATGGGTTTGGTTGTGCCAAAAGTCCCTAGAAATAGGTGAGACAAAGCCAAAAATCTCAAGAAGAGTGAGGCTAAGTCAAAAGTCCCTAGAAAGTGGGTGAGGCAAATCCAAAAGTCTTAAGAAAGGTGGGTGAGGCTAGACTGATGCCCTTGAGAGCTTATGTTTGCTATACATGAGTTTATGTGATAAGAAAAATGTTTTATATATACTCATTCATAGCTTAAATGTCATGCATGCATTTTTTGACTTGTAAATGCATCCATTATGTATGTTTGAAAGAGTTAAGAGCTATTGGGATTCTTTGAATCTCACTCTTCCCCATTTTCCATCGGCCATGTCTAGGTGAAGTTCAAGGAAGTAAGAATGGAGTCCAAGAAGCATGAGTTGCCACACTTTGACAATAGAATAGCTTTTAATGTAATGTAATGTCAAAGTATGTATGTATAAGCAGTTTATGACTTGTAAACTATTGAGCATATATAAAAGTACGTGAATATCATGTATGAATGGAAACTATAACCAAATGTATGTTTATCTAGATTTTTGCCACCCATGTCCTAGTATATAATTGTGTATGATTGCAAGTGGCAAGGTGAGATTGAACTCTATGATGATTTAAACCATTTGGCATGCTTCCTTAGGTTGTATTTGTGCTATGGGACGTACTCAAGTGGCTATGGAATAAGAGGAAAGTCAAATGGTGCCTTGTGAACCCACTTTGATCATTAAAATTGACCAAATAATTAGCTGAACGAAAGTCTAAACAAATGGATGACCTTTTCCATGAAATTTAGCCAAAAACTAGGGCTCATCAAGAGCTTTTCACAGAGCTAAAGAGCACCTGATTTGGAGCTCTATGGAATTTATGATAATTTTTCAAACTTGGCCAAATTATGCAAAATGGTAATATGTACTATTTATATGGTCATATTTTTCTTCTATTTCACACCTAAATCAAATGAAGTCTAATGCTCATGACCTTTTACAAGCATAAACAAGACAACATAAGATACCCATAGCCACTAAGATCACCCTATTTGGAGCTCTGTAGAGGGAGAAATGAATTTTTGAAGTTACATGACGGTATTAGTGATGCAGCTTGACCTAAGTTATAATGTAACGAGTTGTGTCGCGCAACCCTCAAAATAAAACTAGGTTGAGAAATTATATCGCTAGTGGTGCAACCTAGATCATCTCCCTTAGAAATGGAATTCAATATTTAATTGGGTTTTCTAAGTGTTAAAAGACTCTAAAAATTTTCTAACTATGAGGGGTTTGATTGACTTAAACTAATTAAAATGAAATCGAATTAAATTTCCTAATTGCACCTATGGTTGATAATGGGCTTGTGACTAGCTTTGGATTCATCCCTTGGTATCCACTATCCTTATCATAATTCATTTGTGATTAATTCTAGCCTAAGAGTTCCTAATTGTGTTCATGGTAATATATCTTGAGTTACCACGCAAGAATTAAGAAATTAACAATCTAATGTTGAATTGAAACCTCAATCCTGCATCAAATTGCTAACTCTTGTCATTAGAATCAATGAACACTTGAATTTGATTGATTAATTGATTAATTAGCCTTTGAATTATCACCCAAAGATATTTAATTAACCAATTAAACTCGAAGGAACCCTCAAATCAAACAACCAAGCACATAATCTCACTCATGCATTTCATCGAACACCTTGATGGCATGCATGGGAAATTAGATAATAATGAAAAATCTAGCATTAAAGCAATCCAATAATTAGTCAAACAGTATCCTAATTAGTGTCTAACCAGCCACTAATTACAATTACACAATTCCCAATCAAATATAACTTAACCAAGCTTGTACAAGAAAAAGAAAAAGTATAGGAAAATAGAAGTTCTTAGCCAAAATTATGTGTTCTTCTCTATGGATTCAAGCTTCTCCAAGGGCTTCTTCCAAGCTAATCACAAGTTGAGAGTTAATGCTTCATTGGAGAATGGATGGAGGTGAGAAAAATAGAGGAAATGGTGTGGTGTGTGAATATGGCATAGTGGATGGTCTCTGGATGGAGTGTGAATGAATGTATTCTGGATGAGTGCATAGACGATGGATGACGTGTGAAATGTATGGATGATGGGAGCCTCCCTGGATGTGTTATTTTGCCTTTGCCCAAGAGCATTTTTAATCTTCTCACGTGGTTTCTTTTATTTTTCACGTGCTCCCATCATTCCTTCTCATTTCCCGTAGCTACATGCATGTGTGTATAAGTGTGGGCCCTATTTTATTTCTTTTATAATATTCCACATGCTCAGCTTCTCCTTTTATTTTTTTGTATCACATGTTCAGCCTCTCTTCACCAAAACATATGTGTTTGCTTCATCACAATAACATGTTCTGCATTTTTCTTTATTCCAGCCTCTTCTCTTCCCTTGTTTCAATTGTTCTTTTCATGATTTGGAGCTTCTTCTTGTTGACGTGGTTCTGGATAATGTGTTCCCTATTCATGTTAGCTTGTAGTTGCCAGAACCCATAGCTTCCTATGTGCTCAGCCTCTTCTCTGTTCTACATATATGTGTGTTTATGGCCGAGACTTCTCCCTAGCTCATTCTTCCTCCTCTTCGCTTGTTTCTTCTCTTTCGTGTTGCTTCCAAGCTCTTTCAACCTAGCTAAAGACATAGCTTCTTCTCTCCATTTCTACTTCTCTTCCCCACGTTAACTTCTTCATGGATGGGCTAGACGTGATACAACGTGGAGCCATGTGTGAAACCCATGCCTTGTAACGTTCTTTCTTAGCTCGTGTTGCTCCTTCATGCTTCTTTTTTCAACTACTGCCTGTGGTTTTATGCCTTCTTCTCCTCTATTTTGCTCACATTCCACGTGATTTAGCTCTTTCTCGTGTTGTCTCCATGCAAGCTCTTTTCTACATAGAACCTAACTCGAGCCTTTCTTTCCTTCTCCTCTTTCCCTATTCCAGCCACGTTGCTTCTTCATTCCACATAAAAACCTTACTAATCATATAGCCTTTGTGTGACTCATTTGCTACGTGGAAGTGCTTCTTTTTAGTGGAATGGATGAGAGCTTCACTAGGAATGGATGTAAGGAGCTTCTTCTTCACATGCTTGGCTTGATGGTTGGTTAAGAGAACTTAAGGAAATCCATGCAACATATGAAAGAATAAATCTGCTTCCTTTTACATCAAAAGCCCTAAGTCAAAATAAACAAAGTCAATGGCCTATGGAATACAATTCTCATCTAGGAAATAGAATACCATTAAAATGTCCAAGTTATTTACTAAAATTTCAAAAGATAATATTTTATTCCCTAATCCAAATAATATTCACTAAAGCTCAAAACATCATCAATTCATTAACAAAAATCCATAATTAATGAGTAAAGATATAGAGAATATTTGAGTTATCAAATTCCCCCACACTTAAACCTTTGCACTCCTGGGCAAAACTTAAGATTTTAAAGAAAAGCTAGTGGACTGACCAATGGAGAATGAAAATGAAAATGAAAGCGTAAAAATCACAAGTTAAAAAGTGATCCTAACTCTTTGACACTTCAACAATCCAAACTAACTTCACTTGCATCAAGAAATAAGCTCCATGGCAATTTCATTTGAAAAGAATGAATCAAAATGCGTAGTCTCTCACATGGATTGGTGTTTACTCTCAACTCTCCACCACCCATTTCAAATGCAAAGCATAAATCAATAGGACTTATTCAAGGTTGTAACGGGGTTAAGGGAAGAAATGAATGGACACAAAAACAAGGGGAAAAACAAACAACAAATGGAACCTTAGAACCTCAAGAGCAATCAATGGAGATTTAGGATAGGGAAGAATGTGCATCTAGGCCTTAATTCCAGCTAGCAATAGACAACTACAAACTCAATCTGACACTTCTTTCTTTTGATTTTCAATTGTTTTTCCTCTTTTTTTTCAATGTATTGCTTTCTTTTTGCTTTTATATCTCTTCTTTTCTTTCCATTTTTTTATTTCTTAGAACAAATTCTTTGAATCACAATGGGCTAAATTGATGTAAGATATACATTCATCTATCCTATTTAGATGTAATGCTTGTTGAAATCTCTAAGATATCTTAAAACAAGGTGGAAAACATTTTTAATGGCTATGGTTAAACAAGAAAATAAAATTAAGGTCCAAAGTGGCTAAACAATGGATAAAATATATGTATGGGGTAGCTTTTTGGCTATCTAGCTATAAAAGAAATGAATACCTTATCATTTTCATGCATGCAAATGCAAATGTGATCTTAACAAAGAATTAAGAAAAGTTCTAAAGTGAAAGTAGAGATAGGTAAATACACACTAGAAATGAAGAATTAAGGCTCAAATCTTCACCAGTTAATGGCTATCAAATAATTCATTGAAATCAAATTCATTGCCACTTCACTTGAATCAAGACACAAGATCCATCACTTATCATGTCAAAGTGAATCCAAGCTATAATTATCTTAACTTGCAACTTTTACAGGAAATTTAAAAAAAATCACAATATTTTTCAAAATTTTCTCAAAAATTTTCAATTTTTTTTTAAACAAGGAAAAGATGGATGGAATGAAATGACTCTCCCCCCCTCACACTTAAATGTTGCATTGTCCTCAATGTTAGCACACAATCCAATCAACAAATAAACAACACAATATAAAAAGTAGAAAGGGAAAGTATACAATAGGATGAACTTGAAAATGGAGATCTTAAGGTTGGCTTAGATTTTCATGTAGTTATTTCCTACAAAAGAAAAAAAAAATAGTAATGCGAAAAAGAAAAAGAAAACTACATCTTAAACTAAAAAGAACTCTGTCAAAAACTAACTAATCATAAGTATAAAAAACTAGAATCAAAACTACTTTATTCCTTTTCAATTCAACAAATTTAAGTCTCACTACTTTAAAGCATTTGGATTGATCATTCAGAGATGCTTCATGGACTTCCTCAACCATCAGTAGTCTTGGAAAGTCAAATTCAGAATATTTAGAAGCAATAAAAGAAGAAAAATCAAATTTAGGAAATTCAAAGCTAAAGAAAGAAAATTTAAAATCAAATTTAAAAACAATAGACTCTAGACTCTCTAAATATCTATCAAAACCAATAAAATCTACTGGACTCCCACAAGTAAGAGTCACTGCATCAATAAAAGGATTAAATTGCAACTTCTCACAATCCTTTGAGTTCAACGCATATGGTAGTTACTTTTTCTCAATTGGAAGAGCTTGTTGATTGTTGGGAACTAGCTCACCAGCTTCAAGAATTTGTTCCAGACTCTCAACAAGAGAAACAGTATCTTCCTTGACCAAAGAGACATCAGTAGGCTCATAAGATTCTGAACAATGATCAACAATAGAATCTAGTCTCTCACTAATATCAATAATAGCACAAAGATCAATAGAGTGTTCAATATCAGCACTATCTCTATGCATACTCTCATCAACACTAGTATAATCAGTAGAATCAGTATCATTAACAGTTTTAGTGCAAATAAAGGGATCCATGGACTTAATAGACTTATTAGACTTTAGAAACTCATTAATCTCAATACACACAAGACATGTATGCATATCATCACAGAAGCATTGCAAATTAGAGTCTGATTCATCAACAACAACAAATTGCTCAACAATTTCACTGTCTATATCATTATCACATGCTACTTTTACTACTTCATTAGTCTTGTCATCACAGGCTAGTGTGAGGGATTAGAATATGTTGATCAGAATATGTGAGGGACTCATTGGTCTCAATGAAAGAATTAATCTGGGAGCATCTATCACATATAATGGTTCCAACACACACACACAATCAAGAGATGCATTCAAATCAACTGTGTCACATGGTTCAGATGGTATGCCGTCCCTAAACTCAGAAGATGCATCATCAATAGGCTTATCAACCAATCCCAGACTAGGAACAATATAATCATCATATTCTAGATCACCCTTACACTTATCTACTACCCTAGACTCAATAAAATCATCATTAACATGTTTTGAAATGAATTCATCACTATGATCACAGCTAGGAGTAGAAACACCAAGTGCATTAGTACATAAGGGTTCAGGAACATCAACAAATGTATCAATTCTGCTTAATGAATTACCACAATTAACCAAATCAGGAGATTCAACAACAATTTCCTCATCTACATCATCATCATGCAATTCAAAATCAACATTATCATGTGTATCAGTAGTCACAGTGCTATCAAGTATACAAGAACCAAATTCTAACAAATTGTAAGGTATTAGAAGATGGAAGGATATTACCCAATGAATAGGACTCTTCCTCCTTTATACATTCCCTTCTAATTTGCTCTTTAGTCAATTCAGTAGTACTTGAGGTGGGTTGATTCATTTGAATTCCCAAATCCTTCATAATGTTGTCAATCATTTGTTGATTTGGCGCATGCAACTGATCAACTTCTCATCGGAGTTAAATATTATGAGTTTCTATTTGTTGTAACCTTCTCTCTTCCAAACTTGGTTCCCAGTTAGGCTTTTGTTGCATGTATCCCTCATGGTAGTTGTAAGGATGATATTCTGACTCTTGCATATTGTAATTGTGATATGGCTCATAATGATGGTGGTAATATGGGTGAACTTCATATGGATGGTAATATGGTTCAATGTAATTAGGATGAATTTCATAGGGATGGTGATGTGGTTGGTAGCATGGTTGTTGGACTTGTTGATATTGTTGGCTTGTTGTGCTTGTCTTTATTGTTCAAGAAGGCCTTAAAGCATTAACTTGAGTTGATCCAACTGCCTGAAGATCCCGTCATTTGCATAAGAATCATAAACACCTTGATTAGAATAATAATTTGGATCCATTTAAAGCAAGAAAATGAGAAGTTCAATCACTTTCAGCACACAAAAAAAATCACTAGCAAATTATCACTAAAATTAATTCAAAATCAAGAAAATAAAAATCTAAAGAAGCTAAGACTTACTTAACAATCAAAAACACTCTAAAACAGAGGTTAATCACACAAAATAAACTCACAAAAAAAAATTAAATCTACAAAAATTGAAAAATTCTTAAAAAATTTGAAAAAATACTAAAAAATTAGAAAAAGTGCCGTAAACATTAAAATTTGGCCAACAAATGGTGCACTAAATAGCTAAGCTATTATTTTTGCTCAAAACACCTAAAAACCTTGGAAAACAAAGTTTAAGAATTTGTTGGGCACTTTAAACAAAAATTCCAGCAACCAGGAAAATTGATACGTAACACCAAAATTAGAAAAATCTAAGTTCAAAATAGGGGAAAAATCAAACCAAAATAGAACAAAAATAAAGGTTAAACACCTAGAAAACTTTCTCAAACAACTAACACTCCAATTCCCTAACAACAGCGCCACATTTTGACGGGTCGTGTCGCGCAATCCTTAAAATAAAACTAGGTTGATAAATTTTATAGCTAGTGGTGCAACCTAGGTCATTTCCCTTGGAAATGGAATTCAATATTTAATTGGGTTTTAGTGTTAAAAGACTCTAAAAATTTCCTAACTAAGGGGGGTTTGATTGACTTAAACTAATTAAAATGAAATCGAATTAAAATTCTTAATTGCTACCTATGGTTGATAATGGGCTTGTGACTAGCTTTGGATTCATCCCTTAGTAGCCACTATCCTTATCATAATTCATTTGTGATTAATTTTAGCCTAAGAGTTCCTAATTGTGTTCATGGTAATATATCTTGAGTCACCACGTAAGAATCAAGAAATTAACAATCTAATGTTGAATTGAAACCTCAATCCTGCATCAAATTGCTAACTTTTGTCATTAAGATCAATGAACACTTCAATTTGATTGATTAATCAATTAATTAGCCTCTAAATTATCACTCTAAGATGTTTAATTAACCAATTAAACTCAAAGGAATCCTTAAATTAAACAACCAAGCACATAATCTTACTCATGCATTTCATCGAACACCTTGATGGCATATATGGGAAATTAGATAATAATGAAAAATCTAGCACTAAATCAATCAAATAATTAGTCAAATAATATCCTAATTAGTGTCTAACCAGCACTAATTACAACTACACAATTTTCCAATCTAATACAACCTAACCAAGCTTGTACAAGAAAAAGAAAAAGTGTAGGAAAGTAGAAATTCTTAGCCAAAATTATGTGTTCTTCTCCATGGATTCAAGCTTCTCCAAGGGCTTCTTCCAAGCTAATCATAAGTTGAGAGTTAATGCTTCATTAGAGAATGGATGGAGGTGAGAAAACTAGAGGAAATGGTGTGGTGTGTGAATACGGTGTGGTGGATGGTCTCTAGATGGAGTGTGAATGAATGTATTCTGGATGAGTGCATAGACGATGGATGGCGTGTGAAATGTATGGATGATGGGAGCCTCCCTGGATGTGTTATTTTGCCTTTGCCCAAGAGCATTTTTAATCTTCTCACGTGGTTTCTTTTATTTTTCACGTGCTCCCATCATTCCTTCTCATTTCCCGTAGCTACATGCATGTGTGTATAAGTGTGGGCCCCATTTTATTTCTTTTATAATATTCCACGTCCTCAGCTTCTCCTTTTATTTTTTTGTATCACATGTTCAGCCTCTCTTCACCAAAACATATGTGTTTGCTTCATCACAATAACATGTTCTGCATTTTTCTTTATTCCAGCCTCTTCTCTTCCCTTGTTTCAATTGTTTTTTTCACGATTTGGAGCTTCTTCTTGTTGATGTGGTTCCGAATAACGTGCTCCCTGTTCGTGTTAGTTTGTAGCTGCCAAAACCCGTAGCTTCCCATGTGCTTAGCCTCTTCTCTATTCTACATATATGTGTGTTTGTGGCCTAGACTTCTCCCCAGCTCATTCTTCCTCCTCTTCGCTTGATTCTTCCCTTTCGTGTTGCTTCCAAGCTCCTTCAACCTAGCTAAAGACGTAGCTTCTTCTCTCTGTTTCTACTTCTTTTCCCCACGTTAACTTCTTCATGGATGGACCAGACGTGATACAATGTGGAGCCATGCATGAAACCCATGCCTTGTAACGTTCTTTCTTAGCTTATGTTGCTCTTCTATGCTTCTTGTTTCAGCTACTGCCCATGGTTTTATACCTTCTCTTTTGTTTTGCTCACATTCCACGTGATTCAACTCTTTCTCGTGTTGTCTCCATGCAAGCTCTTTTCTACATTAGAACCGAACTCGAGCCTCTCTTTCCTTCTCCCCTTTCCCTGTTCTAGCCACGCTTCTTCATTCCACATAAAAACCTTGCTAATTTTATAGCCTTTGTGTGACTCATTTGCTACATGGAAGTACTTCTTTTTGGTGGAATGGTTGAGAGCTTCACAAGGAATGGATGTAAGGAGTTGCTTCTTCACATGCTTGGCTTGATGGTGGTTAAGAGAACTTGAGGAAACCCATGCAACATGTGAAAGAATAAATCTGCTTCCTTTTACATCAAAAGCCTTAAGTCAAAATAAACAAAGTTAATGGCCTATGGAATACAATTCTCATCTAGGAAATAGAATACCATTAAAATGTCCAAGTTATTCACTAAAATATCAAAAGATAATATTTTATTTCCTAATCCAAATAATATTCACTAAAGCTTAAAACATCATCAATTCATTAATAAAAATCCATAATTAATGGGTAAAGATATAGAGAATATTTGAATTATCACTATGCCATCAATTTCTATAAGACAAAGTCCATGGCATTGGTCTAGAATTATTTTTAGTCATTGGTAGACATCCATAGATTTCTAAAATGGTATAGTTTGCTAAGTTTGGATGTTTCTAAAATTAGTTATGAATTTTTGAAGTTTATATTAGTAACCTATGATAGCAAACCTGGGCAGCTGGACCTTTAGTTCTATTCTATTATCAATTATGGTCTAGTTGATGTTTTATAGTCTGAAATGATTTTTAACCTATGGTTGACATTTAGGGATTTCCATAAATCTATTATTTACTTGATTTTGATTTTCTTAGAATTAACTATAATTTCCCAAAGTTGATTTTCAGAAAACTAGAACATGGAACCCGAGGCAAAATTTCGATTCTTGTATGATATTGTTCCAAACCCAAATTTTATAAGACCAAATATGATGTTTATGACTTTTACAAATTTGTTATTTATAGTAAATAACATGGATGAGTTCATATGGCCCATAAGCCATACAAAGAAATTTTTGGGGCCTTACATAACACAAATTTGATGTGATTAAATCTATTATTTTCTTGTAATGGCATGGAAATACTAGAGAGAGTAAGGTATTACAACCTAAACCCAAGTACTTCTTTATGCTTAAAGGAATCCTAAAATTTCAACTTCTAAAATATGGTTTCTAAATTCAATTCAATGGATCTTTTGGTGTTTACAATTCACATCTAGACTATTTCTATTCTTGGAATCAAGGAAAACTCTCTCTACGTATTACTTTCCCTCTTTGACCAAGACATTTATTCAAGTGAGGACCCATTGAGTTTTGTAGATTTTTTTTAGAGAATTTGCCACTTGTGAAGCTTCTTAGATTTCTTATGAACTCATACATACTCTTATATAAGTTAGGTTACCCTTCGAAAGCTTAAAAAATTGTTAGGTCCAACAAAATCCCTAAGTCACATAACTTGAATTCTAAAGCTTTTCTTTTAGTTTTAACTGCATATTCTTATTCCTCATACTCTAAAACCCTTGTTACCACATTGCTATGACCTAAATTCATCCTCTCTTAGATAGGCCTAGGTCTGGCCGAAACCATATACATGGGAGAAGCAATCAAGGAGATTGCAAGAAAACCATAGTAATTTACTTTGTTTTCAAACTTTTCCAAGGAGTTTTCTAAAGCTTCCAAACTCTCCTTTAAATTTTCTTTTCCTCCTACTGAACTAGTCATGAAACAGTGCCAAATTAATCATCAAACCTATTAGAGAAGAGAGAAGAAAGAGGAGAAAAATTTTAATGAAGGAGAAAGCATGAGAAAGTAGCCATTTCTTACTTTTTCTACTTAATTTTCTCCTCCCTTCTTCCTCCCTTTTAGTGCGCCACTTGAAGTAGGTTCTGGTTTTGTTTTAGTCTAGAGGATAGTTTAGGCATAAGAGAGAAGTGGGGCATGATGTAACACTATAGTTTCTTAATTCATTTCATTCTATCTTTATGCCTCATAGTAAGCAATTCACATAAGAGACAAGAAAAATGGCATTAAAAAGTGAATGTTTTAGAGTTGTGCCACATATAAATTTTTCTTTTGGTGTACCATGGATCGTATGAGCTCATGTATCACATTATTATATTTAATTACATAGATACAACTTATTTCCATCACCAAAATTGTCCTAGAGCTTGTGCAAAGCAAGGGAGTACATAAAATCCATAGATATTATTTCAGCCAGAATTTCCCTTTCTCTGTCACAAACTTTGGAAAATCAAAACTAATTCTAGAAAAACTGAAATGATGCATTATTTACCATTATGGAAAGCTAAAGATATATACTTTGTATTAAAAATATTTTTGGGCCATGACATATAACACAAAAGAGGTTTGACATTCGAAAAGATATAGAGGTCAGACTAGCTATTGGTACCGTCATAGGTTTCTACTACAAATTTAAAAAATATCCAATTAATTCCAAAAAAATCCAATCTATTCAAATGATACCAATCTAGAAAACTTAAAATATTAGCTAGAGGAAAAAAATAACTCCATACCAGTTTAGGTATGCCTAGACCTCAAAAACTAATCAAATAGTACCTCAGGTCAGTTTGAGGGCCTAATACTAGATAGAAATTTCAAAAATTTATATCTCCCTCTCTAGACATCTGAATGAGGTGCTTCTAGTTGGCACAAGTCCTTGGGAATGTCTAGTTTCTTCCTATAATATTTTGTGGCAATTGGACATCATTTGGCCCCTGAGTGACATAATTCATTTTCAGACCAGTATGAACAGTACCATGACCAAAATCAGAATTTTTCCCAACTTTGAAAATTCATCAAACTTTCCATAGACCTCCAAAAATTCTTCACTTTAGTTTCTCAAAAAGTTCTCAACAAGCTCTAAATGCATGCCAAGTTTCAGATCAGGAAGAGCTCATTTGGACAAAAAAGGGTATAGGTTTCCAATATAGTCAATTTTGGCTCTATATAAGATACCAAAGTGTCCAAATGACTTCCCTTGATGTTTGGCACCTCTTGGGCAAGTTTAAAAACTTGAATATGACTTATATAAACTGTGAAAATGGTCCCAAATCTCATGCATCTCAATTTGGCTATTCTACTTCCACTTATACGCTAATGCATCAAACTTTCAAGGAGCTAAACTTGCCGTTACATGCTCAATTGACATTCTAGTATTCACATAACATGATCTCTCATTTATACATCACATATTAACATAATTACATAAGATCAAAAGGTCATAGGTCTTATACAATAATAGTTTACAACATTTATCACTTAAATGGCCTTAAAGAAGCAAATTCTATGCACTTCATTATCATACTTTTATCTCTCATGTGGTTGGCTCCCATTTCCTTATTCTCTTGGTCCACCTAGGATGTTAGAACATTGGAGAGTAAGGAATGAGATTCAAAGAATCCCAATAACTCATCTCCCTTTCAATCACACATAAAAATGC
Source organism: Erythrophleum ivorense (assembly GCA_026724425.1). Taxonomy (NCBI): domain Eukaryota; kingdom Viridiplantae; phylum Streptophyta; class Magnoliopsida; order Fabales; family Fabaceae; genus Erythrophleum; species Erythrophleum ivorense. The sequence continues at coordinate 28,474,365 of JAIUCV010000005.1, read as the reverse complement.
AAAACTAATCTTGAAAATGCATGCATGAGTATCATAGAATGTACAATCATTTAAGAGGCATTTTCAATGTTTGAGCAAGTCATATATAACATACAAAGACTTGCCAAGTAGGTGGATTAGCCTCACCCATTCACTTGTGGATTTTGGACTTGCCTTACTATTTTTTAAGAGGTTCTTGGACTCAACCTTACTCTTGAGAGTCAACCTCACTTTTGGGAGACTCTTTGCTTTGTCTCAACTAAACTTTAAGGGTTCTTGGCTCATCCTTACCATGGCTAAGGGTTATTGGCTTCACTAGACTCAAGCAAACTAAAGCAAGTATCATAAACATCATTTGAAAATATAATAGATCATTATGGTACCATGGCATATGAAATCATGCTAGAATACTTTTTATGGCTTAAAACACACTTAAACACATTCAAAGACAAGCCAAGCATATATTCATGCATGAGAAAAGAAGGAGTGAGGTACCTTAGAAACAAGCACACACTTTTTCTCTTGAATTTCCTCTCATTTCTTTGGCCTCACACACACAAAGGTGTGGGAATGATTTCTCTTGGCCTAAACACAATTTATGAAAGCTAATTAGGTTCATGGAATTAATTCTAAGGCCACACAACTTCCTCACACACTAACTTGGCCTATAAACCCCTTTATGTTTCCAAGAAAACACCTAATGAAGCAACACCTATCAAATAAATTCTAGGCTCTATTCTTTCCTTTCAAATATGATTCTTGACTCCTTTTAAGCCTCTTAGAGTCATCACACAATTAAAATAAAGAGCCTAACTGCATGTTGCTTCTTTAGGTCATATTATGGAACATGTAAGACCAACTCACTTTCTATGGTTTCTAAATTTTTCTCAAGGCCTCCCCTTGTCTTCACTCATCATATATGACTCAAAAATGGGTTTGGAACAAATTAAAACTATCCCTAGCTACTCAAACCCTCTTAGGCCTAGACAATGGAGGAATTTGGCCTTCATGGACTTTGGTTTGTTTTCTTGATGGAGGAAGCACATGGGGAGACTTCTAGGGATCTTAGGAGCTCATTTAAACTCTCATTTGGGCATAGAAATCAAGATATCAAATCAGATTTTACAAGGAATACATGAAACCCTAGAATTTACATCTTGAATTTCTATGGTTATTTGTTAATTCTCTTTGCATATTTTTATTCTCCACACCCTTTTTTCTAAGATTCACCCTTGGTTCTGCCTAAAAATCAAGCCTTCCCATGACTTCTTGAGTGGGGCAAACCATAAGGAGAAGAGGAGCAAGGAGTAGCAACCATGAAAGAAAAATTACCTTATTTTTTCTTGTTTTCTCACTTGAATCTTGTCTTCTTTGACCTCCTCTCTTCAAATCCAAAATTTTTCCTCCATTTCTCCCTTAAAACAGATTTATAAACTTCATTATAATCATAGGAAACAAAGGAGAATAGAGGAGAAGAGGTTTAGAAAGGAAAAAGCATGAAAAAATACTAAAATTTCATACCTTCAAGCCTTGATTTCTCCTCCTCTTCTTCTTTCTCTTGTGCACCACTCTCCTAGGGCTTTTTCTTTAGTTTAGGGCAAAAACATATGAGGCTAAATGAATGGGAGAGTGGGGTGCCCTATATATATAGGTGGAGGAAGAATGACTTTTCAAAAATTTTCATTTTGCCCTTTGTTCTTAGTATTTTCATTCTAATTCATTCTAACTCCTTTTTGAGAACCGTCTTTTCTATTATAAAATTAGTTCCCAATTTAGTAAAATACCTTTGGAATCACTCAAATTGGAGCTAAAATCTTCCCGAACGAATGCATTAAAGTTCGGGTACACTGACATTGAAAAAGGTCCACCGGAGGGGTTTTAATTGTCCTGGGGGTTTCCATAATTTTTAGAGCCTCTGAGAGCTCCAGAGAGCTCAAAATTTTTATTTAAAAAGCCCTCCTATGTAAATTCCAAATTTTACTCAAAATTACAAAAATTCCATTACGTTTCGTAAGTTTATTGTTAAAATTTGTTTCTTCATTCTAGCTCCATTTTTCTTTCCGTCTAAGCCTGGGATTCTCATTTTTAGGGGTCTAGAATGTTACTTAAATTTTTTGGAATCTTAACTAATTCATTTCTGGGGACTTCTTTAAAAACATGTCCATTTTCATCATTTAGCGAAAACTGGATATTACACATGGTATATAAGAAGCAAGGCCAAGTTATAACACCTTTTTAAAATTCCAATTTAGTCTCTAAACTTTGTTCTTTTTATTTTGTTTCATTTCAATTCTTTTTTGAGAACTATCTTTTCCATTACTTGTAACAACCAGAAAAGAGGAAAGATAAGAAATGAGAGAATAAAAGAGAAAAAAGGAAGTTGGGAAATTTTCGAAGGCTGAAAATTTTCTAAGTCTTCTCGCCATAGCGAGAAATAGAGTCGCCATAGCGAGAATGCCTCCTCGCAATAGCTAAGATGTTCCTAGCTGTAGCGAGTGCGACATTCCATACAGAAACCAGGGAGTTGCTCGCCATAGCGGTGCTATAGCGAAGGCAGAGGTCTGGAACAGGCCGAGCTCGCCGTAGCGACGCCATAGCGAAGGCAAAAGTCTGGAACTTGCACGAGCTCGCCGTAGCGAGGATGATGATTCGCTATAGCGAGAGCGGTCCAGAAAAAGCGTGAAAAGAGAGATTTGACTTTTTAAAAGAGTCTAAACTCTTCCTTTCTCTCAGAACCGACCTGAGCTTCGACCAAGGAGAGAGAAAGAGCTGAGGAGAGAGAGAGAGACCTCGAGAAGCAAGGAGATCAAGCAAAGAGGTGAGTAATCTTTAGATTTCCCTAGCTTTTCTCCTTAGCTTGTTGTCTCCTCCTTTTGCTTTCTCTTTCTACGATTTTAGAAGCTGAGTTAGGAGAGGTTCAGAAGAGGGAAATAGGAAAACTACTCTAGAAGGAGGGTAGAACTCATTTATCCTCAATTCTTCTTCCTTGCTTTCTTCTTGGAGAGCTTGAGAAAGGAAGGAGAGTGAGTAGAGTTCAAGAGAGAGAATCCCTAGATCTGTAAGGGTAGTGAGGGTTTACTTTGATGAAGAGTCTCTTTTAGCTGTGTGAGAGTCATTTAAGCTATGAGAGAATGATTTGATGCTCTTTGTTCTGCCTAGGCTCAAAGGAAGAAACTCCACCTTGTTGTGAGTGTGAAATCAAGGAGGGAGAGGAGAAATTGAAAGGGAAGACTTGTGTAATCCGAGAAGGTAGCTCTCTACTCTTTTCTTGTTGCATTCTTGGTTGTGTAATAGTCATCATATGTTGTGTATGTGCTTGTATGATGAGATATGCCATTGATTTTGCCTTGATGTATCGGTACCAATATGCTTATGATATGATTGTGGAAATCGCTCGGGTGAGGTGGTGCTGAAAGTCCCTTGAGACGGGTGAGGAGGAGCCAAAAGTCCCTAAACCAAGGGTGAGGCCGATCCAAAAGTCCTAAAGCTCGGGTGAGGCTAGACCGAAAGGCCCTAGAGCCTAGTCTTGACATTAGTATGATTTCATGGCATGAAACACATATGTTGTGTTATGATGATTTGTTTGTATGTTTGACTAGTATATGCCTTGATTGCATCTTGAATGAGTATGAGCTATTGAGATTCTCCCGAATCTCACCCCCCTTCCCCTCCCATCCTATTATTCAGGTGGTGTTCAGGGAGAGGCGAGCACACCTCACGGAGCCTAGAAGAGCATAGTAGCATGATGTATAGTTTCTTTTGGTTATTTTGATGTATAAGGTGCCAAAATGAAGATGCACCTCTCATTTTTGGAGTTGTAGCTATATGAGCACATGTAAATGTATGTACAAATGATGTATGGATGATATAAAGGGTTAAAGTAATGAGAATGTATAAATTGGCCTTTTGAGGCTCATATGAAATAGTGTATTTTCTTCCATAGCATAGTGAAATTGAAATGTATGATGATTTGGATTATTTAGATAATTCATATATGCTATGTTTGTACTTTTAAATTTGCCCAATAGAGGTTAGAGCATGTGGGAGGTCATTTAGGCCCGTTTGAACCCCCATGTGGTGCTAAAATTGCCATTTAGGCGAGCTCCGTCAAAGTATGACCGGATGAGCTCTTCTTGGTATGGAATTTGGCATGCCCCTAGAGTCTATTGAGAGCTTCTTGGGAAGCTAGAGTGGGTAATATTCAGAGGTCTAGAGAATATTCGGTGAATTGTTGAAATTGGGAATTTGTAATGTTTTGGTCATGGTACTGTTCATTGAGTCCGAAAATGAAACCATGTCATCCATAGACCAAATGATGTCCAAATGTCATGAAACTTTAGGACCATAAACTAGATATCCACAGTGACCTATACCAACTGGAAGCACCTTAATTGAAGGTCTGTAGAGAGAGAAACGATTTACTGAAGTTCTGTATCAGCATCAGGGAAGTTTCTGACCTTCGTTACTGTTTTATTGGGTTTCGAGGTCTTATAACTCCTGAACTGATCTGGACTTATTTTTCTCCTATAGCTCACATCTGTATCTTTCCAAATTGGTATAGTTTGCCCTGATTGGATTTTTGTGGATTTAATTACGAATTTCCGAAGTTCATGACAGTAAACTGCGTCAGTATCAGGGACAGCCGGACATCTGTTCCTTTTTCGATGTCAATGAGGGTCTAAACGTTGAGACTGAGGCTGAGAGTTATTTTAGTGTGAATTTAATATCCCAATCTTTCCAAAGAGCTATGATTTGCTTGATTCCCATTTTCTAGAATTAGTTGTGATTTTCCAAAGTTGGAGCCAGAAATATGATTTATGGGCCCGATTGAGAATTGTATTTTCTGAGTTTTTGACTTCTTACCCGTGGTTTGTGAGTTGTTAGAGACTATGTACAAGTTTTATAAATGGTGTTTGAGTAGAGAATGTGAATGATGGGTTCACAGGACCCACGGGGGCAAAATATGACCGGTTAAACCCCGACTTTAAGTAGTGAAATACCACGGTTTCGGTCAGTTTTCTGGGAAATCATATGGAGTCAAGCCTAGAGGGAGATGAACTAGAGTGTAGTCAGTAAGGTGTTACATTACCCAACCACCAAAAGATTAAATTTCAGATTTTGCCTTCCCTAAACCATATGTAATATCCAATTCTCTGAAAATGAAAAAAAAACGTGAGAAACGTAACGTAAGATTTCTTCGTAAACGTGCGGAATTCACCAAATACAAAGGGAAGTCCCCTAGATAAAGTAATTTGAGGTTCCAAAATATTTGTGTAACATTCTAGACTCCTAAAAATAAGAATCCCAGGTTTAGACGAAAGGAAAAACAAAGCTAAAATGAAAAAAACGAATTTGAATGAAAAGTTGACGATACGTAATGGCATTTTTATAATTTTGAGTAAATTTTAGAATTCACATAGGAGAGCTTTTTAAATGAAAGTTTTGAGTTCTCCAGGGTTCTTAGAAGCCCTAAAAACTATGGGAAGCCCCGGGACAGTTAAAACTCCTTCGGTGAATGTCTTCTAACATCAGTTGACCCAAACTTTGACTAATTTGTTTAGGAAGGTTTTAGCTCCAATTTGAGTGATTCCAAAGGCACTTTACAAAATTGGGAACCTAAATTTCATAATGGAAAAGACAGTTCTCAAAAAGGAGCTAAAACGAATCCGAAACGAAAATGCCAAGAACGAAGAGCAAAATTGGAATTTTTGCAAAATGTAAGCTTCTTGAATACTCTTTAAGTTTCTTGTTTCTTCTCCCCCTTTATTTGCCCGACTTGTTCTACCTAAAAACCAAAAAAATACCAGCTCTCTTAGGCACACCAAGGAGGAGAAGAAGCAAGAAAAAGGTAAGGAATTTCATAGATTTTCATGCTCTTTTTTCTTCCAAACTTGTTCCTCTCCTCTCAAGCTTCTTTTCCATGGTTTTAATAAAGTCTCGGTGTTGTTTTGAGGGGCAAAACAGAGAGAGGAATTTCGTGTTTGAGGTGAGGGAGCTAAGGAAAATGAAAAACAAGCAAGAAGATTCAAGGAAACAAGGTAAAATCTCACTTTTATGGTAGCTTCTTCTACCCCCTCTCTTTTATAGTTCGGCCACCATGGAGCCCAACCCCTAAGGGATGATTTCTATCTAAACCAAAGAGGAACTAAGGGTTTTAGAGTGCAAGGATTAAGAATATAAAATTGGAATCAAGTAAAAAGCATTAAAGAACAAGATGCACCGATTAGGGATTTAAGTACTCCCTTGAAAATCTAATTTGATGTAATTGTTCCTAAATGAGTGTTTGGATGAGCTCTTGAGATCCCTAAAAGGCTCTTCACATGTATCTTCCATCAAGAAAATGAAGTAAACTCACTTGGTATTCATATAGTGCATAGTTTCAACCTAGGCTAGATGAAGTACCAAGGGGTAGTTTTAATTTGTTCCAGACTTATTTTTAAGTCATATATGATGGAAGAGGATGAGAGAAAGCCTTGGAAAAATTTTAAAAACCATAGAAAGTGAGACGGCCTTATATGTCCCATAATATGGCTTAAAGAAGCAACACCTAGCTAGACTCCTTGAATTGATTATGTGATAACTCCAAGAGATTTAAATGGAGTCAAGAATTATAAATAGATGAAAAGAATGGAGCTAAGATGATATTTTCCTAAGGTTGCTTCATTAAGTGCATCATGGAACCATAAAAGAGCTTTATGAGTCACCTAACTTTCATAGTGAATATATGGCCTTAGAATTTGATTCAAGAGTGTAATTGGCTTCCATATGATGTGTCTAGGCCAAGAGAAATGATCTCCACCTCCTTGGGTGTGTGAGGTCAAGGGAGAGGACTCAAGGCTTAAGGAAAGAAGTATACTTGTGTAGCAAAGGTAGCTCTCTTCACCTTCTCTCATGCATGAATGTGTGCTTACATTGTCTTTGAATGTGTCTATATACGTTTTGAGCTATGAAAAGTATTTTAGTATGAGCTTTTATTCTATGGTACCATGATGATATTTTATGCATTCAAATGATATTTTATATGCTTGCTTTCATTTTCTTGAGTGTGGAGAGGCCAAGAACCCTAAAACTTGGTTAAGACAAAGTAAAGAGTCTCCCAAGAATAAGGTTGAGTCAAGATCTCTTAGAGAAAATGGGTAAGGCAAGTCCAAAATCCATAAGTGAATGGGTGAGGCTAGTCCACTCACTTGGCAAGCCTATGTATGCTATGTACAATTTGTTCAAATGCCTAGAACGTTTCTTGAATGCTCACATGTTTCAATATGTCCATGCATGCATTTTCAAGGCTTGTATTACATACTTTATGTGTGATTGAAAGGGAAATGAGCTATTAGGATTCTTTGAATCTCATCCCCTCCTCTCCAATGTCTTAACATGCTAGGAAAAGCAATTGAGCAAGGTAATGGAGGCCACCAAGTTTAGAAGAAGGAGACTGACATCAAAATGCATGAAATGGCCTAGTTTTATCTCTCTTGTAGCCATACACATGGCATATGATGTAATCCCATGATAAAATTGTTATGCAATTATATTAGCATATATAATTACCTAAATGTATGATGTATGAATGAGATTTGATGCCAAATATATGAGATAGCATGATTTGGGTATTGAGTGGCAAGAGCTAGTGTGTGCAATCTTGTGTAAGGGATGGCGTGAGAGAGAGAGTTTGAGAAATCTAAGTTTATGCACCTTTAAGACAAGTTTAAAGAGTCATTTTGGTGCATTCCCACGAGCTTAAGTGGTCATGGTTGTCTTAGAACTTGAAATGGACCATTTGAACCCCTTATATGGTACAAAATGAGCCATTCTGTAATCCAATGTCAAGATCTGACCAAATGAATGAATTTGTCCATGAAATTTGGTACACATGTAGATCTTATCTAGATATTTTTGGGATGCCAAAGACTAGGTTATTTGGAGCTCTATGGAATTAATTATGAATTTCCAAAGTTGCCATTTTTTTGGTTGAACTGATACAGGTACTATTTATATGGTCAGAAACTTAGGCTGTGTTATTTGTAGGTCAAATGATGTCCAATGATCATGAAATTTTATAGATATAAACTAAATATGATAAGCTTTCCATAGAAACTAAGATCACTCCAATTGGACCTCTGAGCAGGGAGATATGAATTTTTAAAGTTAGAGATTAGTACCAAGGATGATAGCTTACCTCTAGTACTATTCCATCCATTTTCAATGCCTAGAAGCCTTTGTTGTGATTTTTTTTATTTTTATCATGAAATAGCCATCTGTAGCTTTCCATAATAGTATAATGTTCCTGATTTTGATTTTTTTAGAATTAGTTATGATTTTTCAAAGTTCAGACATAGAATCTAGAAAACCAGTCTGAGGCTGCATGAGTATGTTTTGTGTATTTGCTCCCTTTGCTCAAGGTATAGGCCACTTTTTGAACTTGTTATAAGTTGTAATTGAGTATTTAAATATACGAATGAGATGGAGTCTATATGGCCCACGGGACTCCAAAGGAAAAAAATTTTCCATGACATTATGCAAGTATGTTCATTGTTTTAAATGCTATCTTTCTTGCTTCATTACAAAATGCATGGAATAAAACCTTGAAATTTCATGAGGCAAGCTAGATAAGTATGGTGTTACACTAGAAACTTCAAAATATCACCATAATTATGGTTATTTTCGCATAGAAATAGAGCCCATATCATAAGTGAGCCAATGGGGTCTCCAACTAGCAGAGAAAACATCAAAATGAGGAGTTTATACTTACCTAACAACACCTCTAGCCTCGACCGTCGAAATTTCACCATGAAAACACCAAACAACAAGTTTCAGATTTTGGGTGTGGGTGAAATTGTAATGTCCGATTTTCATTGAATAACGAAAACAGATGTGTTTTCATAGCAAGCCCCCCAAAATAAATTAGTCAAGGTCTTGAAAAATTTGAGTAACATTTTAGACTCCTAAAATTGAGAATTTTAGGCTCAGACAGAAAAAAAAATAAAGCTAGAATGAAGAAATAATTTCTTACGAAACATTTGCATTTTCGTAATTTTGAGCAATTTTTGGAATTCACACAAGAGGATTTTTTAAATAAAAGTTTTGAATTCTCCAGGGTTCTCAAAGGCCTTGAAAACCATGGGAAGCCCTAGGATAATTAAATCCCCTTCGGTGAACATTTTTCAACGTCAGTGTACCCAAACTTTGACAGATTCGTTTAAGAAGATTTTAGCTCCGATTTGAGTGATTCCAAAGGCATTTTACTAAATTGGGAACCTAAATTTTATAATGGAAAGACGATTCTCAAAAAGGAGCTAAAATGAAGTAGAAACAAAAATGTCAAGAACAAAGGGCAAAATGATAATTTTTGAAAAGTGTTTCTTCTCCCACCTATATATATAAGTGGCGCCCCACCTCCTCAATCATTTAAGCACAATTGTTTCTGCCCTAATTCAGAGGAGAGAGCTAGGGTTTAAGTGCACCAAAGGGAGAAAAGAAGAAGGAGAAATCAAGGTAAAAAGGTATAGATTCTTGGTAGTTTTCTATGCTTTTGTTCCATCCAAACCTCTTCTCCTCCATTCTCTTTTGTTTCCTATGATTATAATGAAGTTTATAAATCTATTTTGAAGGAGAAACTAAGGGAAAAATTCAGATTTGAAGAGAGGAGCTTAAAAAAGACAAGATTCAAGTGAGAAAAAGCAAGAAAACAAGGTAATTTCTTCTTCCATGGTTGGTATCCCTTGCACCTCTTCCTCCACCATTTTGCCCCACCTAAGAAATCTGAGGAGGACTTGGTTTTTAGGCAGAACTATGGGTGATTCTTAGGAAAAAGGGTGTGGAGATTAAGAATATGCAAAGAGAATTAACAAATAACCATGGAATTTCAAGATGCAATTTCTAGGGTTTCAAGTGTTCTTTCTAAAATCTGATTTGATCTCTTAATTCCTATGCCTAAATAAGTGTTTGAATGAGCTCCTAAGATCCCTAGAAGTCTCCCCATGTGCTTTCTTCATCAAGAAAATAAAGCAAAGTCCATGAAGGCTAAAAGCTTCCATAGGTTTGGCCAAGAAGGGATAACATAGCTAGGGATAGTTTTACATTTTTCTAAACCCATTTTTCAAGTCATATATGATGAATAAATATGAGGGGAAGCCTTGGGAAAAATTTAGAAACCATAGAAAGTGAGTTGATGCTTTATGTTCTATAATATGACCTAAAGAAGCAACATATAGTTAGACTCTTTATTTTAATTGTATGATGACTCCAAGAGGCTTAAAAAGGAGTCAAGAATCATATTTGAAAGGAAAGGATGGAGCCTAGAATTTATTTGATGGATGTTGCTTCATTAGGTATATTTTTGGAACCATAAAGGGGTTTATAGGTCAAGCTAGAGTTTAAACAAGTTGTGTGGCCTTAGAATTAATTTCATGAACTTAATTAGCTTCCATAAATTGTGTTTAGGCCAAGAAAAATCATTCCCACAGCATTGTGTGTGTGAGCCGAGAAAGGGAGCCTTGATTCAAGAAGAAAAGTGTGTGTTTCCTTCCAAGGTAGCTCACTTTTCCTTCTCTTATACATGATTGTTTTCTTTACTTGTCTTTGAATATGTGTATGCGTATTTCAAGCTATGAAAAATGTTCTAGCATGAGCTCTTACTCTATGGTATCATGATGATGCATTATATTTCTAAATGATGTTTATGATGTTTGTTTTGGTTTGCTTTAGTATGGTGAGGCCAAAAACTCTTAGCCGTGGTGAGGCCAAAAAATCTTAGCCATGGTGAGGATGAGCCAAGAATCCTTAAGATTAGTTAAGATAAAGTAAAAAGTCTCCCAAAAGTGAGGTTGACTCCTAAGAGCATGGTTAAGTCCAAGAACCTCTTAAAGAATGAGTGAGGCAAGTCCAAAATCCACAAGTAAATAAGTGAAGCCAATCCACTTGCTTGGGAAGCCTTTGTATGTTATGTATGACTTTTTCAAATGCCAAGAATGTTCCTTGAATGATTGCACATGTCCATATGCCATGCATGCATTTGTAAGACTTGTTTTGCATCTTTTATGTATGATTGAATTGGAGATGAGCTATTGGGATTCTTTAAATCTCATCCCCTCCTCTCCAATGTTCTAACTTGCTAGGTGGACCAAGAGAGCTAGGGAATGGAAGCCAACCACATGAGAAATGAGAGCTTCACATCAAAGTGCATAGTTTTTGTTCTTTAAGGCCATATTGATACCTAATGATGTAATCCATTGTTGTATATGGTCTATGACCTCTTGAACATGTATAATTATATTAATATGCGATGTATAAATGAGAGGACATGTCATGTGAATGCTAAAATGTAATTTAAGTATGTAATGGCAAATTGTGCTTATTGAAAGTTTGATGCAAGTATGTACAAATGTAAGTGGGATGGCCAAAATAAGATGCATGAGATTTGGGACCATTTGGGTAGCTCATACAAGTCATAATCATGCTTTTAGACTTACCAAAGAGGTGCCAAACAACAAGAGAAAGCATTTGGACACTTTGGTATCCTATATGAAGCCAAAATTGACTATAATGGAACCCTATGTCACTTTTTATCCAAATGAGTTCTTCTTGATCTGAAATTTGGCACAAAATTAGAGTTTGTTAAGATATTTTTGGGAAGCTAAAGAACAGAATTTTTAGAGGTCTAGAGAATATTTGATAAATTTTCAAAGTTGGCAAAAATTATGGTTTTGGTCTGATGCATTATTCACTTAGTCCGAAAATGATTTCTATCACACAGGGTACAAATGTTGTCCAATTGCCACAAAATTTTATATGGAGATACTAGACATTCCTAGTGACTTGTGACAACTAGAAGTACCTCATTTAGAGGTCTAGAGAGGGAAATATGAATTTTTGAATTTCTTGTTTAATATTAGGCACCCCAATTGACCTTAGGTACTGTTGATTGGGTTCGAGGTCTGGGTGTGTCTGACCTAGTCTGGAGCTATTTTTTTCCTCTAGCTAACATCCACAACTTTCTAGATTGACACATTTGCATTGATTTTATTTTTATAGAATTAATTGGAAATTTTTGAAATTTGCTACAGAAACCTGTGACAGCACTAGTGGACAACCTTACCTCTAGACCTTTTTGAATGTCAAACATCTTCAGTGTTGGATATTATGGTCTAGACTTATTTTTAGCATAAATTAGACATGTGTAGCTTTCTAGAATAGCTAAGAATGCATGATTTTGATTTTTTTAGAATTTGGTGTGATTTTCCAAAAATTTGTGACAGAAATGAGGAAATTCTAGCCGAAAATACAAGTATGAATTTTATGTTTCCTTTCAGTTTCCATAAGTTGTAGGCCACTTTCGGTGATGCAAATGAGTTGTATCCATGTAATTAAATGTGAGAATGTGATGTGTGAGTTCACATGGTCCACGTGACTCCAAATGAAATTTTTATACGCGACGTAACGCTAAAATAATGCATTATTTTAATCCTTTTTTTCTTGCTCTTTCATGGAATGTATGATGTAAAGCATGGGAATGTTATGAAATGAGCTAGAAATTATGGTGTTATAGAAGTTTTCTAAATGAAACATTAATCGAGTCAAATTGAAGAGAAAGAGGAGAGGATTAAATTATATACCAATTACCTTGGCTAATTTTGAGCCTATAAGTGAGAAATGATGGATTTCTTGCTAAGAACCCTAGCCTCCCTCTGAACCTCCAAAATTGTGTTGTGTGTTTTGTGTTTCTACATAAGGAAAGGGAAAGGTTGAATATGTTTAGGGTTTTGGATGTGTTTGGATTGACCCAAAGGCCTAAATCCAAGTGGGTTCAGACTCTGTATTGAGTTGAGCTAAGTCTCATGAGTTGTGCTGTAGGGTTGTAGTTGGGTTAGGCCAAATTTCAAGAGTTTGTTTAGTTTAGGTCTGCATAAGGAATGTTGGGCCAACTATAAGGGTTTATGTAAGTAGGATCTTGGGCCACTACCTCACTAAACCCAATTAGGCTAATGCTAAGTGGTCTCTCTCTTGGGCCAATCTCACAATAAGAAGTTGGGTCTGCACCTATAATTATTGAGCCTCTATTAATCTCTAACCATGACCTACTTAATTTAATTTGTTCCTAGATGATGTTTTTAACCTAATTAAATCTCAAACCTATATTAATAATTTATTTCTCTCTAGATTCCCATTTACATAGTTTGCCCAATTATTCCATAAAAATTATTCTTAATTATGTCTAATCCATAATTAACACCTTAATTAATTTTAGGGTGTTACATAGACCTTTGATCATGTTCTAATATATGTACAAATAGTGTATGTTTCCATGTAGAAGCTAGATGAATGAGAATGTGAGATTTTGCTACTCCTTTGCCATTATGTGACTTGATGTTCTTGTGTATATATGGATGTGGCAAGGTGAGATTGAGCTCCATGGTTATTTGAATCATTTGGAAAGCTTTTATGTATGGTGTTTATGCTTTTAAACTTGCCCAAGTGGTTGTGGAAAGCAAAAAGGGCCATTTAGTGCCTTGATATGCCATTTGAGACTCCAAAATTGACCAAATGGAGAGCTAAACCAAAGTATGACCAAATGAATGAGTTTTTCTATGAAATTTGGCTAACAAGTGGCTCTCATCTAGAGCTTTTCAAAAAGCTAAGGAGCACTCAATTCTAAGATTTAGAGAATTTATTATGATTTTTCAAAATTGGCCAAATTATGTAGAAATGGTATGGTTACTATTCATTTAGTAAGTTTTCTTCTCTACATCACACGTAGGCCAAATGAAGTCCAATACTCATGAAATTTTACAAGCATATACTAGACACCATAAGCTTTCCATAGCCACTAAAATAACCTTATTTAGAGTTTTACAGAGGGAGATATGAATTTTTGAAGTTGTATGATAGTACTAGCAACGCAGCCTGACCTATGTTACTATTCTATCAATTTTTGGTAGCTTAAGGCTATTACATTGGTCTAAAATTATTTTTAGTCAAAAGTAGACATTCACAATGTTCCAAAATTGTATGGTTTGATCAATATTGATTTTTTTAGAATTAGTTATAAATTTTCAAATGTTGTATCAAAAAACTGAAATTGGAACCCCAGAGCAAACCATGAGCTTTGTGTGATGTAGCTTCAAACTTGAAATAAATGAGGTCAATTATAATGTGTATGACTTGTATGGATGTGTTATAACTAGAAATTGATTTTGATGATTTTATATGGTGCATGGAGCATAAAATGAGAAATTGGGATCTTATGCAACACAATTAATTCCATTAATTTAATGCCTTTTCCATGGGAAATGTTGGCTTCTTTATATGATTATGCTCTAATCCATATAAAATGCATTGAGATAGATAATAAGACCATGGTAAAATAGCCAAGAGATCAAGGTATTACAGTGGATACTAAGGGAATCATTCAAAGCTAGTCACATGTCTATCATTCATTTATTAGTTCATGCATTCAGGTAGTAGTTAGGATTTTAATTCCATCTAATTTTAGCTAGTTAAATTCAATCAAAACCCCCTTTTGTTAGATAGTTTTAGAGTTCTTTTACACTTAAAAAACTCAATTGAATATTGAAATCTATTTTCAAGAGAGACAATCTAGGTTGCACCCTATATTGCAAAATTATTCAACCTAGTTTATTTTGAGGTTGCGCGACACAACAGTCAGTAATAGAGAGCAACCTCATTGAGGTGCAAAATTTTTAGCCACGATGCAGGTCTAGGAAATCAGGGAATGAGCATTCCAGTAGCTAGTTTCACCATAGCACGAATTAGGAAATTTGCTACAGTAGGTACCAGGGTGCTTTCTGCTGCAGTGAGATTTGCAAAAAATGTGAGAAGTTGAATCCGTGAGCAACTTCGTTGCTACACCACGACACAAGATGCGAAACTTAGTTTTTAGGTTCCAGTAACCAACTTAGCTGTGGCAGAGAAGGTCCAAGCCGCAATGAAGGTTCCCAAACTCTTATTTTTGACTGAAAGACCTTGAGATTTGCTATGATAACATTATGCAACAACTTAGGAATATTTATAAGAGGTTTTTTTAAGTTGAAATCAATAGCAAGATGAATCAAAGGTCTTAAATGATAATTATGATCACTTATGGATTTGATTAGTTGTGGTTGCTTAGCTAATGACCCTAACGGTATCAAGGTTCAAGTTTCCCCACTTCTCCTATTTTAATTAATTATAATGACATTAGACCTTGACTTTCGGTTACTAATCATGCTCTTAAGCCTAATCACTGTAATTAAGAATTAGGGTCATTTCATTAAGTTAGCAAGTAAAAATCTCTAATGACTTACAATAAATAAAGAAAGATAAACAAACTTTGCAGAAAGCCATTGGAAGATGATAGCAAAGATTTAATATTAATAAGATATCTCAAATTGCATATACAAGTAAGCCTACTAAGTAGGAAAGTTTAACCCTTATGAATTGGGTTAAGACTAATCAAAGATGAAATAGTAAGCTCTTCTAAGAAATAGGCCAAAGTTATTAGAAAATGTTTTAGTATTAGAAGTCAGTCTCCCTCGTGACAATAATAAGTTAATGCTCTATATAAATAACATAAAGAAAGAGAATCATAAATAGCAAGCTAGCAATGTCAATTTTCTGGCCTAGTCTTTGAGAAAAATAAATAGAACTAGGCAAAGGGAATGGAAAGACTAGCTAGAAAAAGTATGAGACAAGTATGGTAATGTTTATATCACTAAATTTTGAGGATGAAATTTTTTAAAGGGGGAGGAAATGTAATACACAGTCTTTTTAAAACTAAACTAGAACTAATGAGCTATAAAAGGAAGACCTTAGAATGAGATGATTAAAGGTTAAACAAGATTAGTATAAGGATTTAGATATTTAGAAACGAGAATACAAAGCTAATGATGGCCCAAAATTAAACAAAAAATAGCCAAAATAGAAAGCTACAAAGGCCAGTGACATTTTCAAATTTTCAAAAAAATTTTAGAAAACTTAAAGGAGGAATATTTCAATGGGAAAATCGAGTTTTTTGGGGTTCTCAGAGGCCCTAAAAACCATAGAAATCCCTATAATGGTCAAAACCCCTTCAATTTGCATTTAAAGTGTTAGTTGACCAAAAATGTACCTAATTCATTCAGGAAGGTTTTAAATCTAATTTAGGTGAAACCAAAAGTATTTTATGAATTTGAAAAGCTAAATTTTATGATGAAAAAGATAGTTCTCAAAAAGGAGTTAAAATGAGTCTAAATGGAAAGAACCAAGATAAGGGACTAAATTGAAATTTTAAAAATGTTATAATGAGCCTCCACCTCCCTTAAATCACATCCCACTTTTGCCCAACCCTCATAACTGACTTTCCTCTAGTGCAAAATAGATCCAAGGGCCATTAAAAGAGGCGCACAAGTGGGGGAGCAAAGGGAAGAGAAAAAGCTTGAAAAGGGTAAGAAATTTAAGGTTTTTCATGCTTCCTCCTTCTTCCAACTTCTTCCCCCCTTTCTCCTCTTTTCTCTCATAGTTTTGATGACTTATTTGGAGCTATCCTATGGCTGGTTTAGTAAGAGGAAGAGAGAATTTGAAGGAGAGATTAAAAGTAATTGAAGGTTCCTTGGAAAAGCTTGAAAACAAGTAACTTCTGTAACGCCTCTTCTAACTACCATTCTTTAACTATATATTTTAAAGGAATTCCTTATTTGAGTTTAATTACTTTTTTATGGTAATTATGCTTTCACAATAGAATCTAATTAATGGCATAGCGGACTACGACAATAATGAAAATACACTGTAATTTATACAAACTAGTTTAAGAGTTCCCTCATAAGGGAACAGGGTCATACAAGTCACATTACATCAAAGGGGGATCTATCCTATGACTATCCAAAAAGAAAATCCCCAGATAAAAAAAGACCAAAAAGGTCAGTGTCAATGGCTGGGCCTTTGTTTATGCAGTCAACTCCACCCACTGGGAATGTGTGGGACTCCAGCTCTCCTGGGGACACAGAATACACTGGTACAGCACGAACAACGTCATCACATGATATGATTGCGTATATTATGGATGACAAAGACCCATCCTTAGAGTGGGAATTGGATTTACTTTGCCTAGAGTTCTAGGGTCACTTGATAAATCGACATCTAAGAAAAGTATAAACCATAATACAGTGAGAAATAATTTTCTCAATAACATAGACAGCAGTCTAAAAATCAGTGTCTGAGCCCAATTAAGGTTTTATGGTACAATACATACCTTTAGACTTGCTAAAATTTATAAACATTATTTCCTCTACTTTCTGGCCATATTAAGCTTCAAACATGGGTCATCTTATAAATTTTGGTGTCAATCGGACACCCAGGTCTATAGGTGTAATTTTCACTGTTCTGTATTATGATTGTGCTATAAACTTTTCATTTACTGTAATTCTGTCCCTGAAACTCCTTCAGGGTTTCTTAGCCCTTTAGCTATTTTTATTTCTATAGTTCTTACAACTTCTTTTTTCCATTTTGCTCATGACTACTGATCGGGATAACTAGATCCCGGACCGGATCCCGCCCGGCCATTCGGACAACTTGGTATCATTGGACCCGTCTCATTAAACTGAGTTTAACTATGGGTCACGGATTTCTGAGATTCTTGCCCGATTTTTTGATATTCATGCTTAAAGCCACGAATATAGGGTGGAACTAGGGTTCCCTGAACTTTAGGGCAATTTATACATTTTTCCCGATATATAACTTTTCTTTGCATTTTAGTCCCTGGCTCCTTCACACTTGACTTTGGAGGCTCTTCGGGACCTTTTTCTGATCTCTTTTTTTCATCTATTTTAGCCCCAATTTTAGGGCACCTCTGGCCTTGACTCATCATTATTTATGATCTATAATATTATTCTAATTTTATTAGATCTCAATTTATTCTATTTGGGGGACTTCCTTTCATATCCAGTGAATTTTGTATGTTGACGGAGAAACCATATGTTACGTTTCTCGCGTTTCCTTACGTTTTCTTGGATTTTCAGAAAACTGGATGTTACATCCAACAAACAACAAAATGGATGAGCTCATGTGCCCTCCATAGCCAATATATAAACTCCATTCCTAGGCCTTTATATTCAACATATAAACTCAATTTCTAACGATCCATATGTTGTCCAAAAGTGACTTATAACAAGGGTTTAACAAAACTAACTTAAAACATGTGATTTTCAAGTGCAAGGTAGAGAAAACTTACTCTTTGAACTTAATTCTTGCTTCCTTTGCTTTTCTCACTCTAAAATCCTTTCTCTTCCCACTTAGAGCAACATTGCACATTGAAGAAAAGATGAATATGCAGCTGCCCTTTGGAGAAAATGGTTGGAGGATGGAGAAGATAAAGAAATTCGGTGAAGAATGGTGGTAATTTTGCTTGGTTTCACTTCTTCTTCCACTTTTTCTCCCTCTCTCTCTCTCTTCACGGTTTTCTTTCTTTCTCCCTTGTGTGTGGCGTGAAAATGGTGGAATGGAGGTTAAGGAGATGAATCTAATGAAGTTAAATGGTCATACTAAATTTGGACCCTCAGATCAACCTTTTCAAGATCAAATCTTAACCTTTCATTCCTTTTTTCTTTTGATTTTCTAATTTCATAACCAAATATCTTCTTCCAAAAATTCTCGGGCACACACTTGAAAGCCTTTTCTTAGCCCTTAAGCTATGGATAGTAACCATGGTTAATTTCCATAACTCAACTATGGTCAACTTTTAACTTAACCATAGTTAGTTTTCAACTTAACTATGGTTAATTCTTTAAAACAACTAAAATCCTTTTTCTTCTTTCCTTTTTTATTTTATATTTATATTTGGGTTTCATCTTCTCTAAAACCCTAATTATATCTTTTCTTTTCTTTTGGGCCTTTAGAATCGACTATTGGGCCTTACAGCTTTCTAAAAATCGGTATCCGAGCCCGATTAAGGTTTTATGGTACAATACCTACCTTTAGACTTTCTACAATTTATAAATTTGATTTCCTCTACTTTCTGGCCATACTGAGCTTTAAACATAGATCAGGGGCCCTTAACTTCAATCCTCATAAATTTTGGTGTCAATCGGACACCCGGGTCATATAGATATAATTTTCACTGTTCTGTATTATGATTATGCTATAAAATTTTTATTTACTACAATTTAGTTCCTGAAACTCCTTCAGGGTTTCTTAGCCCTTTAGCTATTTCTATTTTTATAGTTGTTATAACTTCTTTTTTCTATTTTGCTCATAGCTACTGATCGAGCTAATCAGATCTTGGACCGGATCCCGAGCAGTCATCTGGACAACTTGGCGTCATTAGACTTGTCCTATCAAATGGAATTTAACCATGGGTCACGAATTTCTGAGATTCTTGCCTGATTTTTTGATATTCATGGCTTAGGGTAAAAGTAGAGTTCCCTGAACTTTCGGGCAATTTATACATCTTGCCCTACTCATAATTTTTTCTTTGCAATTTGGTCCCTGGTTCCTTCATACTTGACTTCAGAAGCTCTTTGGGACCTTTTTCTGATCCTTTTTGTTTCATCTATTTTAGCCCCAATTTTAGGGCATCTCTGGCCTTGAATCATCATTATTTGTGGTCTAAAAGATTATTCTAATTTTATTAGACCTTAATTTACTCTATTTGGAAGACTTCCTTTTATATTTGGTGAATTTTGTACGTTGACAGAGAAACCATATGTTATGTTTCTCGCGTTTCCTTGCATTTTCTTGGATTTTCAGAAAATCGGATGTTATAGATTTATTACAGGTGCATGTAGGATCAAAATTATCATTTGGGTGCATGTGAGCTTAGCAAATTTTGCTCCTTAAGCCTTAGAACTCGGTCAACTTATTTTTGGAGTTTCCAAACAAATATCAAACCCTATAATCATAATCATAATTCACTACAATCAATACATAGATCTTAAATCCTTAAAATTGCTTAAATCCCCTTAATTCCCTTATTTTAACTAAGAGTTGACTTTTAGGCTCAACTTTGACTTTTTATTTACAAGCCCTAAAATCATTCTTGGACCTTTTCCCCCTAATTTGGACATGCTAAACACATCCCTAAACTTAGATTTTGGAAAAACACACTCCTTCAATGAGAAATGTGTTTTGGTCAACACTTTACATAGTTAAGGGGGTAAACTTTGACTTTTATTCTAGGCCTTTCGTCATCATTTCAAGGGCACTTCCTAAGGTAATATGGCCCTTTTAAACTCATTGGAACCATTGAAATTGGAAAAATCTAACTCCTTCCCTTCAAAACCACTATGGGCAAATAGTGTGCATTTCTTGGCCAAAAAATTATTGATTTTATTCCATAAGTTTTAGGGACTTTCCTATAAGTATTCCTAGCTAAAAATATCCTTTTGAATCTATTGGCATGCTTAAAATTATCAAATTCTAGCTCCAACAACACATTCTAGTCATAATAGAACCTAGCTCCATTTTAGGCTCAAAATTGAGTTTCTTTAGTTCTAAAAATTTCATAGCCTCTTCTTTTACATTTTAGGACCTGAAATTTGGTATACATGACTTTAGGACTTTAAGAAAACACCATAAAAATTTTGAGGAAATTCAGACAGCATCTCCCCATAAATTCCATTTTCCCAAAAATTATAATCTGTGTTTTTCAAAGTTCCAACATATAACAATAATGATTAAGCTAATATGGCCTTCATATTCAACATATAATCTCCATTCCTAATCATCCTCATACTATCCAAGGGTGAACCATAACTAGAGTTTAACAAAACTTACTTAAACTATATGATTTTCAAGAGAAAACTTACTCTTTAGGCTTAATCCTTGCTTCCTTTACTTTTCTCACACTAAAGTCCCTTCTTTTCCCCACTTGGACCAACACACCACCTTGCAAAAAGGATGAAGATGTGACTACCCTTTGGAGAAAATGATTGGAGGATGAAGAAGATGCAGAATTTGGTGAAGAATGGTGATATATTTACTTGATTTCACTTCTTCCACTTTTCCTCCCTTGATCTCTCTTCACATTTTTTTTCTCTCTCTCTTTTTTTCTTGTGTGTTGCATGAATATGGCTGAATGGAGAGCAGGAAGATGAACTTAAATGATGTTCAGTGTTCATACTAAATTTAGGCTCTTGGATCAACCTTTTCAACATCAAATCTTAACATTCTATTCTTTTTCTGTTTATTTTCTAATTTCATGACTAAATATCTCCTTCATAAAATTTCTTGGGCACACACTTGGATGTTCATTCTTGGCCCTTAATTATGATAATTTGATGGTTAGTAACCATGGTTAATTTTTTAACTTAACCATGGTTAATTCTTTAAACTAACCAAAAATCTTTTCTTTTCTTTCTTTTTTATTTTATATTTATAATTGGCTTTCATCTTCTCTAAAAGCCTAATTATACTTTCTTTTCTCTAATTGGGCCTTTAGAATAAGCTATTAGGCCTTACAGCAGTCCAAAATCAGTATCTAGGCCCGATTAAGGTTTTACAGTACAATATATACCTTTAGATTTTCTAAAATTTATAAATATTATTTCCTTTATCTTTTGGCTATATTGAGCCTCAAACATGGATCAGGGGCCTTCAACCTCAATCCTCATAAATTTTGGTGTTAATCGGACATCTAGGTCTTTAGGTGTAATTTTCACCATTCTGTATTATGATTGTGCCCTACAATTTTCACTTATTGCAATTTAGTCCTTGAAACTCTTTTAGGGTTTTCTAGCCCTTTAACTATTCTTATTTCCATGGATGTTACAACTTCCTCTTTCCATTTTGCTCATGGCTACTAATCAGGCTAAACAAATCCTACCCAGCCATCCGGACAACTTAGCATCATCGGATCCGTCTGTCAAATGAAGTTTAATCGTGGGTCATAGATTTTTGAAATTCCTGCTCAATTTTTTGATATTCATGCATGAATCCGCGAATAGGGGTGAAATCAGGGTTCCTCGAACTTACAGGCAATCTTTACATTTTACCTAGCTCACAACGTTTCTTTACGCTTTAGTCCCTAACTCCTTTATACTTAGCCTTTGAGACTCTTAGGGACCTTTTTCTAATCCCTTTTTCTCTATTTTGGCCCTATCATCTCAGTCTTAAGTCTTTCTTTTTTTTTTTTCTGTCCTGGCCTCATTTTTACTATTTTTAGCCCTATTTTAGCTAATTTATAGCCTAAAAAAATGATAGATGTTACATGGGCCTAATCTTCCTTAATGTATTCCTAATTAATTTTCTCAAGTGACCACCTAAGATACAAGAAATTAGCAATTTAATGTCTCTTGAATCCTCAAGCTTACACTAACTTGTTAATCTTTGAATCAGGCTCCTTGAACACACCAAAACAGAGATCAAATGCTTTTTATAGGTTCTACACTTTCATCCTAAATGTTCAATTAACCAATCAAACATCACAATTCCTCAAATCAATAATTAAGCACAAAATTCCAACAAGATTACACAATAACCATTCTATTAACCAAGCTAAAAATTTAGAGGAAAATGGAATGAAATGTGTAGCCAATGAATAGAACAATTAATCTCGAATTCATTATACAAAATATCAATCCAATAATCTAACAGTTCCAAGCATCTAATCTAAAATTTTAGCCACAATTCTCAAGCAATTACAAGCTAAACCTGGACTTATAAAACTAGAAAATTGCAACATTAAATGGACAAGAAAGGGAAAGAAAATTATCCAATTCTTGGAGCATATGTCTTGGATTCAAATATACACTCTGAAGCCCTCATCCTAAGCTAATTACATGGAAGAATTAAGCTCTCATTGGAGGAGAATGAATGAAGGAATGATGATGAAGATATACAACCATGGAAGCTTTCAAGAAGGGGAAGAAGAATGATAGATCTTCCTCTAGTGCATGCTCCTCCTCTGTATAACCTAAGACTTTGAATTGTCTCCTTGTTTTTTGCCACTGGACACTTGAGCAAACCCTCAAATCACGTCTAGTCTCTCCTCTAGTAATATCCAATTTCTTAGAAACTTAACTGAACCTAATAAAATGAGATGGAATCACCCTAAAGCAATACAAATTGAGACTAATTGAGCTTAAGAAGTTAATTAGAACACTAGGAAATATGGGTAAGAGCCTAAAGATAGCCTAAAATCGAAGCCAAAATGGCTGAACGAATTTAAAGGAAATGTAATGGCAAAATTATAATTTCAAGCAACTTTTTGAAAACTCAAAGGAGAGAACTTTAAATAGAAAAATTGAGTTTTTAAAGATTCTCATAGGCCCTATAAACTATATAAACCTCTAAAATGGTTAAAACCCTATGGTATGCGATTTAGGTCATTGGTTGACCAAAACTTTAACCAAACTGTTTGATAAGGTTTTAAATCCAATTTAGGTGAAACTAAAGATATTTTATGAATTAGAGACCTAAATTTTATGATGGAAATGACTGTTCTCAAAAATAATTTGAAATGAGCTCAAATAGAGAAAGCAAAGTTTAGGGACATAGTTAGAATTTTGAAAATGTTATAAAATAGTCCTCTCCCTTCTTATATAGCATGTCCCACTTCTTCCGCTCACCCTAACCATCTTTCATCTGGCAAAACCAAGGGCAGTCTTAAGTGGTGCACAAGAAGAAGGAACAAAGGAGGAAGAAAGCAAGCTTGAAGGGGTAAGATTTTGCTACTTTTTCATGCTTTTCCCTTCACTAATGTTCTTCTTCTCTTCCTCCTCTCTCTTCTCATGGTTTTGGTGTTTTAAATGGTGATGTTTCATGGATGGTTCAGTAGAGAGAAGGGATAATTTGAAGGAAAACTTAGAAGCCTAGGAAAGCTCTCTTGACAAGCTTTGAAATAAAGTAAGAAACCATGACCAAACTTACTTCTCCTTAGCTTCCTCTTGTATGTGTATTTGGCCCAGACCCAGGGTGATATGTACAGGATTTGATTTTGATCCAAACTTGATAGAAATTGGCATTTTGAAGTATGGAGAATCATATGGAAGTAATATAACTAAAAAAGAGGCTAGAGATAACAAGTTATGGAAATTAGGGTTTTGATTACACCAAGAGATTTATGAAGCTTTCTAATGATGATTTAACTTATGTAAGAACATGTTTGGATTCTTAAGAGATCTAGAAAGCTTCACAAGTCTCATTTCCTAAGGAAAAACAAACAAAACTCCATGGGTGCTCATGCTTGGGTGTGTCTTGGCCTTGGATAATTCAAGGTACCTAAGGAGAGTTTTCTTCAATTATAAGGTTATGAATGGTCTAGATATGAATAATAAATACCAAAGGAACTATTAGTTTGAATTTAGAAATCATATTTTGAAAGTTGGAAGTTTAGGGTTCCATTAGGCATAAAGAAGCAACTTGGTTTTTAGCTCCTTGAATTGAGTTTTCATGACTTTAATGAGTTTAAATCGAGTCATGTGACTTAGATGGAGTGAGAAATTGGAGCCAAGATGATGAATTGTGTGAGTTGCTTCATTATGCCCTTGTATGGATCTATATGAATGCCATAAGCTAGAATTAGCTTGTGTAGAGTTTATGTGAAACTAGAGATGGTTCCATTGATGCATATGTGTCTTATTTGATATGTCTAGGCTAAGCAAAGCGAGCCTCTCCTAGGTGTGTGTGTGTGAGGCCAAACCAAGGAGCTAGAAACCAAGGAAGGGAATTGTGTTTCTTGAGTCAAGGTAGCTTTTCATCAATTCTTATATGCATATCTTGGTTGTTTAGTTATCATTGATTGCTTGTGTGTGTGTTTGAACCATGAAACATGTCTATTGTTATTGGTTTAATGCTTTGGTACTATTATACTTCTTGAATTGCTTTGAAAATATGAGATGTCCTGTCTGGCCACACTTATAGATAATCTCTGATGAAATGTCCTGTCTAGCCACACTTATAACAAGTAGGAGGTCCTGATGAACATAGCTTACTAGAGTGCTGCTTCCCACATCTTTTACATGCCATGGCACTATTTAGTTTAAGTTGATAGGGACCAGGTTTCTTCTCATTCCGTAAGTTCTTATAGAAAGGGTTGACAGGTCCTCCCTTCTTGTTCTAATGGTTATTCTTAAATTTTTTAGCCTCATCCTCCTTTAGATTCTTTCTACCACCCTACACTGATTTACTAACTCTGGATAGTTCTTGATCATTAGTGGGGATATAATCTTTTTCCTTTATATCCATAGTCCTGACTCTAATTTTTGACACTTCCAGACTTCACCCTGGTTATGCCAAAGATAAAAGGAGAATTTGGATAATTCTTCCAATTTTACCAAATATTGTTCAAAGGTCATATTTCTTTGGACTAGTTTGAGGTACTTTGGGCCTGTTTGAAATTGTTTTTGTTTTAATGTTTTCAAGAACAAATTTTTGAGAACAAAAAAATTAAAAAATCTTTTTGAATCATTATTTTGAAAAATAATTATTTTCTGTTTTTTACTTGATTTTGTAGAACAAAAATTACAAAACACTTAAAAAGTGTTCTGAGTTTTTTATTTTTGAAAACAAAATTTTGTTTTTTTGTTTTACAAAACACTTCCTTAAAAACACATTATCAAACAGGTTTTTTTTGTTTTTTTGTTCTTGAAAACAAAAAAATTGTTCTGTAGAATCAAATCAAACAGGGCCTTTATTTCTTTATCACTGTAGATTTCTTTAAGAAAATATTTTTCATAAAAGACTTCCTAAAATACTGCCCAAGTAATAAGGGTATCTCAACTTTCCAACAATTGTTTAGTACTCCTCCACCAATATTCAGCATCCCCATAAAGCATATGAACTATAAATATTACCTTTTGTTCATATGAAAATCCTAGCACTTCAAAAGTTTTCTTGAATTCCTTGATCCACTCATCAACCTTTTTTAGGTCAAAGACTCCAGTGAAGGTAGGAGGCTTAGCCTTCATGAAGTTTGACCACCCTCATTGGTTTGCTATTTCTTCCTTTCTTTCATCCCTATTTCTTTCATTTTTCATTTTGAGCATTCTCTTGTAGGTGTTACAAGATTTAAGGCATAGCAGTGGCTTGCTCCCGAATAGTTAAGGCTAATCCTTACAAAGTCTTACCAATACTATTTGGATTTCTGTTAGCATCTGTGACGACCTTACCCTCTAATTGTTGTAATTATGGTTAAATACAAGCTTATTAGTTAATGATCAAGGTTTGAGGTCATTATATTCTACCATATTACGAAAATATGAGGAAATTTGAACCTTGATATTAGGGTCATCACCATACCACCTCAACAAAACAAAATTTGCATAAAAGAAATCCTACTACCATAAGGGGCTTATAATTCAACCGTCCATCAGTTTCAATACCCAATAACCTCCCACAAGTGTTACTATACCATCTTATAATTTCACAAATCTCGCCGTGGCCAACCTATATGGTGCCGCGGCGGAAATGCCTTCTAGAACTACTATTCTCAACTCCCACTATTCTTGCCTCGACGCAAATATTGTGCCGCGGCTAGTTTTGCTTCTATCCAACCCTTATTTTATTTCCTCGACTCGCACCGCGGCAGGACATAATGCGCCGCGGCGAGTTTTAGTTCTGTTACCCTCCTGGGCGATTTTTTTCGCTCTGCGCTGCGGTGAGATTTATCAGGGCGCGGTGCTCCTCGCCACTGTCACTCCCTAGGCCAATTTTCCTCCCTTGCGCCGCGGCAAGATTGGTTATGCTGCGGCACCCTTTGGCTCTCTCTCTCATTTGGCCGCGGTGAAGCCTTCTTAACCACGGCAGAACTCCCTCCTATGACTACATTACCCAAATTTCGCCCCCTACACTCTAAACCTCATCTTAGAAACACTCCAGGTCCACCTTCCCTTATTTTATGTGACTCTAATGGTGTTTATCTACCCTGTTTACCCATTAATCCATCCATTACCATTGCAAAACTTAAATACTACTTCCTACTTGTCCAACTAGCTCATATCAGCAAATTCATGAATATATATTAGCAAGAACACATGCATTAGTAGCAATTGACATCCCATGCACATTCCATAGAGATTCCATTCAACAATAGCTTATGTCCATATCCAAGGCGTCATATGACTACAATTTCCATATGGTAATCCATATCACAATTTCAACAAAACTACATATATGATACTATAAGTTCATACATTAATATTCAACTATAATGAGACTTAAATCCTTAACGGTTACATTTCAATTAAACAAAATATAAACGCTTACACTTAGCAACATGATTACATGACGATGCTATGTAAACTAATAACAAAATTGCATCTACTCTATTCTACTCAGACCAAGTGTAGCTCCCCACACCCGGCCTCGGCTCATGGATTTTCATCCACTTACTTACCCTTATCCTTACCCGAGGAACCTTCATCTGAAATATTAATCCCATAAAATGGGGTGAGATATAAATCTCAGTAACCAAGGCAATTCCATCATATATCCAATTTAATTAGCACATAAGCATGAATCAAAATCAACATCAGAATCATATCCATCATATCAGCAAATGAAATAATTAGGCTATCATGATTACTATCCCATACTAGCAATCATATTATCACATGTTAAAGGCCATTAACACCGGGAAAGGCCCATCCACGGCACCTACTCCCTATTGAGCACAACCGGGGCTTAGTGCATCTGGGTTTGATCATAACCCGGTGCTCGATCGAAGCACATGCACGGGTGGCAGCTGCACCACAGCTCCACCATGGACTCATAAGGTCCAATCACAATTCAACAGATAGCCAACCAATTCATTCAACATTTTCAATCAATCATATACAGCAACATATGAAATTAAATCAAATATATATATGGAATTTATATAAACCCGATTACCTCACTTGTAGACACTTGCAACAGTCACCAATGGTGCAGAAATCCTCCTATAACTATAGCATCATAGAATTACTACTCTAATTCATCATTAACAGTTACAATCAGTACCCGAAGAATTTAAAATGCTAATGACTACCTAAGAATCACTTACCCAGCCACTACAAGTCCCAATTTCGGATTAGAGTGTCCTTCACCAGAAAACTCAATATTCCACCCATAATCCTAAGCAAATTCGTACAAAATTAATACCTATTTTATAAATCAGCTATAGGGGTCTCAAATTAACAAATGAAGCATCAAAATGGAGGGTTTAAACTCACCTAATGTCAGCCCTAACCTCAACCTACGAATTTCACCAAGAGAATCCCCAAACACCCACATTTCAGATTTTGGGTAGGATGAAAATGCTCCAAATGAAAAACTAATCGGGCCAAATTAAAGAGAAAGATAAGGAGATTAAGTTGTATAACTATTACTTTGGCTAAATCTTGCTCTAAATGTGAGAAAATACAGAATTCTTGCCCCAAACCTTAGCCTCCTCTCCAAGCTCCGAATTTGCTTCTTGAGTTTCAGCAAATGAGAAAGTGGCTGGAGTATTAGGGTTTAAGTTGGGTCAAATATGGGTCATGGGTTGCTCCAAGGTCCATCTTCACTTGGGCTTCAGATTTTTGCTTGTTGGGTCAGTTTTTAGAGTGTTGGGCTGCAGAATTTTGTTGGGCCAGTTCTTATACATTGGGTTGCTAAAGTTTAATTAAGTTTGGGCCAAGTTTGAAGAGCTCAAGAATGTGGGTCTGCACAAGGGTTATTGGGCCACCTAGAAGGGTCTATACAAGGTGGATTTTGGGCCTCTATCACACTAAATTAGGTTGGGTCTGCACCTAACCCATTGGGCCTCCATTAGCCTCTTATCATGATCTATTAATTTAAGACTAGATAGGATTTCTATCTCAATTAAATCTCAACCCATATTAATTATTCTTAATTAATCTAATCCGTGATTAACACCTTAATTAATTATGGGATGTTACAGCATCTCATCAGGTTGTCATGATTTTCTTGTTTAGAAAAATAGATATTATTGAGGTGATTAGGCTCAAAGTGAAAACAAAAAAATTCGAAACCCTTTTTTATTAATTCTTTTTAATAGTACTAACTCAATTAGCATATAGGTAAGGAAACACTAGTAATCTCCAATCTGTATACTAACCCACAAACAAAGTCTAGCCTTAACATTGGTTTAGGAATTCACTTAGATCGATTTCAGTTACCATACCTAAAGTCATCAATAAAACGACTTGCTTTGATACCATAAAATGTAATACCTTCCTTAATTCCCCATATTTCATTGTTTTATTTGTATTCATTTATTTATTTATCTTTAAGACAATTTAATTTGATTCAATTTAGTCAACATTTTTTCCTTTGAGATAGAAAATTCTTTATGGTGTGTCAATAGCATAGTGAATCACTAAATACAATGAACAGAAAACTACTATTATTACATATCATCAAAGAGTCCAAAAAATAAGGGAGTAGGGTCATATAAGTATAGACCATATCATATCACTGGGCATTTATCCTAGAACTACACAAAAAGAAAATCCCAAAAAAGGTCATTTCAAGATTAGTTTGAAGCCTCCATTTATAGAAATGGGGCAAGCATCCCTCTGGTAGGGAATGGGGGATTCTCCTTATCTATTGCCATGAATATAATCAATACCACATTAACTACTTCATCACATGTGATAACTCTAATGTTGTGAACAACAAATATCCACACTTGTATTGGGAACTAAATCCACTCTACTCAGAGTTCCAAGGTTATTTTATAGATAGGTATCTAAAAAGAATATAAATGATAACAGAGTGAGAAATAATTTTTTCCTCAATAACATAGATATAATTAATATAACATAATTTTCATGACGAAATGTCAAGTACAAATTTCATAAAATAGTGGATAATATAAATAGAAACTTTACAAAAAATAATTAATTTATAGAATAACGTAAACAAAGAAATATACTAATTCTGTAACATTTTATAGGAATACAAAATAAAAAAAATGAAGAGTAGTAGGGGTATTGTACAAACATATGATAGAGTATATAATGTAAATCTCAAGGTTTTGCATATGTAAGTAGAACATAATTTAAGCACAATAAGATATTCATAGATTCAGAGTTCATTATTTGCAAGATATCAATATGCACATAAAGTAGGAAATATATCAAACAATAATTATTCAGCTTGACCATTAGGCCTTGGAGACAGTCAGCTCAATACCCAGATCATGTTACACTGCATGACAACCCCAGTACCCAAATCATATTGCATTACCATGACATAATAGGCTCACCACTACTTCCTTTACTGAGGCATCTCCCAGTGGGTGCCTAAGGAATGTCATATTGAAATATCACATTACTTCAAAGCCATCATTTGATCAAGACATAATAGGTATATTTGGGATCGAACTACCTTGCACAACTCTGTACATAAGTAATCCCAATAGCATATAGTGTACTGGAGTCCAAAAAAATTATATTTAAATACTTAAAAAAAATTTCACTTTTATAAGTCTAGATTTGTCATAGGGCCTGTCCGACTTCCAAAATAGTTCATAAATCAAGGTCTAACATCAAGATACAAAATAAAAAGTCTAGTATAGCCATAAAAGGTTCGTTTAGGTATACAAGAGGCTCAATAAAGCCTATTAAGTCTAAACTAGGTCCAAAATACCCAGATGGCCCTCACCGGTCCTAATTAATATTTTAGATATTTTAAAATATTTTTCATAATTAAAATTGGACATCCAGCAAAACAATAGTTATCTAGTAGCCAACTCTAGCAAATACAAGGCTCATCCCCTGAATAAGGCAGCTCTGCCATTATATATATATATATAGCCTAGTCCTTTACCAAACAACCCATATTCATGAAATCAGACAATAAATAGTATATCAGTATAGCAAAGCACTAAGATGTCAAATTCTCACATAATCATTCATTTAGTTATAAATTTAGTTCTTCCATCATAATCATATACTTTTATATATGCCCAAGTACTTACATCTCATATACATCATATAGATACAAACTTTGGCATTAAAATACATATATTCTTGTGCTATTGTCAAAGTCATATTCTTTCAAGGTGCTTGGCTCCCATTCCTTGCTCTATGTGGCTCACCTAGACATTGTTAGACATAATATGGGAAAGAGTGAAATTCAAAGAATCCCAATAACTATTTTACCCTTTCAAGCATACATATATGGCGCATTTTCTTGTTAAAGAATGCAAGTATGTACTAAAAGCCTCTTGTAAGCATACATAAACATATTCTCATGTCACATAAGTTCATACATGACAAACATAGTCTTTAAGGGCATTTGGTTTAGCCTTACCCAATTCTTTAAGACTTTCGGATTCATCTCACCCACTTTTAGGGACTTTTGACTTAGCCTTACTCATTCTTAAGACTTTTGGCTTTGTCTTACCCATTCGTAGGGACCTTTGGCTTCTTATCACCCATTCTATAGGACTTTTGGCATAACCATATCCATTCAAGCCCTCTTACATTTAAAACATGTTTCAAGAAACATAATGGTACCAAAGTATGAATTCAATGACTATAAACACATCTCATGGTTCAAACATACACACAAGCATCCAATGACAATTAAACATCCAAGATATGTGTACAAGAAAAGATAGAAAGCTATTTTAAATCAAGAAGTACAAACTTTTTCCTTTGCTTTCTTACTTCCCCTTCTTGGCCTCACACCTACACCTAGGAGGATTTTAATTTGCTTGGCCTATACACATCAAATAAGACACAATTCAATCACTGGAACTAATTCTAGCTTCATATAAACTTTTTACACACTTACTTGATCTTATGATATCATTATGGTTCCATATAAGGGCACAAAGAAGCAACTTATGTAATTCTTGGTCTTGGCTCCAATTTCTCATTCAATCTAAGTCATATGACTCCATTTAAACTCTTTAGAGTCATCACAATTTCAATTCAAGAAGCCTAAACTCAAGTTGCTTCTTTATGCCTTAAAAAGGAACTTAAACCTCCATCTCACAAACCATAGTTTCTAAATTCAAACCAACGCTTCCCTTGGTGTTTATTAGTCATATCTAGACCATTTCTATCCTTGGAATCAAAGAAATATCCCTAGGTACCCAAACTCCTTCTTGGTTGAGACATGTGCAAGGTGAAGGACCTATGGCGTTTGCTTGGTTTTTCTCAGGGAAATGGCACTTGTGAAGCTTTTTAGATGTCTTAAGTACTTATACATACTCTTAAATAGGCTAGATTATCATTAAAAAGTTTCAAAATTTGCTAGGTGCAACAAGAACCCTAAGTCACATAACTTAAATTCTAAAGCTTCTCTTTTAAATCTAATTGCATATTCTTGTTTCTCATGCTTGAAAACCCTTGTCTCTACCTTGCTAAGACTTGAAATCATTCCCTCCTTGATGGGTCTAGGGTTGGCCAAAAATATTCTCAAAAAGAACAAGCAAGAAGAAGCAAGACAAGCCATGGAAGTTACCTTGTTTTCTAGCTTTTCTAAGGAGCTTTCAATTGCTTCTAGTTTGTGCTTCAATTTCTCTCCTCCTCTTACTGAACTAGCCATGAATAGCTCCAAATAAGTCATCAAAACTATAAGAAAAGAGAGGAGAAAGAGAAGAAGTTAGAAGGAGGAGAAAGCATGAAAAACCATGGATTTTCTTACCATTTCTACTTGGTTTTCCTCCTTCCTTACTCTCCCTCTTGTGTTCCACTCAAGACTTACTTAGGTTCTAATTTTGGCTAAGAGAAAGTCAGCTAGGCTAAGTGGAAGAAAGTGGGTCGTGACTTATAAGAAGAAAGGCCAAGTTATAATACTTTTTGAAAATTTTAATTTAGTCCATACACTTGATTTCTTCCATTTGGGCTCATTTCAACTCCTTTTTGAGAACCATCCTTTCTATCATGAAATTTAGGTCCTCTAATTCATAAAATGCCTTTGGTTTCATCCAAATTGAATTAAAAACCTTCTTGAATAAATAGGTCAAAGTTTCGGTCAACTAATACTCTAAAATGTAATGCAGAAGGGTTTTAATTATTTTAGGGGTTTCTATAATTTTTAGGACTTCTAAGAACCCCGAAAAACTTAATTTTTCCATTTAAAAATCCCTCTTTTGAGTTTTCTAAAAGTTGCCCAAAATTACAAAAATAATACTACTTTTTTGTCTAATTTTGTTTTGCTATTTTGGCTCCAGTTTTAAGGCACCTTTAGTCTTGTATCCCCATTTTTAAATGTCTAAATTATCATTCTAATTTTATTTGGCCTCTAATCATTCCTTTTGTAATCTGCTTAGTTTTAGGCTTTTAGAATGACGAATGTTACACAGTCTCTAGAAATTTTCTACACATGGTGCCACATCACCATTTTTCCTTGCTCATGGCACCACATCAGCACTTTCCCTACTCATGGTGCCATGTTAGTACTTCCCCTATTAGAATTTACAAGAATGCCACCATTTCACCAATGCATCTTTTCATAGATTCTCTGTAATATTTTATTCAACCTACATTCTCTGGGTTCTCTACTATATTTTAATATTATTTGAGCCTATGTGGGTCCCATTTAATGTCTTTAATCATATATTTTATTATTTACTTTTCTAATGTTTTATTATTTTAAAGTCCAATTGACTATTTTGCCTCTGGTAGTAACGTAATAGACAAGCACCTCTATTTATTTTTTATTTATATCTCCATCTTAACTCCACATCTCTAGATTCTATCACCACCATCTAGTAGATCTTTCTATATGGAATATCTTAATACAGTTAACTTGTGCTTAAGGGTTTAGTTCGTCTCTGTATAAACTCTTAATCGCAGGGCCATTTTTTAGTCTTAATGATTTTAGAATTTTATGGAATGCATTTTATAATTTTTTGCGTATTATTTCCTAGCTATTAATATATATATATATATATATATATTAAGCTAGTTTTTAACTCCTCATTCTTTTGAAAAAAATTATCAAAGTTTGTCCAAGTGACAAATGACGATTTTACCCTTAGGTCCCCTAGACCCCTTAAAATTTCAAAAATTTCTAAGGGTCCTATTCATCTTATACTTTTTATATATTAAGTTATTTTGTTCAAATTCACCCTTTTAAAGCTTAATAAATTCATTTCATAAAATACTAAATAATTAAAAAGTCCAAATTTTTTTGGGATGTTACATTTCTCTCCCTCTTAATGAAAATTTTGTTATCAAAATTTAAAATATGTACCTTAATTAAATAATTCTAGGAACTTTTATCATACCTCTTCTTCCATTTCCTAAGTGGCTTCTTCAGGTGTCATTCTTTCCCATGCCAATGTATTTTCTAGAGCTGGTCAATTTATCAGTGGCTTTGGGTATGATAATTGAAATCGATCTAGGTGAGATCCTTAAAAAAAGGTTAAGGCTAGACTTTGTTTGGGGGGTAGTATATAGATATGAGACTATTAGTGTTTCCTTACCTGTATGCTAATTGAGTCAATACTATTAAAATGAATAAATAAATAAGGGTGTTGTATTTTTCTATTTTCACTATTAAGCATAATCACCTCAATAATATCTATTTGTGTTAATAGGAAAATCATAACGACCCGATGAAATGCTAATAAAAATCTAAACAGTACTTATGAGACTTTACAGAGATTAGCCTTAGCTATTTGGAAGTAGGCCGCTGCTATGCATAGGATCTTGCAACACCTGTAGGAGAATGGTTAAAATGAACATGGAAGAAATGGGGATGAAAGAAGGGAAGAAATAGCAAACCAACCAAGATAGTCAAACTTCATGAAGGCTAAACCTCCTACCTTTATTAGAGTCTTTGACCCAAAAAAGGCTGATGAGTAGATGAAGGAATTAGAGAAAACTTTTGAAGTGCTAAGATTTTTGGATGAATAAAGGTAACATTTGTAGTTTATATACTTTTCTAGGGATGCTAAACATTGGTGGGTGAGTACTAGACAATTATTGGAATGTCGAGGTACCTCTATTAGTTAGGTAATTTTTTAGGAAGTCTTTTATGAAAAATATTTTCCTGAAGAAATCTACAATGATAAAGAAATAGAGTTCCTTAGACTAGTCCAAGGAAATATGACCTTTGAACAATATTTGGCAAAATTGGAAGAATTATCCAAGTTCTCCTCTTATCTTCAACATAACCAAGGTGAAACCTGGAAGTGTCAAAAATTAGAGTCAAGGCTACAAATAGAAATGAAAAAGGTTATGTAACATCTGGTCTCTCCGTAAACGTGAGAAACGCAATGTTCGGTTTCTCCGTAAACGTCAGAAATGGGCCAAATATAAAAGGAAGTCCTCGAAATAGAAAGAATTGGGGCCAACTAAAATTATGATAAAATTTTAAATATTAGAAAATGAGGATTTGAGGTTTGAGATGCCCAAAAACCAAAGCCAGAAGAGCTCAGGAAATTTGCCGAAGAAAGTAGGGGTATTTTTGTAATTTTTGAAAAATTTTGAAAACTCATAAGAGAGCTTTTTAAATGAAAAATTTGAGCTTTCCAGGGTTCTCAGAGGCCCTGAAAACCATGGGAACCCCTAGAACAGTTGAAACCCCTTCGGTGAGCGATTTCGGCAAAGGTTAACCAAAACTTTGACCGAATGGTTCAGAATGGTTTTAGATCCTTTTTGAGTGATTCCAAAGGCAATTATTATGATTAAGAGCCTAAGGAATATGATGGAAAATATTTATTTTAAAAAGGAGTTGATATGAGCCTAAAATGAAAAAGCCAAGAAAAGGGACTAAAATGCAAAAGTAAAAAGTTGCATAAAGTGACTTTTGGCTTCTTCTTATCCACGTTCCAGCAGCTCCTCTGAGTAAAATGCTTTGTTTCTGCCCAAAAAATAGAGAGAGAGAGTGGCGCACAAGAGCAAGCTCAAGGGAAGAAGAAAAACCAAGAGAAAGGTATGAATTCATAGAAACTTTTGCTCTTCCCTTTAGAAAACTTCTTCCCCTCGTTTCCTCCTCTCTTCCTATGGATTTAGTGAGGTGTTTGGTTCTGTTTTGAGCCCATAACAGAGGGGTAAATTTCGAAATTCAAGGAGAGAGTTGAAGCAAGGAAGAGAGCTCTTGAGAAAAGCTAGGAAATCAAGGTAACTTGTTGTCTTCCATGCTTCTTCTTCCCTTCTCCTCCTTGTGATAATTTTGTCCCATATAGAGCCCAATCAAAGGGAGATGAATTCTGGTCCTAGCAAGGGAGATTCATAGATTTTGGAGTGTGAGAAGCAAGTAGGTGCAAAGAAATCAAAGAAAGAAGCATGAAAACACAAGATAGAAAAGTGAGGGATTCATGGAGACATTGTGAAATCTGTTTTGATCCATGAATTCCCTAGCTTAGATGAGTGCTTTCTTGAGTTCCTAAGATCCCTAAGAGGTCCCCCATATGCCTCTTCCTCCATGAAAATGAACAAAACCCCATGGAAAGTCATGAACCTAAAAGTTAGAAAAGTGTAGAGCATATAAGGGGATTGTAAAAACTGATTTAATCTATGAGTTCTCTTGGCTATTTAAGTGTTTCCTTGACCTCCTACAACTCTTAACAAACTCCCTAAATGGTTCTCCCATCAAAGAAAAATCAAGAAGCCATGAAATCCCATTTATGCTCTAAGTTTCGACCAAGTAGGGATGGCATAGTTAGGGAGAGTTTTAAATTATTTCAAGCCTATTTTTGAGTCATATATGATGGAAGAGGATGAGAGGAAGCCTTGGAAAAAAATTTAGAACTCATAGAAAGTGATTTGGTGTCTTAGGTTCCATATTATGACCTAAAGAAGCAACATGGTGCTAGGCCTTTTGTTTTAATGATGTGATGACTCCAAGAGGTTTAAAAGAAGTCAAGAATCATATTTGAAAGGAAAGAATGAGGCTTAGAAGTCCCTTGAGGGGTGTTGCTTTATTAGGTGCCTTTATGGACCATAATGGAGCTAATAGAGCAATCTAGTGTTTTATCAAGTGATGTAGCTTAGAATATGTTTCATAGACCTAATTGGCTCCCATAAATTGTATCTAGGCCAAGAGAAACTATCTCCACCAAATTGTGTGTGTGTGGCCCAAAGAGGAGGCTTGAAAGCTAAGGAAAAAGTGTGTGAAATTATGCAAGGTAGCTTTTTCCACCTTCTCTCATGCATGAATGTGTGTTTAGCTTGTTTTAGAATGTGTGTATGTGTATTTTCAAGCTAAGAAAAGTATGCTAGCATGCCTTTATATTCCATGATCCTTGATGCCATGTTATGTTTTAAATGAATCTATGATGTTTGTATGAGTTTGCTTGAGTGAGGAGAGGCCAAGAACTCCTCCCTTTGGTGAGGATGAGCCAAGAACCCTTGAGCTTGGTTGAGACATAGCAAAGAGTCTCCCAAAAGTAAAGTGGGCTCCCAAGAGTATGGTTAAGTCTAAAGCTCTTAAAGAATGGGTGAGGCAAGTCCAAAATCCATGAGGAGAAGTGTGAGGCCAATCCAAACACTTGGGGAACTCTTGAATGTCTTGTGTGATTGATTCACATGCCAAGGTTGCTTTGAAAATGTCCATGACTTCTATTTTTCTATACATGCATTTGAAAAGCTTGCTTTGTACATATTATGTGTGATTGAATGGGAGATGATCTATTGGGATTCTTTGAATCTCATCCCCTCCTCTCCAATGACCTAACATGCTAGGTGGATAAAGTACTTATGGTGAAGGGAGCCAACAACCATGAAGAGTAAGGATTGACAAGCCTATGTGTTATTTTAACCATTTCGGAACCATAATGATAGTTCATAATGTATATGATGTTATATATGTACCATGAACCATAAGACACATGTAAATATGATATTATGTGATGTATACATGTATGGATATGATGTATGAACTTTAGAAATGAATTTGGGTATGTAATGCCAAGTTATGCAAATTGGAAGTTTGATGCAAATGTGTATAAGTGTGGATGAAAAGGCCAAAATGAGATGCATGAGGTTTGGGATCATTTGGGTAGCTCACACAAGTCTTAAATATGCTTTTAAACTTGCCCAAAAGGTGCCAAGACCAAGGGAAATCCATTTGGCAATTTTGGTACCCAATATGGAGCCAAAATTAACCATAATGGAACCCTATGCCATTCTTTAGCCAAATGAGTTAGTCTTACCCTGAAACTTGGCATGCAATTAGGTCACATTAAGATATTTTTGGGAAGCTAAAGATCATAATTTTCGGAAACCTAGAGAATATTTGATGAATTTTCAAAGTTGGAATTTTTCATGGATTCTGGCATGGGTACTGTTCATATTGGCAGTTTTGAATTATGTGTCACCTAATGACCAAATGGTGTCCAATGCTTATGAAATTTTACATTCATAAACTAGAGGTCATAAGCTTTCTGTGGCCACCAAGATCACCTCATTTGGAGGTCTGAACAGTGAGTTATGCATGTTTGAAGTTAACTGTCAGCATCAGTAGCGCCCCATGAGTCCGGTTACTGTTCCATAGGGTCCATCTAACTAAACGTATCTGTTTCATTTTGGAATTATTTTTACTATCAAGTTAACATTTGTAGCTTTCTAGAATGACTGAATGTGTGTGATTTAGATTTTTATGGAATTAGTTATGAATTTCAGAAATTTGTATCAGTAAACTGAACAACAGCCCAGGCAGCCAGCGACTCACTAGCTTTTTGGATGTCAAACGTCCTGTGTGATCAATTTTATGACCTGAACGTATTTTAGTGTGAATTATACATCCTAAGGTTTCCAGAATGACCAAGATTGTATGTTTTTGATTTTTCTAGATTTAGTTATGATTTTCTAAAGTTTGTGACAGAAAAGAGGAAATCCTGGCCGAAAATGCAAACACTGATTTCATATGCTCCTTTGCTTTCTACGAGTTATAGGCCAAATTTGATGATGGAAATGAGTTATATTCATGTGTTTAAGTATGAGAAAGTGATAGATGCTTTCATATTGCCTACGGGACTCTGAAAGAAAAATTTTACCTGTAGAGAAATGTATTTTTTATTCATAACTCCCTATGCCACTATATTGTTCCTATAGAACAAACATAAGATGAGGCATGGGAATTGTATGAATTGAGTCCTAGAAGTATGGTGTTACAGGTTATATCCCTACTAATGATTAGGAACTATCTAGAGTTGTCAAATCAATGTAGGGTGGTAGCAAGAAATCTAAAAGGGGATAAGGCTAAAAAATTTAAGAATAATCCGTGGAAAAAGAAGGGAAGACCATTCAAACCTTTCCATAAGAACCTACGGAATGAGAAGAAACCTACCCCCTATCCACTGAAATTAAATAATACCATGATGTGTAAAAAGTGTAGGAAACATCACTCTAGTAAGCCATGTTCATTAGGACCTCTTACTTGTTACAAGTTTGGTCAGATGGGACATTTCATTAGGGATTGTCCACAATGGAAAAAGGAACAGAATTCTACTTGACCATAACATTAAGGAAGAATCTATTCCTTAGATAAAAGATATGTGGCTCAGTCTTTTGGATTGATACAAGCTACATGCTATATTAAAAATAATATTTTACTTGTGTTGTTTGATTTTGGAGCTACCCATTCATTTATCTTTATAGATTGTATAAGGAATTTACAACTTTCCATCTCTATTTTACCTTATGATCTTGCTGTAGTTATCCCAATTGAAAAGGTGGTCACTTTCCAAGCTTGTCTAAATTGTCCTATCCATATTTATGAATAGAATTCTTTTGTTGACCTTATCTATTTGCCTATGACTGATCTTGGGAATGGATTGGTTATCTGTTAACCATGTCACCCTTGACTACCATAACAAAACCATTTTCATTCCTCCGAAGATCTTTGCTAACTCCTGTGGAAAGGAAGATGATTTAATGAATTCAAAAATTTTCCTTTCAAATTCATTAGGGGTCAAAATAGAGATAACATAAATTCTTATGGTCTGTGAGTTTCCTGAAGTCTTTTCAAATGAAATTCCAGGTTTGCCCCCTAAGAGAGAGATAGAATTTTCCATTAACCTTATACTTGGAATAAGACCAATTTCCATCACTCCTTAGAGAATGTCACCTCTTGAATTGCAAGTCCTAAAAAGCCAAATCAACAATCGATTAGAAAAGAAATTTATAAGGCCAAGTGTTTCACCTTAGGGAGTACCACTTTTGTTTGTTACCAAGAAAGATGAAAGCTTTAGGTTACGTATAGATTATAGACAGCTGAATAAGGTAACCACTAAGAACAAATACTATCATACCATATTTATTTCCATTATATCCTTACATTCAAGATAATTAAGTGCATGTTCATAGGGAATTATTAAGGAAAAGCTACGTTTTCATGCACTTTATCGCATTATGCTGCAGTAAAATTTTTCAATTCGCATTACATGGGCCCCGTGGATTATCCAACAACATTCTCTAGTAATTTATCATTGGAAAAAATCATAATCAACTCAAAACATTAAGCAATCCACAATTTTCAAGTCAAAAACCCTGAAATTCTCTTCATCCTTCACGGTTTGTATAGTGACAGATTTCAAAAGAAAAAATCATAACTAAATGTAAAAAAATCAAGATCTACCATACCATAGCTTTTTGGAAATCTATAAATGTTAAATTTATAGTAAAAATAAATTCAATTCATGAACAAAGCATTTGGACCATGTTTGACAATGAAAAAGGCATAAAGGTCCGGCTACCCTCTGATACTGATACTGATTTCTGATGTAAATTTCAAAAATGTGCAACTAATTCCATAAAAATTCAATCCATACAAATGATACCAAGATGGAAAGCTACAAATGTTAGATAGAGAAGAAAAATAATTCCAAACCAATCCAAATGCATTCAGACCCCAAAAATTAATCAAATAGTACAACGGGTCTGACTGTGCGCCTGGAACTGGACAGTAACTTGAAAAACTCATATCTCCCTCTCTAGACATCCAAATGGGGTGCTTTCAATTGACACAAGTCACTGGGAAGGTCTAGTTTTGCCTTGTAAAATTTAATGCAATTGAACTTCATTTGTCCCATGAATGACAGAGTTTCATTTTGGGCTATATGAACAGTAACTCTAACCAAAATAAAAAAAAATTTCTCAATTTCAAAAATTTGCCAAAAATTCCATAGACCTCCAAATATTCTACATGTTAGCTTCCCAAAAAGATCTTAACAAGGTTTAGATGCAAGCCAAATTTTAAACCAAGAAGAGTTCATTTGGATAGAAAGTGACATAACTTCACAATATGGTTAATTTTGCCTCCTTCAAGATGTCAACTTTATCCAAATGGCTTCCTTAATGGTTTGGCACCTCTTGGGCAAGTTTAAAGCATAAATATGACTTGTAGGAACTGCCCAAGTGGTCTCAAACCTTATGCATCTCAATTTTGCTATCCCACATCCATTAATGCATAGTAAACATAAACCATACAAGAGGCAAGTTTCATGATCCCATTGATTTAGTACTATATAAAGTATATACAATACCCATACCTCATTTTACAATTGCCCATGGTATTATATCTCAAAAATTACATGTACAAGCTCGCTTTGCCATTCAACTACAAGTAAGATGACATATTAGACAAAATACAATTCTTCTAGATTCTTGGCTCGCATTTCTTGGTCCTTGGGTACCACCTAGACATTTCAAGAGGAAAGGGGGAAGGGGATGAGATTCCTAGAATCTCAATAGCTCACACACCCATTCACACATACATTCAAAGTATACATACATCAAGTGTACAAGTAAACATGCTTACTTGGATCATGAATGCGCATTTTCAATATTTTCATGCCACACTTTCACAATTATGGCATCAAGAAGCTCTAAGAACTTTTGGTTTTGCCTCACCCCATTTCTAGGACTTTTGGATATGCCTCATCCTTGGCCTAGGAACTTTTGACTTGGCTTCATCCATCCAAGAGAATTTTGGCTTAGTCTCACCCATGCCTTGAGACCTTTGGCATCTTCTCACCCACATTAAGGGACTTTTGGCATCACCTCACCCTTATAAGCCAATTTCACAACTAAAGTCATTCAAGAATACACATTGATACCAATGCAATATCAAGATATCAAGTGGCATGTTCTCAAATCATATAAATACAAAGACATACACCTACACAAGAATTCAAGGAGAATGAGGTGAAGAGCTACCTTTAACTTGATGCAAGCTTTACTTGGTTTGTTCCTTCCCTTTCTTGATTACACAAGAGCACCTAGATGGAGTAGGGTTCTTTTGGTCTAAACATCATAATTAACACACAATTATGAACTATAAGCAAGCTAAGATGTAACACCATAATTCCCTAGCTTATTTCATAACATTCCCATGTTTTACATCACACATTTCATGAAGGAGCAAGAAAAGGGTATTAAAATAATGCATTTCTTAACGTTGCGTCGTGTATAAATTTTTCATTCGGTGTCCCATGGGGCATGTGTGCTCATGTATCACATGCTTATATTTAATTACATAGATACAACTCATTTTCATCATCAAAAGTGTCCTACAACTCGTGGAAAGCAAAGGGAAGCATAAAATACATAGTTGCATTTTTTGCAAGAAATTCCCATTTTCTGTCACAAATTTTGAAAAATCATAACTAATTCTAGAAAAATCAAAATCAAGCACTATTTCCTATTCTAGGAAGCTACACATGTCTAATTTATGTTAAAAATATGTTCAGGCCATGAAACACAACACAAAAGACATTTGACACTTAAAGAGGTGCAGACATCTGGTTGGTCACTGGTACTATCATAGCTTTCTGATACAAATTTCAAAAATGTGCAATTAATTTCAAAAAAATCCAATTCATACAAATAATACCAATATGGAAAGTTCAAGATGTTAAATAGAGGGAAAAAATAACTCCAGACCAGTTTAGGCATGTGCAGATCTCGAAACCTAATCAAAAAGTACCTGAGATTAGTTTGAGCACCTAATACTGGGAAGAATCTTTAAAACTTCATATCTCCTTCTCTAGACATCCAAATGGAGTGCTTCTAATTGAAACAAGTCAATGGGAGTGTCTAGTTTCTTCCTATAAAATGTCATGGCAATTGGACATCATTTGATGCCTAAGGGATAGAAATCATTTTCAGCCCAGTATGAACAGTAATATGACCAAAACCAGAATTTTTTCCAACTTTGAAAATTCATCAAATATTCCATAAACTTCTGAAAATTCTGAACTTTAGCTTCCCAAAAATCTCTTAACAAGCTCTAATCGTATGCCAAATATCAGATCAAGAAGAATTCATTTGGACAAAAAGTGGTATAGGTTTCCAATATAGTTAATTTTTGCTCCATATAGGATACCAAAGTGTTCAAATG
This sequence comes from Erythrophleum ivorense, assembly GCA_026724425.1. Taxonomy (NCBI): domain Eukaryota; kingdom Viridiplantae; phylum Streptophyta; class Magnoliopsida; order Fabales; family Fabaceae; genus Erythrophleum; species Erythrophleum ivorense. The sequence goes on along the minus strand of JAIUCV010000005.1, from coordinate 28,431,189 downwards.
ACTTCCTTTGATGTTTGGCACCTCTTGGGTAAGTTTAAAAGCATGGTTAAGACTTGTATGAACTATCCAAGTGGTCCCAAGCCTCATACATCTCAATTTGGCCATCCCACTTGCATTTATACATACACTTTCATAATGCAAATTTGCTATTACATAACCAAAATAAGCATTTCTATGCATACAACCTTAGCTCTCATTTATACATGATACATTGATATAATTATACATCTTCATAACGTCATAGGATATATACACTCATAGATTACATAATTTGCCATCTATGTGGTCTTAAAGAACAAAATTCATGCACTTTGATGTCATAATTTCATCTTCCAAGATATGGGCTTCCATTGCCTTGTCCACTTGGTTCCCCTAGCATGTTAGAACATTGGAGAGGAGCGAATGAGATTCAAAGAATCCCAATAGCTCATTTCCCTTTCAATCACACATAAAAGATGCAAAACCAATCTTACAAATAGATGCATGAGCATATTAACATGTACAATCATTCAAGAAGCATTTTCAACATTTGAGCAAGTCATATATAGCATAAAAGGCTTGCCAAGCAAGTGGATTAGCCTCACCTATTTAATTGTAGATTTTGGACTTGCCTCACCTATTCTTTAAGAGGTTCTTAGAAGCAACCTTGCTCTTGAGAGTCAACCTCACTTTTGGGAGACTTTTTACTTTGTCTTAACTAATCTTAGGGGTTCTAAGTTAATCCTTACCATGGCTAAGGGTTCTTGGCCTCACCACACTCAAGCAAAGCAAAACAAACATAATAAACATCATTTGAAAACATCAAGCATCATCTTAGTACCATGGCATATGAAATCATGCTAGAATACTTTTTATGGCTTGAAACACAAATACACACATTCAAAGACAAGTCAAGCATACATTCATACATGAGAGGAGGAGGAGTGAGCTACCTTGGAAGTAAGCACACACTTTTTCTCTTGGATTTCCTTTCCCTTCTTCGGCCTCATACGCACAAAGATGTGGGAATGATTTCTCTTGGCCTAAACATAATTTATGAAAGCCAATTAGGTTCATGGAATTAATTCTAAGGCCACACAACTTCCTTACACTCTAACTTAACCTATAAACCCCTTTATGTTTCCAAGAATACACCTAATGAAGCAACACCTATCAAATAATTTCTAGGCTCAATTCTTTCCTTTCATATATGATTCTTGACTCCTTTTAAGCCTCTTGGAGTCATCACACAATTAAAATAAAGAGCCTAACTACATGTTGCTTTTTTAGGTTATATTATGGAACATATAAGGCCAACTTACTTTTTATGGTCTCTAAATTTTTTCCAAGGCCTCCCCTCATCGTCACTCATCATATATGACTCAAAAATTGGCTTAGAAAAATTTAAAACTATCCCTAGGTATATGGAACTCACTTGGTCGAACCTATAGAGGAATTTGACCTTCCTAGATTTTGGTTTGTTTTCTTGATGGAGGAAGCACATGGGGAGACTTCTAGGGATCTTAGGAGCTCATTTAAACTCTCATTTAGGCAAAGAAATTAAGGTATCAAATCAGATTTTACAAGGAGCATATGAAAACACTAGAATTTGCATCTTGAATTTTCATGGTTATTTGTTAATTCTCTTTGCATATTTTTAATCTTCACACCCTTTTTCCTAAGAATCACCCTTGGTTCTGCCTAAAAACTAAGCCCTCCTAGGACTTCTTGAGTAGGGCGAACCATAGGGAGAAGAGGAGCAAGGGGTAGCAACCATGAAAGAAGAAATTACCTTATTTTTCCTTGTTTTCTCACTTGAATCTTGTCTTCTTTGGCCTCCTTTCTTCAAATCCGAATTTTTCCCTTAATTTCTCACTTAAAACAGATTTATAAACTTCATTATAACCATTGGAGAATGGAGGAGAGGAGGTTTGGAAAAGAGAAAGCATGAAAAACTACTAAAATTCCATACCTTCAAGCCTTGATTTCTCCTCCTCTTCTTCTTCCTCTTATGTGCCACTTTCCTCAGGTTTCTTCTCTGGTTTAGGGTAGAAAAATATGGGGCTATGTGAGTGGGAGAGTGGGGCGCCCTATATATATAGGTAGAGGAAGAATGACTTTTCAAAAATTTCCCTTTTACCCTTTGTTTTTGGCATTTTCGTTTCTAATTCATTTTAGCTACATTTTGATAACCATATTTTTTATTATAAAATTTAGGCTCCTAATTTAGAAAATGCCTTTGGAATCACTCAAATCGAAGCAAAAACCTTCCTGAACAAATTCGTCAAAGTTCGGGTGCACCGACATTGGAAAATATCCACCGGAAGGAATTTAACTGTCCTAGGGCCTCCCATGGTTTTTAGGGCCTCTAAGAACTCCAGAGAACTTAAAATTTTCATTTAAAAATCCCTCATGTGTGAATTCCAAAATTTACTCAAAATTATGAAAATTCCATTACATTTTATCAACCTTTTGTTCAATTTCATTTCTTCATTCTATCTCTATTTTTCTTTCCATCTGGGCCTGGAATTCTCATTTTTAGGAGTCTAAAATGTCACTCAAATTTTTCGGGACCTTATCTAATTCATTTTGAGGGACTTGCTTTGAAAACGCATCAGTTTCCATTGTTTAATAAAAATTGGATATTACAATTCTCCCCCTTTAAAAAATTTCATCCTCGAAATTTAGATAACATACGTTATGGGAAGAGTTCTAGATATTTCTTTCTCATATCTTCCTCTAGCTCCCAAGTAGCTTCTTCGGGAGATAACCCCTTCTAAACTACTTCCACCAGTAGTATTATCTTATTCCTTCACTATTTGAGTCTAACGTCCACGATCCAATCTAGTGATACTATGTATGATAGATCGCCCTGTAACTGCACATTTTCATATTCTATGACATGTAAGGGGTCGTGCTGGTACTTTTTAAATTGGGAAATATGGAATACATTGTGTACTTGGCTCAGGTTTGGGGGAAGGGCTAGTCTGTAGGCCACAGGTCTTACTTTATCAAGAATTTGGAAAGGACCTATGTACTTTGGACTGAGCTTTTTACTTTTAATGGACTGATCTATCCCTGTAACTAGAGACACTTTAATGAAGACATGGTCTCTGATCTCAAAATCTAATGGCCGTCTACGTTTATCTGCATAACTTTTCTGTCTACTTTGGGCAGTCAGTAGTTTCTTTCTTATGGTCTCAATTTGTCTAGAAGTCTGGTCCACTAACTCTAGGCCTATAAGGCTCCGCTCTTCTAGCTCAACCCAATACATCAAAGACTTAACACTTCCTCCCATATAATGCCTCATACAGTGCCATCTATATACTTGCATGATAACTATTATTGTAGGTAAACTCTACTAGAGGCAAGTATGTATCATAGTTTCCTTTCATCTCTAGCACACACGCCCTCAACATGTCCTCTAGGGTCTGGATGGTTCTCTCCATTTGTCCATCTATCTAGGGGTAATAGGCTGTGCTAAATCTAAGTCTGGTGCCTAAGGCATCCTGTAATGATCTCTAAAAATTCGATGTGAATCTGGGATCTCTATCTGACACTATGTTCCTAGGCACACCATGTAATTTGACTATCTCCCTGATGTACAGCTGGACTAGTTTGTCTAGGGTGTAAGTGGTTTTCATGGATAAAAAGTGTGTTAACATTGTTAATCTATCCACTATTACCCATATTGCATTATGCCTCAATGATATCCTGGGTAAACCCATAACAAAATCCAGAGCTATACTATCTCATTTCCACTCCGAGATATCTAGGGGCTGAAGTAACCTAACTAGTTTCTGGTGTTCTATTTTAACTCTTTGGCATATTAGACATCGGGAGACATATGCTGCTATATCTGTTTTCATTCCAGGCCATCATAATATTTTCTTTAAGTCCTGATACATTTTATTACTACCTGGATGAATGGTGTATTTTCTTTTATGTGCCTCATCTAATATTTTCTCTTTGATTTCTATATGTTTAGGCACATACAGCCTATCCCTGTATTTGACTATGTCATTCTCAGGTAGATTGAACTCCTAAATGCTACCTTGGGCTATCTGGGTTCTAATCTTATTTACATGGTCATCTGTCTACTAGGCTTCTCTTATTTGATCCCTCAGGTTATTTTCTATTTAGGTTTCACTCATTAATAATTTCCCTAAATGCACCTCACAGGAGAGACTCATATCTCTGAATCTCTCAATCAATTCCTGCTCTTAAATCATCATACAGGCCATGTGTATAAATTTTCTACTTAGGGCATCAGCTACTACATTAGCCTTACTGGAATGGTATTTCAATGTAAAGTCATAATCTTTCAAAAATTATAATCATCTCTGCTGTCTCATATTCAACTCTTTTTGTTCAAATAAATATTGAAGGCTCTTGTGGTCGCTATAAAGTTCTATAGCTGTCCCATACAAATAATGCCTCCATATTTTCAAAGCAAACACCACTGCGGCTAACTCTAGGTTGTGTGTGGGATAATTTTCTTTATGGGGTTTTAACTATCTAGAAGTATAAGCTACCACTCGGCCTTTTTGCATAAGTACACATCCTAACCTTTTCTTTAAGGCATCACTATAGACTACGAAAGTCTCTCTAGGGTCAGGGAGTACTAGAACTGGGGCCATGGGTAACTTGTGCTTCAACTCCTAAAAACTACCCTCACATTTTTCATTCCACACAAATGGTACATTTTTTCTAGTAAGCCAGGTCAGTGGCATCGCTATTTGAGAAAAGCCCTGAATGAACCTCCTATAGTAACCTGCTAAACCTAAGAAACTCTTGATCTCTGTCACTATCCTAGGTCTCTTCCATTATAACATTGCCTTTACCTTATAGGGATCTACTGCGACCCCTACCTGGGAGATCACATGACCTAAAAATTAAACTTTAGTGAGCCAGAACTCACATTTACGAAGTTTAGCATAGAGCTCTCTCTCTCTCAAGGTCTCCAAGGCTAATCTCAAGTACTGCTTATGTTCCTCTATACTTTTTGAGTAGATAAGGATGTCATCTATGAAGACAACTACAAATCTATCTAAGTATGGTCTGAAGACTCTGTTCATATAATCTATGAACACTACGGGTGTATTTGTCAACCCGAAAGGCATAACTAAAAACTCCTATATCTAGTTCTAAACGTTGTTTTGGGAATATCCTCAGCCTTTATTCTAAGCTGGTGATATACCAACCTGAAGTCTATCTTAGAGAAAATTGATGCTCCTACTAACTGATCAGGAGGTTATCTATGCGAGGGAGAGGGTACTTATTCTTAGTGGTTATCTTATTGAGTTCCCAGTAATCTATACATAGCCTAAGGCTCCCATCTTTCTTCTTTACGAATAAGACTAGAGCTTCCTATGGTGAGACATTGGGTTTGATAAAACCCTTTTCTAAGAGCTTTTCAACTGTTTCTTGAGCTTAGCTAGCTTAGTAGGAGTCATCCTATACGGGGCCTTAGACACTAGACCTGTCCCAGGTACAATATCTATAGGAAACTTGACCTCTCTCTCTGGGGGTAGTTCGCTAATCTCTTTAAGGAATACCTCGGGGAACTCTCTCACTACAAGAATCTCATCTATACCCTCTTTTACCTTAGACTAAACTAAAAAGAAAACTAAGTATCCCTGACAACCATGCCCTAGAGACCTCTCAGCCTGGGAAATGGTCATGACAGATAACTTAGTCCTCATACTGGGCACAGTCTCACACTCAAGTAAAGTAATACATCTGTGGCTATAATCTAGTGTGGCATTATTTACAGACATCCAGTTCATGCTAATGATCATATCAATATCAACAAGGGGTATACAAATCAAATCCAGGGTGGTAAGGTAATGATTAAACTGGATCACACAATTCAAACAAGCATGGGAGGTAATGGTTCGGTTTCCTGTGGGGGTAGATACATGCAAATCATATCATAGTGTATGCATACTCAAATCTAACCTTCTAGCACAGTCATATGATATGAAAGAATAGCTAGCATCTGAATCAAATAATACAGTTATAGAAAAATCATTTATTCTAATAATCCTTGGATTATACTAGGGGATCGGCTAGCCTCCTGCTGTGACAAAGCAAAGACTCTACCCTGGGTCTGAGGTCTGGGAGCAGGAGCCATCTCCCTCTGCTGTGTGAACTATGTAGGATCCTGAGTGCAATTTCTAGCCATGTGTCCTGGTTTCATGATTTTTGCCACACTAGGGACATGTGGTAGGTGTAAAGCTACCTCTACTAGACTGAGTTCTCCATTTCTTGCCCCTTCGGCTCCATTGGCTTCTGCCACCTCTCCTACTAGTAACTACAACCTATGATCCCTCTCTAGGTTTCTTGGGCTCAAGGAGGGGTGGTCTAGCATTGGAGGTAGGCTGCATTATTCTGAGGTTCTCCTTCGTCACTCTGCATATCTCAACTAGGGTATTAAAGTGCCTAATTCTCTGTAGCACTACATTGTCTCTGATCTCAGGAAGCAAACCTTTTTCTAGCCTATCTGCTCTCCACCACTTATCATCATGTCTTTGTAAATAAGAGGAATATCAGGAGAGGTCTTCAAATTTAGCCACGTATTGGTCCATGGACATCCCTTCTATCTGTTTCAAGAGTATAAATTCTGACTCCTTCTCATCCCTGATTGAACTGAGGAAGTACCTCTCATAAAAGGCCTGAAGGAATGTCTCCCATATAATCAAAAGGTTCCTCGCCTATAAGATAGGCTCAGTGCCCCTCAACCAGAAATTTGCTTCTTTCTCTAGCTAGAAAATAGCCATAGTGGCTTTCTACTCAAATGTGTACTCCATCACCAATAAGATTTTCTCTAGCTGCATAATCTAGGCCTTGCATTTTTCTGTGTTGATCTGACCATCAAAGGTGGGAGGCCTGAATTTCTTAAATTGGGTGATAACCTTACTGATAGAATGCTACTCCTAGGCTGGAGGCGTCTAAGCTGGCAGAATAGGAGCAACCATCTGTATGTGTGCCTGTAGGTCTAAGTGAGTTACCCCTGAATGCTTGGGATGATCTGAGTGGTGAGGTGGTTATGGAGGAGGAGGTGTAGGGCTCTGACTATCTCTCTCAGTAAGTCGTTCCTATAACTGCATAATCACGACCTGCTATTGATCTAGGCGAGCTATAATCTATTATAAGGCTTCAGCAACCAAATCACTAAGCTCGGCTTTATCATCTGCATGAGCCTCTCTAGAGGGCTGACCTCTCCTAGTGTTCACCATCTTACTGAAACATCAAAACAAACTTTAACAAGAAAAGGGAACACTCTCACACCATTACACACTCAATTCATCCATGAACAAGCTTATATACATCTAGGCAACTCATAAACACAAGCCACAACTCACATCAAGAGCCTGAACATTTTCTCTGATACCAATAAATGTAACACCATAATTCCCTAGCTTATTTCATAACATTCCCATGCTTTACATCATACATTTCATGAAGGAGCAAGAAAAGGATATTAAAAAATGTATTTCTTAACGTTGCGTCGCGTATCACTTTGGTGTCTCGTGGACCATGTGTGCTGATGTATCACATTTTCATATTTAATTACATAGATACAACTCATTTCCATCATCAAAAGTGGCTTACAACTCATGGAAAGCAAAGAGAAGCATAAAATACATAGTTGCATTTTTTGCCAGAAATTTTCCTTTTCTATCACAAATTTTGAAAAATCATAACTAATTCTAGAAAAATCAAAATCATTCACTCTTTGATATTATAGGAAGCTACACATGTCTACTTTATGCTAAGAATATGTTTAGGCCATGAAACACAACATAAAATATGTTTGACATTTGAAAATGTACAGAGGTTTGGTTGGTCACTGGTACTATCATAGCTTTCTGCTACAAACTTAAAAAATGTCCAATTAATTTCATAAAAATCCAATTCATGCAAATAATACCAATCTAGAAAGCTACAGATGTTAGCTAGAGGAAAAAAATAACTCCAAACTAGTTTAGGCATGCCTAGATCTCGAAACCTAATCAAATAGTGCCTGAGGTCAGTTTGAGCACCTGATACTAGGTAGAATCTTTAAAAATTCATATCTTCCTTTCTAGACATCCAAATGCGGTGCTTCCAATTGGTCACTGGGAGTGTCTAGTTTCTCCTTATAAAATTTTATGGCAATGAGATATCATTTGACCCCTGAGTGACAGAAATCATTTTCGAACCAATGTGAACAGTAACATGACCAAAATCAAAATTTTTCCAACATTGAAAATTCATCAAATATTCTATAGACCTTCAAAAATTCTGCACTTTAGCTTCCCAAAAATCTCTCAACAAGCTCTAATTACATGCAAAATCTCAGATCAAGAAGAGTTCATTTGGATAAAAAATGGTATAAGTTTTCAATATAGTCAATTTTTGCTCCATATAGGATACCAAAGTGTCCAAATGACTTCCCTTGATATTTGGCACCTCTTGGGCAAGTTTAAAAGCATGGTTAAGACTTGTATGAACTACTCAAGTGGTCCCAAATCTCATGTATCTCAATTTGGCCATCCCACTTGCATTTATACATACACTTTCATAATGTAAATTTGCCATTACATAACCAAAATAAGCATTTCCATACATACAACCTTAGCTCTCATTTATACATGATACATTAACATAATTATACATGTTCATAATATCATAGGATATATACAACCATAGATTACATCATTTGCCATCTATATGGTCTTAAAGAACAAAATCCATGCACTTTGATGTCACAATTTCATCTTCCAAGGTGTCAGCTTTCATTATCTTGTCCACTTGGTCCACCTAGCATGTTAGAATATTGGAAAGGAGGAAATGAGATTCAAAGAGTGCCAATAGCTCATCTCCCTTTCAATCACACATAAAAGATGCAAAACCAATCTTACAAATGCATGCATGAGCATATTAACATGTGAAATCATTCAAAAAGCATTTTCAACATTTGAGCAAGTCATATATAGCATACAAAGACTTGCCAAGTAAGTGGATTAGCCTCACCTATTCACTTATGGATTTTGAACTTGCCTCACCCATTCTTTAAAAGGTTCTTGGACTCAACCTTGCTCTTGAGAGTCAACCTCATTTTTGGGAGACTTTTTACTTTGTCTAAACCAATCTTAGAGGTTCTTGGCTCATCCTCACTATGGCTAAGGGTTTTTAGCCTCACCACACTCAAGCAAAGCAAAACGAACATAACAAACGTCATTTGAGAACATAAACCATCATCATGGTACCATGACATATGAAATTATGTTAGAATACTTTTCATGGCTTGAAACATACATACACATATTCAAAGACAAGTCAAGCATACATTCATGCAAGGGAGAAGGAGGAGTGAGCTACCTTGGAAGCAAGTGATGAATGCCAATTTTATATATTTTAATCCTCCTAACTTAGGCATTTTAATGTCCAAATATGGTTTTAGGAATTTAATTAAGTGGAATTTGATTTTAGTAGCCATTTCTACACTCAAGGAAATTATTTGCAAGATTATTGGTTTTCAATGCATTAATTTTTTTTTAATTAATTTTGTAAAATTTTTCCTTTTGAATTGTTCTTACTATTTATGCAGATTTTTGTTGGGTAATGAAAATTTAAGGAGGGAAATTAATTTGGAAAATGATTGAAGCTTCAAGATTGAATCAAGAGCTAAATTTTAAGGAGGGAAAGCCACATTTTGCAATTAGAAATGAGTGATTTTTGGATGGGAGGCAGTTCAAGTTAAACGCATGCACCACTCCCTCATTCATGTAGCATTTGTCCAGCAGGTCATACGTGTAAGTAACACTCATGAGCAGCCACCATATCTAAAGTTGGAAGAAGCATTGGATTCACATTGAATATACACACTGATTAAAGAAGTAACACGAGTGAATGAAGCAGCTTCAGCAAGGGAGTGCCACGGGTGGAGAGTTTTGAGCAGAACATGGGCTAGATTTAAAAGGAGAAGCAACATGAAAAAAAGAGAGCAGCAATCACATTGAACATATAAGAACAAAAGAGAAGCTTAGTTGTGAACAAAAGTGAAGAAGAGACGTGGAAAGGAGCTGGGCTTTGAACACATTCATGAGAACCACAAGTTGAAGGGATTAAAGAAGAAAAAGCTTAGGTTTTACGTGAGAACAAGTGCAGAAGATTTCCAATGGAAAGAAGAAGCTGAACCACGTTACACACTTATGAGACAACAATCCAGCTCTCTTGTTGCATGTGCATGAGGCCACAAACATTCCACTCACATGAGGATTGGCCACGACAGATCACGTTGATTAACATGAGCAGAATAAAGCTACGAATTCATGCAGCTAACTTGGGAAACTCGTGGTAAAGGAAAACAAACACGTAAGGCAACAGCTAAAAGAAGTGAAGCCATGAGCTGAGAATGAAGAAAAGCATGAGAAGGCATGTGTGTGTGTAAGGAAGAAGCTAGGTTTCATGCTTGTGAGGAATAGAGAAAGCAACACGAACGAACGAAGGGTGGAATGAGCTGAAAAGAAGAAGCATGAGGGGAGCCAATGTGGAAACTCATGGCAAAGAAAGAAAACACGTAAAGGAAGATGAGCTAGAGTCTGAGGAAAAACCACGTGAACACTACACAGAATTGAAGCACGTGATTCATGAAGGAAAACACACTTGGGTAGCACATCACAAGAGGAGAGCTTCATCCACGTATTCACTAATCCAGAGACAGAATTCATGCTTCATTGAATCCAGATCGTCCATCCATGCTTCATCTAAACACTTGAGCAGGCTTGGGTTGATGAGGAAATTAAGAAGCATGTGATTTGAAGGCTGGAAACACATTCCATTCATCACATCCATGCCATTCCATTCATTCATATCTATTCATCTAAAGGTTGAGGAGCTAAGAGTGAAAAGCACGTGAAATGATCAATGAAGAATCGAAAAAAAGACTCTACACATCATCCAGACGTACATTTTTTTTGTCGTGATTTTTACTCCATTCATCCATCGTCATTCAGAGATATTCCATTCATCAAATAAATATACATACGCTCCTTCGTCCACTCCATCTAGTAACCACGCCATATCCATTCCTCATTTCACTTCCTCCATCTCCTTCCATTCAAATGAAGCTTTGATTCCCTTTGTGGCTAGCTAAGAGGAAGATCCTTGGAGAAGCTTGAATCCATAGAGAAATCAAAGAAATTTTGGCTAAGAATTTCTACTTTCCTACACTTTTTCTTTTTCTTGTACAAGCTTAGTTAAGTTGTATTTGATTGGGAATTTATGTAATTGTAATTAGTAGCTAGTTAGACACTAATTAGGATATTGTTTGACTGATTATTTAATTGATTTAGTGTTGGATTTTTCATTATTATCTAATTTCCCATGTATGCCATCAAGGTATTCGATGAAATGCATGAATGAGATTATGTGCTTGATTGTTTGATTTGAAGATTCCTTTGAATTTAATTGATTAATTAAACATCTTAGGGTGATAATTCAGAGGCTAATTAATCTATTAATCAATCAAATTGAAGTGTTCATTGATCCTAATGACAAGAGTTAGCAATTTGATGTGGGATTGAGGTTTTAATTCAACATTAAATTGTTAGTTCCTTGATTCTTACGTGGTAACTCAAGATAATTTATATTAAACACAAATAGGGACTCTGAGACTAGAATTAATTATAATTGGATTAGGATAAGGATAGTGGATACTAAGGGACGAATCCAAAACTAGTCACAAATCCATCATTCATTCATTAACTAATGCAATTAGGTAGTTAGTGATTTTGATTCAAATTAATTTTAGATAGTTTAATTAAACCAAAACCCCCTTAATTTAGGTAATTCTAGGATCTTTATACACTTAGAAAGCCTAATTAAACATTGAACTCCACTTCCAAGGGAGATGACCTAGGTTGAGCCACTAACTATAAAATTTAATCTAACCTAGTTTTATTTTGAAAGTTGAGCGACATGACCTGTCAGCAAGCACACACTTTTTCTCTTGGATTTCCTCTCCCTTCTTCAGCCTCACACGCACAAAGGTGTAGGAATGATTTCTCTTGCCCTAAACACAATTTATGGAAGCCAATTAGGTTCATAGAATTAATTTTAAGGCCACACAACTTCCTCACATTTTAACTTAACCTATAAACCCCTTTATGTTTCCAAGAATGCACCTAATGAAGCAACACCCATCAAATAATTTCTAGACTCCATTCTTTCCTTTCATATATGATTTATGACTCCTTTTAAGCCTCTTGGAGTCATCACACAATTAAAATAAAAAGCCTAACTACATGTTGCTTCTTTAGGTCATATTATGGAACATATAAGGCCAACTCACTTTCAATGGTTTCTAAATTTTTCCCAAGGCCTTCCCTCATCTTCACTCATAATATATGACTCAAAAATGGGTTTATAAAAATTTAAAACTATCCCTAGGTATGTGACTCACTTGGCCAAACCTATGGAGGAATTTAGCCTTCATGGATTTTGGTTTGTTTTCTTGATGGAGGAAGCACATGGGGAGACTTCTAGGGATCTTAAGAGCTCATTTAAACTCTCATTTGGGCATAGAAATCAAGGTATCAAATTAGATTTTACAAGGAACATATGAAACCCTAGAATTTGCATCTTGAATTTATATGGTTATTTGTTAATTCTCTTTGTATATTATTAATCTCCACACCTTTTTCCCTAAGAATCACCCTTGGTTCTGCCTAAAAACTAAGCCCTCCTTGGACTTCTTGAGTGGGGCAAACCATAGGGAAAAGAGGAGCAAGGGGTAGCAACCATAGAAGAAGAAATTACCTAGTTTTTTCTTGTTTTCTCACTTGAATCTTGTCTTCTTTGGCCTCCTCTCTTCAGATCCGAATTTTTCCCTTAATTTCTCCCTTAAAATAGATTTATAAATTTCATTATAACCATAGGAAATAAAGGAGAATGGAGGAGAAGAGGTTTGGAAAGGAAAAAGCATGAAAAGCTACCAAAATTCCATACCTTCAAACCTTGATTTCTCCTCCTCTTCTTCTTCCTCTTGTGTGCCACTCTCCTAGGGTTTCTCCTTTATTTTAGGGCAGAAAAATATGGGGCTATGTGAGTGGGAGAGTGGGGCACCCTATATATATAGGTGGAGGAAGAATGACTTTTCAAAAATTTCTATTTTGCCCTTTGTTTTTGGCATTTTCGTTTCTAATTCGTTTTAGCTCCTTTTTGAGAACCGCCTATTCCATTATAAAATTTTGGTTCCCAATTTATTAAAATTCCTTTGGAATTACTCAAATCAGAGCTAAAACCTTCTCGAATGAATCCATCAAAGTTTGGGTGCATTGACATTGAAAAACGTCCACCGAAGGGGATTTAACTATCCTGAGGCTTCTCATGGTTTTTAGGGCCTCTGAGAACTCCAGAAAACTTAAAACTTTCATTTAAAAAGCCCTCCTGTGTGAATTCCAAAATTTGGTCAAAATTATAAAAATATCTTTATATTTCATTAACCTTTTGTTCAATTTTATTTCTTCATTCTGGCTCTATTTTTCTTTTCGTCTGAGCTTTGGATTCTCATTTTTAGGAGTCTAGAATGTTACTCAAATTTTTTAGGACCTTATCTAATTCATTTCAGGGGACTTTCTTTAAAAACTCACCCATTTCTGTCATTTAACAAAAGTTGAATATTACATAAGGCACTAATTACATTCTTAAATGCACACTTGATTCCATAAATGGCCTAATGGTTCCATAAATGGCCTATTGAAGCAACCTTCACAATTCAAGCTGCAGGCTCCCATTTCTAGGCCTCTTGGCCTCATTTAAAGTCCTTGGAGTCCTCATACAAATCATTTGCACAAGCTTAGAATTAATGTAATACCATATTATTTCTAACATTAATCCCTCTTTTGCAAATGAGGATACGCACTTTGTCAAGGAAATCTCAAGAAAATGCATAAAAATAATGAATTAAATTATATTGCGTAGCAGATAAAATTTTCATTTACGTCTCTGAGATCCCATGAACTCATCAAAAATATTCTCTAATTTTGTCCATATATACAAATCATAACATTCTTAAAAATTGGCACAAACCATGGATCAAGGGTTAAAACTCCCAAAATTCCTTTATTTCCCATGGATGTATAGTGGCAGATTTCAAAGGTAACTTTGAAAAATCATAACTAAATGTAGAAAAATCTAAATCACACAAACTATAGCTTTTTGTAAATATTTGGATGTCAAATTTACACTAAAAATAATTTTAGGACATGAAAATAGCCTTTAGACCACATTTGACAATGAAATAGCCACGAAGGTCCGGCTGTCCCTGGTATTGATATAGTTTATTGTCATAAAATTCAAAAATGTCCAATTAATTCTTCAAAAATCCAATACATGAAAAAAATACCAATCTAGAAAGCTACAGATGTTAGATAGAGGAAAAAAATAACTTGAGACCAGTCCAAGTATGTTCATGACTCAAAAACTAATCAAACAGTGACACAGGTCTGACTAGACACCTGATACTGAATAGCAAATTCAAAAATTAATATCTCCCTCTCTGGACATCCAAATGAGGTGATTCCAATTGACATAAGTCACTAGTAAGGTCTAGTTTCTTCTTGTAAAATTTTGTGGCATTTGGACTTCATTTTCCCCATGGGTGATAGAGTTTTATTTTGGATCATAGCTATAGTAATAGTGACCAAATAAGAAAAATGTTTCAACTTCAAAAATTCACAAAATATTCCATAGACCTCCAAAAATTCTGCACTTTAGCTTCCAAAAAATCTCTCAATAAGTTCTATATCATGCCAAATCTTAGACTAAGAAGAGTTCATTTGGGCAAAAAGTGATGTAGCTTCGCAAAATGGTCACTTTTGCTCCATATGAGGTACCAACTTGGTTCAATTGGGCTTCTTTAGTGTTTGGCACCCCTTGGGTAAGTTTAAAAGTATGAAAATGACTTGTATGAGTTGCCCAAATGGTTCCAAATACCATGCATCTCAACTTGGTCATCTCACATTCAAAAATGCATACGTTCAAGTGTGCACCCAAGTGCTCAATTTCCATATTTCCATTGTCTTGGCACCATACAAGGTTCATACATCATTCATATATAATATTACATTTGTTCAATGGTTTACAACTCAAAAATATCATGTACATATCCACTTTGGCATTCCATTACAAGGTTACATGATAACAAAATGCAACTTCTCATAGTGCTTGACTTGCTTTCCTTGCCTCTTGAATATCACCTAGGCATTTCAAAATAATAGAGGGAAGGGGAATGAGATTCCTAGAATCTCAATAGCTCACACACCCATTCACACACACATTCAAGGCATATACACATTAAAGCATATGTAAGGAAGGTTTGGCGACCATAAAGTATGCAAAGTCACAATTTGCCATTCATTCATATTCAAGCGAGGACCATGCTCTAGGGACTTTTGGTTTTGTGTCACCCCATTTCTAGGACTTTTGGATTTGCCTCACTCTTAGTCTAGGGACTTTTGACTTGGCCTCACTCTTCCAAGAGACTTTTGGCTTTGTCTCACCCATGCGATGAGACTTTTGGCATCTCCTCAACTTCATTAAGGGACTTTTGGCATCACCTCACCCTTGTGAGCCATTTCCACTACCATAGTCATTCAAGAGGATACATTGGTACCAATGTAAAGTCAAGGCATCAAGTGGCATATCATCAAGTCACAAGAATACACACAAGCATACAATAACATACATATACACACAAGAATGCAAGGAGAATGAGGTGGAGAGCTACCTTGGATTTTGCAAGCCTTCCTTTGTCTTATTCCTACCTCTTTTCAGCCTCACAAGTGCACCTAGGTGGGTTAGTGTTCTCTTGTCCTAAACACCATAAGCAACACACAATTACATACTTGAAGCAAGCCAAGACACCAAAGATACTCTTGAACACACACTTAGTGCCATAAGTGGCATAATGGTTCTATAATTGGCCTATTGAAGCAACTCTTGTATTTCAAGTTCTAGGCTCCATTCTCTTGTTATTTCTAGACTTCTTGGACTCATTTAAGGTCCTTGGAGCCCTCACACATTCACTTGCATAATTGGAAACCCAAGTTGCTTCATAAGGCACCATCATGGACACCATTGCTCTATCTCTCATTCCATGGCTCCTAAATTTTTTCCAATGGTTTCTCCCATCTTCTAACATCATATAAAGTCCCAAACCAAGGCTAAAACAAATTAAAACACTCCCTAGCTCTATAGACTAGCCTAGGCCGAGACAAGCACACTAAAGGGAGTTCTTGGGGTTTCAAAATTTTCCTTATTGCAAGAGCCACTTGGGAAGGTTTCTAAGAGTCTTAGGAGCTCAAGGAAACATTCACATAAAATCAGATTTTACAAAACCCTAAAGAAGCCTACACTTTTCTATCTTGTTTTCTATTAGTTTTCCTTGGAATTTCTTGCCATATTCCATCTCCCCATGGCCTAAAACCCTTGTTTCTCTTTTGCTTTTGGATAGAACTCCCTCCCCTTTAATGGTTCTGTATAAGACCGAAAATGGCACAAGGGAGAGCAATAAAGAAGAAGCACTAAGAATGGGAAATTACCTTGGATTCTAACTTGGTTTCAAAGCTTCTTTCCTTAGTTCTCTTCTCTTCAAGTAATTCAAACTCTCCCCTTATGTGCTGGACCAAAAATAGAACCAATCATCTCAAGAAAACCATAGGAAAATAGGAGGAGAAGAGAGGAACAAGATTGGAGGAAGATAGAGCATGAAATTCCATAGATTTCCTTACCTTTTCCTTGATTTTTCTCCTCCTTTTCTTCCCCTTCTTATGTGCCTAAGAGAGCAGGTGATATTCTGTATTTTAGGTAGAGGAAAATCATGCTAAATGAGGGGGAGAAGAAGGGAGAAATATGTGGAAGCTTCTAGAAACACACTTTTTCAAAAATTTCAATTTTGTTCTTCTGTAATGGTAATTTTGTTTCTACTTTGCTTTAGCTCTTTTTTGGGAACCCTCTTTTTCATTATAAAATTTGGATTCCTAATTTAATAAAATGACGTTGGAATCACTCAAATTGGAGCTAAAACCTTCCCGAACGAATTTGTTAAAGTTTAGACTCACCGTCGTTAGAAAACATACACCGGAGGGACTTTACAGTCTTGGGGCTTCTCATGATTTTTGGGGTCTCTAAGAACCATAGGCAACTCAAATTTCCAATTTAAAAAGCCCTCCTATGTGTTTTTCCAAGAGTTGCACTTATTTACGAAAATACCTCTACGTTTCATCAGTTTTCATCACAAATTGTTTCACCATTCTAGTTCTGTTTTTCTTTTTGTCTGAGCCTATAATTATCATTTTTAGGAGCCTAGAACTTTACCTAAATTTTTTGGGACATTATCTTACTCATTTCAAAGGACTTTCTTTAATATGACTCATTTCGTCATTTTACAAAAATTACGTTTGTTTCAATCAAGTTACTTCACAAAGCACCATTATGGACACCATTGTCCCATCTCCCCATTTATGGCTCCTAAATTATTCCCAATGGTTCCTCCCATCTTCTAACATCATATAAATTCCCAAACCAAGGATATAACAAATTAAAACACTCCCTAGCCCATAGAACCTAGTTAGGCTGAGACAAGCACCATGGAAGTGGTTCTTGGAGTTTTAAAATTTTCCTTGATGGGAGAGCCACTTGGGGAGGTTTTTAAAGGTCTTAGGAGCTCAAGGGAACACTTAAATAGCTAAAGAAATACTCACACAAAATCTAGTTTTATGATTCCCTCAAAAACACCACACTTTCTTATCTTAATTTTCGTTAGTTTTTCTTGGAATTTCTTGCCATATTCCTCTTCCTCATGGTCTAAAACCCTAGTTCCTCTCTCTTTTTTAGGAAGAACTCCCTCCCCTCTCATGGTTCTATTTTGAGGTGTGACACCCACTAGGAAGAATGTAACACCATAACTTCAATGCTCAACTCATGCAAATCCCATGCCTCATCTCATGTAAATCCTGTGGGAAGCAACATAATGGCATAGGGAATCATAAATCAAAATGCCTTTCTCCATGAGTAAAAATTTTCTCTTGGAGTCCCATTGTAACATCATGCATTTCTAGCCTTGCCTCATGTCACCTCTAAGTCTCATACCATGAATTACACTAGAAAGTGGGAAAATAGCATTAAAATATTACATTTCTTTGCGTTGCGCTATTCAGAAATTTTTCTCTCAGAGTCCCATGGGCCATATGGACTTATAAGTTACATTCTCATATTTAATCACATAAATACAACTCATTTACACCATCAAAAGTAGCCTACATCTCAAGAAACTCGAAGGAATGCATGAAATATACATATATAATTTTGGCCAGCTTTGTCCTCATTTCTATCACAACTTTGAAAAATCATAACTAAATTTAGAAAACTCAAAATCATGCATTCTTGGACATTATAGAAAGATACAGATTTATAATTATATTAAAAATATGTTTAGACCATAACATCCAACACAAAGGATGTTTGACATGCAAAATGGTCCAAAGGTCAGGTTGTCCACTGGTGCTGTCACAGAATTCTGCAGCAAATTCCAAAAATATCCAATTAATTATGAAAAAATCCAATCCATTCAAATGATATCAATTTGGAAATCTGTAGATGTTAGCTAGAGGGAGAAAATAATTCTAGGCCAGTTTAGGCACACCAAACCTCAAAATCTAATCAAACAGTAACTGAGGTCGGGTGGAGTTCTTGATACTGGATAGAATCTTTAAAAACTCATATCTCCCTCTCTAGACATCCAAATGAGGTGATTCTAGTTGGAACAAGTCAATGTGAATGTCTTGTTTCTCTTTATAAAATTTTACAGTAATTGGACATCATTAGGGCCCTGTGTGATAGATTTCACTTTTGGACCAGTATGAACAGTGACATGATCAAAACCAAAAAATTGCCAACTTTGGAAATTCATCAAATATTTTGTAGACCTCCAAAAATTATTTTCTTTAACTTCCAAAAAAGATCTCAACAATTTCCAATTACTTGCCAAATATTAGATCAAAAAGAGCTTATTTGGATAAAAAGTGATATAGGGTTCTAAATTGGTCACTTTTGGCTCCATAAGGGATACCAAAATGTCCAAATGGCTTTCTTTGGGGTTTAGCACCTCTTGGGCAAGTCTAAAAGCATAATTGGGACTAGTGTGAGCTGTCCAAATGGTCTCAAACCTCATGTATCTCATTTTGGTCATTTCATCCACACATATGCACACTTTCATAAACTTTTCAAGAAGTATAACTTGACATTACATACTCAATTTACATTCTAGCATTCACATATCACATTCTTTCATTTATACATCACATTATCATAATTACACATGTCCAAGAGGTCATAGACCATATATATCAATGGATTACATCATTTGACATAAATATGGCCTTAAAGAACCCAAAACTTTGCATTTTGTTGTCATTCTCTCATCCTCAAGGTGGTTAGCTTCCATTTCCTTGTCCACTTGGTCCACCTAGCATATTAGATCATTAGAGAGGAAGTAATGAGATTCAAAGAATTCCAATAGCTCATCTCCCTTTCAATCACACATAATATATGCAAAGTAAGTCTTGAAAATGCATGCACGAATATAATAGATGTCATGAACATTCAAGAACCAAGCTTGGCATGTGAATAAGTCATACAAGACATCCAAAAGCTTGCTAAGTGGATGAATTAGCCTCACCCTTTTCCTCATAGATTTTAGACTTGCCTCACCCATTCTTTAAGAAATTCTTGGACTCAACCATGCTCTTGGAAGCCTACTTTGCTTTTGGGAGACCTTTTGCTTTGTCTCAACCAATCTTAAGGGTTCTTGGCTCATCTTCACCATGGTTAAGAGTTTTTGGCCTCTACACACTCAAGCAAACTTAAACAAACATTATAACATCATTTAGAAACATAATATGTTATCATGAAATCATGGCATATAAAATCATGCTAGCATACTTTTTATGGCTTGAAAATACACATACACACATTCTAAGACAAGCTAAACACACATCCATGCATGAGAGAAGTGGAGAGAGTTACCTTGTACACAATCACACACTTTTCTTCTTGAATCAAGGCTTCCTCTTTTGGCCACACACACATAAAAGTGTAGGGATGATTTCTCTTGGCCTAAATACAATTTATGGAAGCCAATTGGGTTCATGGAATTAATTCTAAGACCACACACTTGCTTGAACTCTAGCTTGATCTATAAACCTCATTATGGTTCCATAATTGCACCTAATGAAGCAATACCTATCAAATAAATTTTAGGCTCCATTCTTTCTTTTCAAATATGATTCTTGACTCCTTTTAAGCCTCTTGGAGTCATTACACAATCAAAACCAAGAGCCTAACTATATGTTACTTCTTTAGGTCATATTATGGAACATACGACACCATCTCACATTCTATGCTTTCTAAATTTTTCTCAAGGCTTCCCTTTATATTCATTCATCATATATGACTCAAAAATGGGCTTAGAAAAATTTAAAACTCTTCCTAGGTACACAAACCCATCTAGGTCGAGCCTATGTCTCCTTATAGCCTCCATGAAGTTTGTTTTGTTTTCTACATGGAAGATGCATATGGGGAGACTCCTAGAGATCTTAGGAACTCATTTAAACTCTTATTTAGGCCTAGGAATCATTGTACAAAATAGATTTTACAAGGTGCAATTGAAACCCTAGGTTTTCCACCTTGAAATTCCATGGCATTTTCTTGAAATTCATGGAATTCACCCTTGGTTCCCCTCAAAATTCCAGCCCTCTAGAATCTACATACCTAAGGTGAAATATAGAGGAGAAGGGGGGAGGAGTAGCTACCATGGGATGCAAGATTTACCTTTGTTTCTTGCTTTTTCTCACTTGAATCTTGTGTTCTTTGAGATCCTCTCTTCAAATCCGAATTTTCCCCTCAATTTCTCCTTTAAAACAGATCCATATATTTCATTATAATCATAGGAAATAAAGGAGAATAAAGGAGAAGAGGTTTGGAAGAGAAAGAGCATGAAAAACTACTAAATTTTCATACCTTAAGCCTTTGATTTCTCCTCCTCTTTGCCTTCTTCTTGTGCACTACTCTCCCTAGGGTTTTCCTCTGGTTTTGGGCAGAACTTGGTCATGCAATATGAAGGGAGAAGAAGGGCACATCATATATGTAGGTGGGAGGAAGTTATACATTTCAAAAATTCCCATTTTGCCCTTCATTCTTGGCATTTTCATTTCTCCTTTGTTTTAGCTTCTTTTTGAGAAATGTCTTTTCCATTATGAAATTTAGATTCCAATTTAGTAAAATGCCTTTAGAATCATTGAAATCGGAGCTAAAATCTTCTCGAACGAATCTGTTAAAGTTCGGGTGCACTAACGTTGGAAAACATCCACCGGAGGGGCTTTAGCTGTCCCGGGGCTTTCCATGGTTTTCAGGGCCTTTGAGAAGCCTAGGCAACTAAAAAATTTCATTTAAAAAGACCTCTGAGTGGGTCTGTCACACAACCCTCAAAATAAAACTAGGTTGATAAAATATGCAGCTAGTGGCACAACCTAGGTCATCTCCCTTAGAATTAGAGTTCAATGCTTAATTGAATTTTCCAAATGTTAAAAGACTCTAAAAATTTCTAAACTAAGGGGGGTTTTTGATTGAATTAAACTAACCTAAAACTAAATTGAATCAAAATTCCTAATTGCTACCTAATTATATGAATTATGGGTGAAAGACAGGTTTGTGACTAGCTTTGGAATCATCCCTTGGTGTCCACTATCCTTATCCTAATCCAATTGTGATTAATTCTGGCCTAAGAATCCCTAATTGTGTTCACGGTAATTGTATCTTGAGTTAACATGCAAGAATCAAGAGATTAACAATCTAATGTTGAATTGAAAACTCAATCTCGCATTAAATTATTAATTCTTGTTTTTAAGATCAATGAACACCCAATTTGATTGATTAATTAGCCTCTAAATCATCATCCAAATATGTTTAATTAAACAACTAAACACCAAGGAGTCCTCAAATTAAACAATTAAAGACTCAATCTCTCACATGCATTTCATCAAACACCTTGATTGCATACATGGGTAATTGTAAGAAATTAAAAAATTTAGTATTTAATCTAACCAATTAATCAACAAAAGGCTTCCTAATTAGTGTCTAAATAGCCATTAATTACAATTACACAAATTCTCAATCCAATATAACTTAAACAAGATTGTACAAGAAAAAGAAAAAATGTAGGAAAGTAGAAATTCTTAGCCAAAAATTATGAGTTCTTCTCCATGGATTCAAGCTTCTCCAAGGTCTTTCTTCCTTGCTAGTCATAGATGGAGGTTTAGAGCTTGATTGGAGAATGGGGTTGGAAATAGATGAGATGGTTGCTGGACGAAGGGGTGGAAAAATGACGAGGGTTCTAATGGATATGGCGTGAGATGGGTGAATGGAATGTGACATTGATTTAATGGATGAAGGATGATTGGCGTGAATGTCCTGATTGTGCGAATCCCTTCCTCATTAAAAGTCATGTGCTGAGCTCCTCACGTGCTTCCTCTTTGTTTCAATTCCCTGCAGCTACTTTCTCTTTTATTATATAAGAATGTGGACGCCACTTGTCATGCTGAAGTGTTAAATACAATAAAACAAAACCCATGCTTCATTCTTCTTTCCACATCTTGCCTCCAGTCTAGCTCATTCTTCCTCCTCAACCAGAAGTAAACACTTCAGCCTTCTCTCGTGCAATCCCACGTTGCTCCTTCAACGTCTTTTCTTCTTTACGTTTTTATTCCACAAGCTCCTAGCTTCAGCTCGTTGACGTGAAAGCTTCTCTATTCAGAACGTGGCTTTTTCTCCTCGCGTTATTCTAGCCAGTCCACATTATTCTTCACCTCCAGCTCACATTGTTCTCCCACATGATTTCTCCATGTAATTCCTCAACGTGAACTGCTCTTCTCCGGCTTGTGCTTCCTCACTCATTTTACTCTTCCATGCTTCTTGTTTTAGCTGCTGCATTCTCTAAAATTGGGCTGCTTCCTTCTCAACGTAGCTTCTTTTACACTTTTGTTCATAGCCTTGAGTCTCTTCTTTAGCTGTTGTACGAGTAAATGATTCTACCTCAGCCCCCAACCTATTCAACCCGTAAGCTACTTCCTCATTCTTAGCTTCAGCTTGAAAACCTTCCTCTCTTCTCATTCCACGTGCAGTTCTACATTCGAGTATGTTGCTGCCCCTGCATGCATGGTTTTGTTTCCCTTCATGAGTTACGTGGCTTCTCTTAAAATTTGCATATGTTTCTTCTTCCCACGTTATCTTCACTCTTCCCATAAATTCTCTTGTAAATTTTCCTCTCAAATTGTACACATGAAACCTTCATTTCTCCTTCAATTCAATTTCCATTCAAGCTCCAATTTTTCATTGAAAATCTGTGCTAAAGAATGAGAAAAATCAAATAGGAATCTTTGCAAAATTATTTAAGATAAATTTATGCAGTAAATACATTAATTTTGCAATTAAATTCCTAGAGTGCAAAAGTGGCCATTAAAATCAATTTTTCACCTAATAAAACTCATTAAGCCATAGTTGCTCACTAAAATGCTTAAGTTAGGAGAATTAAAACATATAAAATTCATGCTTATCAACCTCCTATGTGAATTCCAAAATTTGCTCAAAATTACAAAAATGCCATTACGTTTCGTAAGTTTTCCGTAAGAAATTGTTTCTTCATTCTAGCTCCATTTTTCTTTCTGTCTGAGCCTGGGATTCTCATTTTTAGGAGTCTAGAATGCTTTTCAAATTTTTTGAGACCTTAACTACATTCTTTCAGGGGACTTCCTTTTATATCGGGTGAGTTTCATTCGTTTATGGAGAAACTGTACGTTACATTTCTCACGTTTTCTCTCATTTTTTAGAAAATCAGATGTTACACCCGTGGGTCATATGGACTCACCCTTCTCATTCTTACATTTAAATACCTAAATACCACTCATAACAATCTTGAGAGATGGTCCATAACTCAAGCAAAGGGAGTAAATACACAAAATACACTTGTGCAGCCTCGGATCAGTTTTCCAGATTCCGTGCCTGAACTTTTAAAAATCATAAATAATTCTAGAAAAATTAAAATTAGAAATTCTATACCATTCTGGAAATCTACAAATGTCTGATTTATGTTAAAAATAAATTTAGACCACAACAGAGGATGTTAGGCACCGAAAACTGATGGAATAGTACCAAAGGTCAGCTATCGTCCCTGGTACTAATCTCCAACTTCAAAAATTCATATCTCCCTGCTCAAAGGTCCAATTGGGGTGATATTAGTGGCCATGTATATTTTATGCTTGTAAAATTTCATGAGCATTGGACATCATTTGAGAATGAATGACATTGCCTAAGTTTCTGATCATATGAAAAGTACCTATATCAGTTTAGTAGAAAAAATAGCAATTTTGGAAATTCATAATTAATTCTACAGAGCTCCAAATAATCTAGTCTTTCACTTCCTAAAAATCTCTGGATAAGATCTACATGTGTGCCAATTTTTATGAGCAAATTTGTCCATTTGGTCAGATCTTGACATTGGGTTGTGAAATGGTCATTTTTAAGCTTTACAAAGGGTCCAAATGGTCCAAATTGAGCTCCAAGGCAACCATAACCACTTGAGCACATGGAAATGCACCAAAATGACATTCTAAACTTATCTCAAAGGTACACAAACCCAGATTTCTCAAACTCACTCATCCACCCCATGATATACACAAGAATGCATATGTCTAGTCTTGCCATTTCGTACCCAAACCATGCTATATCATACATTTGGCATCAAATCTCACTCATACATCATACATTTGGGTAATTATATATGCTCATATGATTACATAACAATTTCATCATGAGATTACATCATATGCCATGTGTATGGCTGCAAGAGAGACAAAACTAGGCATTTTCATACACTTTGGTGTCAATCTCCTTCTTCTAGGCTTGGTGGCTTCCATTACCTTGCTCAATTGCTCTACCTAGGATGTTAAGACATTGGAGAGGAGGGGATGAGAGTCAAAGAATCCCAATAGCTCATCTCCCATTCAATCACACATAAAGTATGCAATACAAGTCTTAAAAATGATACATGGGCATATTGACATATGTGAGCATCCATAAAACATTCTTGGCATTTGAACACATCATTTTAGCATACATAGGCTTGCCAAGTGAGTGGACTAGCCTCACCCATTCACTTGTGGATTTTGGACTTGCCTCACTCATTTTCTATAAGAGGTTTTTAATCAACCTTACTCTTAAGAATCTACGTCACTCTTGGGAGACTCTCTATATTGTCTTAACCAAGTTCTAGGGTTCTTGGCTCATCCTCACCATGGCTAGAGGGTTCTTGGCTTTTCCACACTCATGCAAACCAAGACAAGCACATAAAATATCATTTAATTGCATAAAACATCATCATGATATCATGGAATAAAAGCTCATGCTAAAATACTTTTCATAGATCAAAACATATATACACATATATACACATATTCAAAGACAATGGAAGCACACATTCATGCATGAGAGAAGGTGGAGAGAGCTGCCTTGCTTGCATTTACACACTTTTTCCTTGAGTCTTGAGCCTCTCCCTTGATCTCACTCACCCAAGAAGGTGGAGATCATTTCTCTTAGCCTAGACACATTATATAGAAGCTAATTATACTCTTGAATCAAATTCTAAGGCCATACATTCACTAGAAAAGCTAGGTGGCTCATAAGGCTCTTCTATGGTTCCATAATGCACTTAATGAAGCAAACTTAAGAAAACATCATCTTGGCTCCATTCTCTCTATCCATTCATGATTCTTGACTCCATTTAAACCTCTTGGAGTCATCACACAATCAAATCAAGGAGCCTATCTAGGTGTTGCTTCTTTAAGCCATAATATGGAACATATAAGGCCATCTCACTATCTATGGTTTTTAAAATTTTTCAAGACTTTCTCTCATACTCTCCCATCATACATGACTAAAAAATAAGCTTAAAACAAATTAAAACTACCCCTAGGTGCCATTTCTACTCTAGGCCGAAGCATATACTCTTCTTGGCATCCTTGGAGTTTCTTTGCTTCCTTTGATGGGAGAATCATGTAAGAAGCTCTATTGGTGTCTTAGGAACTCATATGAATACTTAAACATCATAAAATATGGATAGGGTTCATGGTAGAGTTTAAGGTGCAATCAAAATCCTAAATTCCATAACTTACGTTCTAAAGCTCCCTTTTTAATTCTAGTTATATATTCTTAATCCTCACACTCCATAACCTTTAGTTCCATCAAGAACACATAAAAAAAAAACTCTCCTTCTCATTTTCTCTCTTTAGACCGAAACTTAAATGGCTTGGAAACACAAGATTTTGCAAGTGTTTCAAGTGAAGTCTTACCTTAAAACGGAGCTCTCTTCGCGTAGATTATTTTCCACCGATTGATTTCTTGAAAGGAGTTCCTTTTTGGCTTGGGTTAGATCTAAATCTTCAAGTTTTCAAGAAAAGAAAACCACCATTAGAGAGCTCTTAGAGAGAGGAACAATTTTCCTAACTGGCGCGGGATGAAACGAGGCTGTTTACTTACCTAAACGGAAGCTTAAACTTCTTCTCTCTCTCCCCCCTTAATGTCACACCATGGCTACCCATTTTTCTACAAATGGAAGCTTAGAGAAAGTGATGACGTGTAATCTTAGTTAAGAAGCCTTTCTTACAATTTTTTAAAATGGCCATTTTGCTCATTTTAAATCTTTTTTTAGAACTGTCTTTTCCATCATAAAATTTAGGTCCTCTAATTCATAAAATGCTTTTGGTTTCATCCAAATTAGATTTAAAATCTTCTCGAATGAACTGGTCAAATTTTAGGTTAACTAATATTGGAAAACGTCCACCAGAGGGGCTTTAGCTATCTCAGGGCTTCCCATAGTCTTTAGGGCCTCTGATAACCTTGGAGAACTCAAAACTTTCATTTAAAAAGCCCTCCTCTGAGAATTCCAAATTTTCTCAAAATGACAAAAATGCCCTGACGTTTTTGTGAACCTTTTGTTATATTTTATTTCTTCATTCTAGCCCTGTTTTTCTTTTCGTCTGAGCTTGGGATTCTCATTTTTAGGAGCCTGGAATGTTTTCCAAATTTTTTGAGACCTTAACTAATTCATTTCGAGGGACTTCCTTTTGTATCTAGTGAATTTCATTTGTTTACGAAAAAATTGTACATTACATTTTTCACATTTTCTCTTGTTTTCGGAGAACCGAATATTACAAAAAATAACAAGGAAGAAGCAACAAAAGCAAAGGATTACCTTGGATTTCAACTTGTTTTCAAGAGCTTTTCTCCTTAGTATGCTCCTCCCTAAATTTTCAAATTGTCCTCCCTTTCTTCTAGACCAAAAACAGAACCATTCCACTCAAGAAAACCATAGAAAGAAAGCATAGAAGAAGGGGAGCAAGATTGGAAGAAGAAGAAGCATGAAATTCTATAAATTTTCTTACCTTTCTTGGCTTTTCTCCCTCCTTCTTCTCCTTCCTTTGGTGCACCTAAGATGGAGCTTATCCCTTTTGTTTTTGCCAAATGCTAAGTCAATGTACACACATTGGAGAAAGGGCGTGAATTTAAAAGAGAATTCAAGAAAGCTTCCTTTCTTAAAATATTCAAATTTTGCCCTTCCATAATGGCAATTTCATTTTGGCTTCATTTTAGATCCTTTTTGAGAATCTTCTTTTCCATTATAAAATTTAGGTTCCCAATTTAATAAATTGCTTTTAGAATCACTCAAATCAGAGCTAAAATCTTCTCTAATGAATCTATCAAAGTTCAGGATTACTGCTATTGAAAAAAGTACAGAGAAGGGGCTTTATAGGTCCCAGGGCTTCCCATGATTTTCAGGGCCTCTGAGAACCCTGGGAAACTCAAAATTTTCTTTTAAAAATCCTTTCTATGTGTTTTTTCTAAAAATTGCACTTATTCATGAAAATGCCATTATGTTTCGTCAGTTTTCGTCACAATATGTTTCACCATCCTAACTCCATTTTTCTTTCCATCTGAGCCTGGAATCATCATTTTTAGGAGCCTAGGACTCTACCCAAATTTTTTAAGACATTATCTAGCTCATTTCAAAGGACTTGCTTTTATATGGCTCATTTCGTCATTTTACAAAAATTATGTTCATTATAAGTACCCTCTCTTAAGAATAAATGACCTAATTGATCAATTTAGAAGAGCCTCTATATTTTCCAAGATAGACTTAAGATCTAGATACCACAAATTTTAGGTAAGGAAAGAAAACATTCCTAAGACTGTGTTTAGAACTAAACATGGTCATTATGAGTTCTTGGTAATGCCATTTAGACTCACCAATGCACCTGTAGTATTTATGGATTATATGAATAGGATTTACCAACCTTACCTAAATTAATTTGTGGTAGTATTTATAGATGATATCTTGGTTTATTCTAAGAGTAGGGAAGAACATGAAAAATACTTAGAAGTCATTTTGCAAACCCTTAAAGAAAAACAATTTTATGCTAAACTAGAAAAGTGTGAATTTTGGTTATCTGAAGTGAAATTTTTAGGCTATGTGATCTCTAGTCAAGGTTTGTCAGCTGACCCTGGTAAAGTAAAGGCTTACTTAAATAGGAAACACTAAAGACTGTCACTAAAATTAGAAGTTTCTTAGGTTTACATGGATATTATTGTACATTTATAAAAGGATTCTCCTAAATAGCTTCACCTTTGATCAAGTTGACTAAGAAAGGAAGTCTTTTTGTTTGGACCTCTAAGTGTGAGCAAAGTTTCCAAACTTTGAAAGAGAAGTTAATGACTGCTCCAGTATTAACCATACTTGATCTTTTAGGAACTTTTAAGGTATATAGTGATGCATTAAAGAAAGGTTTAGGATGTGTACTAATGTAAGATAAGAGAGTAGTAGCCTATGCTTCTAGGCAATTAAGACCTCATGAAGAAAATTATCCTACCTATGGCCTAGAATTAGCAGCTGTAGCATTTACCTTGAAAATTTAGAGACATTACCTGTATAGGGGACTTTTCAAACCTTTAATAACCATAAAAACCTTAAGTAGTTAGTTGAATAGAAAGAACTCAATATGAGGCAGAGAAGGTGTATGGAACTATTAAAAGATTATCACTTTGAGTTGAAATATCATCCAAGAAATGCCAACATAGTGGCAGCTGCTCTAAGCAGGAAATTTTTGCATGTATCATCCCTAATGGTAAGAGAGATGAATTTAATAGGGCAAATTAGAGATTTACCTACTTTTCTCATTAAGTCACCAAAAGGTTATAGGTTGAATAAGCTTGAAATCTCTAGTGATTTGAGGAATCATATTAGAAAAGCCCAAGAACCTGACTTAACCTTACAAGCTCAAAATAGACAACCTTGATTCTCTAAAGTTGAGGATGGAACCGTAATGTTCCAAGGTAGATTATGTGTGCCTAATGGAGAATTAAGGAAATTGATTATAAAAGAAGATTAAAAAACGCAAATATACCCTTCATCCTAGATCCACAAAGATGTGTCATGATCTTAAAAAATTGTATTGGTGGCCAAGAATAAAGAAAGATGTAGTTGAATTTGTGTCAATCTATTTAGTGTGTCAGAAAGTGAAAATAGAACACCAGAAATTTTTAGGATTGTTGTAACCTTTGGAAATCCTTGAATGAAAATGGGATAGTATATTCATGGATTTTGTGATGAGATTTCCTAGAAACCAATTAGGACATGATGCCATTTGGCTCATTATAAATGGGTTTAGCAAATTAGCTCACTTCTTACCCATAAAGACTAGATAGATTGGCTTAATTGTATATACAAGAGATTATGAGGTTACATGGAGTACATTCTAACATTATTTTTGATAAGGATCCTAAATTCACTTCTCGATTTTAGAAATATTTTCAAGCTACTTTTGGAACTAGGTTATGCCTTAGTACTGCTTATCACCCTTAGACTGATGAACAAACTAAGAGAACCATTCAAACCTTAAAGGAAATGCTTAAGGCTTGTGTGATGGAGCAAAAGGGAAATTAAGATAGGCGTTCACCGTTAGTAGAGTATGCTTATAATAACAGCTACATTTTAGTATAAGGATGACCCCTTATGAAACTCTATATGGACGTAAGTGTAGATCCCGTTTATATTAGTATGAAGTTGGAGAAAGGTCTTTGCTAAGACCTAAGTTAGTTCAACAAAGCATAGATCAAGTCAAGAAAATCAAAGAAAAGTTACTCACAGCCCAAAGTGGGCAAAAGAGTCACTTTGATCAAAGAAGAAGACCTCTGGAATTCAATGAAGGAGACCATGTTTTTCTCAAAGTTACTCCTACCACTTGTATAGGCAGAGCTATTTGAACCAAAAAGTTGAATCCTTGATATATTAGTTCTTACCAAATCCTCCAAAGAATTGGTTCAGTAGCTTATCAACTAGCCTTACCACCTCACCTATGTAATCTTCATGATGTTTTCCACATATTCCAATTAAGGGAGTATATTCCTAATTCTTCACATGTCTTAGATAATGAATCAATATAGCTTCGAAAAAATTTAATATACATGGTAAAACTAATATCAATCTTGGACATTGATCAGAAGCAATTAAGAAATGAGACAATTCCTTTAGTGAAAGTGGCATGGAAAGGAATGACACCAAAAGAAGTCACTTAGGAAATGGAAGAAGAAATGCAACAAAAGTACCAAAATTATTTAATTAAGGTACACATTTCAAATTTTGAGGACAAAATTTTTATTAAGAGGAGGAAAAATGTAATATCCCTAAAAAATTAATATTTTTTTAATTATTTAGTATTTCATGAAATGAATTTATAAAGCTTTAATAAGATGAATTTGAACAAAATAACTTCGTATATAATGAATAGGACCCATAGAAAATTTTCATATTTTAAAGGGGTCCAGGGCCTAGGGGCAAAATCATCATTTGTCACTAGACAAATTTTGATAATTTTTTTGGAAGAATGAGGAATCAAGAACTAGTCCAATATATATATTAATAGTTAGGAAATAATACATAGAAAATTATAAAATTCATTTCATAAAATTCTCAAAATTGTTAGGACTGAAAAAGACCTTGAATGATTAAGAGCTTATATGGAGATGAACTAAACTCCAAAACTCGAGTTAACTATCTTAGAAGATTCTATGTAGAAAGACCTGCCAAATGGTGGTGAAGGAATTTAAAGATATAGAGTTAAGACAAAAATATAAGCAAAAAATGAATAGAGGTGCTTATTTGTTACGTTTCTATTATGGGCAAAATGATCATTTGAACCCTAAAATAATAAAATATTAGGAAAATGAATAATAATAAATTATATATTTAAAGATAATAAATGGGACCCACATAGGCCTAAATAATATTAAGATATAATGGAGAACCCAGAGAACAAAGGTTGAATAAAATATTATGGAGAACCCATGAATAGATATCGACGAAATAATGGCATTTTTATAAATTCTAACCGAGGAAGTGCTAACATGGCACCATGAGCAGGGAAAGTGCTTATATGGTGCTATGAGCAAGGAAAAATAATGATGTAGTGCCATGTGTAGGAAATTTTTGGAGACTACCTGAACTTCGAAGTGATAACAGAAGCTTACGTTAGCAAATCTTAGTAAATCTCACGTTTTATGAAAAAGTTACTACTAATGTTATGATAATGTAACACCCAATTTTCCGTAAAAGGCCAAAAACTAGGAATTTTCAAAGGAAGTCCCATAAATCATATGAATAGCGGCCAAATAAAATTAGAGGGATAAATTAAACCTTTAAAAATGAGGATATGAAGCTTAAGATGCCTGCTAGAAAAGTTACAAAAAATTACCAAAAATATATAGTGGCATTTTCGTAGTTTCAGACAAATTTTGGAAAACTCACATGAGAGATTTTTAAATGGAAAAAATTGAGTTTTTTGAAGTTCTTAAGGGTCCTAAAAACCATAAGAACCCCTAAAGCAATTAAAACCCCCCAGTGAGTGATTTTAGTTGTTAGTTGATTGAAATTTTAACTGAATAGTTCAAAATAGTTTCAGATTCAATTTGGGTGAAACTAAAGGTATTTTATAAGTTAGAAGACCTATATTTTATGATGGAAAAGATGATTCTTGAAAAGGAGTAGAAATGAGGCCAAATGGAGAAACCATGGTTTAGGGACTATAACGAAAAGTGAAAAATTGTCTTAAATCAATCTCTAGCCTTTAAAAACACGTCCTCTCTCTTCTCTTTCTCATAACCAACATTTTGTTAGTTTAGAACAAAACATAGGGTAGCTCCATGTAACATCCAGTCCCTCCGTAAATGTGAGAAACGAGATATTCAATTTCTCTATAAATGCACAAAACACAGTAGATATAAAGGAAGTCCCCTAAAGTGAATGATTTGAGATCAAATAAGATTAGGATAAAATTATAAATAATGAAAAAGGAAGATTTTAGTCCTAAGTTACCCAAAAACCAAGGCCGGAGTAGTTCCAAAAATTTGCCAAAAGCATAAATGGCATTTTCGTAAATACAGGCAACTTTTGGAAAACTTACATGAGGGCTTTTTAAATGGAAATTTTAAGCTTTTTGGGGTTCTCAGCGATTCTAAAAATCATGGGAACCCTCGGGACAGTTAAAACTACTTTGGTGAGCGATTTCGACTATCGGTTGACTAAAACTTTGATTGAACAGTTTGGAATGATTTTAAATCCAAATTGAGTGATTCCAAAGCTATTTTATAAATTAGAGGACTTAAGTTTTATGATGGAAAAGACAGTTCTAAAAAAGGAGTTAAAATGAGCCTCAAATGAATTAGCCAATAATGAAGGACAAAAGTAGCATTTTTAAAAAGCTTTTATGAATCCCCTTTTTATATATAAAGCGTCCCTCTTCTCCTTCATCTTAGTAGACCCTTTGTTTTCCCTAAACTAGAGAAAGAAGCTAGAGAGGAGAGATGCACTAGGAGAGTGCTCAAGGAGGAAGAAAAGCCAAGAAGAAAAGGTGTGGAAATCAAGACTTTTTCTAGTTCTCTCTTTAGAAACTCTCTTCTCCTTCTTCCCACCTTCCTTTCTATAGTTTTGTTTGATAAAGTAGGGCTGGTTTTAGGTCTAGTTCAGAAGGAGAAGAGTAGGAATTCAAGAAGGAGTCTATAGCAAGTGAAAGAGGCTTTGAAGGAACTAAGAAACTAAGGTATTTCTTCTTGTTTTGTTGCTTTTCCTTGCTTACTTCCTCCATGGCATTTTCGTTTAGCATAGGGCCCATTCCATAAGAGATAAATTCTAACCATATTAAGGTAGAATTAGGGGTTCTAAGATGTGAGGATTAGGAAGATACAAGTGGAATTAATTAAGAAGTAAAAAAGAACTAAGAATGGGAAGTTAGGGATTCAAAGACATAGGAAAAAATCTGATTTTATCCAAGGGTGTTCTAGGTGATGTAAGGATTTAAATGAGTTCTTGAGATCTCTAGGAAGCTTCCCAAGTGTGTCTCCCATCAAGGAAAAATCAAAAAGTCCATAGGCTCTTCCTCCCTCCATAATCTCGGCCAAAGCTAGAGCAATAGGTTAGGGGATATTTTAATTTATTCTAGGCTTAGTTTGAGATTTCATATGATGGTAGAAGATGGGAGGAACCCTTGGGAAAAATTTAGGAGCCATGGATTGGGAGATAAGGCAATGGCTTCCATAATTTAGTCTTATGAAGCAATATGTATCTAAGCTTTTAAAAGTGAGTATGTGATGGTTCCAAGGACCTCAATGAGGTCAAGAGGCCTAGATATCACAAGAGAATGGAGCCAAGAACTTGAATTATGGTAGTTGCTTCATTAGGCCATTAATGGAACCAATATGAGACTAATGGGACAAAGCATGCTTCTTAAGTATAAGTTTAATGTTTTGGATTGTTCTAAGAGTATAATTGAGTGTTATTTGTTATATTTAGGCCAAGAAAATCAAGGCCCATCTAGTTGTGATTGTGGAACCAAGAAAGGGAAGGAATAATCAAAGTAAAGCTTGGATTTCCACCAAGGTAGCTGTCCACCCTATTTTTGTTTACATTCTTAGATGTGTATGTGTCATTGTGTGCTTGTGTGTGTGCATTTGTATCTTGAAACATACCACTTGATGTTATGATGTTGCATTGGTACCAATATGCTTACTTGAATGTGAATTGATTGTGAAATTTCTTATAAGGGTAAGGTGATGCCAAAAGTCCCTTGATATAGGTGAGGAGATGCCAAAATTCTCTAGGCATCGGTGAGACAAGGTTAAAAGTCTCATAGATGGGTGAAGCCAAGTCAAAAGTCCCTAGGCCAAGGGTAAGGCTAATCCAAAAGTCTTAGAAATAAGGCTAAACGAAAAGTCCCTAGAGCTTATTCTTAACCTTGGTGTAACCTTGTGGCATGGAAATGTTAAATGGAATTCTTTATGGTTATGTTAGATTGCATACTTGCACATCTTGACATATTGCATGCCTTGAATGTGTACTTGAATTGGTGTATGAGCTATTGAGATTCTATGAATCTCACCCCTTTCCCTCTCCCATCTCTTATTGTCTAGATGGAGCTCAAGAGCCAAAGAATGGAAGCCATGAAGCATAATTGCTTGACATTCTATAGTGTTATGTATAGCTTTTGATGTAAACAAATGTCAAAGTGTTTATGTACATATTATTTTTTAGTAGTAAACATTTGAGCAAATGGAAAGCATGTATGGATGATGTATGAACCAAAGTTGATGGCAAAGTAATGGCAGAATGTGATTTGGGTACTTAAGAGCTTATATTTGCTTATGTATTTTGTAACACCATATATTTCTAACTTGCTTCCTATCATTTCTAAGTTTCCCATGATGAATTGCACAAAAGGGAATGGAAGATGGCATTAAAATAATGCCTTATTTCACGTTGCGTAGCGTATGAAAATTCCATTCGGTGTCACGTAGACCATATGAGTTCATACATCACATTCTCATATTTAATTACATACATACAACTCATTTGCATACCAAAGTTGGCCCACAGCTCGTGGAATTCAAAGGGGAGCATCAAACTCACACTATTATTTTCAGCCAAATTCTCAGTTTTTCTGTCACAAATTCAGAAATTCATAACTAAATACAAAAAAATTGAAACTCAACAAATTTCATCATTCCAGAAATCTCTGGATGTCTACCCCATGCTAAAAATAATTTCAGTTCATGAATCATTAAGGGGAGAACATTTGACATCCGAAAAGCCACTGGGGTTGCTGTTGTCTGGGCCACTGGTTCAGTTTACTGATAGAAAGTTTTAAAATTCGTAACTAATTCTAGAAAAATTGAAATCATTCATTCTTGGCTATTATAGAAAGCTACACATGTCTAATTTATGCAAAAATATTTCTAGGCCATGAAACATAACACAGAAAGCATTTGACACGTGAAAAGGGGTAAAGGTTCGGACAGCTACTGGTACTGATGCAAGTGTCTGCCATGAACTTCGAAAATGTCCAATTAATTCCAAAAAAATCTAATCCATGTAAATATACCAATTTGGAAATCTATGAATGCTAAATTTATGGTAAAAATAGACTCAGACCAGAGCAAGCACGTTTAGTCACTAAAATTTAATGGAACATTGACTCAGGTTGTGCTGTACTACTGCTACTGTCCTAGAAATTCAAAAATTCATATCTCTCAGCTCAGATATCCAAATGAGTTGCTTCTAGTTGCTACAAGTCATTGTGAATGCCTAGTTTCTAACTATAAAATTTCGTAGCCATTGGACCACGTTTACCTCTCGGATGACACAATTTCAAAACTGACCAAATGAACAATACTGGTGCAAATCCGAAATTCTGATACCAACTTTGAAAAATCATAGAAAATTCCACATACCTCCAAATGACCTAATCTTTGGCTTTGCAAAAATCTCTAGGAAAGATCTACTTGCATACAAAATTTCAAGTCAAGAAGAGGTCATTTGGTCAGACTTGGCCGTAACTCAAGCTTATGGCAATTTTGGTCCCAACAAAAGGCAAATTTGGTTCAAATGAGCCATCCATTGTTCCACACACATTTGAGCAACTTAGAAAGCATAAATATAGCATAAATAAGTCCCTCACAAGGTTTGAACCCTCATGCAACTCAAATTCACTATGTCACTTCCATAAACATACATGCACAAGTGGGCTCCCAAGTGGTCAAAATACACAATTCTATTCATTAAGCTCTATTCTTGATACATACACTAACTTTACATAGTTTTACACTTGTTCAAAGTGTCATGGCTCAAAAATAACATTTATATATCTACTTTGACATTATAGACATCATAGTACATCAAAAATGGAAAGATTTACCAAGAGATAGAGATTTAAGCTCCTTGGCTTCCATCCTTTGGATCTTGAATTCCACTTAGATCATATGAGATGAAAGAAAGGAGGGGCTAAGATTCATTGAATCTCAATAGCTCATACACCTATTCAAGCACATCTTCAAGACATAAAACATGTCAAAGGTACAAGTATGCAATCAATCAATCTATAAAGCATTCATCTTTCACATTTTTGTGTCACAAACTGATGTCAAGCACAAGAATGAGCTCTAGGAACTTTTAGTTTGGCCTCACCCCATTTCTAGGACTTTTGGATTACCTCACTCTTGGTTCTTGGGACTTTGACTTAGCCTCATCCATCCAAGGGACTTTTGGCCTTGTCTCACCCATGCCATGAGACTTTTGGCATCTCCTCACCCACATTAAGGGACTTTTGGCACTACCTCACCCTTATGAGCCATTTCCACCATTCAAAGACATTCAAGAAAGCATATTGGTACCAAAATAGCAACATAGCATCAAGTGGCATGTCTTAAACATATAAACATACACACAAGCACACAATGACACCATATACAACAAGAAAATGCAACAAGAAAAGGTGGAGAGCTACCTTGGTGCAAATTCAAGCTTTACTTTGCTTGTTTCTTCTCCTTTTCAGTTCCACAAACACAAGGAGGTGGGGTTGGATTTCCTTGGCCTATTCATAATAAACAACACTTAATTATACTATTGGAACAAGTTATGACATCCAACTCACTCTTAAGACTACACTTTGTTCTATTTGTCACAATATGGTTCCATTAAGGACCTAATGAAGCAACTACCATAATTAACATTCTTGGTTCCATTCTCTTGCCATATTTAGACCTCTTGACCTCATTTAAGGTCCTTGAAGCCATCACACACTCACTTTCACAAACCTAGGTCCATGTTGCTTCATAAGGTTACATTATGGAAGCCATTGCCTCATCTCCTAACCTAAGGCTTCTAATTTTTTCCTAATGGTTTCTCTCATCTTCTAACATCATATAAAGTCCCAAACCAAGGCTAGAACAAATTAAAACATCCCCTAGCCTAATGAACCTAGCCTGGCCGAAATATGCACCATAATGGAGGTTCATGGACTTTGTAATTTTTTCTTGATGGGAGAGCCACTTGGGAGGCTTTCTAAAGGTCTTAGGAGCTCAAGGAAACATTTAAATAGCCAAGGAAACATTCACACAAAATCAGATTTTACAAAACCCTAGAAAACACTACACTTTTCTAACTTGTTTTCTATTGGGTTTTCTTGGAATTTCTTGCCATATGCCATCTCTCCATGGCCTAAAACCCTTGTTCCCTCCTTGTATTTGGACAGAACATCCTCCCCTCCTTTGGTTCTATTCTTGGCTGAAATACACACAAAGGGAGGGGGAAGAGAAGATGTAACAAAAAGCAAAGGTTACCTATAGTTCAAGTGAGCTTTCAAGTGTCTTTCTCCTTCATTCTCTTCTCCTTAGCAAATTCAAAATTCTCCCCTTAGGTCTAGGTCAAAAACAGAACCAAATCATTCAAAAAAATCCATGGAAAGAAAGAAGGAAGAGAGGAGAACAAGATTGGAGGAAGATGGAGCAAGAAATTTCATGAAATTACCTAGTTTCTCCTTGGCTTTCTTCCTCTTTTTCTCCTCCCTTTGGTGTGCCTAAGAGAGCTGAAGATTTTTTGTATTTTGGGCAGAATGGGTCGTGCTCATTAAAGAGGAGAAGAAGGGAGAAAAGTGTAGAACTCTTTAGAACATTCAAGAAACCATAAATTCCAATTTTGCCCTTCTGTAATGGTAATTTCGTTTTAGCTTCGTTTTAGCTCCTTTTTTAGAACTGTCTTTTCCATCATAAAATTTAGGTTCCCAATTTAATAAAATGCCTTTGGAATCACTCAAATTAGAGTTAAAACCATCCTGAATGAATCGGTCAAAGTTCGGGTCAACTGACGTTAGAAAGAGTATACTGGAGGGGCTTTACCAGTCCCGGGGCTTCCCATGGTTTTTGGGGCCTCTGAGAACCTTGGGCAACTCAAAATTTTCATTTAAAAAGCCCTCCTATGTGTTTTTCCAAAATTACACTTATTTATGAAAATGCCACTAGCCTTTCGACAATTTTTTTGAATCGCTCCGACCCCAGTTTTTGGGCAACTCAAGGCTCAAATCCTCATTTTTGTATTATTTAAAATTTTATTCAAAATTTATTTGGCCTTGAATCACTCATCTCAGGGGATTTGTTTTTCAAATCGGCTCGTTCCAGTGATTGTACAATGTACCGGGCGTTACATATTCTTGCATGTGGAATAGCCAAATTGAGATGTATGATAATTTGGACCACTTGGGCAGTTCATATATGATGTAATTATGCTTTCAAATTTGCCCAAGGAGTGTTAGAACATGTAGGAAGCCAATTGGACCATTTTTGACCCCTTTGTAGTCTTAAAATGACCATAATGGTGAACTATGGTCAAATTTGGCCAAATGAACTCCTCTTGGTCTAACATTTGTCATGCATATAAGGCTTGTCTAGAGCTTTTTGAGAAGCTAAAGTGAATATTATTTGGAGCACTAGGGAATATTTGGTGAATTTCCAAAGTTGGCAAAATTTCATGGTTCTAGTATTGTTACTGCGCAATTGGTCTGAATTTTCATCTCTATCATTCATAGGACAAAAAATATCCAATGGATATGAAATTTTACAAGCATAAACTAGACATTCACATTGTACTATACCAACTAGAAGCACCTCAATTGAATGTTTGTAAAGCGAGATATAAATTTTTGAATTTTCATATTAGTGATAGTAGCACAGACTGACCTTGGTTACTATTCTATTTATTTTTAAGGTCTAAATGCATTTGAACTGGTCTGAACTTATTTTTTTCCTCTAGTTAACATCTGTAGCTTTCCAAATTGGTATAGTTTTCCTAGATTGGATTTTTTTGGATTTAGTTGTGAATTTTTGAAATTTATATCAGTAACCTATATCATAAGCACTAGACAGTCTGACCTTTACCATTTTTCTATTCTCAAACATGGTCCAGATGAGGTTTTCATGGCTTGGAATTATTTTTACTATAAAGTTAACATCTAGGGATTTCCAGAAAGCTATGGGTTGCTTGTTTTTGATTTTTCTAGAATTAGTTATGATTTTCCAAAATTGGTAGCAGAAAATTGAAATTTTGATCTAGGGCTAAAACATGAAATTCTTGTTTTTTTGCTTTTAATCCGTGGTTTATGGAATATTATGGGATGTTTGTGACTTGTTTAGATGAAAAATAAATAGAGAATGTTATTGGTGAGTTCCTGGGATTTATATATCGAAATTTGAATTTTTAAAACACTACGCAATGCAAGAAAATACAATATTTTTATTCCATTTTCTTGGTTTTTCTTTGTTTACATGAAACTAATTATCACTATTATAGGATTTCCATGTACAACTTTATAATGAGTTCTTCATCCTTTGGGTTAAAGATCTAGAAAGTTATAGGGTTGTTGGAATAGGTTAGATCCAGGAAATGACGTACTAATTTCACTCAGCTTCTGTATAAGATAAATTTGAGCAGATTTCATAATAAATCTTGTTAGATAGGTAAATGAAGGAATTAATGCATGAAATTTTATGGGAAGGTAGCCAAGATATATAAATTTAGATCTGGAGAGTCTTAGAATTTTTTGAACTCGTTTAATAGGGTAACAAAGTTAGAAAACAAAAGGGATAGTATATAGTGAGTCTAAACAGGGTAGTATACTAAATTCCATTGGTTAAGGGGTCATCCATAGGAGTTTTTTAAAACTATTTTAGTAGCTTATAATTAATAATAAGGAGTCATGCTACCAAATTTTATGATTTTTGGATGTCATTTAATGGGGGAAAGAAATTTCACAAAATCAGGTCCAGAAACTTAGACAATTTATAACTATGGTAACTTCCGTTTCTTCACAACAGGACATGAATTTGTATAGTAGTTAGAAGGACAAAGTCATAAATCTATATTTCCATGAATATAAGATAGAAATTCCCTAAGTATGCCAATAGAGATCTCCTAGGTTTAGGATCTTATTGATAAGATCTTGGATTTTTGCACTATAGAATTCAAGACCTTGTAAATAGGGTCTTCTAATTGTAGTACAAGATCCTTCAACACTATAAGTTAGAACATATGAGAAATGTAGGTATGACAAATAATATGATGGAAAAGACAAATTTCAAAAAGGAGTTGAATTGAGCCTAAATGAAAAGAACCAAGAAACTGGACTAAAATGCAAAGTAAAAAAGTTATTAAAGTGACTTCTTAGCTCCATATAACATGTTCCTTTTCAGCCTCTCTCTTAACCTACACTTTGGATGTCTGGAATAAAAAATTTCATGGGTTTCTTAGGGTGCTCCATCATAAGGAAGAAGACGGAAGAGAACTTGTGAGTAAGGTGAGAAATTTATGCTTTCTTCTTGCCTTTTTCTATGCCTAGCTTCTTCTCCTCCACCTCTTCTCTTTTTCTATGAATTCCAAGGATGATATGGTTTTATTTTGAGGATAGCCCAATTAGAAGAAGAGAGTTTTGGAAGGAGAGACTTGTAGCAAGTCCAAGCACCTTGAGAAAGCAAGCAAATAAGGTATAGTTCTTGGCTTCCTTTTTGCTTATTCTTTGATGTCTTCCTTGGTGGTTGTTCGATCAGACTAAACCCAATTAGGAGGAGTTGAATTCTAACCATATCAAGGGAAGAACAAGTGTTTTAGAGTATAGGAATTTAGAATAGGCAAGTGGAATAAAAAAAAGAAGCACGATATTCAAGTTGGTACAACTTGGGGTTTTGAAACAAATGATGAAATCTGATTTTTCTTAAAGATATTCTACCTTATATAAGACAAGGTATGAGTTCTTTAGAGCTCTAGGAAGTTTTACATGAACCATCCCCTTCAAGAAAAAGCAAGCAAACTATGGGTTCCATTTGTAGTGCTATTTCTCGACCTACTAGAAGATTATACACCTAGGGAGAGTTTTTTTTTTCATTCTAAGGGTATAAGAGGCTTAGATATGAATTATAGGTTCTAGAGGAACTAATGAATTGAATTTAGGAAGATTGATTTGAGAGATGATAATTTTAGGTCCTATTTAGACATAAAGAGGCAACCTAGAGTTTGGCTTCCTAGGTTGAGTTTTTGGTGGCTTCAATGAGTTTATATGGAGCCATATGGTCTAGAAAGAATGAGAATGGGGAGCCAAGAGCATGATTTCAAGTGGTTGCTTCATTGTGTCATATATGGACCATAATAGTGATTTAAGACCAAGTGAGCTAGCTTAGAGTTTTACAAAGCTATAATTGGTTCCAAGGCTTGATTTGTATCTTATTTGATATGTCTAGGCCAAGAGAATCAAGAACCCTCCCATTATGAGTGCTTAGGCAGGAGGGTGAAGGAGAAAGGAAGGGGAAAGCTTGAGTTTCTAACTTAAGGTAGCTTTCTAACCTTTCTCATATGCATTTCATGATTTGTTGCTTGTCTTGGATTGCTTGTATGTGTATTTGAACTATGATATTTATTTATACTTGACGGTTGTGTCGCGCAACCTCAAAATAAACTAGTTGGAAAATATATAACTAGTGGTGCAACCTAGATCGTCTCCCTAGGAAATGGAATTCAATGTTTAATTAGGTTTTCTAAGGGTAAAAGAACTCTACAAATTACCTAATTAAAAGGGAGTTTTATCTAATTAAACTAACTAAAATAAAATTAAAATAAGGTTCTTAATTTCTACCTAATTGCATGAGTTATAGGGTGAATGATAGACATGTGACTAGCTTTAGATTCGTCCCTTGGTATCCACTATCATTATCTTAATTCAATTATAATTAATTCTGGTCTAAGAGTCCCTAATTATGTTCATGGTAAATGATCTTGAATTACTATTCAAGATTCAAGAAATTAACAATCTAATGTTAAATTGAAACCCCAATCCTACGTCAAATCATTAATTCTTGCCTTTAGGAACAATGACCACTTGAATTTGATTGATTAATTGATCAATTAGCCTTTGAATTATCACCCTCAGATATTTAATTAATCAATCAAACTCTAAGGAATTCTCAAATCAAGCTATTAAGCACACAATTTCACTCATGCATTTCATCAAACACTATGATTGCATACATGGGAAATTGAAGGAGAAATGAAAAATTCAGTATTTAATCCAATCAATTAATCAACAAAAAATATTCTAATTAGTGTCTAACCAGTCACTAATTACAACTACACCAATCTTAGTCAAATACATCTCAACTAAGCATGTACAAGAAAAAGGAAAAGTGTAGAAAAATAAGAAAATCTTAGCCCAAAGATTCCTTTGCTAATCCATGGATTCAAGCTTCTCCAAGAAACTCCTCCTAGCTGGCCACAAGATGGAGATTTAATGTTTCATTTGAGGTGGAAGGATGGGAGAATGGAATGGAAGAATGCTATGGCGTGGAGGGGATGGAGTGTGTGATTATGACGTTGGATTTTTTCTCTGAATGGATGCCCCCCGTGTTATTAAATCACGTGCCTTTCCCCTTCTTTTTTTTTTTTAATGATTCATGTGCCTCTTCTTTCCTTACGCTTCCCACGTCAATTTTCCTCTCACTCTGCCCAAACTTCCCACGTGAAAGTTTGCATGTGAATTTCTTTAGTTATCACGTGATATCCTTTTTAAACTCCAGCTTATGCTTCCTCATGTGCCTTTTCCTCCCATTCCACGTCAAACCCATGCATTTGCATTTCTTTTAATTGCCACGTGAATTCCTTTCTGCTACCTCACATCATAATCTACATGTGTTCTTTAATGCATGCTCCATCCACGTGCTTCAACGTTTCTCCCCAGCCCCTTCTTCGCATTATTTTCATGTTGTCTTTTCTTCTATTTTTCCCATGTTGGCTCCCCTCATGCTTCTTCTCTTTCTCTCATTTAGCTTTAGCATCTTCTTCATGCTTTAAACCCATAAAGAACTTGCCTTCTTAATAGGATCCCAGCTTCTTCCTCACTTCCTCGAGTGTAACATTCTAAAATTTATTAAGGTATTAATCATGGAAATAGGTAGATTAAGAACAATTAATATGGAATAATTGGACAAGTTATGTGAATGAGAATTATAGAGAGATAAATTATTAATATGGGTTTGAGATTTAATTGGATTAGAAATCTCATTTAGGCCCAAATTAAATTAAGTAAGCCATGGTTAGAAACTAATGGAGGCCCAATGATTTTAGGTGCAGACCTAACCTCTTATTGTGAGATTTGGCCCAAGAGAAAGTACTTAAT
The DNA here is from genome assembly GCA_026724425.1 of Erythrophleum ivorense. Taxonomy (NCBI): domain Eukaryota; kingdom Viridiplantae; phylum Streptophyta; class Magnoliopsida; order Fabales; family Fabaceae; genus Erythrophleum; species Erythrophleum ivorense. Next base: position 28,387,519 of record JAIUCV010000005.1, on the reverse strand, counting down.
GATGGCCCAATCTGATTTAGTGAGATAAAGGCCCAAGACCTAACTTACATAAACTCTTATAATTGGCCCAACATCCCTTATGCAGATCCAAATCAAATGAGCTCTTAAAATTTAGCTTAACCCAACTGCAATTCTGCAGCCTAACTCATGAAGCTTAATCCAACAAAGCTTAAATTTGAAACCCACTTGGAATTAGACCTTTGGGTCAACCTATAACCTATTTAGGGCCCAACTTAAGCCCTAAAAATCATTCTAGCTACCCCTCATTCTGTAAAAACACAAGAAACATAAGGCAATTTCAAATAAAACACAGTTTTAGTAGTTAAAGTACCCGATGAAACAGTACCTCGAGTCTGGTAAGATGACTGATTCTGGGCTGGAACTTCGAAATTACATATCTTCCTCTCTAGACCTCTAAATGAGGTGCTTCTAGTTCCTATAATTCACTATGACTATCTAGTTTCTGCATATCATATTTAGTAGCCATTGGACTACGTTTGTCCCTCGGATGACACAAACTCCAAACTGACCAAATGAACAGTGTTTCTGAAGGTCCGAATTTCTGATGCCAACTTTGAAAAATCATAGAAAACTCTATAGACCTCCAAATGACTTGATCTTTAGCTTCCCAAAAAGCTCTAAACAAGATCTAGTTACATGTCAAATTTCAAATCAAGAAGAGGTCATTTGGTCAACCTTTGACATCATGTGCAAAGGGCCACTTGCTTGGTTAGAAAGGGGGCTAATGGGGTCCAATTTTAGTTCTTCTACCTCTAGGACTCTTTGAGCACATGAAAAAGCATCCATAGGGGCTATCAAACATGGATCAAGTGTCTAACCACCCAGATTGGAGGAACTCACTATCCCACACCCACTTATACACTCATGTGGCCAATGCTAAAATCATGCTTTTCATAACAAAACTTGCTTCTTCATTCAAAATGGGTCTCATTCTCATATATACATGATAAATACATTGGTTTACAAGTATTTAGACTTGCTACATCATTACATCATTAGAGTACATCCTCTAGCTTAAATACATGATAGTAACAAAAACTCTTTACACTTTCTTCACCAATCTCCCTAGCTTCAAGCTTGGTAGCTCCCATCTCTTGCCTCACTTGGTCCACCTAGCATGTTTGGATGGTGGAGAGGGGGAGTGAGATTCAAAGAATCTCAATAGCTCATCTCTCATTTAATCACACACATAAAGCATGTAAACAAGTCTCACAATGTATGCATGGCATGTTAGCATATAAAATCATAAGAAAAGCATTTGTAACATTTGAATTGGCCATTCATAAAAGAAAAAGCATTCTCAACATGTGAGTAGGCCATACATAATATATAAAAGCTGCTAAGTACATGGATTAGCCTCACCCACTCACTTGCGGATTTTGGACTTGCCTCACCTATTCTTAAGAGGTTCTTAGACTCAACTCTTACTCTTTGGGAGTCAACCTCACTTTTGGGAGACTCTTTACTTTGTCTCAACCAACTTGAGGGGTTTTGGCTCATCCTCACCATGGCTAGAGGGTTATTGGCTTTTCCATACTCAAACAAACCAAACAATCACATAAAATATCATTTAACTTCATAAGGTATCATCATGCTAACATACTTCTCATGGCTCAAAACATACATACACACAAGTAAGACAATGTAAGCACACGATTATGCATGAGAGAAGGTGGAGAGAGCTACCTTATTAGCTATTCACAACTTTCCTCTTCAATTTGTCTCCTCCCTTGTTGCTTTCACAATTACCTCTAGATGAAAGTGCTTCTCTTGAGCCTAACCACACAAGAACATGGAATTACACTCTTAATACTTGATTCATAAAGCTAGGGATTTCTTTCTAGCAACCTTACTAAACATATCAAGCTAGGGGTTTCTTTCTCTCACTAGAGCTCACCAACTCTCCTTCCTCTCTCAAGCTCTCAAGAAAGGAAGCAAGGAAGGAGTAAGCATATGTGAGTCTTGGTCTTCTTCAAGAGGGGTTTTCTACTCTCCTTCCTCTGAACCAAGCTCAAAACATGGGTACTTTAACTACTAAAACCGTGGGAAGAGAGAGCAAGGGGAGAAGAACAACATTCTAAGAGAAAAGCCATGAAATTCTTACCTTTTCTTGTTCTTCCTTGCTTCTCTAGGCTTCTCTCTCTCTCCTCCGCCTTTCTCTCTATCTTAGAGTAAGCTCAAGTAGGTTACAGAGTGAAAGAAGGAGTTGGGATACTTTAATAGGTCAAATCCTCTTTTTTCATGCTTTTTCGGACTACCCCTCGCTATAGCGAGCCATAACCCTCGCTACGGCGAGCTAGTGTTTGTCCCAGACCCTGCCTTCGCTATGGCGCGCACTACAGCGAGCAACTCCCTGGATTTTGTATGGGATGCCCGCACTCGCTATAGCTAGAAGCATTTTCGCTATAGCGAGAAGGCACTTTCGCTATAGCTAGACCATTTCTCGCTATAGCTAGACTATTTCTCGCTATAGCGAACAAGTACATTCGCTATAGCCGGGCTATAGCTAGCAGACTTAGAAAATGTTCAGCCCCTTGAAAATTTTCAGCTTTTTCTCTTCTTCTTTTCCTCTTCTTTCTTTTCTTCTTTTCTTCTCTTTTTCCTGGTTGTTACATAGGGGCAAGTAAAAATCAGAATTTTCATCCCCTTATGTTCTATATGTTCCACGTCTACATACGTCATATATATTAGGGCAAACAAAAGAAAATCTACATCTCATAAAATAAAATAAAAAAGTATGTGCTCCATACATCCCCTACACTTGTATACATCACAGAAACCCTAGTTTTCACTGGGGCAAACAAAAGAAAAATTTGCATTTCATGAAATGAAGCATCTCATCTTCCATGCATCCTACACTTGCATACATGGTATAGACCTTGGTTCATGTGACAACCCTACCTTCTAAACATGGTAATTATAGTTAATTATGTAATTAATAATTAATGATCAAGGTTTGGAGTCGTTACAATTTATTACATTATGAAAATATAGAGAAATTTGAACCTTGATGTTAGGATCATCACTAAACAACCACAAACAAAACAAAAATGCATAAGAGAAATCATACTACCATGAGGGGTTTACGATTCATCCATTCATCAGTTTCTACACACAAAAACCTCCCATAAGTATCCCTATATCAATTCTTAGCATTACCATTAAAGAAACTAGGGTTTCTAAGCTAAAGGTTAGAGTTTGGGGTCTTACACCGTAGCCCAAACCATTCACGTCGCGGCTAAGTTAGGTACTGGAATCATTGGGCAATTTTTCACAAATTCGCCGTGGCGAGTTGAACCATCGCCGCGGCCGGCCTACATGGTGCCACAACGGAATGCCTTCTGGAGCTACTATTCCAGATCCCACGATCCTCACTTTGATGGAACACCCTTGCACCGCGGTGAGATTCACTACTGTACACTCCTTACTTTGTTCCCTCAACTAGCGCCGCAGTGGTACATGTTGCACCGTACCGCCACGGCAAAGTTTCATTTTGTTACTCTTTTGGGCGATTTTTTTCACTTTGTGCCACGGCAAGATTCCTCAAGCTGCGGTGTTCCTTGCCACTGTTACTTTCCGGGGAATTTTTATTCGCTTACGCCACGGCGAGATTACTCATGCCGCGGTGCCCCTCGCTTCTGTCACTCATTTGGCCACGGCGTGACTCCCTCCTGTAACTACATCTCCCAAATTTCTACACTATAATTCTCATATTGGGACTACCCTAGGACCACTTCCACTCATTTTATATGACTCTAATGGCATTTATCTACCCTATACACTCAACTATTCTGCCATTACCAATTCAAAACTTAAACGTAAATTTTCACTCCTCCAACTATCTTATACTGGCAAGTCCATAGAATAATAGCAACAAGAACTCATGCACTATTGGAAATTAAAATTTGATATACATTCCATCAGAGGTTTCATACATCAATGGTTCATATTACATCTAATACATCACATAATTATATTTCCAACAGTATACCATACCATAAATTTAACAAAATTCATACGTCAAGTGTTATGAGTTCATACATCCAATATCAAGCTAAAATGAGGTCTAACTCCTCAATGAATACATCCAAGGTAATCAAAATATAAGAGCATACACTTGGCAACATGAATACATGATGATGCTATACAATAAGGAATACAAAATTTAGCATCTATACTAAATAAGTCAGCCTATGTGCAGCCTTCTCCCTACATGTTAGAGCTCATGGATTTTCATCCACTTGCTTCCCCTTATCCTTACTCGAAGAACCTTCACCTGAAATATTAATCCCATAAATGGGGTGAGATGCGAATCTCAATAACCAAGGCAATTCCATCATATAATCCAGTTTAATTAGCATACATGCATAATTTCACATAAGCATAAGAAGAATACCAGTCATATCGACAAATGAAACAATTAGGCTATCATGATCACTATCCCATACTAGCAATCATATTTTCACATGTTAATGGCCATTAACACTGGGAGAGGCTCATCCACGGCACCTACTCCCTATTGAGCACAACTAGGGCTCAGTGCATCTAGGGTTTGATCATAACCCGGTGCCCGATCGAAGCACATGCACAGGTGGCAGCCGCACCACAGCTCCACTATGGACTTACAAGGTCCAATCACAATATAATGATAGCCAACCAATTCATTCAACATTTCAAATCATTTATGTACATCAAAATATGAAATTAAAACAGATATATGCATAGAATTAATGTAAACCCGGTTACCTCACTTGTAGACAATTGCAATAGCCACCAATGGTACAAAAATTTTCCTAAAACCATAACATCAGAAAATTACTACTTTAATTCATCATTAATAGTTGCAACAAGTGTCCAAAGAATTTAAAAAGCTAATGACTACCTAGGAAACACTTACACAGCCACCACAAATCCAAAATTCAGATTAAAGTGTCATCTACCAGAAACCTCAATATTTCATCTAAAATCCTAAGCAAATTTGTACAAAATTAATACCCATATTATAAATAAGCTATGGGGGTCTCAAACTAGTAAAGAAAACATCAAAATGAAGGATTTATACTCACCTAATGTCAGCCCTAGCCTCAACCTACGAATTTCACCAAGAAAATCCCAAACAACCACATTTCAAATTTTGGGTATGGTGAAAATACTCCAAATGAAAAACTAATTGGACCAAAATGAAGAGAAATATGAGAGGATTAAATTATATATCTATTACCTTGGCTAAATCTTGCTCTAGAAGTGGGAAAATGTGGAAATATGCCAAGAACCCTAGAGCCTCCTTTGGATCTCCGAATTTTGAGATGGGTGTTTATGTTTCAGCAAATAGGGAAGAGGCTGAAGCATTAGGGTTTTAGTTAGGTCAAATATGGGTCATGGGTTTCTCCAAGGTCCAACTCCATTTGGGCTTCAGATTTTAGCTTTATTGGGCCAGCTCTTATGCATTCGGCTATTGAAATTCCATTGGGTCAGACTTAGTTTTAAAAACTCCATTGTTTGGGTCTACACAAGGTTCATGGGGCCATTCCTAAGAGCTTGTGCAAGTTGGACCTTGGGTCTCTAACCCATTAAATCAAATTGGGTATGCACCTACTTATTGGGCCTCCATTAGCCTCTTATCATGATCTCCTACATTAATTTAGGCCTAGATGAAATTTCTCTCCCAATTAAATCTCAAACCCATATTAATAATTTATCTTTCCAAAATTTTTATTTACTTAACTTACCCAATTATTTAATATTAATTATTCTTATTTAACCTAATCCATAATTAACACCTTAATTAATTACAGTTCAAGTCAGGGTAACTAAAAGAACAAACCAAAACAAAGTTTTTGAAATTGATAAAAAAAATTCACACTAAAATTACCTTTTTAAAGCCTTGCACAGACTAGGCACCTTTTTAAAGCCTTACATAGACCAAGCACTTTTAAAAGCCTTGCACAAACCAAGCACCCTTTTAAAGCCCTGCATAGACCAGGCACCTTTTTAAAGCCCTGCATAAACTAGGTGCCCTTTTAAAGCCCTGCACAGACCAGGCACCTTTTTAAAGCCCTGCACAGACCAGAAACCCTTAAAAGCCTTGCACAGACCAGCCACCCTTAAAGCCCTGAACAGATCAAACACCCTTTAAAGCTCTGCACAGACCAGGCACCCTTTGAATCCTTGCAGAGACCAAGCACAGACCAAGTCCTACATAGAACAGGCACCAAAAGTCCTGTACTAGAACAAGCATTCCTAAAGTCTTACGTAGAACAGGCATTCCTTTTAGCCTTGCTCTAGCAAGCACTTCTTATGTTCTTCCAACATTTCTAAGTAAGTTAACCCCTCGATCCATTAGCTCCCTAAATAAAATATATATTTCTATCTTTACTTATTCTTAAGGTATAGATATCAAAATTTGCATTTTCAATCTTCTCACTTAAAAAATAAGTAAACAGAGGCAACTTGTAAACACCATATTTTATTTGGGTCGCTTTTTTTCCTCTTATTCATTGTTAAGAGGCAATCAAATCAGCTTAGACAAAATACATGTTTTTTTCTTTACTTGTTTCTTGCGCAAAAATTAAAATTTTATTTTTAATTTCTTTACATAAGAAACAAATAAAGAGGGACAACTGTGAACACCGTATTTTGCCCAGGCATGTTCCAAAATAACAATAAAATTAGAATAACAAAATATATATAATTAAAAAATGAAAAAATTAAAAAAATCATAAAAGAATCAAAAATTATATTATTCAAAAGAAATCAAGAAAATCAAAAATAGAAAAAAATCATAAAAGAATCAAAAATTACAATTTTCAGAAAAATATAAAAGAATCAAAACCTAAATTTTTTTTTACATTTCAAAAGTCAAATAAAAAAGAAAAGGAAAATGATAAAAAAATCAAATGAAAAAATATCTATAAAGAAAAATAATAATAAGAAAAATATAATAAATGAAAAATAAAATAATAAAATGTCAAACAAAAAAAAAACAAAAAAAGAGCCAAAAATAAAAATAGTAAGTTTTTATCAAATCTCCAAAGCCCGAATAACTTTAGGCCCACATGCTCAGCCTAACAAAAATTATGAAAAAGATGGAAGGAGGATATGGGCCCAAACTCCAAAGCCCACTTACTCAACACATAAAATAGAAAAAAAAAAACAAGAAAGAAAAAAAACTAAAGAAACCTTAAACAGCACTAGTCCCCCCTCTGCTCTGGCTCTCTCCTACGGTCATTTCCAGATGCAACGTGATGAAATCGTATAAGAGGGAAGATGAGCGCTAATGCTACAAATTCGTGGAGCAGAGAGGCACGTTTTGGTACATAAGGTAGAAGAGGACACATGGGCAAGAGTGAAATTCACTCTTGGATTCAGTATAAATAAAGAGGGGATTTCTTTTGGAGGGGATGGTTTTTTGGATTAGAAAGGGAGAGAAGCAGAGTGTGAGCGAGAGAAATAGCTACTGGGAATTTAGGGTTAGATGATTTTTCGGAATGGAGAAAGGAATCGAGAGCCAGAAAAGAGAGGTTCAAGATAGAAAAAGGGGGAGTTGGCTTCGAAGAAGAAGGTAGATGGATAATCAAGAGTGAGAGGAGATTGGGGATTTTCGAATTTGGTTTGAGAATGATGAAGAGGAGATCCATGAGGAACACTTAGGTTCGCCACTCGATTAGATAGGTACTGATCTACATCCATGGCTTATAATGTATTGGGTTTTTCAATCAAATAGGTTTGCTGGATTTGACAACTCTATTTATGTTGTTCTTGAATTAAGGGCTGATTGGCCTTAATCTCCTTGATATCACTACTACCTGTTAGCTTAGGGGTATTATTTCGGTTTCATCTCTGTCTTCGTTAATTGTTTCACAGTTGTGGATTACTAATATGTGAATATTGCTTCTAGTTGGTAGATTGAGATAAGGGATGAAATAATGAAGATTAGCAGATAGAATTTTAAAGTTATTTTTCTTCCTCCCTTTATCTCTGAAACTGTGTAGGATCTGGGTGTATTTTAATTCTTATCTTGAAACTTGAATTTGGTATCTCAGATGCAAATTTGAAGCTTAAATGTTTATGCACTTTTATTGAATGACATTATGGGTTTTATATCCATGGGGTTGTGCGTTCATTTGATTGAATATAGCACCCTTGTGGAATCTCTACATAAACACACTCCTGGTGACACAAAAGAGGTTTTGCTAATATTCTTGTATACTGTCCATGCTATGATGATGTTCTCTGAGGTTCTCATGATTTTCTTTTCATTTTCTATTCATTCATTCATGTTGGTGGTGAAGATTATGCCTAAACTTATTAGCAAGTGGGCAATTCCTATTTGGATATGGTGTATATATTTTTTATCCATATCATCTAAAATAACCATATCAGCTGCTAAGTAAAAGGGTAGGATGTCTATGGGTCAGCTTTGGGTGAGTTTTTAATTTTGGGGCATAAGATAATTGTATGCTTTTTTTATTTTTTTACATCATTTCCCATACAGAAACACAAATGAGAGGGATGTAATAGATATTGATTTGTGTACTAATTTGCTCCAATTTTGAATGGATTTTGCTATCTTGCAGTACATCATTAAGTTGTCCTTGGTTTTGTGAGGTTTGGGCCTTAGTTGCAGGATATTGTTTTAAAAATAGCAATTTGTGTCTGATTATGATATTTTCCTAAATTGCGAATATGTGCTTGGGAAGTTTAGAATCAAAATGCCATTGATGGAAGAATGTGTCCCTTTTCAATATCATGTCTAATAATAAGCTCTATTATACCATATTTCCAAAAAAAATTTTAATACTTGTTTGGTACTCTAATGTGATGATGGAGCAATGTATGGAGGATCCTTATTGGCATAACAGATAGGGTTGATTATGTGGTTAGATGAAAGAAATGATGGGATGAAGCTAAATTCTAATTGTACCGTCTCTCCCCTCCCTCTTGTAAATGTACAATAATATGACTGGATACACGCACACACAAGCACAACTGTTTGCTTACAAATGCTTTGTTTATCTTTTACCTTATGTATTTCTCTTATTTCCTTCTTATAATTTTTCTTTTAGAATGGCCGTGTGAGATTTTTTTTATCTCCTCAAGTCTATAGGAACAAACCTAAAGATTATGTGTGGTAATAAAGCTTCCTTGGTACCTATTAGGTTTCAAATTTTACATTGTAATAAGTTTTGGGTTTCTATAGCCATATCAAATTGATTTTTTTTTTAGTAAAAAAAAGAGACAAGACAAAACAAAACAAGAAGAAAAAGAAACAACGGAAAAGAACATAAAAAAAAGGAAAAAATAAACAAATTGTTTAGATTCAAAAGTTAATTTTAAATAACCAAGTTTCTTAAAGTTCCCATTTCAAAAAAAATATAATATAAACAAAAATCAATTTTCTTTGAAAAGTAATTAAATCCCTTTTGAACTTTAGATCTTTTTCCTAACTTTTGGTTGACAAAATTAAAAATTAAAAGATACTTTATAAAATTACTAAAAAAGATGTTTGCAAGAAATCAAGAGATCAATGAAAGATAATAATGAAACAAAAATCAACAAAATATATACATATATCATCAAAAAGCTAAAATAAAAAATAGAACAAAGATATATAAAAATCAAAAATAAAAATTATATAACAAAGTGAAATAGTAATAATAATAAAATCAAAAGAAAAAACACGAAAATAAAAAAACTAGAAAAAATAACAAAGCGAAATTATATCAAAAATAGATAAAAATAATAATCACAAAAATAAAAATTAAGAATTAAAACCTAAAAAAAAAGGGGAAGTGAAACAAAAAATCAAAACTACAAAAAATAATAATAATAAAATTAAAAAAAAATCTAGAGTCACAACAAAAGAGAAGAGTAAAGATGTGAAATCAACTTTATTTTTGCAAATTAAAATTTACAAACCAATTTCAAAACCATTTTATTTGCGAAAGCTATAGTTATTTTTACTATCTTTTTCTTCTCATAAAAACAAAAACAAAAAAAGCAAACAAAAAAAATAAAAAAGGTAAATTAAAACAAAAAAAAAACAACGAATTAAAAAAAGAGAAAGAAAAAAAATGAAAACAAAAATGGTGAGAAAAAAGAGAAAAACTGAAAGTGCAAGAAAAGTAAAGAAGTAAAATTAACTTTACTTTTAGAAAATCAAAACACATAAATCAATTCCAAATTCGTTTTATTTACTAAGCGGAAAAGTAATTTTTATTTTCTTTATCTTTTCACCAAAATTAAAAAAAAACACACAAAAATTAAAAAATTAAAAATTAAAAAAAGTAAACTAAAAAGAAAAGAGAAGAAAAACAAAGACAAAAACAAAAACCAAACACCAACCAAAAGACAATTTTTAACTGTTCAAACTACGTAGATTTTGATCTCTCTCGAAGGGTACGTAGGCTCTAAGCTTTTATCCTAAGTCAATTTCGCTTTTGTAAATAAAATATTTTCTTAATTTTTTTATTTTTAATTATATTTCCTCTCTGTCTTCTTTTATTTTAAATTTTACTTCTTTAATTTCTTTGTGTTTTATTTTACTCTCATAATTTTTCTTCTTTATTTTATTTTCTTAATATCTTTCTTCCTTGTTTTTAATCTCATTCCTCTTACCTTATTTTACTGCTAATTTTCTTTCCTTTTTAGTTCCTTGAATTTTTCTTTGCATGTGATTTGTTAGGGGGAATTGAAATAGAATAGTGGTTATTTTAATTTTACACAATTAACTTAAAGAGTGGGGTGCCTAATACCTTCCCCACTCACAATCTACTCCCGAACCCGTATCTGGTTCACATATTTTTTTTTCTTATAAAAAGGTTTTTCTAAAGTTTTACCTCTTAAAAATTAAAATTTTGGTGACGAATTTACTACTTCTACTTTGATTTCGGTTTTTTGTTTTTGAAAATCACAAATTAAATATTTTTAAGGCACCACACGATCACATTTTTGGGGTGTGACAGTGTATGTAAGTTCAAGTATGAGGGTTGTATGTGGATTTGGACCACTTGAACAGCTCTTATATGTTGTTTTTATCCTTTTGGACATGCCCAAATAGTTGTAGTATGAGTAGAAAAGCATATGGTGCATTTTGACCCTCACTAGTACCCAAAAAATGCCATTTTTGCAACTTGAATCCCAAACTGACCAAATGGATGAATTTATGCATGAAATTTAGTGTGAATATAGGTCTCATCTAGAGCTTTTTGCTAAACTAAGAACCACTATTTATGGAGCTCTAAAGAATTAATTATGAATTTTTAAAATTGAAAAAAATTTGCAGATTTGATCTATGCACTATTCATATGGTCAGTTTGTGCTTTTGTGTTATTCGAGAGTTAAATGAAATCCAATACTCATAGAATTTTATAAGCATAAACTAGACACCATACGATTTCTGCTACAATTGAGAGCACCTCATTTGGAGCTCTGTAGAGAGAGAATCAAAATTTTGAAGTTTATGGTCAGTATTAGGATGTAACAGACACCTTTGGTATTGTTCCATTTTTTTTGTGGTCCAAATGGAGTTTTCATGTTCTTGAACTATTTTTATTCATTAGTTAACATCTAAAGCTTTTTCAAAAAGCTATCATTTATATGATTTTAATTTTTCTCGAATTAGTTATGATTTTTCTAAATTTATATCAATAACCTACCCTTGCAACTCGAGAATGAAAAATGGAAATTCTAATGTAATGGCTTTTGATCCATGATGTAAGCTTCAGAATGGGTTGTTTTTATTTGGGTATAGATGAAAATAATTTGGGGTAAATTTAAATGATTCATGTGGGTAAAGTTGAACAATTTCGATGTATATACGGTCAATTTCCATTACTCACATTTGCAAATTCCATATACATGAGTATGAAATGCTTTGATTACTTTGGTATGAGGTCTATGAGAATATGGTATTTCACAAGTGAAACTCCTCCCAAGTGTGTATGTGAGGCTGAGAAGAGGAGCTAGGAAACCAAGGGAAAACTTTGTACTCCATTGAGAAAGGTAGCTCCTCATCTATTCTTATATACTTATCTTAGTTGTTTGATTGTCATTGATTACTTGTATATGTGTTTAAACTATAAATTATACCTATTGCCATTGGATTGATAATTTGATATCATTATATTTCACGTAATGCATTTAGAATGTGAATTAGCTCTTAATAGGTGAGGTTGTGCCAAAAGTCTCTTGACTTGGGTGAGGTGAAGCCAAAAGTTCTTAACTAAGGGTGAAACAAGGCCAAAAGTCTCAAAGAATGAGTGAGGCTAAGTTAAAAGTCCCTAAAATGGGTGAAGATAAATCAAAAGTCGTAAATAATTGGGTGAAGATAGACCAAAAGTCCTTAAAGCTTGTTTTTAACCTTAATGGATCCATATTATTTCATAAATATGTTTATGTTTGATATTTGGATGCTTGTGATGCATGCTTACTTTCTTTAATATGATAACATGCCTTATGAGTATGCTTAAAGTGTAACACCATAATTTCATAGTTTATTTCATGCTATTCTCATGCTTCACATCATGCATTCCATGAAGGAACAAGAAAATTTAATAAAAATAATGAGTATTTTGGCGTTAAGCTGTGTATAAAATTTTCATTTGGTGTCTTGTGGATCATGTAAGCTCATGTATCACATTCTCATATTTAATTACATAGATAAAACTCATTTCCATTACCAAAATTGACCTAGAGCTTGTGCAAGGCAAGGGAATGCATAAAATTCATAGTTTCCATTTCGGCCAGAATTTTCTCACTTCTATCACAAACTTTGGAAAATCATAACTAATTCTAGAAAAATCAACATATGCATTCTTTGCCATTCTGGAAAGATACACATGTCTAATTTATACTAAAAATATTTTTAAGTCATGAACATAACACAAAAGATGTTTGACATTTGAAAAGGTACAAAGGTAAGACTGGCTACTGATACTGATACATGTTTCTGCTACAAACTTAAAAAATGTCCAATTAATTCCAAAAAAATATAATCCATGCAAATGATACCAATATGGAAAGCTACAGATGTTATATAGAGGGAAAAAATAACTCCAGACCAGGTTAGGCACGTCTAGGACTCGAAAACTAATCAAACAGTAACTGAGGTCAGTCTGGACAGCTGATACTAGATAGAAACTTTAAAAAATCATATCTCCCTCTCTTGATATCCAAATGGGGTGCTTCTAGTTGACACAAGTCACTGGGAATGTCTAGTTTCTTCCTATAAATATTTGTGGCAATTGGACATCATTTGCCCCTTGAGTGATAGAATTCATTTTCGGACCTGAGTGAACAGTACCTTGAACCAATTTCATAATTTTTTCCAACTTTGAATATTCATCAAATATTCTATAGACCTCCAAAAATTATGCACTTTAGCTTTCCAAAAATATCTCAACAAGCTCTAATTGCATGCCAAATCTCAGATTAAGAAGAGTTCATTTGGGTAAAAAGTGGTATATGTTTTCAATGTGGTCAATTTTTGCTCCTTATAAGATACCAAAGTGTCCAAATGACTTCCCTTGGTATTTGGCACCTTTTGAGTAAGTTTAAAAGTATGAATATGACTTGTATGAACTACCCAAGTTGTTCCAAACCTCATACATCTCAATTTGGTCATTCCACTTCCATTTATGCATACATTTCCATAATGCAAATTTGCCATTACATGTTCAAAATCCATATTTCCATACATATAGCTTTAGCTCTCATTTATACATGATACATTAACATAATTATACATGCTCAAGAGGTCATAGGTCATATACAATAATAGGTTACAACAATTGTCACTTAAATGGCATCAAAAAAGCAAATTCCATGCACTTTGATGGCACTCTCTCATCTTTCAGGAGGTTGGCTTCCATTTCCTTGTTCTCTTTGTCCACCTAGCATGTTAGAGCATTGGAGAGGAGGGAATGAGATTCAAAGAATCCCAATAGCTCATCTCCCTTTCAATTACACATAAAAGATGCAAAACCAATCTTGAAAATGCATGCATGAGTATCGTAGGATGTGCAATCATTCAAGAGACAATTTCAACGTTTGAGCAAGTCATATATAGCATACAAAGGCTTGCCAAGTAAGTTAATTAGCCTCACCCATTCACTTATAAATTTTAGACTTGCCTCACCCATTCTTTAAGAGGTTTTTGGACTCAACCTTACTCTTAATAGTCAACCTCACTTTTAAGAGACTCTTTACTTTGTCTCAACCAATCTTAAGGGTTCTTGGCTCATCCTCACCATGGCTAAGGGTTTTTGGCTTCACCACATTCAAGCAAACCCAAGCAAATGTTATAAATATCATTTAGAAACATAATATATCATCATGGTACCATGACATATGAAATCATGCTAGAATACTTTTCATGGCTTAAAACACACATACACACATTCAAAGACAAGTCAAGCATACATTCATGCATGAGAGAAGGAGAAGTGAGCTACCTTGGATGCAAGCACACACTTTTTCTCTTAAATTTTCTCTCCCTTCCTTGGCCTCACACACACAAAGGTGTGAAAATGGTTTCTCTTGGCCTAAACACAATTTATGGAATCCAATTAGATTCATGGAATTAATTCTAAGGCCACACATCTTCCTTAAACACTAACTTGACCTATAAATCCTTTTATGGTTTCAAGAATGCACCTAATGAAGCAACACTTATCAAGTAAATTCTAGGTTCCATTCTTTCCTTTCAAATGTGATTCTTGACTCCTTTTAAGCCTATTGGAGTCATCGCACAATTTAAACAAAGAGCTTAACTACATGTTGATTCTTTAGGTCATATTATGAAATATATAAGCCCAACTCACTTTCTATAGTTTCTAAATTTTTTCCAAGGCCTTCCCTCATCTTCACTCATCATATATGACTCAAAAATGGATTTGGAACAAATTAAAACTATCCCTAGGCACCCAAACCTATCTAGGTTGAGACTAGGAAGTAAATTGGCCTTCTTGGACTTTGGTTTATTTTCTTGATGGAAGAAGCACATGGGGAGACTTCTAGGGATCTTAAGAGTTCATTTAAACTCTCATTTAGGCATAGAAATCAAGGTAACAAATCAGATTTTACAAGAAACATATGAAACCCTAGAATTTGCATCTTGAATTTTCCATAGTTATTTGTTAATTCTATTTGCATATTCTTATTCTCCACACTCTTTTTCTTAAGAATCACCCTTAGTTTTGCTTAAAAACCAAGCCCTCCTATGGCTTCTTGAGTGGGGCAAAATATGGAGAGAAGGGGAGCAAGGGGTAGTAACCATGGAAGAAGAAATTACCTTGTTTTTCCTTGTTTTCTCACTTGAATCTTGTCTTCTTTGGCCTCCTCTCTTCAAATCCAAATTTTTTTCCTTAATTTCTCCCTTAAAATAGATCCATATACTTCAATATAATCATAAGAAAGAAAAGGAAATGGAGGAGAAGAGGTTTGGAAAGGAAAGAGTATGAAAAACTACCAAATTTCCATACCTTAAGCCTTTGATTTCTCCTTCTCTTTATCTTCCTCTTGTGTGCCACTCTCCTAGGGTGTTCTCTCTGGTTTAGGGCAGAAACATATGAAGCTCAATGAATGGGAGAGTGGGGCGCCTTATATATATAAGTGGAGGAAGGAAGACTTTTCAAAAATTTCTATTTTGCCCTTTATTTTTGGCATTTTTGTTTCTAATTCGTTTTAGCTCCTTTTTTAGAACCGTCTTTTTTATTATAAAATTTAGGTTCCTAATTTATTAAAATGCCTTTGGAATCACTCAAATCGGAGCTAAAATCTTCTCGAACGAATCCGTCAAAGTTCGGGTACACTAACATTGAAAAACGTCCACCATAGGGGTTTTAACTATCCCGGGGCTTCCTATAATTTTCAGGGCCTCTGAAAATCCTGGAAAACTCAAAACTTTCATTTAAAAAGTCATCCTATGTGAATTCCAAAATTTACTTAAAATTATGAAAATGCCTTTATGTTTCGTAAATTTTTTATTAAATTTTGTTACTTTATTCTAGTTCCATTTTTCTTTTCATCTGAGCCTAAAATTCTTATTTTTAAGAGTCTAGAATGTTACTCAAATTTTTGAAACCTTAACTAATTCATTTCGGGGGACTTGCTTTGAAAACACACCCATTTATGTTGTTTAACAAAAATCGGATATTACATAAAACGTGAATGAGCTATTGGAATTCTTAAAATCTCACTCTCCCTCATATTATTTCTAACCATGTCTAAAGAATTCTCAAGGAGCAAAGAATGGAAACTAACAAGCATGAAATGTGCAACTTTGACAATGGTTTAAGATCTTCTATATTTTAGTATACAAAAATGGCTATACATGGTATTTTTGTAATGTAAATTCTCACATATGTAAAAGTATGAGATTATGATTTAAGTGTGGTAAAGAAAAATTGTTCACTCACAGTTGCCGAACTGGCCAAGATTAGTGAATTTTCACTGGTTTGTAGTATAATGCCCACTAAGTTGTCTTTCAAAGAGCTCTTAATCAAATCAATTAGTTAGGAACCACAAAACTAAAATCAAAATGACTGGATGCTAAATATAAAATTGCACACAACTATAATATTCGGTATTTCATAAAAATACCATAATGAGTCAGTTTGAAAAACAAATTCCCTGGATTGAATGATTCAAGGCCAAATAAAATTGGATAAAATTTTAAATAATGGAAATGAGAATTTGAGTGTTGAGTTGCCCCAAAAACTAGAGACATAGTGGTTCAAAAAATTTGCCGAAAGTATAATGGTATTTTCATAAATATGGGCATGTTTTGGAAAACTCAGGAGGACTTTTTAAACGAAAAATTTAAGATTTCTAAGGTTTTTAGAGGCCCTGAAAACAATAGGAAGCCCCGGGACAATTAAAACTCTTCCGGTGTACGTTTTTTGAACGTCAGTTAACTCAAGTTTTGACCGTTTCATTCAGAAAAGGTTTTAAATGCAAATTGAGTGCTTCCAAAGTTATTTTGTAAAATAGAGGACCTAAATTTTATGATGAAAAAGAAAGTTCTAAAAAAGGAGCTAAAATGAATTTAAAATGAAAATACCATGAATGCGAAACATAAATGTCATTTTTAATGAACAATTTCTTCTCAATTCTTCTTTATATTAAACATCCTCTTCTCTCTCCCAAATAATTGACTTATGGTTCTATCTAAAACAAAGAAAGAAGCTAAAGAGAAGGATGCATAGGAGAGCTCAAGAAGAGGAGAAAGAAGCTAAGAAAAGGTATGGAATTCTAAGGTTTTTCATGGCTTTCCTTTTAGAAAACTTGTTCTTTGCTCTTTGCTCCTTCTTTCCATGGTTTGGATGGATTAATTAGGTCTATTTTGGCCTTGGTTTAGAGGAGAAATATTAGAAATTCAAGAAGGAAGCTAAAGTAAGAGAAAAGACTCTTGAAAAAGTAAGGAAAACAACGTATGAATCATAGTTCCATTTGCTCTTCTTCCCTTGCTCTTTATGTGTGTGTCTCGGCCAAGAGGAGAGCTTGTAGGGGGAAGGAATTGCTGACCTAGAGCAAGCAAGCATCCGAGAAATTAGGCTATGGGAACCTAGGAAATGTAATAAAAATTAAAGAAAAGCCATTGGAATTCAAGAAAGAACAACTAGGGATTTTTGAATGCATTGTAAATTCTGTTTTGATCCATGAATTTCCTAGCTTATGTGAGTGTTTGCTTGAGTTTCTAAGACCCTTAGGAAGCCTCTCAAGTGTCTTTCTCTCCCTTCAAGAAAAATTTACAAACTCCATAGGTCCCATTTAACTCCATTGTCTCACCTTAGGACAGATGAGGGAGCTAGGGAGTGTTTCAATTTATTCTAAGCTTGGTTTGGGACTTTATGTGATGGAAGAAGATGAGAGGAAGCCTTGAAAAAAATTTAGAGGCCATAGATTGAGACTTGGAGGTATAGGTTCCATAATGTAGCCTTAAGAAGCAACATGTGTTTAGGCTCTTGCAAATGAGTATGTGATGGCTCTAAGGATTTCAAATGGAGTCAAGAGGCCTAGATATAAGAAAAGAATAGAGCCAAGAGCTTGACTTATAGTAGTTGTGTAATGTCTGATTTTTGTAAAAATGATGGAAATGAATACATATCAAAAGTAAGTCCTCCAAAATGAATTGGTTAAAGTCTAGAAAAATTAGAATAATGATTTAAACATTAAGTAATGAAAATAAAAGGCCAAATGTGCCCTGAAACAAAAGTCAAAATAACCAGACAAAATTTAATGAAATGGTTACGTAAGTAATGACATTTTCATAATTTTAGGTAATTTTTAGAATACTTATAAGAGGACTTTTTAAATAGAAAATTTGAGTTCTCTGGGGTTCTCAAAGGCCTTAAAAACCATGGGAAGCCCTGGTACAGTTAAAACCCCTCTGGTATACGTTTTCTAATGACAATTGACTTAAACTTTGATCCTTTCGTTTAGGAAGGTTTTAGCTCCCGAATTGAGTGATTCCAAAAGAATTTTATAAGATTGAGAACCTAAATTTTATGATGGAAAAGACAGTTTTCAAAAAGGAGATAAAACGAATTAGAAACAAAAATGCCAAGTTTATAGGACATAAATGGAATTTTCTTGAAACAATTTTAAACCCTTCTTATATATTATGTGCCCCACTCTTCTCCTCATTTGGCTGACTTTCTTTCTTCCTTAAAATAGAAGTGAGACCAAGGGAGAGAGGCATACAAGAGAAGGGAAGAGGAAGAGGAAAAACAAGGCAAGAAAGGTATGATTTTCATAAAATTTCTTAGTCTTCTCTTTCTCCTCCTTCTTCTTATAGTTTGTTAAAGTTTTTTGTGTTATTTTGAGGTCAGACCAGAGGGGAGAATTTTGAATTTGGAGAGGAGAATCCAAGCAAAAGAAGAAGCATCCAAGAAAGGCTAAGAAATCAAGGTAGTTTGGTTGTTTTCATGCTTGCTCTTCCTTGTCCTTCTTCTTTTTTGTTTCACCCTATGTATGGACAGCCAAGAGGAATTGAATTTTGAACCAAACCAAGGATGAATCTTAGAAATTTGAGTGTGGTGAATAAGAATATGCAAAGGAAATAAAGAAAGAACTATGATTTTCCAAGATGTATAACCTAAGGTTTTAGTTGCACCTTGGTTTGTAAGAGGCGTTCTAGCCTTAAATGAAGATGTTTAAGAGTTCATATGAGTTCCTAAGACATCAAGGAAGCCTCCCACATGCTTCTCCAATCAAAGAAATCAAACATAACTCCATTGGTGACATATGAAAGCATAGCCTTGGCCAAGGAGGGTTCATGCACCTAGTGTAATATCCGGTTTTTTAAAAACGAAAGAAAACGTGAGAAACGTAACGTACAATTTCTCCATAAATGTATAAAATCCATCAAATACAAAAGGAAGTCCCCCAAAATGAATTAGTTAAGGTTTCAAAAATTTAAGTAGCATTCTAATCTCTTAAAAATGAGAATCTCAGGCTCAGACGGAAAGAAAAAATCGAGTTAGAATGAAGAAACGAATTTGAACGAAAGGTTGACAAAACATAATGACATTTTATAATTTTAAGCAAATTTTGGAATCCTTATAAAAGGACTTTTTAAATGAAAATTTTGAGTTCTTCAGGATTCTTAGAGGCCCTGAAAACTATGGGAAGCCCCAGGATAGTTAAAATCCTCCGGTGGACGTTTTTTCAATGTCTATTGACCCGAACTTTGACAAATTTGTTCGAGAAGGTTTTAGCTTTGATTTGAGTGATTCTAAAGGTATTTTATTAAATTGGGAACCTAAATTTTATAATGGAAAAGACGGTTCTAAAAAAGGAGCTAAAACAAGTTAGAAATAAAAATGCCAAGAACGAGGTGCAAAATTAGAATTTTTGAAAAGTGGTTCTTAAACCCACCTATATATATGAGGTGCCCTATCTCCTCCTTCAATTAGCCATAATTGTTTCCACCCTAAACTAGAGGAGAGAGCTAGGGTTTGAGGTGCACTAAGAGGAAGAGAAAGGAAGGAGAAAAGCAAGGTAAAAAGTATGAATTTTCTTAGTTTTTTCATATTTTCTCTTTAGCAAACCTCTTCTTTTCCATTTCCCCTCTTTCCTATAGTTTTATTGAAGTTTTTAGATCTATTTTGAGGGAAGAACAGAAGGAAAAATTCGGATTTGAAGAGAGGAGGCCAAGGAAAGGAAGAAACAAGCAAGAAAATCCAAGGAAACAAGGTAAATCTTCATTCCATGGTAGCCCCCTTCTTCTCCTTGGTTCGTCCCATATATGTAGCTTCAAGAAAACATAGAATTTGGGCAGAACCAAGGGTAAACCTTAAGGAATGGAGTGTGGAGAATGAGAATATGCAAAGAGAATTAACAAAGAACCATTAGTTTTCAAAGAAAGCAAAGTTAGGGTTTCAAGTGCTCCACCAAAAATCTGATTTGATGCAATTATTCCTAGGCCTAAATGAGTGTTTGGATGAGCTCTTGAGATCCCTAGAAGGCTCCTCATATGCAACTTCCATCAAGAAAATGAAACAAACTCACTTAGTGTTATTATAGTACATAGTTTCGGCCTAGGCTAGATGAAGCACCAAGGGATAGTTTTAATTTGTTCCAAGCTTATTTTTGAGTCATATATGATGGAAGAGGATGAGAGGAAGGATTGGAAAAATTTTAGAAGCCATGATAGTGAGATGGTATCATAGATTCCATATTTTGGCTTAAAGAAGCAACATCTAGCTAGGCACCTAGATTTGATTGTGTGATGACTCCAAGAGGTTTAAATGGAGTCAAGAATCATAAATGAATGGAGAAAATGGAGCCAAGATGATATTCTCTGAAAGTTTCTTCCTTAAGTGCATTATGGAACCATAAAAGAGCCATATGAACCACCTAGCTTTTCTAGTGAATATGTAACTTTAGAATTTAGTTCAAGAGTATAATTGGCTTCCATATTATGTGTCTAGGCCAAAGGAAACATATCCCACCTTTTTGTGAGTGTGTGGCTATAGGAGAGGAACTAAGTTCAAGGAAGAAAGTATGCAAATGTGACAAAGGTAGCTCTTTCCACTTTCTCTCATGTATGAATGTGTGCTTACTTTGTCTTTAGATGTGTGTATGTTTGTTTTAAGCCATGAAAAGTGTTATAGTATAATTTCATATACCATGGTATCATAATGATGTTTTATGCACTCAAATGATGTTTTATATGCTTGCCTTAGTTTTCTTAAGTGTGGAGAAGCCAAGAACCCTTAGCCATGATGAGGATGAGCCAATAACCCTTAAAATTGATCCAAACAAAGTAAAGAGTCTCCTAAGAGTGAGGTTGAGTCAAAACCTCTTAGAGAAAATGGGTGAGGCAAGTCCAAAATCTATAAGAGAATG
Organism: Erythrophleum ivorense; assembly: GCA_026724425.1. Lineage (NCBI taxonomy): Eukaryota > Viridiplantae > Streptophyta > Magnoliopsida > Fabales > Fabaceae > Erythrophleum > Erythrophleum ivorense. The sequence goes on along the minus strand of JAIUCV010000005.1, from coordinate 28,366,144 downwards.
GGTAAGGCTAATTCATTTTCTTGGCAAGCCTATGTATGCTATATATGACTTGTTCAAATGCCAGGGATGTTTCTTGAATGGTCATACATTTCAATATGCCCATGCATGCATTTCCAAGGCTTGTATTGCATACTTTATGTATGATTGAAAGGGAGATGAACTATTGAGATTCTTTGAATCTCATTCCCTCCTCTCCAATGTCTTAACGTGCTAGGTGAACCAATTGAGCAAGGTAATGGAAGCCACCAAGCCAAGAAGAAGAAGATTGACAACTAAGTGTATAAAAATGCCTAGTTTTATCTCTTTGTAACCATACACATGGCATATGATGTAGTCCCATGATGAAATTGTTATCTAATCATATGAACATATGTAATTACCAAAATATTTGATGTATGCATCAGTTTTAGTGCCAAATGAATGGTAATGTACATTTTAAGTATGGAATGGCAAGATTAGACTTATGAAATCTTGTGTGTGGCATGGGATGAGGGAGTGAGTTTGAGAAATTTGGGTTTGTGCACCCTTAAGACAAGTTTAGAATGTCATTTTGGTGCATTCCCACGTGCTCAAGTGGTCATGGTTGCCTTGGAGTTCAAAATGGACCATTTGGACCCTTTGTAAGAGTTAAAAATGACCATTTCACAACCCAACGTCACGATCTAACCAAATGAAGGAATTTGCCCATAAAATTTGGTGCACATATAGATCTTATCCATATCTTTTTAGAAAGCTAAAGATTAAATTATTTGGACCTCTGTGGAATTAATTATGAATTTCCAAAGTTGGCATTTTTATGTTGAACTGATGTAGACATTGTTCATATGGTCAAAAACTTAGGCTATGTCATTCATGAATCAAATGATGTCCAATGCTCATGAAATTTTACAAGCATAAACTAGACATGATAAGCTTCCCATATCCACCAAGATAACCCTAATTGGATCTCTGAGAAGGGAGATATGAAATTTTGAAGTTGGAGGTTAGTACCAAGAATGACAGTCGACCTCTGGTACTGTTCCATTGATTTCTGGTGGCTAACAGCCTTTGTTGTGCTCTGGATTTATTTTTCATATAAAGTAGACATCTATAGATTTCCAGAATAGTATAGTGTGCTTGATTTTGATTTTTTTTAGAATTAGTTATGATTTTTCAAAATTTAGACACAGAATCTGAAAAATCAGTCCGAGGTTGCACCATTGTATTTTATGTATCTACTCCCTTTGCTCGAGGTATAGGCCACTTCTTGAGTTTGTTATGAGTTTGTATTCATATATTTAATATGAGAATGATATGAATGAGTCTATATGGCCCATGGGACACCGAAAGAAAAATTTACCCATGATGAAATACAACTTTTTCCATGATTTCCAAAGCCATTATGTTACTTTTATAGAACTAGCATGAGATAAGGCATGGAAATTGCATGATTTAAGTCTTAGAATTATGGTGTTACACCTAGAGAGTGTTTTAATTTCTTCCAAGCTTACTTTTGTATCATATATGATGAGAGAGTATAAGAGGAAGTGTTGGAAAAAATTTAAGAAGCCTAGGGAGTGAGATGGTAGCATAGGTTCCATATTGTGACTTAAGGAAGCAACACTTAGTTAAGCTCTTTGAAATGATTATGTGATGGCTCCAAGAGGTCTAAATGGAGTCAAGAATCGTAGATAGGAGGAAAGAATAAAGCCAAGATGTAACAAATGGTAAATTTTGTAAAATGATGAAATGAGTGATATAAAAGCAAGTCCTCTGAAATGAGCTAGATAATGTTCCAAAAATTTTGGATTGTGTTCTAGGCTCCTAAAAATAATAATCTTCAGCTCAAACAGAGAGCAAAACATAGCTAGAACGGTGAAATAGAATTATGACAAAAACTAACGAAACGTAGTGGCATTGTCGTAAATATTTACAAATTTTGGAAGCATACAAGAATGCTTTTTAAATAAAAAATTTGAGTTTCCTAGGATTCTCAAAGGCCCTGAAAACCATGGGAAGCCTCGAGACAGTTAAAGCCCTTCTTGTGTACGTTTTCCAATGACAGTGAACTTGAACTTTGACAAATTCGTTCGAGAAGATTTTAGCTCTAAATTGAGCGATTTTAAAGGTATTTTATTAAATTAAAAACTTAAATTTTATAATGGAAAAGACAGTTCTAAAAAAAGAAGCTAAAACGAAGCCAAAACAAAATTGCCATTACAGAAGGATGAAATTGGAATTTTTGAAAAAGTTATCTTCTTGAATGTTCTATAAGCTTCATGACTCTTCCTTCCCTCATTTAGGTCGACCCTTTCTGCCCAAAATATAGAAAAAAGAAGCACAATTCTAGGTGCACAAGAAGAAGAGAGAAAGGAAGGAAGAAACCAAGGAAAAAGGTGAGAAATTTCATGCTTCTCCTTCTTCCAATCTTGTTCCTCTCCTTCTTAACTCTCTTTCTATGGTTTTATTGAATGGATTGGTTCTCTTTTAAGTCCAAAACCACAGGGAAGAGTTTGAATTCCTTGAGGAGAAGCAAACCAAGAAGAAAAAGTCTTGAAACCAAGCTTGAATCCAAGGTATTTCATGGTTTTATTGCTTCTTCTCTTTGCTTCTTTCTTGTGCACAATTCGACCAACCTAGGGATGAGTAGGAGGGGATGGATTTTAGGCAGACCCAAAGGTTAATCCTAGGAAAAAGTGTGTGAGGATAAAGATTATGCAAAGAAATTAAAGAAAAAACCCATGGAAAGCAAGTTAGAAAAGTGTAGGATTCTTTAAGGTTTTGTAAAATTTGATTTAATACAAGAATTTACTTGGCTATTTAAGTGTTCCATTGAGCTCCTAAGACCTCTAGAAAGCCTCCCAAGTGGCTCTCCCATTAAAGAAAAATCAAAAGCTCCTTGAATCTCCACCAATGTGCATGTCTCGGCTAAGCTAAGTTCATTAGGTTAGGGAGTCTTTTAATTTGTTCTAGCCTTGGTTTGGGACTTCATATGATGTTAGAAGATGGGAGGAACTATTGAAAAAAATTTAGGAGCCATGGATTGGAAGATGGGACAATGTTGTCCATAATGGTGCCTTATAAAGCAACTTATATGTAAGCTTGTGTAAATGAATGTGTAATGGCTCCAATGACTTTGAATGATTGCAAGAGGCCTAGAAATAAAAAGAGAATGGAGCCTAGAACTTGAATTATGAAGGTTTCTTCAATATGCCATTTATTAAGCCATTATGCCACCTATAGAATCAAGTGTGTGTTTAAGAATGCATTTGGTATCTTGGCTTGCTTCAAATGTGTAATTGTGTGATATTTATGGTGTTTAGGCCAAGAGAACACCAACCCACCTAGGTGTTCTTGTGAGGCCAAACAAGGAAGGAATAAAGTAAAGAAAATCTTGCATAAAGTTCAAGGTAGCTCTCCACCTCATTCTCCTTGCATTTTTGTGTGCATATATATGTCATTGTGTACTTATGTGTACTCTTGTGACTTGAGAACATGCCACTTGATGTCTTGAGATTGCATTGGTACCAATGTGTTGTCTTGAATGTCATTGATTATGGAAATGGCTTCTAAGGGTGAGGTGATGCCAAAAGTCCCTCAATGAAGGTGAGGAGATGCCAAAAGTCTCATGGCATAGGTGAAACAAGGCTAAAAGTCTCTTGAATGGGTGAGGCCAAGTCAAAAGTCCCTAGGGCAAGGGTGAGGCAAATCCACAAGTCCTAGAAATTGGATGACGCAAAACCAAAAGTCCCTAGAGCATGCTCTTGGCTTGAATGTGAATTGGTGGCATGAAAATTTGTGACTTTACATACTTTATGGTTGTCAAACTTTCCATACATATGCTTTGATGTGTATATGCCATGAATGTGTGTGTGAATAGGTGTGTGAGCTATTGAGATTCTATGAATCTCCTTCCCCTTCCCTCTTCCCTTTTCCTCTTCCTTCTTAAAATGTCTAGGTAGTGCTCAAGAACCAAAAATGCAAGCTAAGGGAGTAGAAAAGCTATATTTGGATCATTATGTAGTTTATTTTGTAATTGAATGTTAGAGTGATTATGTATATGTTATTTTTGAGATTTAAGACCTTAAGAAAATGTAAAATGATGTATGAATATTGCATGAACCTTTGATGGCACCAAAGTAATGTAAATATATAAATTGACTCTTTGGTAGCTTATGTGTAATAGTGCATGAATGGATATGGAATGGTCAAAATGAGATATAAGAGGTTTGGGACCACTTGGGTAGTCCATACAAGTTGTATTTGTACTTTTAAACTTGCTTAAGAGGTGCCAAACTATAATGGAAGCCATTTAGACCAAGTTGATGCATTATGAGAGCCAAAATTGGCCAATTTGTGAAGCTATATCACTTTTTATCCAAATGAGCTCTTCTTAGCCTGAAACTTGGTATGAATTTAGAGCTTATTTATATCTTTTTAAGAAGCTAAGGTATAGAATATTTAGAGGTCTATGGAATTTTTGATGAACTTTTTGAAATTGAAATTTTTTTGGTTTTGGTTAATGTTGCTGTTCATATAGCCCAAATTGAAATTCTATCATTCATGAGGCAAACTACGTCCAATTGATGTGAAATTTTACAGGACAAAACTAGACCTTCCCAATGACCTATGACAACTAGAAGCACCCCATTTTGATGTCTAGAGCGGGAGATATGAATTTTTGAAGTTTCTATTTTGTTCTAGGTGTCCAATCACACGTCCAGTACTATTCCATCAATTTTCGGGGTATGAATGCTCTTGGATTGATTTGGAACTATTTTTTCCCTCTAGTTAACATCTATATCTTTCCAAATTAGTATATTTTATGTGGATTGGATTTTGTAGAATTAATTATGAATTTTTAAAGTTTGCATCAGAAAGCTGTATTAGAATTCTAGGTAGTCTAACCTTTGTGCCTTTTCTATTGTCAAACATTGCGTGACTTGAAAGTATTTTTATGAAAATTTAACATCCAAAGCTTTTCAACAAGCTATAGTTTACTTCATTTCAATTTTTTTAGAATTACTTATGACTTTTCAAAGTTGCCTCAAATTCTGCCACCCTGGAACTCGAGGCTAAACATAAGAATTTGTGATTTTTGGTTCTTGATCCATGGTTTGTGCTAAGTTTTAAGGTGTTTATGATTTGTATGGATGGATAATAATTTGAGAATGATGTTGGAAAGTTTCTAGGGTCCACGAATCAAAATTTAAATTTTTAGATGCCACGTAACACAAATAAATGATATTATTTATCCCCTTTTCTTGGCATTTCTTGCTTGTACATGGAAGTATCCTTAAATATTCAAATATAGAGTATGACAAAGTATGGTGTGACACAAGATCATATTTTTCTAAGGTTGCTTCATTAGGTGTCTTATGGAATCATAATTGAACCTTAGAAGCAATTTAGCTTTTCAAGTGTATGTGTAGCATTAGAAATTGTTCCAAGAGTATAATTGGCTTCTATATGATGTGCTTAGGCCAAAGGAATCAAGCTCCACCTCCTTGTGAGTATGTGGCCAAGGGAGAGGAAGCATTTCGAAGGGTTAAAGTGTGCTTTTGCCACCAAGGTCGCTATCTCTTCTTTCTCTCATGCATGATTAGGTGTTTTTCTTGCCTTTAAATGTGTGTGAGTATGTTTAGGCCATGAATGATATTCCTAGCATGTACTTATATGACATGGTACCACGATGCTTTGCCTATGCACTTGAATGATGTTTTTATAACTTGAATGACTTGCTTGAGTGTGGTGAAGCCAAAAGTCCCTTAGCTAGGGTGAGGATGAGCCAAAAGTTCCTAAGAATGGGTGAGACAAAATCAAAAGTCTTTAAACAATGAGGCTTGGTCAAAAGTCCCTAAAAAAAATAGGTAAGGTAAATCCAAAATCCCAAAGAGAATGGGTGAGGCTAAACTATTATCTTGGCAAGCTTATGTATATTATATGTGACCTCTTGAATGCAAGAAATGTTTTATGTATGTTTATGAATTTCAAAATAGCGATACATGCATTTTTAGACATGAATATGCATCCATTATGTGTGCTTGAAAGAGAGATGAGCTATTGGGATTCCTAGAACCTCATCTTTTCCTCCCCATTACCTAACATATCTAGGTAGACCAAATGAGTAAGGAAATGGGAGCCACCAAGTTGGAAGATGAGAGAATGACAAGGAAATGTATTCTTTTTCTCTTTTGTAACCACTTTGTTGTCACAAGATGAAATTCAATGATGTATATGATATGTAACCTTTTGAACATATATAATTATATGGATACTTGATGTATATGTGAGAGTTGATGCCATTTAAATGATATAACAAGTTCTTGACAATGAATGGTGAGATTTTCTTATGTATGCTTTGTGTATATCATCAAGTGGGGGAGTGAGTTTGTGAGATCTAGGTTTGTGGACCTTTGAGACTTGTTTAATAGACTATTTTAAGACTTTTACACGTGCTCAAGTGGCCTTGGAAGCCTTAGAAGAAAATTTGGACCCTTTATGACAAATAGCCATTTTGGAACCCTATGGCATAGTCTAACTAAATGGACAAATTTTCTCATGAAATTTGGCATGCATATAGACGAATTTTCTCATAAAATTTGGCATGCATATAGATCTCGTCTAGATCTTTTTGAGAAGCTAAAGACCAGATTATTTGGAGCTCTGTGGAATTCATTATGAATTTTCAAAGTTGCTAAACTTCTGTTATTCTAGTATGGTTACTGTTCATATGGTCAGATTCTTCTCTTATGTCATTCAAGGGTCAAATGATGTTCAATACTCATGAAATTTTATAGGTATAAATTAGACATGATAAGCTTTCTATGGCCCCAATTGGATGTCTAAGCAGAGGGATATGAATTTTTGAAGTTCAAAGTTAGTACCAGTAATGTAGCAGTACCATTGGTACTGTTCCATCGATTTCTAGTAGCTAGATGTTCCTATTTTGGTTAGGACTTATTTTTAGCATAAAGTTAACATCTGTAGCTTTTCAGAATGGTATAGTATGCATGATTTCAACTTTTCTAAATTTAGTTATAATTTTTCAAAGTTGGCACCAAAAACCTGGTAGCAGAACCCGAGGCTAACTTGCATTATTTTGTGTATGTATGCTATAAGCTTGAGTTTTTGGCAACATTTTGAGATAGTTTTAGGTTGTATGTATGTATTTAAATTGGAGACTAATATGGGGAAGTTCAAAGGGTCCATAGGACATAAAATAAAAATTTAAGTCCAATGTAATGCAAAAATAATGGAATATTTTAATTGAATTTCCTTGCCAACTTCCCCTTTTCATGGAATGTCACTAAGAAATGAGCAAGAGAGGCTAGGTAATTATGGTGTTACAAGTTGCTTCATTAGGCCTTTCAGGGAACCATTTTGTAGCCATAAGATAAAGTATGTTGCTTTAGTGTGTGCTTAGTGCTCAGGCTTGTTCCAAGAATGTAACAGGATGTTATTTGTTGTGTCTAGGCCAAAGAAATCAAGCTCCATCTATTTATGGCTATAAGACCAAAAAAAGGAAGAGAGTAATCAAGAAGGAAGACTTGTATCATTACTAGAGTAGCTTTTCACTCCTTCTTGTTTGCATTCTTGGATATGAAATTGTCATTATATGCTTGTATGTGCATTTGCATGATGAGACATACTATTTGATGTTGCCTTGTTGCATTACTGCCAATATATTTCTTGAATTATGTTTTGGTTGTGAAATTTTCTCTTAAGGGTGAGGTGGTGCCAAAAGTTCCTTGAAATGAGTGAGGTGAAGCCAAACGTCCTTAAGAATAGGTGAGACAAGGTCAAAAGTCTCATGAATGAGTGAGGTCAAGTCAAAAGTCCCTAGACCAAGGGTGAAGCTAATCAAAAAGTCCTAAAAATAAGGTGAGGCTAGACCAAGAGTCCCTAGAGCTTATTCTTGGCTTTGATATATTTTCATGGCATGTAAATTATGTTTTGAATAATTGTTAATGGTGTTGGATACCTACTTGTGTACTTTGACATGTTTATATGCCTTGATTTCTTAATTGAATGAGTGTATGAGCTATTGAGATTCCTTGAATCTCATCCCCTTCCCTCTCCTATCTCAACATGTTTAGGTGGAGCACAAGAAGTCAAAAGTGAAAGCTAAGGCACTTGATGGACCATACTTTGCCATTAATGTAGTTCTTGATGTAAAGAAATATCAAAGTTTGTATGTACATATTATTTTTGAGATATAAATGTATGAGCAAATGTAAAAGTAGGTATATGTTGTGTATGAACTAAATTTGGAACCAATTCAATGAGAATATGTGTTTTAGGTACTTGGAAGACTACTCTTGAATGTGTATTATAGCTTGTGGCATGGTGAGTTTTTGATGCATGATAGTTTTGACCATTTGGAAAGCTTATATATGCTATGTTTATGTTTTAAAACTTGCATAAGAGGTGGTAAAAGAAGTAAGAAGCCATTTCGACAAATTTTGACCCATATATGATGCCAAATTTGCCATATTCGTGAGTTACATTAAGATCTGACTAAATGGGCTTTTCTTGGCCTGAAACTTGACATGCATATAGGTCTCATCTAGAGCTTTTTGGTAAGCTAAAGTGCATATTATTTAAAGCTCTAGATTATTTTTGGTGAATTTTCAAAATTGGCAAAAGGTAAATTTTGACAGTGTCATTGTTACTGTGCAAATGGTCAAATTCTTTGCCTCCATCATTCTTAGGTCAAATGGTTTCCAATGGCTATAAAATTTTACAGGCATAAACTAGACATGATAAGATTTTTGTAGCACTTGAAAGGACCTCATTTGGATTTATATTGAGAGATAAACAAATTTTTGAAGTTTCATATCAATATTAGGGATGCAGTTAGATCTTTGTTATTGTTCTATAGGTTTTCGTGGCCTAGTTGCTTCTATTTTGGTCTAGACCTATTTTTCGCCTCTAGTTAACATTCATAGCTTCCCATAATGGTATGGTTTACTGGGTTTTGATTTTTTTAGAATTAGGTATGAATTTTTGAAATTTATATCAGTAATCTGTGACAACAAACCTAGGTAGCCAGACCTTTGTAGTTTTTCTGATATCAATCATGGGTCAACTAGATTTTCATGGCTTGGAATGATTTTTAACTATAGTTGACATCTAGAGCTTTCCAAAAAGCTATCATTTGCTTGATTTCAATTTTTTTAGAATTAATTATGATTTTTCAACGTTGGTGCCAAAAACCTGAATTTTGGACCCATGAGTAAATTACAATTTTTCTGGTTTTTAGTTCCAAATCTGTGGTTCATGGATTGTTTTATGATATGTATGATTTGCATGGATGAATTATAAGTATAGAATGCTATTGATGGATCCACGGGGTCCACAGAACGAAGTATGAATTTTTAAAATACTACGCAATGCATAAAAATACCATTATTTTTATTTCCTTTCTTTGGCATTATGTATGAACTCTGGTCTAAGGAAGCTAATGAAGTAGTATGACACTAACTAAATGGAATAGTAAATCAATTAACAAAATGAAACAAAAAGCAATCAAACAAAACGTAACCAATCAAAAATTCTTCCTCTAATATTTTTTCCACCCTTATCACTTAATAATACCTCTAGTTTAATTTTAATCCTTTGGTTATTTATTATTAATGTTCCTAAACTACTATTTAAGATTTTAATTAGTTCACATCATTAATCCTAATGTAACTGCACTTAAACTAATAACATGAAACCAATCTATTTCGTATCTGACCAAAGACGCACACAAAATCCCTAATGCATTCAAAATGAATTATTTACTTAATCAACTAATTAAATCAAAATGCATTCTCAAATAGTTCAATCAAATCAAAATTCATGCAACTAAAATTATCTAACTAGAATGATATAAATTACATGAAAATAGAGAAAACAGTGACGAAATTTCTCTAAAATTAAAATCCAACCCAATGTTCTTTACAACCATGGACTAAAACTCAATATCAGGTTTAGTCTCTGTATTGATTACGGAGGGAAATTAAAAAGCCATAGAAAATGAACACGTAAGCAAAAAAGATGGAATGTAACACCTCATAATTGATTAAGGTGTTTATCATGGATTAGGTTAATTAAGAATAATTAATATGGGATAATCGGGCAAGTTAAGTGAATGGAGATTTTATAGAAATAAATTATTAATATGGGTTTGAGATTTAATTGGGAGAGAAATTTCATCTAGGCCTAAATTAATGTAGAAGGTCATGATAAGAGGCTAATGGGGGCCCAATAAGCTAGGTGCAGGCCCAATATAATTCAATCTGATAAAGGCCTAAGATCCACCTTGCATAGGCTCTTAAGAAGGCCCAATAAACCTTGTGCAGACCCAAAACAATGGAGATCCTAAAACTTGGTTTGGCCCAATTGAAATTTTAGCAACCTAACACCTTAAAACTGGCCCAACAAGAATGAAAATCTGAAGCCACAAGGAATTGTAACCTAATCCATGATTAACACCTTAATTAAGAATAATTAATATGGGTTTGAGATTTAATTGGGAGAGAAATTTCATTTAGGCCCAAATTAATGTAGGTCACGATAAGAGGCTAATGGGGGCCCAATAAGCTAGGTGCAGGCCCAATATAATTCAATCTGATAGAGGCCTAAGATTCACCTTGCATAAGCTCTTAGAAAGGCCCAATAAACCCTGTGCAAACCCAAAACAATGGAGATTCTAAAACTTGGTCTGGCTCAATTGAAATTTCAGCAACCCAACACCTTAAAACTAGCCCAACAAGGCTAAAAATCTGAAGCCCATTTGGAGTTGGACCTTAAAGCAACCCATGACCCATATTTGACCTAACTTAAACCCTAATGCTTCAGTTTTTTCCCCACTTGCTGAAACAAAAACACAACTCAAATTCGGAGGTCCAAAGGGGAGGCTAGGGTTCTTAGCCTAAATCCACCATTTCTCACCTCTAAGCTCAAAACCAGCCAATGTAATAGTTATATAACTTAATCCTCTCATATTTATCTTCATTTTGGTCTAATTAGTTTTTCATTTGGAGTATTTTCACCATACCCAAAATCTGAAATGTAGGTGTTTGGAGATTTTCTTGATGAAATTCATAGGTCGAGGCTAGGGCTGATATTAGGTAAGTATAAACCTTCTATTTTAATGCTTTCTTTGCTAGTTTGAGACCCCCATAGTTGATTTATAATATGAGTATTAATTTTCTATGAATTTGCTTAGGATTTTGGATTAAATATTAAAGTTTCTGGTGAGTGACATACTTAATCCGAATTTGAAACTTGTAGTGGTTGGGTAAGTGATTCTTAGATAGTCATTAGCATTTTAAATTTTTTGGGTACTGATTGCAACTGTTAATGATGAATTAGAGTAGTAATTCTATGATGCTATGGTTATAGGAGGATTTCTGCTCCATTGGTGACTGTTGCAAGTGTCTACAAGTGAGGTAACTGGGTTTATAAAAATTTCATGCATATATCTGATTTAATTTCATATGTTGCTGTACATATATGATTTTGAAATGTTAAATGATTGGTTAACTACTTGAATTGTTATTGTGATTGGACCTTGTAAGTCCATGGTGGAGCTGTGGTGCGGCTGCCACCCGTGCATGTACTTCGATTGAGCACCGGCTTGTGATCAAACCCCAGATGCACTGAGCCCTAGTTGTGCTTATTATGGAGTAGGTGCCGTGGATGGACCTCTCCCAGTGTCATTGGCCATTAACATATTGTGTATCACTACTGGTATGGGACAGTAGTTATTGGTAGTTCAACTAGTTCATTTGCGAATTGAATTGATGATATGAAATTGCATTGGATTGATTAACTTGTACATATATATGGGAATTACCTTTTGTTATCAAGATTATATATCTCACCCCGTTGTGGGCTAACATTTTCAGGGACCGGACCTCTTAGTGGCAAGGAGAGAAATTAATGGAAGCACATTAAATGGTTTGGTAGCATATAGGTTTGGAGGCCTTGTTGAATTGTATTGTAACTAGATTGTTAGTTTTGTATCATTGCTGCATTGCATCATGAATTGCCAAGTATAGGGATTGTATATGTAATTTAATTATCATGGGATTGAACATTATGGTTGTAATTGGCTAACAATGGATAAATGACTTGATCTTGTATGAACATTAAGCATGGGCCTCATGCATCTTGTGACCAGAGTACATTTGATGTCATTAAATTATGGTTTTGTTGATGTGTGGTAGCTTGGTAAGTTGAAGCCAATACTCTAAATCTTGAGAGGCATAAGGATAGATTAATTAGGTAAATCAAGTAAATAAACACCATTAAAAATTCACAAATAGAGGGAGAGTGGTCCTAGAGTGTCCCTAGAAAGAGAATGAAGAGTTTGAGGCAAGGTTTTAAGTGTAGTAGGATCAGACAGCATTTAGCCATGGCCAAAATATTGTTAGCCGCGGCCAATAGTGGCGAAGTTACCCAGGGAGAGTACCAAAGAGCAATTCGTCGCGGCGAATATGGAATTGATCACGGCGAAATGTCGAAGGTAAAACTGGGAGTTGTCCAGAGGAAAATTAGCCGCGGCGAAGTGGGTAATTGGCCACGGCGAACTTTTGTGAAAATGAGCCAGGCATTCTATAGAGGAATTGGCTGCGGCCAATAGTGAGAGGCGAGCAAGGGAAGTTCCAGGAAGCTTCTTCGCTACGGCGCCATGTAGGTTGGCCGCGGCGAAGGTCCAACTTGCCATGGCTATCGCCGTGGCGAAATTAGTAACGATGTGAGGGATGAAGCCAAAGGGAATTGGTCGCGGCTAAAGGGGAATTGGTAGCGGCGAATGTCCTGAAACTCCTATATTGACTAGAAAATCTTAGTGTTCCATATTGTAACCTCAAGGGATGACTTGTAAACATTGATAGAAGATAAATGTTGTAACAACCCAGAAAAGAAAAAGAAAAGAGAAGCTAGAAAATTTTCGAAGAGCTGAGAATTTTCTAAGTCTTCTCGCCATAGCGAGAAATGGAATCGCCACAGCGAGAATGCCTCCTCGCAATAGCGAAGATGTTCCTAGCTATAGCGAGTGCGGCATTCCATATAGAGACCAGGGAGTTGCTCGCTGTAGCGACGCCATAGCGAAGGCAGAGGTCTGGAACAGACACGATCTCGCCATAGCGACGCCATAGCGAAGGTCGAGAATAGACACAATCTCGCCGTAGCGGCGCCATAGCGAAGGCAGAAGTCTGGAACAGACACGAGCTCGCCGTAGCGAGGTCACTAACTCGCTATAGCGAGAGCGATCCAGAAAAGCGAGAAAAGAGAATTTGACTTTTTAAAAGCTTCCAAATCTCTTCTTTTTTCTTCTAACCGACTCAAACTCGTCTTAGGAGAGAGCAAAGGGCGGAGGAGAGAGAGAGAAGCTGAAGAGAAGAGGAAAGCACAAGAAAGGTATGAATTTTCATGGCTTCCTCTTAGTAAGTTATCCTTCTCCCCTTTTCCCCTCTTTCCTACGGTTTAGATGATAGAAAGGGTTAGGTATTGAGTCTAGTTCAGAGGAGAGAGAGTGGGAAACCATTCTTGAGAGAGATTAGAAGTAGATAGTCTTTTCTTTCTTGTTTTTCCCCTTTCTTAAAAGTTGAGAAAAGAGAGGGATAGCTCATGGACCCTAGAGTGAGGAAGAAACCTAGAGTGAGAAGCTCAGTAGAGCTGATTAGAAGTGATCCCTAGCTTAAGAATTGAGTATTGAAGTATTGATTCCATGCTTTTGTGTGGTTAGGTTCAAGAGAACTCTCCCATCTAGAAGTTGTTGTGAAACCAACAAGGGAGGAGACCATTGACAGAGCAAGTAGTAAATAGCCAATAAAGGTAGTTCTCTCTACTTTCTCTCATGCATAATTGTGTGTTTACATTGTCTTGCTTGTGTGTATGAATGATATGAGTTATGAGAAGTGTGTTAGCATGATTATGTGATATGATTGAGATGATGTTTTAAATGCTTGATTGGTTTGCTTGAGAAAATGGAAAAGCCAATAACCCTATAGCCAAGGTGAGGATGAGCCGAAGCCCTAAGTTGGTTGAGCCATGTCTCCCAAAAGTGAGGTAGACTTCCAAAGAGTAAGGGTGAGTCTAAGTACCTCTTAAGTATGGGAAGGCAAATCCAAAAGCCATAAGGGAAGGGGTGAGGCCGATCCAAGTACTCAGCGAGCTCTTGAATGTTATCCATGGCCATTTCACATGTTTTAAATGTTTTCATCATGTTTTATATGCTAACATGCCATACATACATAATGAGACTTGTTGCATGCAATATATGTATGTTTGAATGAGAGTTGAACTACTGAGATTCCATGAATCTCACCCTCCCTCTCCACCATCCAACAATGCTAGGTGGCCCAAGTGAGATTAGGGATGGGAGCAACCACCACCAAGCATGAGGTTAGGGATAGAGATGAAGAAGAATGTAAAGTTTTGTAATACATTGTATATGAGATTTGTATATGAGATGTGAGATGTAAATGTTGTATATGATGTTGTAAGACAATGTATGTATTAACGATGAATGTATGAGAATGAGGGTTATGATGAATGAAAGAGCATGGTTGAATGAGAAAGAATCCATGATAGCCTAGAATATATGGGTGCATAAGTGGGCATGGGATAGTGAGTTTCCCCAATCTAAGTTATTAGACACTTGAGGCATGATTGATAGCTCCTAAAGATGCTTTCTCATGTGCTCAAGGAGTAATAGAAGTAGAAAACTTAAGATTGGACCCCATTAGCCACACTTTTGGCCAAGAAATGGCCTTCTTGCACATGATGTCATAGATCAGCCATATGACCTCTTCTTGCTATGAGATTTGACATGTAGCTAGATTATGTTTAGAGCTTTCTGGGAAGCTAGAGGTCATGTCATTTAGAGGTCTATAGCATTTTCTATGAGCATCCAAAGTTGACATCAGAAATTCGGATTTTGAAAATCACTGTTCATTTGGTCAGTTTTGAAATCATGTCATCCGAGGGGCAAACGTAGTCCAATGGCTACGAAATTTTATACACAGAAACTAGATGGTCACAGTGACTTGTAGGAACTGGAAGCACCTCATTTAGAGGTCCAGAGAGTGAGTTATGCAATTTCGAAGTTCCTGCCCAGAATCAGACCCCCAACCAGACCCGAAGTACTGTTTCATCGGTTTTCGGGAAATTGGCTAGGTGGACTGATCTGGAGATATTTTTCTCCTCTAGTTAACATCCACATCTTTCCATAGAGATAGAGTTTATGAGCATTGGATTTTTGTGGAATTAGTTAGACTTTTTCAAAGTCCATATCAGTAAACTGTGACAGCAAAGAAGCCCCCTCTGACCAGTGAACTATTTCGATGTCAAACGCAGAGTATCTGAGAGATTGAGACTTCTACTTATTTTTAGCATGAAGTAGACGTCTCAAGCTTTCTAGAATGACCCAGATCATGCAGATACGATTTTTCTGTATTTAGTTATGTATTTTCAAAGTTAGCCCAGAAATGAAGCAAAATCTGCCCATAGCGAAAATGCATGTCTCCAATCCCTTTTTGCTTTCCATGAGTTTGAAGCATATAGTTGGGATTGAAATAAGTCTCAATAGTGTAATTGAGCATGAGGGAGCATAGAGAGAGCTCAATCAGTCCATATTACTTCTAAGTGGAGCTCTACCCACACATAGTGCCATAGCAAAAGAAAGCATAAGGTAGAGAAAGTGTCTCCCTTATGAGTTCCGCATTGCCATATGGGCCAGAGGGCACGTTGGGTATGAGTTAGAGGTCAAGGTGTCACATTTGGTGGTATCAGAGCAAAAGTTTCAGGCTTTCATGATAAGTTAGAACATCAGAGCAAATGTTTCAGGCTTTGATGGTAAGACGTAGTATGAGAGCAGTAAGGTTCAGGCTTTCATTATGGATTATAGCATATGGTTGTGAGTTGCCAAGATGTTTATGAGCTTGCTATGGATGATTGAGTGTATGAAAGTGGCATGTGTCTCTTTTATGTATGCTAAACCATGTTATATGTTTCAGAAAGATGGTAGACACTCGCCAAAGCAGAGGCAGAGGTAGAGGTAGAGGAAGAGGTAGGCCTTCCAGAGCGGCTCAGGCAGATGAGGCCGGGCCTAGCGATCCAGTTGCTGGAGCCTTACAGAGTATAGTGGCTCGCTTGGATCAGCAGCAAGCTGTTATTATGCAGCTACAAGAACGGCTTGCTGAGAGAGATAGCCAAGGTCCTACACCTCCCCCTCCTCAGCCAGTTCCACACTCTGATCATCCTGAGCATTCAGGGGCGACTCCTACAGATGCACAGCCACATATGCAGGCTGTAGCCCCAGTCCCAGCAGCTTAGATGCCTCCTGCTGAGCAGCAGCCCTCGACTAGAAAAGTAGTTACTCAGTTCAGAAAGTTCGGGCCTCCCACCTTCGATGGTGAGATGAGTGCAGATAGAGCCGAGGCCTGGATTATTGAACTAGAGCAGATCTTCGAGGTTATGGAGTGCACGTCTGAGCAGAAGGCTAAGATGGCTGCCTTCCAGTTAAGAAAGGAAGCAATATATTGGTGGAAGGGCACTGAACCGATACTGAGAGCGAGGAACGTCCCGATCACGTGGGAGGCATTCCTCAAGGCATTCCACGAGAAGTATTTCCCCGACTCCATAAGAGATGAGAAGGAGTCAGAGTTCATTCTGCTGAGACAGATACCGGGGATGTCAGTGGACCAATATGTAGCGAAATTCATCGAGCTCTCTAGATATTCCTCATACCTACAGAGACATGATGATGAGAAATAGAGGGAAGATAGGCTAGAGAAGGGTTTGCTCCCTGAGATCAGAGACAGGGTAGTGCCCCAGAGAATCAGGCACTTCCATACCCTGGTAGAAGTATGCAGAGTAACAGAAACGAATCTCAGGATGATGCAACCTACCTCCAGCGCTAGACCATTACTTCCCCTCCCTGAGCCTAAGAGATCTAGAGATGGTTCCCAGCCGGCAGTGACAAGCCGTAGAGGTGGAAAGAGTCAGTGGAACCAAAGAGGGAAGAAGAAGAAGACTCAGTCTAGTAGAGGCAGCGCTCCACCTCTCATATGTCCCCAGTGTGGCAGGAATCACGGTACCAGGCCATGTTATGCGGGGCAGAACGTATGCTATCGATGTGGCAGGCCGGGGCACATAGCCAAAGACTGCATGCAAGCTCCCCAACAGGCCCCTCTACCAATCACACAGCAGAGAGAGATGGCTCCTCCTCCCAGACCACAGACCCAGGGTAGAGTTTTTGCCCTATCACAACAAGAGGCTAGTCAATCCCCGAGTCTGATTCAAGGTACTATTAAGATAAATGATTTTTTTGTAACTGCCTTATTTGATTCAGGCGCTAGCCACTCTTTCATATCATATGACTGTGTTAAGAGGTCGGGTCTGAGTATGCATACATTGCCATATGAGTTGCATGTATCTACCCCCACTGGAAACCGAGCCATCACCTCACATGCTTGCTTGAATTGTGTGATCCAGTTTAATCATTGCCTGACCACCCTTGATTTGATATGCATGCCCTTCATTGAAATAGATGTGATAATTGGTATGAACTGGATGTCTACCAATAATGCCACACTAGATTGTAGCCACAGATGTGTTACTTTACCTGAATGTGGGACTGTGCCTAGCACTAGGGCTGAGTTGTCTGTCATGACCACTTCCCAAGCAGAGAGATCTCTAGGACATGGTTGTCAGGGATATTTGGTCTTCTTTTCAGTCCAGGCTGAGGTAGAAGAGGGTATAGATGAGATCCCAGTAGTAAGGGAATTCCTAGAAGTATTCCCTAAAGAGATGAGTGGATTGCCCCCAGAGAGAGAGGTCGAGTTTCCCATAGAAATCGTACCTGGGGCAAGTCCAGTGTCTAAGGCCCCTTATAGAATGGCCCCCACTGAGCTAGCAGAACTCAAGAAACAGATAGAGGAGCTCTTAGAGAAGGGTTTCATCAGACCTAGTGTCTCACCTTGGGGAGCCCCAGTTCTATTTGTAAAGAAGAAAGACGGGAGGCTTAGATTATGTATAGACTACAGGGAACTCAATAAGATTACCATTAAGAACAAGTACCCTCTCCCTCGCATAGATGACCTCCTAGATCAGTTAGCAGGAGCGTCAGTGTTCTCTAAGATAGACCTCAGGTCGGGATATCACCAGCTCAGAGTAAAGGCAAATGATATTCCAGAGACAGCTTTTAGAACCAGATACGGGCATTATGAATTCCTAGTTATGCCCTTCGGGTTAACGAATGCACCTGCAGTTTTATGGATTACATGAATAGAATCTTCAGGCCATATCTAGACAGGTTTGTAGTAGTCTTCATAAATGACATCCTCATCTACTCGAAAAGTGGAGAGGAACATGAGCAGCATTTGAGATTAGTCTTGGAGACCCTAAGAGGGAGACAGTTGTACGCTAAACTTAGTAAATGTGATTTCTGGCTCACTGAAGTTCAGTTTTTGAGTCATGTGATCTCCCAGGCAGGGGTCGCAGTAGATCCCCATAAGGTAAAGGCAGTATTACAGTGGGAGAGACCTAGGACAGTGACAGAGATCAGGAGCTTTCTAGGTTTAGCAGGGTATTATAGAAGGTTCATTCAGGGCTTTTCTCAAATAGCAATGCCATTGACCCGGCTTACTAGAAAGAGCGTGTCGTTTGTATGGAATGAGAAATGTGAGAGTAGTTTTCAAGAGTTGAAGTACAAGTTGACCACGGCACCAGTTCTAGTACTTCCCGACCCTAGAGAAAGGTTTATAGTATACAGTGATGCCTCTAAGAAAGGGTTAGGATGCGTGCTTATGCAGCAAGGCCGAGTGGTAGCTTATGCTTCTAGAAAGTTAAAACCTCATGAGGAAAACTACCCCACACACGACCTAGAGTTAGCCGCGGTGGTATTTGCTCTTAAGATATGGAGACACTACTTATATGGGGCGGCAATAGAAGTTTTCAGCGACCACAAGAGTCTTAAGTACCTCTTTGAGCAGAAAGAGTTGAATATGAGGCAAAGAAGATGGTTAGAATTTCTGAAAGATTATGAGTTTACATTGAAATACCATCCAGGTAAGGCTAATGTGGTAGCTGATGCCCTAAGTAGAAAATCCATACACGTGGCCTGTATGATGATCCGAGAGCAGGAATTAATTGAGAAATTCAGAGACATGAGTCTCTCCTGCAGGGTGTGTTCGGAAAAGTTATTAATGAGTGAAACCCAAATAGAAAGTGACCTGAGAGATCAGATAAAAGAGGCTCAACAGTTAGATGAGCATGTAAAGAAAGTTAGAACCCAGATGACCCAAGGAAATGTTCAAGAGTTCACTCTGTCTGAGGATGATATAGTAAGGTACAGGGATAGGCTGTATGTGCCTAAGAACACTGAGCTCAAGGAGAAGATACTAGATGAGGCACATAAGAGTAAGTACACTATTCATCCGGGTAGCAATAAAATGTACCAGGATTTGAAAAGAATGTTCTGGTGGCCTGGGATGAAAGCAGACATAGCAGACTATGTCTCCCGATGTTTAGTATGCCAAAGAGTAAAAATAGAGCATCAGAAGCCAGCAGGGTTGCTTCAGCCTCTAGACATCCCGGAGTGGAAATGGGATAGCATAGCTATGGATTTTGTTATGGGTTTGCCCAGGACATTATCGAGCTATGATGCAATATGGGTAATAGTGGATAGGTTAACAAAATCAGCGCACTTTTTACCTATGAAAGCCACTTATACCCTAGATAAGTTAGCCCAGCTGTACATCAGGGAGATAGTTAGACTGCATGGTGTGCCTAAGAGCATAGTCTCAGATAGAGATCCCAGATTCACATCGAATTTCTGGAGATCATTACAAGATGCTCTAGGTACCAAACTTAGATTTAGCATAGCCTACCACCCTCAGACGGATGGACAGACAGAAAAAACCATCCAAACCCTAGAGGACATGTTGAGGGCATGTGTACTAGAATTGAAAGGGAACTGGGACACATACTTGCCTCTAGCAGAGTTTGCCTACAATAATAGTTATCATGCTAGCATACAGATGGCACCGTATGAGGCATTGTATGGGAGGAAGTGTAGATCCCCAATGTGTTGGGTTGAGCTAGGAGAACGAAGTCTTATAGGCCCAGAATTGGTGGATCAGACCTCTAGACAGATAGAAACCATCAGAAGAAAACTTCTGACGGCCCAGAGTAGACAAAAAAGCTATGCCGATAAGCGTAGGCGGCCGTTAGAGTTTGAGGTTGGAGACCATGTTTTCATTAAGGTATCTCCATCCACAGGCATAGGTCGGTCCATTAAAAGTAAGAAGCTCAGTCCTAAGTACATAGGTCCTTTCCAGATTCTAGATAAAGTAGGACCTGTGGCATACAGACTAGCTCTTCCTCCAAATATAAGCCAAGTGCACAATGTATTCCCTGTTTCCCAATTGAAAAAGTACCAGCCCGACCCCTCACATGTCATAGAATATGAGAATGTGCAGTTACAGAAGAATCTGTCTTATATAGTATCACCAGAACGGATCGTGGATGCTAGACTCAAGCAGTTACGGCACAAGACGATACCGTTGGTGAAAGTGGTTTGGAAGGGTTTGTCACCCGAAGAAGCCATATGGGAATTGGAGGAGGATATGAGGAAGAAGCATCTGGAACTCTTCCCATGAGGTATGTTGTTTAAATTTCGGGGAAGAAATTTTTATAAGGAGGGTAGAATGTAACAACCCAGAAAAGAAAAAGAAAAAAGAAGCTAGAAAATTTTCGAAGAGCTGAGAATTTTCTAAGTCTTCTCGCCATAGCGAGAAATGGAATCGCCACAGCGAGAATGCCTCCTCGCAATAGCGAAGATGTTCCTAGCTATAGCGAGTGCGGCATTCCATATAGAGACCAGGGAGTTGCTCGCTGTAGCGACGCCATAGCGAAGGCAGAGGTCTGGAACAGACACGATCTCGCCATAGCGACGCCATAGCGAAGGTCGAGAATAGACACAATCTCGCCGTAGCGGCGCCATAGCGAAGGCAGAAGTCTGGAACAGACACGAGCTCGCCGTAGCGAGGTCACTAACTCGCTATAGCGAGAGCGATCCAGAAAAGCGAGAAAAGAGAATTTGACTTTTTAAAAGCTTCCAAATCTCTTCTTTTTTCTTCTAACCGACTCAAACTCGTCTTAGGAGAGAGCAAAGGGCGGAGGAGAGAGAGAGAAGCTGAAGAGAAGAGGAAAGCACAAGAAAGGTATGAATTTTCATGGCTTCCTCTTAGTAAGTTATCCTTCTCCCCTTTTCCCCTCTTTCCTACGGTTTAGATGATAGAAAGGGTTAGGTATTGAGTCTGGTTCAGAGGAGAGAGAGTGGGAAACCATTCTTGAGAGAGATTAGAAGTAGATAGTCTTCTCTTTCTTGTTTTTCTCCTTTCTTAAAAGTTGAGAAAAGAGAGGGATAGCTCATGGACCCTAGAGTGAGGAAGAAACCTAGAGTGAGAAGCTCAGTAGAGCTGATTAGAAGTGATCCCTAGCTTAAGAATTGAGTATTGAAGTATTGATTCCATGCTTTTGTGTGGTTAGGTTCAAGAGAAACTCTCCCATCTAGAAGTTGTTGTGAAACCAACAAGGGAGGAGACCATTGACAGAGCAAGTAGTAAATAGCCAACAAAGGTAGTTCTCTCTACTTTCTCTCATGCATAGTTGTGTGTTTACATTGTCTTGCTTGTGTGTATGAATGATATGAGCTATGAGAAGTGTGTTAGCATGATTATGTGATATGATTGAGATGATGTTTTAAATGCTTGATTGGTTTACTTGAGGAAATGGAAAAGCCAATAACCCTATAGCCAAGGTGAGGATGAGCCGAAGCCCTAAGTTGGTTGAGCCATGTCTCCCAAAAGTGAGGTAGACTCCCAAAGAGTAAGGGTGAGTCTAAGTACCTCTTAAGTATGGGAAGGCAAATCCAAAAGCCATAAGGGAAGGGGTGAGGCCGATCCAAGTACTCAGCGAGCTCTTGAATGTTATCCATGGCCATTTCACATGTTTTAAATGTTTTCATCATGTTTTATATGCTAACATGCCATACATACATAATGAGACTTGTTGCATGCAATATATGTATGTTTGAATGAGAGTTGAACTACTGAGAATCCATGAATCTCACCCTCCCTCTCCACCATCCAACAATGCCAGGTGGCCCAAGTGAGATTAGGGATGGGAGCAACCACCACCAAGCATGAGGCTAGGGATAGAGATGAAGAAGAATGTAAAGTTTTGTAATACATTGTATATGAGATTTGTATATGAGATGTGAGATGTAAATTTTGTATATGATGTTGTAAGACAATGTATGTATTAACGATGAATGTATGAGAATGAGGGTTATGATGAATGAAAGAGCATGGTTGAATGAGAAAGAATCCATGATAGCCTAGAATATATGGGTGCATAAGTGGGCATGGGATAGTGAGTTTCCCCAATCTAAGTTATTAGACACTTGAGGCATGATTGATAGCTCCTAAAGATGCTTTCTCATGTGCTCAAGGAATCATAGAAGTAGAAAACTTAAGATTGGACCCCATTAGCCACACTTTTGGCCAAGAAATGGCCTTCTTGCACATGATGTCATAGATCAGCCATATGACCTCTTCTTGCTATGAGATTTGACATGTAGCTAGATTATGTTTAGAGCTTTCTGGGAAGATAGAGTTCATGTCATTTAGAGGTCTATAGCATTTTCTATGAGCATCCAAAGTTGACATCAGAAATTCGGATTTTGAAAATCACTATTCATTTGGTCAGTTTTGAAATCATGTCATCCGAGGGGCAAACGTAGTCCAATGGCTACGAAATTTTATACACAGAAACTAGATGGTCACAGTGACTTGTAGGAACTGGAAGCACCTCATTTAGAGGTCCAGAGAGTGAGTTATGCAATTTCGAAGTTCCTGCCCAGAATTAGACCCCCAACCAGACCCGAAGTACTGTTTCATCGGTTTTCGGGAAATTGGCTAGGTGGACGGATCTGGAGATATTTTTCTCCTCTAGCTAACATCCACATCTTTCCATAGAGATAGAGTTTATGAGCATTGGATTTTTATGGAATTATTTAGACATTTTCAAAGTCCATATCAGTAAACTGTGACAGCAAAGAAGCCCCCTCTGACCAGTGAACTATTTCGATGTCAAACGCAGAGTATGTGAGAGATTGAGACTTCTACTTATTTTTAGCATGAATTAGACGTCTCAAGATTTCTAGAATGACCCAGATCATGCAGATACGATTTTTCTGCATTTAGTTATGTATTTTCAAAGTTAGCCCAGAAATGAAGCAAAATCTGCCCATAGCGAAAATGCATGTCTCCAATCCTTTTTTGCTTTCCATGAGTTTGAAGCATATAGTTGGGATTGAAATAAGTCTCAATAGTGTAATTGAGCATGAGGGAGCATAGAGAGAGCTCAATCGGTCCATATTACTTCTAAGTGGAGCTCTACCCACACATAGTGCCATAGCAAAAGAAAGCATAAGGTAGAGAAAGTGTCTCCCTTATGAGTTCCGCATTGCCATATGGGCCAGAGGGCACGTTGGGTATGAGCTAGAGGTCAAGGTGTCACAAATGTGAGTTGAAAATGATAGGTAATAGAATCAAGGCTCATAAATGAATGTTTGTTTCCCTTGAGGTACGTAAGTGTTTGCAATTATATGGTTAATGACTCTAATGAAATTAAGGTTCAAATTTTCCCATATTTCCATAATGTAATTAGTCTTAATCATATGTAACCATGGATTAAGGTTGTTAATCACGTATTTAACCTTAATTACAATGATAAGAAGTTAGGGTCATCACATGGAATGCTCTCTAGTGACAGCCCACCCTAAAAAAGTGATGTCCCTCTCTATTCATCTAACTCAAAGTGACCTAAGAAAGATCTAAGGGCTCATATGGTTTAAGCACATCCAATAGTCCAGAATTTTTTATATTAAAAGAAATACAAAACCAATTCTGAAGCAACATAGCTCGCATCTTTAGCCTCTTTGAAATATCCATGTCACTCCAAGCTGCTGATCCATCTAGTTTGCAAAACCAAAAAAAAAAGTACAGATTGGGCTTCTGATGGAAAAATTGTAACAATGACAATTTAACTTAATTATAATAATAATGGAGTTAAAAACTCATTTATCCAAATTTAGCCTATTTTATATAAAATAGACCTAAGCTCATCAAATTGGGTATGATGAATTATTATTAAGACCAAATATAAGGGATATATATAAAATATAATAATGTCAAATTATCAAATTTCTCCGCATTTCGCTTTTTGCACTCATGGGCAAAACACAAAATCTAAAACCAAAATAAAAATGCAAAATTGCAAAGCTAAATAAAATTCAAGCTCTTCAGAAAATCAACAGTCAAAGCCAATATTTCTTGCTAATCTAGGAAAAATGTAATACCATATCTATATAGGACTCAATTCATGGCAAAATTGGCTTATAGCATTTATTTTCACAAAAATGGCACTTTTAGCCACGGAAATTTGCGTCATTGAAGGCTAGATTTATTCATTCTTGGTTAAATGGACTATGTGAGCTTACCAAATTCATTTTCCATCTATAACACATTTGTTAAACTAGAATTATCATAAATTGAAGCTCAAAATTCGGGTCCAAACCATAGAACTTGAAATTGCATTTCACCTTGCATTTTGCCATACATTCCATATTCTGATATAAATTTGGAAAATCATAACTAATTCTAGAAAAATCCAAATCATGTAAACAATAGCTTTCTGGAAAGCTCAGGATGTCATCTAGCTGCCGTAAAAATTTCAAATCAAAACAACCACGTTTACCCTGGTGGTCATCTTACAACAGACCTAGAATTTCAAAAATTCATTTCTCCCTCTATAGAGCTCCAAATGAAGTGCTCTTAGTGGTTATAGAAAGCCTATGATGTCTATTATAGGCCTATAAAATTTCATGAGTATTGAACTTCATTGGGCCCCTAATTGACACAAAAAAGAAAACTGACTATATGAACAGTGACAATGACAGTTTTTGTATAATTTGGCTAACTTTGAAAAATCATAATAAATTCTTTAGAGATCCAAAAATAATGCTCTTTAGCTCTATTAAACGTTCTAGATGAGACCTATTTGCTTGGCTAATTTCATACACAAACTCATCCATCTAGTCAGACTTTGGTTCAGGTCAAGAAAGTGGCAAAATTTGGAACCATAAGGGGTTGAGGTGCATCAAATGGATTTCTCATCATTCCACGACCATTAGCATATAGAAACATCCCAAATGGAGCAAATCATCATAGAACTCATTCTCACCTTTTCACTTGAATTCATAAACATGTATTCTATAGCCCAAGGGTGGCAAAAACTTGCATATTCATACATTTGACTTCAAATTCCATTCATACATCATAGTTATAACCTTTCATACATGCTCTTAATTGTGCTCAATAATTTATATCTCATAAACTTCATATATATACAAACTTCAATATCAAAATGCATAAATTTTCTATTCTATTGTTAGTCTCTTCTTTCAAGGTGCTTGGCTCCCATTTCTTGCTCCTTGAGCTTCACCTAGACATGGTTAAACATATATGGGGAAGAGTGAGATTTAAAGAACCCTAATAGCTCTTTTACCCTTTCAAACAACATACATGGTATATTTTCATGTCAAAGAATGCAAGCATGTCATAAAAATATCTTGTAAATATACATAAGCATATTTTCATGTCACTTAAGCTCATACAATTCAAACATAGGCTCTAAGGGTTTTTGGTCTAGCCTCAACCAATTCTTTGGAACTTTTGGATTTGCCTCACCCACTTTAGGGACTTTTGACTTAACCTCACTCCTTCTTGAAACTTTTAGCACCCATTTTTAGGGACTTTTGGCATCTTCTCACCCATACTAAGGGACTTTTGGTGTAACACCATATTTATTAAGCTCATCTCATACCATTTCTAGACTTGCTTCCTTGAATCACATAAGTTCTCCATGGAAAAGCCATTACAATATTCAATTAATTTACGTTACGTCGTGTATAAATTTTTCATTTCATATCACGTGGACCATATAAAGTCATTCATCTCATTCTCATATTTAAATACACAAATACAACTTATAACCATCTTAAGAAGTGGCCAAGAACTCGAGCTAATGGAGTATATACATAAAAATAGCATATGCAGCCTCAGGTTGGTATTTCAATTTTCTGTCATGAAATTTGAAAAATCATAACTAATTATAAAAAAATCAAAATCAAGCAGACTATAACATTTTTGAAATCCACAGATGTTTAATTTATGCTAAAAATAAATCTAGATCACAACAAGGATGTCTAGCCACTGGAAATTGATAGAATAATAACCAAGGTCACCTATCGCTACTAGTACTATCACTAACCCTACTCAGACATCCAATTGGGGTGATTTTAGTGGCCATAGAAAGCTTATCAAGTCTAATTTATGCCTATAAAACTTCATGAGCATTGGATACTATTTGGCTCTCAAATGACACAATACAAAAAACTGACCATATAAATAGTGCTTATACCAAAATAACAGAAAAATGTCAATTTTAAAAAATCATAATTAATTCCATAGAACTCCAAATAATTTGATTTTTAGCTTCTCAAAAAACTCTGGATAAGATCTATATGTATGCCAAATTTCATGAGTAAATTCATTCATTTGGCTAAAATGTGCTATAAGGTTGCAAAATGGCATTTTTTGTGTGTTTAATGGGTCTCAAATGGTCCAAAATTGTTCCCAAGGCTTTCATGGCCACTTTAGCATATGGGAAAACACAAAAATGGTCTATGAAACATGTCTCAAAGGTGCATAAACCCAAATTTCACAAACTCACTTTCTCACCCCAAGAGATACATAAGAGTTCATAAGCTAGTTCTTGCCATTCAATGCCCAAAAGTTGCTATATTATACATATGGCATTCAATCTCATACATACATCAAATATTCATGTAATTACATATGTTCATAAGCTCATACATTATATACAATATTAGATTACATCATATGCCATTCATATGGCTACAAAATGGACATTTCCACACACTTTGTTGTTAATCTCCTTTCTTTATGCTTGGTGGCTTCCATTTCTTAGCTCACTTGGTCCACCTAGTCATGTTAGACAAATGGGAAGGAAGGGATGAGATTCTAAGAATCCCAATAACTCTTCTTCCTTTCAACCATACATAAAGAATGCAAATCCAAATCTAAAAATGCATGCATGGATATCATGGAACATGTAATCATTCATAAAACATTTCTAGCATTCAAGAAGTCATACTAAACATACATAGGCTTGCCAAGCAAGTGGTTTAGCCTCACCCATTCTCTTTAAGGATTTTGGACTTGCTTCACTCATTTTCTTAAAGGCTTTTAACTAAGCCTTGCTCTTAGGAGACTTTTAGCTTTGTCTCAACCATTTTTTAGAGTTCTTGACTCATCCTCACCATGGCTACTGGGTTTTTGGCTTCACCATACTCAAGCAAACCAAAGCAATTTCACAAGGTATCATTTGAATTCATAACATAACATCATGGCACCATGGCTTCTAGATACTAGCTAAAACATTTTTCATGGCTCAAAACATACATACACACATTCAAAGACAAGATAAACATCCATTCATGCATAAGAGAAAGAAGAGAGAGCTACCTTTGCTACAAATGCACACTTTCTTCCTTGAATTTAGTTCCTCTCCCATGGTCACACACTCACAAGAAGGTGGGACTTGTTTCCTTTGACCTAGACACATCATATGGAAGCCAATTACACTCTTGGAATAATTTATAAAGCCACACAGTTATTAGGAAAGCTAGCTTGCTTCTAAGGTTCACTTATGGTTCCATAATGCACTTAATGAAGCAACTTTAGGAAAATATCATCTTTACTCCATTCTTTCTGTAACACCATATTCATAGGACGCATCTAATATAAATTGTAGGCTTACTTCCATGAACAACATAAGAAGAAGAAAGAAAAGCCATTAAAATAATCCATTTAATTGCGTTACGTCATGGATAAACTTTTCATTTGGTGTTCCATGGGCCATATGGACTTATCCACTTTATTCTTATATTTAAATACATAAATACAACTAATAGCAAGCTCAAGAAGTAGCCTAGAACTCGTGCAAGGGGATGGAATGCATGAAATGCAATGGTGTAGCCTCGGCCAGAAATTCCAACATACTAACATTAACTTTGAGAAATTATAACTAATTCTAGAAAAATAGAAATCATGCATACTTTACCATTCTAGAAATCTACAGATGTCTATTTATGCTAAAAATAAATCCAGGCCACAACAAAGGCTGCTAGCCACCGAAAATTGATAAAATAGTACTAGAGGTTGACTATCATTACTGATATTGTCCTGTAACTTCAAAAATTCATATCTCCCTTCTCAAATGTCCAATTAGGGTGATCTTGGTGGCCATGGAAAGCTTATCATGTCTAGTTTATGATTGTAAAATTTCATAAACATTAGACATCATTTGGCTCATGAATGATATAGCCTAAGTTTCTAACCATATGAACAGTATCTGCATCAATGCAGTATAAAAATGCCAACTTTGAAAAATCATAATTAATTCTACAAAGCTCCAAATAATCTAGTCTTTGGCTTCTCAAAAATCTATGGATGAGATCTATTTGCAAGATAAATTTCATGGGCAAATTCGTTCATTTGGTTAGATCTTGACATTAGGTTGCATTTTGGTCACTTTTATGGCTTCTAATAGTGTCAAAGTGTCCATAATTGCTCCTAAGACTCTGGTGGCCACTTGAGCACATGGGATGTAATGTCTAGTTTTCGTTAAACAATGAAAATGGATATGTTTTCAAAGTAAGTCCCCAAAATGAATTAGTTAAGGTCCTAAAAAATTTTAATAGCATTCTAGAATCCTAAAAACGAGAATCTCAAGCTCAGACGGAAAGGAAAACAGAGCTAGAATGAGATACAAAAGTTAACAAAAGACTTACGAAATGTAATGACATTTTTGTAATTTTAAGCAAATTTAAGAATTCACAAAGAAGAGCTTTTTAAATGAAGGTTTTGAGTTCTCCAGGGTTCTCAGAGGCTCTGAAACCTATGGGAAGCCCTGGGACAGTTAAAACCCTTCCAGTTGACGTTTTCCTACGTCGATGTACCTAAACTTTGACAGATTCATTTGGAAAGATTTTAGCTCCGATTTAAGTGATTCCAAAAGAATTTTACTAAATTAGGAATCTAAATTTTATAATGAAAAAGACGGTTCTCAAAAAGGAGCTAAAATGAATTAGAAACGAAAATGACAAGAATGAAGGGCAAAATGGGAATTTTTGAAAAGTATTTCTTCCTCCCACCTATATATAAGTGGTGCCCCACCTTCTCATTCATTTAGCCCATTATGTTTCTACCCTAAACTAGAGAAAAATCCTAAGGAGAGAGGCGCACAAGAGTAAGAGGAAGAGAAGGAGAAATCAAAGGCAAAAGGTATAGATTTTTTGTTGTTTTTCATGCTCTTTTCTTTGCAAATCTCTTCTTCTCCATTTCCCTTTCTTTCCTATGATTATATTGAAGTATATGAATCTATTTTAAGGGAAGAACAAAGGAAAAAATTCAGATTTGAAGAGAGGAGGCCATAGAAGGGACGATTTAAGCAAGAAGACAAGAAAAAATAAGGTAATTTCTCCTTCCATGATAGCTACCCCTTGCTCCTTTTCTCTCCTTGGTTCGCCCCACTCAAGAAGCTATGGGAGGGCTTGGATTTTGGGCAGAACCAAGGGTGAATCTTAGGAAAAGGAGTGCAGAGAATAAGAATATATAAAGGGAATTAACAAATAACCATGGAAATTCAAGATAACAAATCTAGGGTTTCATGTGTTCCTTGTAAAATTTGACTTAATACCTTAATTTCTATGCCTAAATGAAAGTTTAAATGAGCTCTTAAGATCCCTAGAAGTCTCCCCACGTACTTCCTTCATCAAGCAACAAAGCAAAGTCCATTGGTGCCATATTGCTTCTTAGTCTCAGCCTAAGAGGGTTAGGATACCTACGGAGAGTTTTAAATTTTTCCAAGCTAATTTTTGAGTCACATATGATTAATGGAAATGAGGGGAAGCCTTAGGAAAAATTTAGGAGGCCTAGAGAATGAATTGGTGTCTTATGTTCCATAATATGATCTAAAGAAGCAACATGTAGTTAGACTCTTTGTTTTAATTGTGTGATGACTCCAAGAGACTTAAAAGGAGTCAAGAATCATCTATGAAAAGAAAGAATGGAGCCTAGAATTTATTTGATGGGTATTGTTTTATTAGGTGCATTCTTAGAACCATAAAGGGGTTAATAGAATAAGTTAGGGTTTAAAGAAGATGTGTGGCCTTAGAATTAATTCCATGAACCTAATTGGCTTCCATAAATTGTGTTTAGGCCAAGAGAAACTAACCCCACACCTTTGTCTGTGTGAGACCGAGGAAGGGAGAGCAAATTTAAGAAGAAAAGTGTGTGGCTGCATTCATGGTAGCTCGCTCCTCCTTCTCTTATACATGAATGTATGCTTGGCTTGTCTTTGAATGTGTGTATATGTATTTTAAGCTATGAAAAGTGTTTTATCATGAACTCTTATTCCATGGTACTATGATGATGTTTTATGCTTTTAAATGATGCTTAATGTGTTTTTTTGGGTTTGCTTAAGTATGGTGAAGCCAAGAACCCTTAGAATTGGTTGAGACAAAGTAAAGAGTCTCCCAAGAGTGAGGTTGACTCCCAAGAGTCAAAAACTAATGATTGTGTCGTGCATTCTCAAAGAAAACTAGGTAGAAAAATAAATTTGTAGGTAATGGTGTAACCTAGGTCTTTTCCCAAGGAGTTTTTATTTTTAATTGTTTGTGAAAGAGTATTTCAAGTATTACTAATTGGGAATTGTTTAGGGGATTTTGAAATACTAGAATTTAATTGAATTAAAATTGAAATGACAAGAATAAAAAATTTAAGACTAAGTGAAGTGAACAATTAAGAAAATGTGGTAGCTAGCCTTTAGATGGACTTCCTAGAATTCAATTATCCTTGCTCTCTTTTTAGTATACCAAATTTGGATGTAAATTCTTGCTCATTAGTGTATTCTTCATAAAAACTCTTAAATGACCATCTAAGGTTCAATTCACCAATTATTCAAGGATTTTGCAACCACAAGAAACCTTGAAAAAATTAATCAATTGAATTAGGAACAAGAACACACTATAACCAATCCTAATTGCTCATAAAAATATGCTGCACAATCTATTTAAGAGGCTTATTAACTAATTAGATTAATGAATTCCTTAAACAATTAATTGCACAAAAATTCCAGCCACTTAATTCAATAACCATTGTATTAATTGGCCTATAATCAAGAGAAAATTAAGAGTAAATTGCACAACCACTAAATCTGAATTTTTCACAAACATGTAGTGATCACAATTATCAATCAAATAGGAAATTACAACTAATCCACAATCCAAATTAATCCAATAAATTCTAACAATGAAATTCCTAAATTAATAGGCTAAACCTAGTCAAATTAACAAAAGAATTAATACTAAAATTAAAATAGTAAGGAGTAAGAATTTATCCAAATTGGTGAAGAAATGTGGAACTCAAATCTGCATATGGGAGTATCCTATCTTTAACTAGCCACTAAGAAGATTTCAAGCTATCATGGAGGACTTAAATGAAGAAAATTCAATGATAAGAGCTGCAACTATGTGGAAAGATGATGGATGATTTCTTTGTTCACCTCTGGAGCTTCCTGCATCTCTTCGTAGTCTCTTCATGTTATTCCCTCCTTTCCCCAGCCAGTTCGTCTTTTTCCTCCATTCCAATTTTAATTGCCCAACTCTTCTCCTTCTCTTCTTTAAATCAAATTCTCATTCAAGCTTCGTTAACCAATTAAAACCTGCATAAAAGAATGAGAAAAATTCAAATAGGAATATTCACAGAATTATTTAAGATAAAATTATGCATTAAAATTCATTAATTTTGCAATTAAATTTCTAAAGTGCAAAAGTAGCCATGAAAATCAATTATCCACCTAATAAAACTCATTAAGCCATAGTTATTCATCAAAATATCCAAATTAAGGAAAATGCAGTGTATGAAAATAGCCTTTATCAAATTTTCCTACACTTAAACCTTTGCACTCCTAGGCAAAACTCAAGACTTCAAGAAAAGACTAATGGAATGATAAGTGGAAAATGAAAAAGAAAAAGAAAGTGTAGAAATCACATGATAGAGAATGATCACATCTCTTCAACACTTCAACAATTGAAGCTAACTTCACTTGCATCAAGAAATCAAATTCCATGGCAATTTCATTTGAAAAGAATGAATTGAAATGCATAGCCTCTCACATGGGTTAGTATTTACTCTCAACTCCCAAGTGTTTAAGGTAGTGTAGATCACTTAAGTGCCACCTATCAAAATTCACTACCATAAGCTTGTCAAGCTTCTAAGTCTTGAGATCATAGCTTTGATATTTCTTGATTTGATAGGGAATTGATCTTGTATTGTGAATGCAAGTTAAGAGCCAATTAGCTTTACTTTAATGAAATTTGATGATGGTCAATTTAACTTGTGAGATTTTTGTACCAATTTCTTATTCATTTTTAGTGTGTATCCCCTATCTTGCTTTTACTCTATATTTTGACGAGTCGTGTTACGCAACCTTTAAAATAAAACTAGGTTATAAAATATATAGCTAGTGGTGCAACCTAGGTCATCTCCCTTGAAAATGGAATTCAATGTTCAATTGGGTTTTCTAAGTGTTAAAAGACTCTAAAAATTTCCTAACTAAGGGGGGTTTGATTGACTTAAACTAATTAAAATGAAACCGAATTAAAATTCCTAATTACTACCTAATTGTATGAATTATGGTTGATAATGGGCTTGTGACTAGCTTTAGATTCGTCTCTTGGTATCCACTATCCTTATCCTAATCCAATTGTAATTAATTCTAGTTTAAGAGTCCCTATTTGTGTCCAATACAAATTATCTTGAGTTACCACATAAGAATCAAGGAACTAACAATTTAATGTTGAATTAAGACCTCAATCCCGCATCAAATCGCTAACTCTTGTCATTAGGATCAATGAACACTTGAATTGAATGATTAATTGATCAATTAGCCTCTAAATTAACAACACCCTAGGAGATTTAATTAACCAATTAAACTCCAATGGATCCTCAAATTAGACAATTAAATACTCAATCTCTCACATGCATTTCATCAAACACCTTGACTGCATACATGGATAATTGTAGAAAATTCAAAAATTTAGCACTAAATCAATCAAATAATCAATCAAACAATATCTTAATTAGTGTCTAACTAGCCACTAATTACAATTACACAAATTCCCAATCAAATACAACTTAACCAAGCTTGTACAAGAAAAAGAAAAAGTGTAGGAAAGTAGAAATTCTTAGCCAAAATTCCTTTGATCTCTCCATGGATTCAAGCTTCTCCAAGGTTCTCCTCCTAGCCAACCACAAGATGGAGAGTTAAAGCTTCATGGAAGTGGAAGAATGGAAGATGGAATGGTTTTGCGTGGAGTGGATTGACACTAGATGGAGTGAATGCGAATGACGATGGGAGTGTTCCGAATGAAGTCATGATTGGAATATTTATTCGATGGATTCAGTGTTGCCTCTAGCCTTCTCATTAAAAATCACATGCATGAGATGATGTGTGGCTAAATGGATGATGTAGAATATCACGATGGAATGTGATCTAGATGAATGGATCCAACCCTCTAACTTTCACGTGTTCACTTAATCATCTCACATGCTTCTTCTTTTATTTATATGAGTGTGGGCCCTAACTTGTCATGCTGAAGTGTTGAATATAATAAAATAAAATCCATGCTTCGTGCTATCTTCGAGTCTAAACATAGCTTCTTCTTCTCTTCTTGCATGCTTGTTTCTTCGTCTATTCAGCTTTTCCCTTTTCCTCTGAAAAAACCAAACCCCGTGGCTTCTTCTCACCTCATTTTTCATGTTTTGGAGCTCTTTTTTGTGTGTCATGAGCTCAGCCTGTATCTTTCATGTTAACTTTTGCATGCTCTTGTGTGTTTCTTCTTTCTCTCCACACCCTGTCCAGCTTATCTTCCTTCACCTCTTTTCTTTCTTTGCCACGATTTTCCATGTTAGCTACATGAATTTGTAGCTCTGTTCTGCTCGCCTTCCATGTTAGTTGCCCTATAACTTTGTTTGTTACGTGTTGCTTTCTTGTTTCTGCTGCAGCCACGTCATTTCTTCCTTCTCAAACTGTGGCTTTTCTTTTATTTTTGCTTGAGTGGCTTTTTCTTCTTCTTTCTTATTCATTCATGTTGCTTCCTCTCTTTGTGTTACTTATGCTTCTTCCCATCACAGTCTCTTCCTCCCACAAACCCGTGGAACCATCAACTCGAGCTTCATTTAAACCATGTGTTCTACTTCTCTTCACGTCCATAGAGCTGCTCCTCTTCTTTACATGTTTCTTCATTCTACACGTCTGTTTGCCTAGCTTGTGTTCTTCATTTGATCCTATAGGAGCATGTGTGTTATCCTCGATGGACCAGTGAGTGCTGATTATGATGAAGCTACAGTGTAAGTGTGTGTATGTGTTTATATGGGCTGCATGTAGATGAAAGTGTGTGCATGTGGCAGCCCTTAGCTACTGGAACAACGTGTGTATGTAAGTGTGTTTTTCCATGTGAGTTGATGTGTGTGTTTGTTACATGACCACATGCTACCCCTTGCATGAGTGTATTAACGTGGCTAAAGTGAATCAATGTGGAGAATGGGTGAATGATTAAGGTAAGTGTATTCAAGTAAGGGAAAGGACTTAAGTTCATGAAGGTGGATGCATGCTACATGTTAGTCTTGTGAAAGTGCCATGTGTGATTGGATGAAGCTGAAAGTGTGAGTGGGTGAGAGTCTATGTGGATAAGTGAGTTGTGCATCTTCTTCCATCCAAAAATCCCTCAACCATAGCTTCTTCTTCACACTTCTTCCTTTCCATGAATGCTCCCCTCTCACATGCTCTCTTAATGTTGCTTCCTTGGACTTGGAAAGTGTAACACCATATATTTCTAACTTATTTCATAACTTTCTTATGCATCACATCATCAATTCCATGAAGGAAGTGAGAAAAGTTCATTAAAATAATGTATATAATTGCGTTGTGTCGTGTATAAAAATTCCATTTAGTGTCACATGGATCATGTGAGCTCATACAACATATTCCCATATTTAATTCCATGAATAAAACTCATTTGCACCATAAAATGTGACCCACAACTCATGGAACTCAAGGAAAAGCTTAGAATATTCATACATATTTTCAGCCAGAATTTGGCTCTTTTCTATCACAACTTTGAAAAATCATAACTAATTCTGGAAAAATATAAATCATGCATTCTTGCCCATTCAAGAAATATACAGATGTCTACTTCATACTAAAAATATGTTCAGACCATATCATCCATAACATATGACGTTTGACATGCGAAATGGTCCAGAGGTCGAACTGCCCACTGGTACTGTCACAGATTTCTGCAGCAAACTTCAAAAATATCCAATTAATTTCAAAAAACTCCAATATATGCAAATGATACCAATCTAGAAAGCTGTAGATGTTAGATAGAGAGGAAAAATAACTCCAGACCAGCTCAGGTATGCCCAGACCTCAAAATTCAATAGAACAGTAACTGAGGTCGGGTGAATCTCCTGATACTAGATAGAATCTTAAAAAAATCATATCTCCCTCCCTAGACTCCAAATGAGGTGCTTCCAGTTGGCACAAGTCACTGAAAATGTCTACTTTCTCTGTATAAAAGTTCGTGGCAATTGGACATCATTTGACCTATGTGTGACAGATTTCATTTTCAGACTAAATAAATAGTGCATCAGACCAAAACTAAAAAATTTGCAACCTTTGAAAATTTATTAAATATTCTGTAGACCTTCAAAAATTATGTTCTTTAGCTTCCCAAAAAGCTCTCAACAAGCTCTAATTTTATGCCAAATCTCATATCAAGAAGGGCTTATTTGGCCCAAAAGTGACATAGGGTTCCATTATGATCAATTTTGGTTCCATATGGGATACCAAAATGTCCAAATAGTTTTCCTTAGGGTTTGGCACCTCTTGGGCAAGTCTAAAAGCATAAATGGGACTTGTGTGAGCTTTCCAAATGGTCCCAAACTCCATGCCTCTCATTTTGGCTATGCCACTTGCAATTATACATACTTACATCAAACTTCCAAGAAATAATACTTAGCATTACATACTCAAATTACATTCTAGCATTCACATATCATATCCTCTCATTTATACATCATACATCAATATATTTATACATGTTCATAACTTTATAAGACATATACATCCATGAATTACAACATATGTCATTCTTATAGCCTTAAAGTAACAAAATTTTCACATTTTAATGTCATTCCTTCACCTCTCATGTGGTTGACTCTCATTGCCTTGCTCTTTGGGTCCACCTAGCATATTAGAACATTGCAGAGGGGGGATGAGATTCAAAGAATCCCATAGCTCATCTCCCATTCAATCATACATAATGGATGCAAACAAGTCTCATAAATGCATGTATGGTCATGTTGACATGTTCAAACATTCAAGAGACATTTTCATCATTTGAGAAAGTCATACATAGCATACAAAGGCTTGCCAAGCAAGTGGATTAGCCTCACCCAATTTCTTGTGGATATTGGACTTGCCTCACCCATTCTTTAAGACATTCTTGGACTCAACCATACTCTTGGGAGTCCATCTTGCTTTTAGGAGACTCTTTACTTTGTCTCAACCAATTTTAAGAGTTCTTGGCTCATTCTCACTATGGCTAAGGGTTCTTGGCCTCACCACACTCAAGCAAACCCAAGCACATATCATAAACATCATATATAACATAATATGTCATCATAAAGCCATGGCATATGAAATCATGCTATCATACTTTTCATGACTTGAAAATACACATACACACATTCTAAGACAAGTTAAGCACATATCCATGCATGAGATAAGGTGGAGAGAGCTACCTTGGAAGCAATTACACACTTTTTCCTTAAGCCTTGATTCATCTCCCTTGACCTCACACACCTAAAAAGGTGGAGATCATTTCTCTTGGCCTAGACACACCAAAAGAAACATGAATTACTCATGAGAACAAGCCTTGGCATTATACACACTTTACATTATGCTACTTTGGTTTATGGCTCCATTATGCTTCCATAAGGCACTTAATGAAGCAACTACAAAAATTCATGATCTTGGCTCCCTTCTCTCCTTTAATCTATGATTCTTGACTCCATTTAGACCCCTCTCACATAATTATTTTAAGGAGCCTAGCTAGGAATTGCTTCATTATGCTACATTATGGAGCCTAGACCTCCATCTCAATATCTATGACTTCTAAATTTTTTCCAAGGGTTCCTCCCACCTTCTACCATCATATGAAGTCTCAAACCAAGGCTAAAATAAATTAAAACACTCTTTAACCCCTCTATCTGTCCTAGGCCAACATTATGGAAGCATTTGGGGTTCAAGGGGTTTTCAATTTTTCCTTGATGGGAGAGCCACTTGGGAGGCTTTTTATAGGTCTTAGAAGCTCAATGGAACATTTAAATAGCCAAGGAAATTCATAGATTAAATTAGTTTTTACAATTCCTTCAAATGCACTACACTTTTCCAACTTAGATTTCATTAGTTTTTCTTGCAATTTCTTTGCTTTCTTGGATGGGAGGTGTATGTGGGAAGCTCTCTAAGGGTCTTAGGAACTCATACAAACATTCACATAGGCTTGGGAACTCTTAGATAAAATTAAATTTTTGCCTATGTCTTTGAATCCCTAACTTCCTATTCTTGGTTCTCTTTTGCTTCTTAATTAATTCCACTTATATCTTCATAATCCTCACATTATAGAACCCCTAATTCTACCTTAATATAGTCAAAATATATCTCTTATGGAATGGGCCCTAAGGTGAACGAAAATTCCATGGAGGAAGCAAGCAAGGAAAAGCAACAAAACAAGAAGGAATACCTTGGTTTCTTGTTTCCTTCAAAGCCTCTTTCACTTGGTGTAAAGTCCTCCTTGAATTCCTACTTTTCTCCCTCTGAACCAGAACCAAAAATAGCCCTACTTCATCAAGCAAAACTATAGAAAGGAAGGTGGGAAGGAGGAGAAGAGAGTTTCTAAAGAGAGAACTAGAAAAAGTCTTGATTTCTATACCTTTTCTTCTTGGTTTTTCTCCCTCCTTGAGCTCTCTCCTAGTGCGTCTCTCTTCTTTGGCTTCTCTCTCTGGTTTGGGCAAAACGAAAGGTCTATTATGATGAAGGAGAAGGGGGATGCTTCATATATCAAAAGGAGATACATAAAAGCTTTTAAAACATGCCACTTTTGTCCTTCATTCTTGGCTAATTCATTTGAGGCTCATTTGAGGCTCCTTTTCAAGAACCATCTTTTTCATCATAAAATTTAGGTCCTCAATCTTATAAAATGCCTTTGGAATCACTCAATTTAGAGCTAAAACCTACCCGAATAGTCCAGTCAAAGTTCGGGCTCACCACCGTTGGAAAATGTATATCGGAGGGGCTTTAACTGTCCTAGGGCCTCCCATAGTTTTCAGGGCCTCAGAACCCTGGAGGACTCAAAACTTTCATTTAATAAGCCCTCCTGTGAGTTTTTCAAAAAGTGCCCATATTTACTAAAATGCCACTGGCCTTTCAGCAAATTTTTTGAATCACTTCGACCCTAATTTCTGGGCAACTCAAGGCTCAAATCCTCATTTTCCATTATTTAGAATTTTATCATAATTTTATTCGGCCCCAATTCATTCTATTTAGGGGACTTCCTTTTGTATCTGGCCTATTTATGACATTTATAGAGAAACCGAACATTACGTTTCTCACGTTTACGAAGGGACTGGACATTACAGAAAGCTTCCACTCTTCTCTAAACCAATCTCCTATTCAAATGCTATTTTTGTTCCTCCATTCCAATTTTAATTGCCCAACTCTTCTCCTTCTCTTCTTTAAATCAAATTCTCATTCAAGCTTTGTTGGCCAATTAAAACCTGCACAAAAGAATGAGAAAAATTTAAATAGGAATATTCACAAAATTATTTAAGATAAAATTATGCATTAAAATTCATTAATTTTGCAATTAAATTCCTAGAGTGCACAAGTGGCCATTCAAATCAATTATCCACTTAATAAAACTCATTAAGTCATAGTTATTCATCAAAATATCCAAATTAAGGGGAATACAATGTATGAAAATAGCCTTTATCAAAAACCTCTTAAAGAAATGGGTAAGACAAGTTCAAAATCCACAAGTGAATGGGTGAGGCTAATCCACTTACTTAGCAAGCCTATGTGTGTTATGTATGACTTGTTCAAATGTTAAAGATGACTCTTGAATGATTGCACATGTCAATATATCCATGCATGCATTTACAAGACTTGTTTTGCATATTTTATGTGTGATTGAAAGGGAGATGAGCTATTGGGATTCTTTAAATTTCATTCCCTCCTCTCCAATGTTCTAATATGCTAGGTGGACCAAGTGGACAAGGCAATGGGAGCCAATAACTTGGAAGTTGAGAATATGACAAGAAAATGTCTAGATTTTACTTGTTTATGACCATATAAATGGCAAAGTAGCTTTATGTAACACCATAAGTTTAGCTTATCTCATGCCTTTGAATAGTATAATTATCATGAAACATACACATAATTCTAATAGAGGAAGCATGAAAATTTGGATTTTTATTTGCAAGTCATCATATCCAAAAGCCCATTCGATGTCACGTGGACCGAGTAAACTCATACTATGCCCTCTCATATTTAATTTCATTATTACAACTCATTTGTATCACAAAAACCCACCTACAACTCTTGGAAATCGAAAGGAGCTATGAGAAATGGGTATTCATTCTCGGACAGCACTGGCCTCAATTCTGGGCAAGTTTCGGAAAATCATAACTAAATCTAGAAAAATCAAACACATTCCATCTTAGTCATTCTGGAAACCTTAGGATGTCTACTTCACACTAAAAATACGCCCAGAGCATAAAAGTTATTACATAGGACGTTTGACATCCAAAAAGATCCAGAGGTCACTGCTGTCTGGGCTGCTATTTCAGATTATTGATACAAATTTCTAAAATTCATAACTAATTATATAAAAATAGAAATCATACAAATTCAGTCATTCTGGAAAGATAAAAATATTAAATTTATGATAAAAATAATTTCAGAATGAAACAAATACTTTTAGTCAGCTG
This sequence comes from Erythrophleum ivorense, assembly GCA_026724425.1. NCBI lineage: Eukaryota > Viridiplantae > Streptophyta > Magnoliopsida > Fabales > Fabaceae > Erythrophleum > Erythrophleum ivorense. The sequence continues at coordinate 28,325,831 of JAIUCV010000005.1, read as the reverse complement.
GACCCTATGGAACAGTAACCAGACTCATGGGGCGCTACTGATGCTAAATGTTAACTTCAAACATGCATAACTCACTGCTCAGATCTCCAAATTTGGTGATCTCGTGGCCACAGAAAGCTTATGACCTCTAGTTTATGCATGTAAAATTTCATAAGCATTGGACACCATTTGGCCATCGGGTGACACAGAATTCAAAACTGCAGTATGAACAGTACCCATACCAGAATCCATGAAAAATCCCAACTTTGAAAATTCCTCAAATATTCTCTAGGTCTCCAAAAATTATGATCTTTAGCTTTCCAAAAATATCTTAATAAGAACTAATTCCATACCAAGTTTCAGGGTAAGACTAACTCATTTGGCTAAAAAATGATATAGGGTTCCATTATGGTCAATTTTGGCTCCATATTGGGTACCAAAATTGCCAAATGGATTTCCCTTGGTCTCGGCACCTTTTGGGCAAGTCTAAAAGTATATTTAAGACTTGTGTGAGCTGCCCAAATGGTCCCAAACCTCATGCATCTCATTTTGGCCATTCAACCCACATTTATGCACACTTCCATCATACTTTCATATTGCATAATTTGGCATCTCATGCTCAAAATGTAGGCTAGAAGTCATACATCATATTCATTCATTTAAACACCATATAATATTATATTTACATGTGTCTCAAGAGTCATGATACACTTACAACAACATATACATCAAGAAACACTATTATGGTTCTAAAATGGCTAAAGCTAGACATAGACTTGTCATTCTTCCTTCTTCATTGATGTTGGCTCCCTTCACCATAGTTACTTGGTCCACCTAGCAAGTTAGATCATTAGAGAGGAGGGAATGAGATTCAAAGAATTCCAATAGCTCATCTCCCATTCAATCACACATAATATGTACAAAGCAAGCTTTTCAAATGCATGTATGGAAAAATGGAAGTCATGGACATTTTCAAAGCAACCTTGGCATGGGAATCAATCATACAAGACATTCAAGAGTTCCCCAAGTGTCTGGATTGGCCTCACACTTCTCCTCATGGATTTTGGACTTGCCTCACCCATTCTTTAAGAGCTTTGGACTCAACCATACTCTTGGGAGCCCACTTTGCTTTTGGGAGACTCTTTGCTATGTCTCAACCAAGCTCAAGGGTTCTTGGCTCATCCTCACCAAAGGGAAGAGTTCTTGGCCTCTCCTCACTCAAGAAAACTCATACAAACGTCATAGATTCATTTAAAATATAATATGGCATCAAGGATCATGGAATATAAAGGCATGCTAGCATACTTTTCTTAGCTTGAAAATACACATACACACATTCTAAAACAAGCTAAACACACATCCATGCATGAGAGAAGGTGGAGAGAGCTACCTTGCACAATTTCACACATTTTTTCCTTAGCTTTCAAGCCTCCTCTTTCGGTCACACACCCACAATTTGGTGGAGATAGTTTCTCTTGGCCTAGATACAATTTATGGGAGCCAATTAGGTCTATGAAACATATTCTAAGGCTATATCACTTGATAAAACACTAGATTGCTCTATAGGCTCCATTATGGTCCATAAAGGCATCTAATGAAGCAACACCCCTCAAGGGACTTCTAGGCCTCATTCTTTCCTTTCAAATATGATTCTTGACTCCTTTTAAATCCCTTGAAGTCATCACATCATTAAAACAAAAGGCCTAGCACCATGTTACTTCTTTAGGTCATAATATGGAACCTAAGACACCAAATCACTTTCTATGAGTTCTAAATTTTTTTCAAGGCTTCATCTCATCCTCTTCCATCATATATGACTCAAAAATGGGCTTGAAACAATTTAAAACTCTTCCTAACTATGCCATCCCTACTTGACAGAAACTTAGAGCATAAATGGGATTTCATAGCTTCTTGATTTTTCCTTGATGGGAGAACCATTTAGGGAGGTTGTTAAGAGTTGTAGGAGGTCAAGGAAATACTTAAATAGCCAAGAGAACTCATAGATTAAATCAATTTTCACAATCCCCTTAAATGCTCTACACTTTTCTAACTTTTAGGTTCATGACTTTCCATGGGGTTTTGTTCATTTTCATGGAGGAAGAGGCATATGGGGGACCTCTTAGGGATCTTAGGAACTCAAGCAAACACTCATCTAAGCTAGGGAATTCATGGATCAAAACAGATTTCACAATGTCTCCATGAATCCCTCACTTTTCTATCTTGTGTTTTCATGCTTCTTTCTTTGATTTCTTTGCACCTACTTGCTTCTCACACTCCAAAATCTATGAATCTCCCTTGCTAGGACCAGAATTCATCTCCATTTGATTGGGCTCTATATGGGACAAAATTATCACAAGGAGGAGAAGGGAAGAAGAAGCATGGAAGACAACAAGTTACCTTGATTTCCTAGCTTTTCTCAAGAGCTCTCTTCCTTGCTTCAACTCTCTCCTTGAATTTTGAAATTTACCCCTCTGTTCTGGGCTCAAAACAGAACCAAACACCTCACTAAATCCATAAGAAGAGAGGAGGAAAGGAGGGGAAGAAGTTTTCTAAAGGGAAGAGCAAAAGTTTCTATGAATTCATACCTTTCTCTTGGCTTTTCTTCTTCCCTTGAGCTTGCTCCTGTTCGCCACTCTCTCTCTCTATTTTCTGGGCAGAAACAGAGCATTTTACTCAGAGGAGCTGCTGGAACGTGGATAAGAAGGAGCTAAAAGTCACTTTATGCAACTTTTTACTTTTGCATTTTAGTCCCTTTTCTTGGCTTTTTCATTTTAGACTCATATCAATTCCTTTTTGAAATCTATCTTTTCCATCATATTCTTTAGGCTCTTAATCATAAGAATTGCCTTTGGAATCACTCAAAAAGGATCTGAAACCATTCCGAACCGTTCGGTCAAAGTTTTGGTCAATCTTTGCCAAAATCGCTCACCGGAGGGGTTTCAACTGCTCTAGGGGTTCCCATGGTTTTCAAGGCCTCTAAGAACCCCGAAAAGCTCAAATTTGCCATTTAAAAAGCTCTCTTGTGAGTTTTCAAAATTTTCCAAAAAATTACAAAAATACCCCTACTTTTTTTGGCAAATTTTCTGAGCTCTTCTGGCTCTGGTTTTTGGGCATCTCAAACCTCAAATCCTCATTTTCTAATATTTAAAATTTTATCATAATTTTAGTTAGCCCCAATTCCTTCTATTTCGAGGATTTCCTTTTATATTTGGCTAATTTCTGACGTTTACGGAGAAACCGAACATTGCGTTTCTCACGTTTATGGAGGGACCGGATGTTACACTTTATATATAATATTTTTGAGATGTAAGCTCATGTATGAATGTAAAATGATGTTTAAGTCTTGTATAGACTATATATGGAATGAAATCAATAGAAATAGCCAGTTTGCCTTCTTGATGGCTTAATGTATTAGTGTATTAATGGAAGTGGAATGGCCAAATTGAGATGCATGAGATTTGGAACCACTTGGTCAGTCCATACAAGTCATATTTGTGACAACCCTACCTTCTAAACATGATAATTATAGTTAAATATGCAATTAATAATTAATGATCAAGTTTTGGAGTCGTTACAGTTTATTACGTTATGAAAATATAGGAAAATTTGAACCTTGATGTTAGGGTCATCACTAAACAACCACAAACAAAACAAAAATGCATAAGAGAAACCATACTACCATAAAGGATTTATGATTCATCCATTCATTAGTTTCAACACACAAAAACCTCCCACAAGTATTCCTATATCATTTCTAAGCATTACCATTGAAGAAACTGCGGTTTTTAGGCTAAAGGTAGGAGTTTGGGGTCTTACGTCGCAGCCTAAACCATTCGTGTTGTGGCTAAGTTACGTACTGGAATCGTTAGGCAATTTTCATGAATTCACCGCGGCAAGTTAGACCATCACCGCGGTCGGCCTACATGGTGCCGTAGCGAAAATGCCTCATGGAGCTACTGTTCCAAATCCCACGATCCTCGCCTTGGCGAAACACCATTGTGCCACGGGGAGATTTGCTACTGTACACTCCTTACTTTGTTCCCTCGACTAGCACCGCGGTGGTACATGTTGTGCCATAGTGAGGTTTCATTCTGTTACCCTCATGGGCGATTTTTTTCATTCTGCACCGCGGTGAGATTCCTCAAGCCGCAACATTCCTCACCACTGTTACTCTCCAGTAAAATTTTATTTGCTTATGCTGCGGCGGGATTACTTATGTCGCGGCGCCCCTCGCTTTTGTCACTCATTTAGCCGTGGCAGAGCCTTCTTAGCCACGGCGTAATTCCCTCTTATAACTACCTCTCCCAAATTTCATCCCCTACACTCTAATTCCCATCTTATGAACACTCTAGAACCACTTTCTCTCATTTATATGACTTTAATGGTATTTATCTACCCTATTCACCCAACTATTCTACCATTACCAATTCAAAACTTGAATGTTAATTTTAATTCCTCCTACCTTCCCATATCAGCAAATCCATAGAGTAATAACAACCAGAATTTATGAGCTATTATCAATTAACATTTGATATACATCCCGTTAGAGATTTCACACATCAATAGTTTATATCAACATCTAATGCATCACATTATTACAATTCCCAAATGGTAAACCATATCACAAATTCAACAAAGCTATATATCTGATACTATAAGTTCATACATTAATATCTAACTATAATAAGACTTAACTCCTTAATGGTTACATTTCAATCAAGCAAAATATAAACGCCTACACTTGGCAACATGATTACATGATGATGCTATGTAAACTAATAACAAGATTGCATCTACTCTACTTAGATTAGCCCAAGTGTAGCTTCCTCCACACATGGCTAGAGCTCAGGGATTTTCATCCACTTGCTTCCCCTTATCCTTACCCGAAGGACCTTCACCTGAAATATTAATCCCATAAAACGGGGTGAGATGCCAATCTCAGTAACCAAGGCAAATTCCATCATATATTCTAGTTTAATCAACATATATGAATGATTTCATTTAAATATTAGAAAATATACCAGTCATATTAGTAAATGAAACAATTAGGATATCATGATTATTATCTCATACTAGCAATAATATTTTCACATGTTAAAGGCCATTAACACCGGGAGAGGCCCGTCCACGGCACCTACTCGCTATTGAGCACAACTAGGGCTCAGTGCATCTGGGGTTTGATCATAACCCGGTGCTCGATCGAAGCACATGCACGGATGGCAGCCACACCATAGCTCCACCATGGACTCATAAGGTCCAACACAATACAATAGATAGCCAACCAATTCATTCAACATTTCAAATCATTCATGTACAGAAAATATGAAATTAAAATAGATATATGCATGGAATTAATATGAACTTGGTTACCTCACTTGTAGACAATTCGCAATAGCCACCAATGGTACAAAAATCTTCCTATAACTATAGCATTAGAGAATTACTACTTTAATTCAACATTTACAGTAGCAACAAGTACCCAAAGAATTTAAATGCTAATAACTACCTAAAGAACACGTACCCCGCCACCACAAATCCCCAAATTCGGATTGAGTATGTCTTCTACTAGAAACTTCAATATATCAACTAAATTCCTAAGTAAATTCATACATAATTAACACCCATACTATACATCAATTATGGGGTCTTAAACTAGCAGAAAATATACTAGAATTGATAGTTTACACTTACCTAGTGTTAGCCCTAGCCTCAACCTACGAATTTCCTCTAAGAAAATACCAAACAACCATATTTTAGAATTTGGGTATGGTGAAAATACTCCAAATGAAAAACTAATCAGGCCAAATTGAAGAGGAAGAGAAGAGGATTAAGATATATAATAAGTACCTTAGCTGATTTTGAGCTTAGAGGTGAGAAATGGTAGAATTCTTGCCCCAAACCCTAGCCTCCCTTCCAAACTCTGAATTTCTTTTTGTGTTTTGTGTGTTCTGCAAAATGAGGGTGGCTAGGTTAGTTTTTAGGGTTTAAGTTGGGTTTTAGTTAGGTCAAATGTGGGTCATGGGTTGCTCCAAGGTCCAACTCCATTTGAGCTTCAGATTTTAGCTTTGTTGGGCCAGCTCTTATGCATTGGGCTGCTGAAATTCCATTGGGTCAGAACAAGTTTTAAGAGCTCAAAGATTTTGGGTTTGCACAAGGGTTATTGGGCCAATTATAAGAGCCTATACAAGGTGGTTCTTGGGCCTCTATCACATGGAATTAGATTGGGCCTGCACCTAGCCTATTGGGCCTCCATTAGCCTCTTATCATGCTCTCCTACATTAATTTAGGCCTAGATGAAATTTCTCTCCCAATTAAATCTCAAACCTATATTAATAATTTATCTTTCCAAAATTTTCATTTACTTAACTTACTCGATTATTTCATATTAATTATTCTTAATTAATCTAAAACCATGATTAACACCTTAATTAATTTTGGGGTGTTACAATATTCATGCTTTTAAACATCCTCAAGAGGTGCTAAACATTAACAGAGGCCATTTGGACACATTTGGTATCTCATATGGAGCAAAATTGACTATATTGGTAACCTAAACCACTTTTTGTCCAAATGAGCTCTTCTTGGTCTAAAATTTAGCATGAATCTAGAGCTAATTGAGAGCTTCTTGGGAAGATAAAGTACATAATATTTGGAGGTCTATGGAATATTTGATGAATTTTTAAAGTTTAGAATTTTTCTAATTTTGGTTCAATGCACTATTCATTTTGGTCCGAAATGAAACTCTATCATTCATGGGGCAAATGATGTCTAATTGCCAAGAAATTTTACAAAGGGAAACTATACATTCCTAGTGACTTGTTCCAACTAGAAGCACCTCATTTGGATGTCTAGAGAGGGAGATATAAATTTTTGAAGTTTCTGTCTAGTATCAGGCATCCAATCAGACCTATGTTATTTTTTGATTGGTTTTCGAGGCCTGGATGTGTCTAGACTAGTCTAAAGTTATTTTTCTCCTCTATATAACATCCATAGCATTCTAGATTGATATCATTTGCATGGATTGGATTTTTTTTGAAATTAATTGAATATTTTTGAAGTTCATAGCAGAAATATGTATCAGTTCCAATAATGAGTCAGACCTTTGTACATTTTCGAATGTCAAATTTTTCTAATTGATGTTTCATGACCTGGACATATTTTTAGAATAAATTAGACATCTTTATCTTTCCATAATGGTAAAGAATTCATGAATTTGAATTTTCTAGAATTAGTTATGATTTTTTAATGTTTGTGACAGAAAAGGAAAAATTTTGGCCGAGGCTGCAACTATGAATTTTGTGTATTCCTTTCCCTTGCACAAGTTCTAGGCCACTTTTTGTGATGGAATTGGGTTTTATCTATGTAATTAAATATGAGAATTTGATACATGAGTTCACATGGTCCACAGACCGAATGAAATTTTCATTCCTTACGTGACACAAAAAAATTCATTTTTTTATGTCATTTTCTTGTGATTCTTGAGAAGTGCATGGCATGAGGCATAGAATTTGCATGAGAAAGGATAGAAAGTTATGGTGTTACATGGGAATGCACTAAAATGGTCTATAAATCATGTTTCAAAGGTGCATAAACCCATATTTCAAAAACTCACCCTCTCACCCCAAACCATACACAAGAAGATACATACTAGTTCTTATCATTCTATACCCAATATGTGCTATATCATACATATGGTATTAAATCTCATACATACACGATACATTTATATATTTACATGTGTTCATAAGGTCATACAACACATATGCTAAGAGATTACATCATGTGCCACTCATATGGTTACAAATTTGCATTCTTACCTACTTGATTGTCACACTTTCTACTTTTAGCTTGGTGGCTCTCACTCTTTGGCTCCCTTGGTCCACCTAGATATGTTAAATATGTGGGGAGGAAGGAATGAGATTCTAGGAATCCCAACAGCTCTTCTCCCTTTCAATCACACATAAAGAATGGAAATGCATTGTCTAAAATGCATGCATGAACATTTGAAATCATATGATCATTCAAGAAGCATTTTTAGCATCCAAGAAGTCATACAAATCATACATAGGCTTGCCAAGCAAGTGGTTTAGCCTCACCCACTCTCTTTATGGATTTTGGATTGGTTTCACCCATATTCTCTAAGAGGTTTTGACTTAACCTCACTCTTGGGAGACTCTTTATTTTTTCTCAACCATTTTTAAGGGTTCTTGACTCATCCTTACCATGGCTAAGGGTTCCTAGCTTCACCGTACTCAAGTAAACATACTATTTGGAAACATAATATGACATCATGGTACCATAGGACATAGGCATATGATAGAACACTTTTCATGGCTTAAAACACACATGCATACATTCAAAGACAAGGTAAGTATACATTCATGCATGAAAGAAGGAGGAGAGAGCTACCTTTGTTACATTTGCAAATCTTTCCCTTAAACCTTGAATCCTTTCCTTCAACCTCACACACATAAAGGTGTGGGATTTGTTTCTCTTAACCTAAACACAATATATGGAAGCCAATTAAGTTCTTGGAATCATTTATAAAGCTATACATCTTCCTTAAATACTAACTTGGTCCCCTTTTTATGGTTCTAAAATACACCTAATGAAGCAACATCCATCAATTGAGGTCTAGACTTTATTTTTTCCTTTCATTTATGATTCTTAACTCCTTTTAAGCCTCTTGGAGTCATCACACAATTAAAATAAGGAGTCTAACTAGGTGTTGCTTCTTTAGGTCATATTATGGAACCTATGATACCATCTCACTATCTATGGCTTCTAAATTTCTCTAAGACTTCCTCTTATACTCTTCCATCATATATGACTCAAAAATGAGCTTGGGTGAAATTAAAACTATCCTTAACCTATAGTTCTGCCTTAGGTTGAAATGATGCATGAAAAATGGGAAACAATGGGTTTACTTTGTTTTCTTGATGGAAAAGGCATATAGGGAGATCTCTAAGGGTCTTAAGAGCTCATCCAAGTACTCACTTTGGCCTAGGAATGCTTGTATTAAAACAGAATTTCAATTGAACTCTTGAATCCCTAACCATTCCGTCTTGTAAATTAATAGTTCTTACTTGGTTTTCCTTACACATATTTAATTCCCACACCTTAAATTACATGATTCATCCTTGGTTCTGCCCAAAAGTTACTCCTTCTTAGCTATCCATGTATGAGGTGAAATGGAGAGGAAGGGGAACAAGGAAGAAGAAGCATGGAGTCTAGCACTTTACCTTGGTTTCCTAACTTTCTTTAAATGCCTTTTCTTCTTCTTTAGCCTTTCTTTAAACTTTTGAACTCCCCCTTTCTGTTCTACACTTAAAACAGAACCAAAGACTCCAATAATCCCATGGAAAGGAAGTGGGGAAAGAGGAGAGAAAAATTGCTAAAGAGAAACTAGGAATTTCCATAAATTCTAACCTTTCTTGTCTTCATTCTCTCCTTCCTCTTCCTTTGCTTGCTGTGTCCTCCTACCAGGTCTTCTTCTCTGTTTTGGCCAACCACAAAGTCGGTTAAAGGGGCGCCGCTTTGAGATGAATGGAAATTTGTTTTGAGGCAAAACAAGGTTAGTGGAAATGAGATGAAATTGTGGGATGTGATATATAAGGAGCAAGGCAAGTTATAAAACTTTTTCAAAATTTCCATTTTGTCCATTTTCTTGGTTCTTTCCATTTGGGTTCATTTTAACTCCTTTTTAAGAACCATCTCTTCCAAAAAAATGACGAAATGACCTGTATAAAAGTAACTCCTCTAAAATGAGCTAGATAATGTTCCAAAAAAATTAGGTAGTGTCCTAGGCTCCTAAATATAATAATCCTAAGCTCAAATAGAAAGAAAAATAGAGTTAGGACAGTGAAACAAAATTGTAACTAAAACTGACGAAACGTAGTGGCATTTTCATAAATATATGAAACTTTTGGAAAAACTCACAGGAGGGATTTTTAAATAGAAAATTTAAGTTGCCTATGGTTCTCAGAGGCCCTGAAAGCCATGGGAGGCCCGGAGATAGTTAAAGCCCCTCTAATGCACATTTTTAATGTCAGTGAACCCAAACTTTGACGGATTCATTCGAGAAGGTTTTAGCTTCAAATTGAGCGATTCCAAAGGCATTTTATTTAGTTGGGAACCTAAATTTTATAATGAAAAAGATGGCTCTCAAAAAGGAGGTAAAACAAAGCTAAAACGAAAATGCCATAATGAAAGGACAAAATTGGAATTTTTGTAAATGGATTATTCTTGAACCTTCCACATAAGTCATGCCTCTTCTCCTCCTTTCTTTAGGTTGAATTTATTCTGCCCAAAAATAGAAAAGGAGAGCAGAATTTTGGGTGCACAAGAGGAGGAGAAATTTAGAGGAAGAAAAGCCAAGAAAGGTAGGTAAATTCATGGAATTTCATGCTTCTTCTTCTTCCAACTTTATTCCTCTCCTTCCAAGCTTTCTTTTTATGTTTTTATTGAGCTCTTTGGTTTTGTTTTGAGTCCAGATTTAAGGGGAGTAGTTCAAATTTCTTGGGGAGAAGCAAACCAAGAAGAAAGGCTCTTGAAAGCTAGCTTGAATCCAAAGTAATTCTTGTTCTTTGTTGCTTCTTCTCCTTGCTCTCCCTTTGTGTATATTTTGGCCAAGAACATAACCAAGGGAGGGGAGGATTTTTTGCCCAAAAGTAAGAGAGGAACTAGGGTTTTAGATTATAAGGAAGTAGAATATGCCAAGAAATTGTAAGAAAAATGAATGAAATTTAAGTTAGCAAAGTGTAGGAATCTTGAAGGGCTTGTAAAATCCATTTTGATACATGAATTTCCTAGGCTATGTAAGTGTTTAATTGAGCTCCTAAGACCTCTAAGAAGCCTCCCAAATGGCTCTCCCATCAAGAAAAAATCAAAAACTCCATGAACCTCCCTTGGTGTGTATATCTAGACCTAGGCTAGTAAGAGAGGTTAGGGAGTGTTTCAATTTGTTCTAGCCTTGGTTTGGAACTTTATATGGTAGGAGAAGGTAGGAGGAACCCTTAGAAAAAATTTAGGAGCCATGGTTTGGGAGATGAGACAATAGTATCCATAATGGAGCCTTATGAAGCAACACATATCTAGGCCCTTGTAAGTGAGTAGATGATGGCTCCAAGGACCTTGAATGAGGTCAAGAGGTCTAAAAATGAGAAGAGAATGGAGCTTAAAACTTGAATCATGAAGGTTGCTTCAATAGGCCATTTATGGAACCATTATGTGAACCACGGGCCCATTTTTGCTTGTAAGAAAAAGTGTAGTGTCTTAGCTTGCTTCAAGAATGTAATTGTGTGCTATTTATGATGTTTAGGCCAAGGGAATTCCAATCCACCTAGGTGTGCTTGTGAGATCTAAAAAGGGAAGGAAAAAGACCAAGAAAAGCTTGCATAAGTTCAAGATAGTTCTCCACCTCATTCTTTTTGCATTCTTGGTTGTATATATGTCATTATGTGCTTGTGTGTGCTCCTGTGATTTGAGAGCATGCCACTAGATGTCTTGAGATTGCATTGGTACCAATGTGCTATCTTGAATGTGATTGATTATGGAAAATAGCTCATAAGGGTGAGGTGATGCCAAAAGTCCCTTAATGAAGGCAAGGAGATGCCAAAAGTCTCAAGGCATGGGTGAGACAAGGCCAAAAGTCTCTTGAATGGGTAAGGCCAAGTCAAAAGTTCCTAGGTCAATGGTGAGGAAAATCCAAAAGTCCTAGAAATGGGGTGAGGTAAAACCAAAAGTCTCTAGAGCATATTCTTGAATTAAATGTGAATTGGTGGCATGGAATTGTAACTTTGCATACTTTATGGTTGTGCTATTCTCCACACTTGTGCCGTTGATGTATGTATGCCATAAATGTGTGTGTGAATGGGCATATGAGCTATTGAGATTCCTTGAATCTCATTTCCCTTCCCTCCTTCATCTTCATATGTCTAAGCGGCACTCATGAAGCAAGGAATGCAAGCTAAGGATCTTAAGAGATTAAACTTCAACCATTATGTAGCTTCCTTTGTATTAAAATACCAAAGTGGATATGTACATGATATTTTTAAGTTGTAAACCTTTAAGCAAATGTAATATTATGTATAAATGATGTATGGACCATTTATGGCACAAAATCAATGCAAATGAGAGAACTTGACACTTGATGGCTTGTATACATTAGTGTATTCTTGGATGTGGAATGACCAAAACGAGATGCATGAGATTTGAGACTACTTGGGCAGTACATATAAGTTATATTCATGATTTTAAACTTTCCCAAGGGGAGCCAAACATAAAGGAAGGCCATTTGGACCAAGTTGGTGCCTTATAGGATGCAAAAATGACCACTTTGGTGAGTTATAGCACAAACTATCTAAATGGGCTCTTCTTGGTGTAAAATTTGGCATACATGTAAATCTCATTGAGAGATTTTTGGGAAGCTAAAGTGGGTAATATTTAGAGGTCTACATAATTTTTGGTGAATTTTTGAAGTTGGCAATTTTTCTAGTTTTGGCTCTAGTACTGTTTATTTGGTCCAAAAATAAATCTCTATCATTCATAGGGTAAATGATGTCCAATTACTATGAAATTTTTTAGGGAGAAACTAGACCTTCCCATTGACCTATGCCAACTAGAAGCACCTCATTTTGATATCTAGAGAGGAAGATATGAATTTTTGAAGTTTCTATTCTGTTCTAGGCACACAGTCATACCTCTAGTACTATTCCATCAATTTTTGAGATCTGAATGCTCTTGAATTGATCTAGAACTATTTTTATTATCTATTTAACATTTTTAGATTTCTAGATTGGTATATTTTGTATGAATTATATTTTTGTGGAATTAATTGTGAATTTTCAAAGTTTATATCAGTAAGTTGTATTAGTAATTCTGGACAGCCCGACCATTATGCCTTTTCTGTTGTCAAACATGGTCCAGATGAGATGTTTGTGGCTAGAAATTATTTTTAGTGTAAATTTAACATCTAAAGCTTTCCAGATGAGATATTTTGCTTGATTTTAATTTTTTTAGACTTAGTTATAATTTTTCAAAGTTACCCCAAAAATCTGCCACCATGGAATCCAAGATGAATGAGTTAATTTTAAGGTTTTTGCTCCTAGACCTATGGATTGTTGACGGTTGTATCATACAGCCTCAAAATAAACTAGGTTAAAAAATATATATAGCTAGTGGCGCAACCTAGATCATCTCCCTAAAAAATCGGATTCAATGTTTAATTAGGTTTTCTAAGTGTATAAGGATCCTAGAACTATCTAATTTAAGGAAGGTTTTTGATCTAATTAAACTAAGTAGAATTAAATTGAAACAAAATGACTAATCACTACCTAATTGCATGAATTAAAGAGTGAATGATAGACATGTGACTAGCTTTGGATTCATCCTTTTGTATCCACTATCATTATCCTAACTCAATTATAATTAATTCTAGTCTAAGAGTCCCTAATTGTGTTCATGGCAAATGATCTTGAATTATTATTCAAGATTCAAGAAATTAACAAGTTAATACTGAATTGAAACCTCAACCCCACACTAAATCATTAATTCTTGTCTTTAGGATCAATAAACACTTCAATTTGATTGATTAATTGATTAATTAGCCTCTGAATTATCATCATAGGATGTTTAATTAACCAATAAAACTCTAAGGAATCCTCAAATCAAGCTATCAAGCACACAATTTTACTCATGCATTTCATCGAACACCTTGATTGCATACATGGGAAATTGGAGGAGAAATGAAAATTTTAGTATTTAATCTAATCACTTAATCAACAAAAAGGTTTCCTAATTAGTGTTTAACTAACCACTAATTACAACTACACCAATCTCAATCAAATACATCTTAACTAACCATGTACAAGAAAAATACAAAGTGTAGAAAGAAAGGAATTCTTAGCCAAAATCTCCCTTGATAACCTCTTGATTCAAGCTTCAACTAAGGACCTCCTCCTAGCTAGCCATAAGATGGATTAATACTTCATTGGAATGGAGATAGATAGGAAAATGGGTGGAAGAAAATGGTTATGGTGTATGGAGTCTTTGGATGTGGAATGGCGATGGATTGTGTGTGAATATCGAATGAGATGGTGCAATGGATTAATGGTTCTGCCTTCAGCCTCCCACACTCTTCCTCACATGCTTCATTAATACAAGTCAGCCCATAGCTCCTCTTTCATCCATTTCTCATGTTCTTTTTCAGCTCATTTTTCTATTTCTCATTTCTGACATTGATCCCCTTTATCACGTGCTTTTTAATCATTTCACATGCTTCATTTTTATTCTTCATTCCATGTGATCTACTGCCTTCACAATTAGAAACCCGTAGCTTAATGTTGCACTGTTCACGTGGTTCTTTTCATGCTTATTCAACTTGTGCCAATCAACATATGCTGGAAATGATTCTCTCATGTCTTCTTCCCTCAAACTTGAGACCTCACTTCCACGTAAACTTCTCCTCATGCCAAACACACAACTTCTTCTTCTTATGCTTTACTATTCTAGCCTCATTATTTTGCTGCTCTTCTCCAGCCCAATTCCCTTGCATTTTGACGTCCTTTTAGTTTGCCTTTTCATCGCGTTATGCCCTTAGTCAGCACGTTCAACCCATGGCATTTTTGTTTATCGTGTTGCTTCTCATATGTTTCAACCAAGTTATTTTTTCTCTTCATGTGAGCTGCCTTATGTGTTTATTCCTTTCATTTCCCACGTCTTCTTCTCCTCTCCATACATGAAAAACCTGTAGCTTTTATTCTTTATTTAGGTGCTTCTGCAGCTATCCTAGCTTCCTACATAAGCTCCTCTGATTCTCAGCTCCCTCTTCTTTTATTACAACATAAAACCTAAGCCTCATATGTGTTTCTAGAAGTGTGCTGCAACATGAGAATGTATAGAGGCTAAGCTCATGGCAATGTGCTGGCTATCATCATAAAGCTTCCTCTTTTCTTATTCACATGAGCTTTGTGTGTGTTCTCTTTATGAGTTTGTTCCTCCTTCCCTGTTTCTCCCTTATGCTTCTTCATTTAACTTAGCTCCCCTCTCTTCTCTTTCCATGTAAAACGCAAGCTTTCTCTGCTTACTTTATGCACCCATGTTCAAGTTTACTTCTTCCCTCGTGCTCATGCTTTTGTGTGTGTCTTAGCTTCAACTTTCTTCACCAATAACCTGTAGCTTCTTTCAACACAATAGCTCGTGCTTCCTTCTCTTTTCAACACGTAGCTTTTTCTTCCTTTACCTGTGGCTACATGGAATGAAATTAAGTGAGAATGAGTGCAACATCAAAGATGTACTGCATGTATGAGTGTGTAGGAGCTTGTGTGAGCTTATGTTTGTTCTAGTGGTAGCTTAAAGTGGAGCCACGCATGTGTGTCTTCCACGTGAGAACAAGGGAGCTTCTAGACATATGCTACACGAATGAGGGAGTGGTGCATGTGAATGGAAAAGAAAGTGTGAGTGGGTGATGTGGAGAAGTTGTCGATGTAGAGAGACCCATGAGTGATATGTGTGTGCAGACCAAGTGAGTGAGAGATGTGAAAATGAGAGGATGGAATGCATGGCTTCCTTGGACTTGGCAAACTTCCGCCTCTTCTCCAAACCAATCTCCTATTCAAATACTAATTACCCATAAAAAATTCTGCACGAATAATAGACAAAAATCACATAAGAATGTTCACAAAATTATTTAAGATAAATTTAAGCATTAAAAACCAATCATTTGCAAATTAATTCCTAAAATGTAGAAAATAGCCAATTAAAATCAAATTCTATTCAATTACATCCATTAAATCATATTTAATTATTAAAGTGCCAAAATTAGGAGGATTCATGTATATAAAACTAGCATTCATCAATTGTGTAATGTTTTGAGACATTTATAACTTGTATAGATAGAAAATAAATAAAGGATGTGGTTGGTAAGTTCACAGGGTCTCTGAGACATGAGATGAATTTTTAAACCCCAACGTAACGCAATTAAATTCAATATTTTTTATGTATTTTCTTGAAATTCCCCTTGAATGAGTAAAGTGTTGCTAGAAATAATATGGTGTGACATTAATCATTTAATTTAGGAGACGACATTAATCATTTAATTTAGGAGACTTCGTTTACAACTTTTAGAATAACAGGGTGTTACAAAAAAACAAGTAGCATGGCAATTTTATTCGGCAGAAATGAATCAAAGTGGCAGCTTTTCACTAGTTATATGTATGCTGTCAATCCTTTCAAGTATTTAGGTTAAGCATTCCTCTCAAATTCAACCTTATCATAACATCACTACCATAGGCTTGTATAACTTCTCAATCTCCACTAACTAAATCACAAGCAATACATAAACCAAAAGGACTTTTATTCAAGATTGTAATAGGGCTAAGGTAAGAAACAAATGGTAAACAAAAGAACCAAGGATGTAACAAGAGACAAGGTGGACATTTAAAATATATGCATAATGAAAACTAAAGTAATTCTTCTTTCTATCTTTCAATATCTTTTTCCCATTTTCATCATTCATCATTTTTTTTTTTGCTTCATATAGATTTTCTTCTTTTGCCTTTTCTTTGACTTTCCATCCCCTTTTTTTTTTTAATATATATATACATTTCCAAAAAGAATAAACTAACTGGCTTAAAATTGATATGAAACTACACACCCATCCATCCTATCAAGATATAATGCTCTTAACAATCAAAAGTATCCTAATAATAAGGTAGGAAAAGATGTTTATTTAGTTTTCATGGCTAAAAAGGTAAAAGAAAACATATAAAGCTCAAAAGGGGGAAAACAAAGGATAAACATAAATGGGATAGCTATTTGGCTCTATCAACAATAAAAAAGGAGAAGAAAGGATGCCTTAATCATCTTAATGCATGCTTATGCAGATTTAGTTTCAATGAAGAATCAAGATAAGTTCTAGAGTGAACATCATGATAGGTGAATGCTCACACAAGAAAAGGACAATGCAAGGCCTAAAATCCTCACAAGTTTTAAACTACCACACTCAATCTATTAAAGTCAAATTTATTGCCAATTTACTTGAATTCCAAAAAACAAGATTGATTCCTAATCATGTTGAAATACTTCCAAACTTAAATTGCTTTAGCTTGTCTTTTTATCACAAAAAGAAAGCTAAAAGAATATAAAAATTGCAATAAAAACAAGAAAACAACAAAAATAGGCAAAAGAAAGACCATACCAAAAAGAGAGCAAAATGATTCCCCCCCCCTAATACTTAATATTTACATTGTCCTCAATGTAATAGCAATCCAATTCACTAATAAAAGAGAAGACAAAAAAGGAAAAGAGGAGAGAAAGAAATACAACCAAGTGGGTCAAGTGTACGAAGTGTTGTAAAGATGTAACTCCTTTATTGTCTACTCCTGAAATCCCTAATAAAAATGTTTAAGCTTTTGCCCATTTACCATGAAGCACTTATTGGTTGACTCATTCATAATCTTAATACACCATAAGGAAAAATATGAGTAATCACAAATAGACCAATTCATCTAAAACGTAGCTTACCAGGCACCATCTTTAGGTGGGAATTGTAGAGGAAGACTTTTTCACCAACATGAAGCTCTCTTCTTTTAATCATCTTGTCATGCACAACCTTGGTTTTCTCCTTGTAAATTCTAGAGTTTCATAGGCTTTCAATCGAATCTCTTCAAGCTCTTGAAGTTGCAATTTTCTTGAAGAATCAGCTTAAGATAGATCCATATTATACTTCTTTACTGCCCAATAGGTTCTATGCTCAATCTCAACTAGTAAGTGACATGCTTTACCAAAAACCAACCTATAAGGTGACATGCTTATAGGAGTTTTGTAGGCAATATAGTAAGTTCATTGTGCATCCTCTAATCTTTTGCTCCAATCCTTTATATTAGGTTGCACTATCTTCTCTAGAATTTGTTTTATCTCTCTATTTGAAACCTTAGCTTGACTGTTTGTTATGGATGGTAGGGGGTGGCTACTTTATGTATCACAACATACTTGCAAAGGAGGGTTTGCATGTTTCTGTTACACAAGTGGGAGCCTTGATCACTGATGATTACTTTAGGTATATTGAACCTGCAAAAAGTATGAGATCTAACAAAGTCCACAACAACAGAAGAATTATCAGTCCTAGTGGCTTTTGCTTCCATCCACTTTGAATATAATCATAGCTAAAAGAATATACATGAAACCAAAAGAAACAAGAAATGGTCCCATGAAATTAATACCCCAAACATTAAATATTTCATAGAACAATCATGGTTGTTAAAAGCATCTTATTCCTACAAGAAATATTACCTGTCTGTTGGCATCGTGTACAATTCTTACAATACACATATGCATCTCTAAATAAGATAGGCCAATATAGTCCAGAATCTAAAACCTTCCAGTAGTACGCTGAGGACCAAAATGACTACCACATGCAAGTGTATGACAAAAATATGAAAAAGATGTAAACTCATGGTTAGGAACACATCTCCTAATAATCTGGTCACCACACATGCACCATAAGTAAGGGTCATCCCAAACATAATATTTTGCCTCACTCTTAAGTTTACTAATTTGGTGCTTTTTAAAATAAGCAGGCAATTCAGAAGCAACTAAGAAATTTACCATATCCACATACCAGAGATCTTTACCATGTAACAAGTACAACTGTTCATTTAGAAAACTATCTCTAATAGCAAATGAATCTGAAGAGTAAGATATTCTATTTAAATGATCAACCATAAGATTTTCTACTCCACTCTTATCTCTGATTTCTATGTCAAATTCCTATAAGACCAACATCCACCTAATGAGCCTCAATTTTGCATCAAGCTTCTTAAGAAAGAATTTTAAAGCTATTTGATCAAAATAAATAATGACTTTAGAACCAAGCAAATAAGAACGAAACTTATCCAAAGTAAAAACAATAGCTAAAAGCTCCTTTCTAGTAATTGTATAATTAGCCTAAGCCTCATCCAAGGTGCAAGATGTATAAGAGATCACATAAGACTTCTTATCCACCCTTTGGGAAAGAATTGCACCCACAACAAAGTTGGATGCATCACACATCAATTCAAATGGAAACTCCCAATTAGGAGGTTAGATAATAGATGGGATAGTTAGCCTTTTTTTCAATTCATCAAATGCTAATCTATAGGATTCATCAAAATTAAAATCTATATCCTTTTGAAGGAGTCTAGATAGTGGTAGAGAAATCTTGCTAAAGTGTTTGATGAATTTCTTGTAAAAACCTACGTGGCTAAGAAAAAAATGCACTTCTCATACACAAGTGGGGTAAAGTAAAGAGGCAATCACATCTATGTTAGCTATATCAGCTTTAATGCCATTTTTAGAAACCACATGGTCTAAAAAAATTCCTTACTCTACCATAAAATGACATTTTTTGAAATTTAGAACAAGATTTTTCTTATTGCATCTTTTTAAAACCTTGCTTAAACTTATCAAACAGTCATCAAAGGAAGTGCCATAAATAGTGAAGTCATCTATAAAAACTTCCATGCAATGTTTAAGGAAATCAAAAAAGATACTTACCATACATTGTTAGCCTCGAGCATAACAACATCCAAACAATATCCTCCTCTAGGAAAAGGTACCAAATGGGCAGGTGAATATAGTCTTTTCCTGCTCCTGTGGTGCAATATGAATATGAAAATAACCAAAAAATACCATCTAAGAAATCGTAGTGAGATTTTCCTGTCAATCTTTCTAACATTTAATCTATGAAAGGAAGAGGAAAATGGTTTTTTTCTAGTGGCTTGATTAAGCCTTTTGTAATCAATGCAGACCCTCCAACTATTCTAAACTCTCATAGGGATAAGTTCATTATTTTCATTGGGCATGTAACACCATAATTTCTTAGCTCATTTCATGCTATCTCTATGCCTCATATCAAGCAATTCACATAAGAGGTAAGAAAATTGGCATTAAAAGTGAATATGTTAGCATTGCGTCACATGTCAATTTTTCATTCAGTGTCTTGTGGACCATGTGAGCTCGTATATCACATTATCATACTTAATTACATAGATACAACTCATTTTCATCCCCAAAATTGGCCTAGAGCTCGTGGAAAGCTAGGGGATACATAAAATTCATACATGCATTTTCGGTCAAAATTTTCTCACTTCTGTCACAAAATTTGGAAAATCATAATTAATTTTAGAAAAATTGAAATTATGCATTATTTGCCATTATGGAAATAGAAACATGTCTAATTTATGCTAAAAATATTTCTAGGCCATCAAACACAACATAGAAGATGTTTGACATTCAAAAATGTGCAGAAGTCTAGCTGGCCACTGGTACTGTCACAACTTTCTGCTACAAACTTCAAAAATGTCTAATTAATTCCAAAAAATCCAATCCATGCAAATAATATCAATAAAGAAAGCTAAAGATGTTAGATAGGGGGGTAAAATAACTTCAGACCAATTCAAGTACGTCCAGGCATCGAAAACCAATTAAACAGTACCTGAGGTCAGTCTAAATGACTGATACTAGGCATAATTTTTAAAATTCATATCTCCCTCTCTAAACATCCAAAGGGGGTGCTTCTAGTTGCCACAAGTCACTGGGAATGTCTAGTTTCACCCTATAAAATTTTGTGGCAATTGGACTTCATTTGACCCCTAAGTGACAGAATTTATTTTCAAACTAGTATGAACAGTAACCTGACTAAAAAAAAATTCAACTTTGAAAATTCATCAAATATCCCTAGACCTCCAAAAATTTTGAACTTTAGCTTTGTAGAAAGCTCTCAACAAGCTCTAATTGCATGCCAAATATTAGATCAAGAAGAGTTCATTTGGACAAAAGTGGTATAGGTTTCCAAGATGGTCAATTTTACTCCATATAGAATACCAAAATGTCCACATGACTTCTCTTTGTGTTTGGCACCTTTTGGGCAAGTTTAAAAGCATAAATATGACTTGTGTGAACTTCCCAAATGGTTCCAAACCTTATACATCTCAATTTGGCCATTCCACTTCCACTTATACACTAATGCATCAAACTTTCAAGAAACAAAATTTGTCATTTCATGCTCAATATACATTCTAGTGGTCACATAACATAAGTTCTCATTTATACATAACATATTAACATAATTATACATGTTCAAGAGGTCATAGGTCATATACAATAATAGGTCACAACAATTGCCACTTAAATGGCCTTAAAGAAGCATATTCCATGCACTTTAGTGGCATACTCTCATCTTTCAAGAGGTTGGCTTCCATTTCCTTATTCTCTTTGTCCACCTAACATGTTAGAACATTGGAGAGGAGGGAATGAGATTCAAAGAATCCCAATAGCTCATCTCCCTTTCAATCATATATAAAAGATGCAAAAACAAGTCTCACAAATGCATGCATGGATATATTAACATGTGCAAACATTCAAGAAGTATTTTTAACATTTAAGCAAGTCATACATGGCATACAAAGGCTTGCCAAGCAAGTGGATTAGCCTCACCCATTCACTTGTGAATTTTGGACTTGCCCCACTCATTCTTTAAGAGGTTCTTAGATTCAACCTTGCTCTTGGGAGTCAACTTCACTTTTGAGAGACTCTTTACTTTGTCTCAACCAAACTTTAAGGGTTCTTGGCTCATCCTCACCATGGCTAAGGGTTCTTGGCCTCATCACACTCAAGCAAATCAAGTAAACATCATAAACATCATTTGAAAATATAATAGATCATCATGGTACCATGGCATATGAAATCATGCTAGAATACTTTTCATGGCTTAAAACACACATTCAAAGACAAGCCAAGCATACATTCATGCATGAGAGAAGGAGGAGTGAGTTATCTTGGAAGCAAGCACACACTTTTTCTCTTGAATTTCCTCTCCCTTCTTCGGCCTCACACACACAAAGGTGCGGGAATGACTTCTCTTGGCCTAAACACAATTTATGGAAGCCAATTAGGTTCATGGAATTAATTCTAAGGCCACACAACTTGCTTAGACACTAACTTGGCTCATTAACCCCTTTATGTTTCCAAAAATGCACCTAATGAAGTAACACCTATCAAATAAGTTCTAGGCTCCATTCTTTCCTTTCATATATGATTCTTGACTCCTTTTAAGCCTCTCAGAGTCATCACAAAATTAAAATGAAGAGCCTAACTATATGTTGCTTCTTTAGGTCATATTATGGAACATATAAGGCCAACTCACTTTCTATGATTTCTAAATTTTTTTCAAGGCCTCCACTCATCTTCACTCATCATATATGACTCAAAAATGGACTTGGAACAAATTAAAACTCTCCCTAGGTACTTAAACACCCTTAGGCCGAGACTATGCATGATTTTCTACTTCATGGACTTTGCTTTGTTTCTTGATGGAGGAAGCACATGGGGATACTTCTAGGGATCTTAAGAGCTCATTTAAACTCTCATTTAGACATAGAAATTAAGGTATCAAATTAGATTTTACAAAGAGCACATGAAACCCTAGAATTTGCATCTTGAATTTCCATGGTTATTTGTTAATTCTCTTTGCATATTCTTATTCTCCACACCCTTTTTCCTAAGAATCACCCTTGGTTCTGCTTAGAAACCAAGCCCTCCCATGACTTCTTGAGAGAGGCAAACCATAAGGAGAAGGGAAGCAAAAGGTAGCAACTATGGAAGAAGAAATTACCTTATTTTTTCCTTGTTTTCTCACTTGAATCTTATCTTCTTTGGCCTCCTCTCTTCAAATCCGAATTTTTCCTTAATTTCTACCTTAAAATAGATTTATAAAACTTCATTATAATCATAGGAAACAAAGGAGAATGGAGGAGAAGAGGTTTGGAAAGAAAAAAGCATGAAAAACTACCAAAATTCCATACCTTCAAGCCTTGATTTCTCCTCCTCTTCTTCCTCTTCTTATGCACCACTCTCATAGGGTTTCTTCTCTGGTTTAGGTGTAACATCTAGTTTTCTGAAATCCAAGAAAATGTAAGGAAACGCAAGAAACATAGTATATGATTTCTCCGTCAACATACAAAATTCACTAGATACAAAAGGAAGTCCCCCAAATGAAGTAAATTAAGGTCTAATAAAATTAAAATAATCTTTTAGACTGCAAATAATGCTAAGTCAAGGCTAGAAGTGCCTTAAAATTAGGGCTAAAATAGATGAAAAAAAATCAGAAAAAGGTCCCGAAGAGCCTCTAAAGTCAAGTATGAAGGAGCTAGGGACCAAAATGTAAAGAAAAAATTATGAGTAGTGCAAGATGTATAAATTGCCCGAAAGTTTAGGGAACACCCTATATTCATGGCTTTAGGCACGAATATCGAAAAATTGAGCAAGAATCTCATAAATCTGTGACCTATGGTTAAACTCCATTTGATGAGACGAGTCTAATGAGGCTAAGTTATCCAGATGGCCGGGCGGGATCCAGTCCAGGATCTAGTTAGCTCGATCAGTAATTATGAGTAAAATAGAAAAAAGAAGTTATAACAACTACAAAAATAGAAATAGCTAAAAAGCTAAGAAATCTTGAAGGAATTTCAAGGACTAAATTATAGCAAATAAAAATTTTATAGCACAATCATAATACAGAGCGGTGAAAATTACACCTATATGACCCAGGTGTCTGATTGACACCAAAATTTATGAGGATTGAGGTTAAGGGCCCCAGATCCATGTGTGAAGCTTAGCATGGCCAGAAAGTAGAGAAAATCATATTTATAAATTGTAGAAAGTCTAAAGGTAGGTATTATACCGTAAAACCTTAATCGGGCCCGAATACTGATTTTTAGACAACTGTAAGGCCCAATAGCCGATTCTAAAGGCCCAAAAGAGAAGAGAAGGTATAATTAGGGTTTTAGAGAAGATGAAACCCAAATATAAATATAAAATAAAATAAAAAGAAAGAAGAAAAGGATTTTAGTTGTTTTAAAGAACTAACCATGGTTAAGTTAAAAACTAACTATGGTTAAGTTAAAAGTTGACCATGGTTGAGTTAAGGAAATCAACCATGGTTACTTACCATGACTGAAGGGCTAAGAAAAGGCTTCCAAGTGTGTGGCCAAGAATTTTTGGAAAAAGATATGTAATTATGAAATTAGAAAAAATCAAAAGAAAAAGGAATGGAAGGTTAAGATTTGATCTTGAAAAGGTTGATTCAAGGGTCCAAATTTAGTGTGACCATTTAACTTCATTAGATTCATCTTCTTCACCTCCATTCCACCATTTTCACGCCACACACAAGGGAGAAAGAAAGAAAACCGTGAAGAGAGAGAGAGGGGGAGAAAAGTGTGAGAAGAAGTGAAACCAAGCAAAATTACCACCATTCTTTACTAAATTTCTTTATCTTCTCCATCCTCCAACCATTTTCTCCAAAGGGCAGCTGCAATAATTCATATTTTCTTCAAGGTGGAATGTTGCTCTAAGTAGGAAGAGAAAGGATTTTAAAGTGAGAAAAGCAAAGGAAGCAAGGATTAAGCTTAAAGAGTAAGTTTTCTCCACCTTGCACTTGAAAATCACATGTTTTAAGTTAGTTTTGTTAAACCCTAGTTATGAGTCACTTTTGGACAAAATATGGATCATTAGAAATTGAGTTTATATGTTGAATATGAAGGCCTAGGAATGGAGTTTATATATTGGCTATGGAGGGCACATGAGCTCATCCATTTTGTTGTTTGTTGGAGCCTTGAAAAACACAAAGCTTGTAAATTTTTGGGAAAATGAAAATGTTAGTGAGATGCTGTCCGAATTTTCCCAAAATTTTTATGGTGTTTTCTTAATGTCTTAAATTCATGTATACCAAATTTCATGCCCTAAAACATAAAGGAAGAGGCTATGGAATTTTTAGAACCAAAGAAACTCACTTTTGGACCTAAAATGGAGCTAGCTTATGTTATGACAAAACGTGTTGTTGGGCTGGAATTTGATGATTTTATCCTTTCCAATGGATTCAAAAGGGTACTTTTAGTTAGGAATACCTATAAGAAAGCCCCCCAAACTCATGGAATAAAATTGTTAAATTTTGGCCAAGAAATACATACTATTCGACCATAGTCAAGCGGAAGGGAAGAAGTTAGATTTTTTCAATTCCAATGGTCCTATTAAGTTAAAAAGGGCTATATTACTTAAGAATTTTAGGTCCCTATGCTAATTGTAATGAATTGTCATTATGATTATAGGATTTGATAATTGTTGGAAACTCTAAGAGCAAGTGAACCGAGTACTAAAGCTTGAGGAGCCAGATTATTAAGGTAGTAGTTTCCTTTCTCTTTCTTTAAGCTTGTGTGTTGGTATAATGATGAGTATTATGTTGTATTGAATGGCATTGATGCTATACGATGAGACATGTATGCTAGAATATTGCTTGGCCTTGTATGAAATTCCTTGCATCACTATGTAGTATGTGATACCTTGATTGGCATTATGTTATGTACTTACATGCTAGCTTGTGGATGAGATTGGTTTACTACTACTGAGATTTCATAATCTCACCCCAAACATAACTTATATTAAGTCCAAACTCAGGCAAAGAAAGGGCAAAAGGTGTGGAGGCATAAACCGAGGACTTTACTTTTGTGTATCACATTTTGGTCATGTAATTAAGTATCTTGAATTCTTGTATGTATAAGTTATGCTATGGTGTTGTAAGGTACTCAGGTATGTAATAGAGAGCCATGTATATACTCAACTCTTACTTAAAGAGAATATGGCTAGCGTGCCTAGAATGCAAAGATACATGCACTCATGTAAGGACAAATCAATATAAATACAATAATATGTTAAAGGAGGTGGTAAAAATCATCCAATTTTTGTAAGAACATTTGTATACGAATTCATATGTATTCTATTGAGTAAGTATTTTTCCCTTGTAAAGGACTTAGAGAGCTTGAATTAGAGCCTTGAACCAACCTCATACGATTTTTCTATAATTAATTGATTGTTTTCAAAGTCAGACAATATTATGGGAATGACCAAATGAATAGTAAAATTGTATGAGCAAGTTCAGAAAACATATGTTGGGGAAGAAAATTTTCATCAGTTCAAATTTTCAATGGCTCTCCTAAGTCCTATATGAGGCATCAGTAGTAGGAGAGGCGTAATATGGGGAGGCATTACATTAGGGCAGAACAATATAAGGATAAGTGAATGGGAGAATGGGGCGCCCTATATATATATAGGTGGAGGTAGAATGACTTTTCAAAAATTCTCATTTTGCCCTTCATTTTTAGCATTTTCATTTCTAATTCGTTTAGCTCTTTTTTGAGAACCATCTTTTCCATTATAAAATTTAGGTTCCCAATTTAGTAAAATTCCTTTGGAATCACTCAAATCAGAGTTAAAACCTTCTCGAACGAATTCGTCAAAGTTCAGGTATACCGACATTGGAAAATGTCCACCAAAAGGGTTTTAACTGTCTCAGCGCTTCCCATGATTTTTAGGGCCTCTGAAAACCCCAGAGAACTCAAAACTTTCATTTTAAAATCCCTCTTATGTGAATTCCAAAATATACTCAAAATTATGAAAATGTCATTACGTTTTCTAAGTTTTTCGTAAAATTTCGTTTCTTTATTCTAGCTCCATTTTTCTTTCTATTTGAACCTAGGATTCTCATTTTTAGGAGTCTAGAATGTTACTCAATTTTTTGTTGGGACCTTAACTAATTCATTTCAAGGGACTTTCTTTGAAAACACGTTCATTTCTGTCATTTAACAAAAATCGAACATTACAGGGCACCATTGTGATACCAGTCTTCTTAGGAACTACCTACACTGGGCTCACCCATTTGCTATGAGATATGGGGTAAATAATACCAATTGAAAGTAATTTACTTACCTCTTTCTTCATGACCTTTAGAATTATGGGATTGAGTCTTCTCTATGGTTACCTTACTGGTTTGGCTCCTTCCTTTAATAAAATTTTATGCATACATGTAAAAGGGGATAATCCCTAAAATATATGCCAATGTCCAACCTATTGCCTTTTTGTTGTCTTTCAACAATTTCAATAATCTCATTTCATGGTTAGGTGGAAGGTTATTTGCTATTATCATTGATAATTTATTATCTTCTTCCAAGAAAGCATATTGAGATTATTAGGTAAATGTTTGAGTTCAAGTGTGGGTGGTTGTTGTATGGAAGGTACTAATCTATATGGATTTAAATCTATAGCAGCCTTTACTTGTTTATTTTTTTCAACAAAGGAAGCAATATCAAATAAAATCACAAAACCAAATTTTGCATCAGAAGTAGAGCTAGAAACAAAATCAGAATTCAAAAATGCATCAATCTCAAAATATACAGCACATTTATTGAGTCCAGCACACCATTCTAAACATTGAATTGCATCTATAAATTCAACAATGTCAAGAAGTTCAGTAGCCATATCTACACAAGCATTAGCAACTAAGAAGTCTATCATATTTACATGCAAAATGGAGTGTTCTTCTTAAGGATATTTCATGGCATCAAGAATATTAAAATGAACAACATCACCTCCAAATTCCGTTGACAAAATATTATCATGCACATTAATTATTGTTTTAGCAGTTTCAAGAATGGTCTACCTAGAATCAGGGGTGCATGTCCATGTATATTGTCATCCTCCATTTTCAGAACATAAAAATTAGTCTGAAAAATTAAGGGCCTATTTGATTTCCTATTTCCAAAATAGTTTTCTACTTTTAAGAACAAAAAAACTTGTTTGATAATGTGTTTTTAATGAAGTGTTTTTGTAAAAAAAGAAACAAAAATATGTTTTCAGAAACAGAAAAATTAGAACATTGTTTAGATGTTTTGTAACTTTTATTCTATAGAATCAAGAAAAAGAAAAAAAAGAAAATAGTGATTTTTTAGAATAATGATTCAAACAGATCTTTTAATTTTTTTTAAAATTTGTTCTAAAAAACATCTATTTTGAAACATTAAAACCAAAAACAGAATTAAACAACCCTAAATCTTTTACCCTTACTAGAACATCTTCAAGTGTTCCTACTGGATACATCGTGCTTTTATTTGCTAACTGAATCACCACTCCCATAGGCTTCAATTTTCCAATCTGTAAAAAGGAATACATAAACTCAAGCATTACATTAATGGAAGCTCCTAAATCTAACATAATATTATTGAATTGCATATTCCCTATTATGCAAGGAATGGTGAATGTTCTAAGATCTTTGCATTTGGTGGGCATAGATGGTTGAATCAAAGCTATACATTTCTTCCCATGCTAACTTTCTCATTCCATTTCGACTTCCTCTTATGTGTACATAGCTCCTTAAGAAACTTCGCATATTTTGGAATCTATTCAATTGCTTTTAGGAAGGGACATTGACTTCTACTTTTCTAAACATCTCTATAATTTCTTTATCCAATTTAGCCTCTATGATTTTCTTGGACTATGTAATTCTGTTGGGGAATGGAAGGGATTTGGTGTATGTGGAATTCTCTCCCTTTTCTGTGCTATTTTTGCTTTGGATTGAAGGGGGCTATTGTTTTCAGTCAATTTCTTTTTCTTGCAACACTTTAGTGGGAGGTATGATTGGTCCATTCACTTCCTTATCACTCCTCAAAGTTATCACACTAACATTGCCTCTTGGGTTAGTTATGAGTTATAAGGGTAATTGGCCCGAACCTTGACTTCTCAACTCATTTATATTTGTTTGAAGTTGGCCAATCTAGGTTTCCAAAGTCTGAATTATTGTCTTTGTTCGCTGTTGGAATTGGAGTGTATTTGTTGCCAACTACTTCACTATATCTTCTAAACTTGGTTCTGATTTATTCATCTATTGCATGGGTTGTCTCATGCATTGTGATTGCTTAGGTCAAGAGCATTGAATTTTTATTGCTATTGTTGTTAGCTAAACCCATTGTCATATCTCAAATTTGGATGATCTCTCCATCCAGGATTATATGTTACTACATAAGGATCATATCTATTTTGTTGCTATTTTGAAAGTCTACTAGGGAAATACCAACACATGATTCTGTATTATCTTGTAACTTGAGGCACTAATCTGTGGTATGTGTAACGTCTGGTATTTCGTAAAAATATTGAAATGAGTCAATTTGAATAGCAAGTTGTGACACCTACACTTTGCATATGTTATAACTTACTATAAGGAAGGATCTTGTACTACTAACAGAAGACCCCGTTGACAAGGTCTTAAGTTTTACAAGGCAAAGTCCAAGATCTTGTCGATAAGGTCTTCAATCCCATATTGTAGAGTCCAAAATCCTGTCAACAAGATCCTAGACCTAGGAGGATAATTGTCATAACTAGACAACCTTCACCATTTTCACAAGAAAACCATAAGTTGATAATGTTAATATGCTAGAACTACTTCCATGGTTATGATAATTAATTTCATGCAAATGTAAACATAAGAGTTTACTTGTACAAGGAGTTCAGTAGCCCTAATAAACATCACAATTAACTTACGACAATTTTCTCATGTGTAGAATTTATACATAACCAACAAGGAGGTAGTAAACAACATTAAATATTCACTACAGTCACGCTTTCCGCTTTTAACATTATTCACGGAAGTTACAACAATTATAGCTACTACAGTCTCCATATTGGTTCAGTTATCCTCTGTAGAGTGGGCTCCATCTGTAGTATGGGTATTGCCTGAAAAATAGATAACTTTATAATGAGATATAATCCCAGTAGATAACAATGGGTTCACAGTTTACACATACAGAGAACACTGAATAGGAATACTTTGGTACACCATTCAGTATAGGAGCATGCAAACCCAAGATAGCAGCGTAGATTCATTCGTTAGGCTATTATACTTCAGTCATTGGCCAATAACAGTGATCTAATACTCAAGAGAGTCACATTAGTGGGTATATGCATCCATGCACAGCATACAAAAATTTAGAAAATCATTCAGTGCAATTATGTATGCAGATAGAACGCCGTGTTATCTACCTGTTTTGTTACCACCGTTTGATCACGTTATTCCTCAGTTCTTGTGGTCCCAATTGACTTCCTAAATTCAATCATGCATTGCCTTAATTAAGGACGAGTCATGGTTAATATTTAAATTGCAATTAAAGTACTAATCCCCCAGTACGAAATTCCTAAACCCCCTTCGTTGGTTGACGATTGGAATTCCTAATTGTAAACAATTACATCTTTGTTTTCTTTTCCTTCTCATTAATTAGTTATTATTTAAGTTATTAATGTGTGGTCTAGTGCTTCAAATTCAAGTACTCAGCCCTTATTTCCAAGCTGGATTCTCAAGATTTTCCATGCAAATTCACACTACAACAGCGAAAAACGAAAACTACCATGGTCTCAATTTAACTACCTTTTCGGACCTGTTTTTGTGAAATTTCTTTCCTCCACTAAATAACCTCCAAAAATCATAAAAATTGTCAGAGTGACCCCTTATTATGTTAATTATAATCCACGGAAACAGTTTTCAAGAATTCCCAAGGATAACCCCTGAACTCCTACTGTTTTGGTCACTACCTCAGTTGAGCTCGCTGTACACTGCCCTTTCTGTTTCTGGCTTTGTTATCCTACCAAATGAGCCCATAAAACTCTAAGACTTTGTAAACTTAAATTTATACGTCTTAGCTACCTCCCCACAAAATTTTATGCACTAATTCCTTCATTTACCCATTTAACAAAATTCTTTATGAAATCTGCCCCAAGCTGTCCTGTACAGAAGCTAAATTGAATTAGTAGGTTATTTCTTTGATTTACCTTGTTCCAAAAATTCTGTAATTTTCCAGATTTCAAGTATAAGGGATGAAAAACCTGTTATAAAAATTTTGGCTTCAAAATCCTTTTCTAACTAATTCTACAAAGGCCAAAACATCCCAGTCCAGAACAAGGAAGCAACTTGGAACTTACCTTTTATGGAGTCCTTGTACTTTGGTTTTTCTTCTCTTCTCTCCTCTTCTATGGCTGTCCGAAATTTCTTCCTTCTTACCACTACTTCCCTCAGCCTAAAATGAGTTAAGGTGGATGGTAACTAATGCAACGGACAGCTCTTGCTTTTCACCGCTATTAGGTGGCATGAAGGCAAATCACAATCCTTGACTCGGTGCAATTGTTGGGTGGCAGCAGATATGTGTCTTACTCTCATTCAAACTATACATTTAAGGAAATATTTAACTCCTACTATTAAACCAAATACGGGCATTAGCAAATTACAATTGAATATATATATATATGAAGGTGGGTGGTGCAAGCATGAGGTGGCTTCCTTTGATTTAATTTTCTTGGTTTGTATTCCTTTCCATTCTATGACCGATGCTATCCATATGGCAGCAGATCCTCCATCTTATTCCCACCTAATATATCCATTATATGTCATTTAACTCCAACAGCATTTGCAAATTTAGAGCACTAACCAATTTCCAATTGCATAGTGTGAGTGGAGGTGTAAGCATGAGGTGGCAAGGGTGAAGACTAATTCCTTTCCTATTTAATCATCCAACCATGCGTCTCTTCCTCTCATTCTCCACTCAAATGCTGCCTCTTATATTTATCCTAGCTTCTCCATGGCTGGACACACCAATTAAGTTAATTACATACCATCTACATACTCATATGCAACATTGCACATAAGGAAGCATGAGGTGTCAAGGGAAGGTTGTGAGTTAAATCTTTTGTTACTTCATTTTCTATTCGGTACACATGTTAGGTGGCAGCACATGATATATATTCTTTTTCTCCATTAAGCTACATTAAATGGATGCTTTCTCCACTTCACGGCTGGGGTTATTCCTATGCCTTAGTATTTTAGTGGCTACATACACACACACCTCTTCGGTGGAGCCTTTCAAGATTAGATTTGTAGTTTTCTTATTTCATTCTCCCCCTATCACATTCATTCAGCCATGTATATGTTGGTAATTCAAAGAATCATTCTAAGATTTTGGTAGTTTTAAGCTTACAATAGACAAGGCTAATGGGGTTGCTATTTGGCCGAGTACACATACTCACATCCCTACGTAGGTGGGAGTAAGGAGGTGCTATCAGAAGTGGTTGCGGGCTTGTCTTAAAGTGTCCCTACTTACTCTCATATTAAACAAATGAATGTGTTATTATCTCTGTTAGGTCTCCTAGCATTTACCTTCCTCTTTAGTATTTATTACGCAAGTTGTAACAACCAGTAAAAAAAAAGAGAAAAAAAGAAGAAGAAAAGAAGAAGCTAAAAAAATTTTGAAGTTCTGAAATTTTCTAAGTCTGCTAGCTATAGTGAGAAATGACCTAACTATAGTAAATGTACTTGTTCGCTATAGCGAGAAATGGTCTAGCTATAGCGAGAATGCTTCTAGCTATAGTGAGTGCGGGCATCCCATACAAAAACTAGGGGGTTCCTCGCCATAGCACGCGCCGTAGCAAAAACAGGGGTCTGGGACTGATACGTGCTCGTCATAGCGAGGGTTATTCTTCGCTATAGTGAGGGTTAGTCCGAAAAAGCGTGAAAAAGGGAGAATTTGACTCGTTAAAGCGTCCAAATCCATTCCTTTTCTTTTAACTGACCTAACCTTCGACCAAAAGAGAGAAAAGGGCTGTGGAGAGAGAGAGACCAAGAGAAGGAAGGAAGAACAAGGAAAAGGTAAGCAAGCTTAAGATTTCCCTAGTTTTTCTTCTTAGAATCTTGTTCTTCTCTCTTTGCCCTCTCTTTCTATGGTTTTGATTGTTGAATTAGTTAGGTTTTGGGCTTAATTCAGAAGAGGGAAAGTATAAAACCACTCTTCAAGAAGGTTAGAACTCATGTAGCTTTACTTCTTTGTTTTCCCTAGGTATGTTGGTTCTACCAACTTGAGAGCATGAAAGAGAGGAAGAGTTGGTGAAATTCTAGAGAGAGAAAGAACCCCTAGTTTCTTATATGCTTGGTAGGGTTTGCTATAAAGAAACCCCTAGCTTTGTGAATAAGTGTTGAGTTATGAGAGAGTAATTCCATGCTCTTTGTGTGTCTAGGCTCAAGAGAAGCACTTCCATCTAGTTGTGATTGTGAAATCAAGAAGGGAGAAGATAAATTGAAAGGGAAGGCTTGTGTTAGCCTATAAGGTAGTTCTCTCCCCCTTCTCTCATGCATGGATGTGTGTTTAGCTTGTTTTAGAATGTATGTATGTGTATTTTCAAGCTATGAAAAGTATGCTAGCATGCCTTTACATGTCATGATCCTTGATGCTATGTTATGTGTTAAATGAATCCATGATGTTTGTATGAGTTTGCTTGAGTGTGGAAAGGCCAAAAACTCTTCCCTTGGGTGAGGATGAGCCAAGAACCCTCGAGCTTGGTTGAGACAAAGCAAAGGGTCTCCCAAAAGCAATGTGGGCTTCCAAGAGTATGGTTGAGTCCAAAGTGCTTAAGAATGGGTGAGGCAAGTCCAAAATCCATGTGGAGAAGTGTGAGGCCAATCTAAACACTTGGTGAACCTTTAAATGTCTTGTATGCTTGATTCACATGCCAAGGTTGCTTTTAAAATGTCCATGACTTCCACTTTTCCATACATGCATTTGAAAAGCTTGCTTTGCACATATTATGTATGATTGAATGGGAGATGAGCTATTGGGATTATTTGAATCTCACTCCCTTCTCTCCACTATCCTACCATGCTAGGTGGACCAAGTAAACAAAGACATGGGAGCCACCAAGCTTGAAGCTAAGGAAATTAGCAAAGGATTTGTGAAATAGCCATTTTGTCACCACTTTGTTGTTAAGAGATGTAATCTAATGATGTATATGGGGTGTGCACTTATGAATACTTGTAAATGGATGTACTTATTGTATATGTATGAGAATTAGAACTATAGTGCATGATGTAACAAGTTTTTAGTAAGAATAGCAAGATCTTGGCATTATGTGCATGGTGTATGTTTTGGTGTGGGAGAGTGAGCTTTGCAAATCTGGGTTGTTAGATATTTGAGCCATGTTTGATAGCCTATGTTGATGCTTTCCCACATGCTCATAGAGCCTTAGGAGTAGGAGAAGCAAATTTGAACCTTTGGAGCCCTCTTTTAACAAAAAAAATTGATACTTTGCCCCATTATGTCAAAGTCTGACCAAATGACCTCTTCTTGATTGTAAATTTGGCATGTAATTAGATCTTTCCTAGAGATTTCTAGGAAGCCAAAGATCAGGTCATTTGGAGGTCTGTGGAATTTTCTATGATTTTTCAAATTTGGTATCAGAATTTCGGATTTACACCAGTACTGTTCATTTGATCAATTGTGTAATTGTGTCATCAGAGGGGCAAACGTGATCCAATAGCTACGAAATTTTATAAAAAGAAAAGAGACATTTACAGTGACTTGTAAAAACTAGAAGCATCTCATTTGGAGGTCTAGAGAGGAAGATATGAATTTTCGAAGTTTCTACCCAGTATCAGTCATCTTGCCTGACTAGAAGCACTGTTCCATCTATTTCTAAGAGCTGGGCTTGATGAACGGATCTGGAAATATTTTTTCTATCTATTTAACATCTACAACTTTCCATATTGGTATCATTTGCATGTATTGGATTGTTTTGGAATTAGTTGGACATTTTTGAAGTTCATATCAGTAAACTGTGACAGCATCAGGACCCAGTCCGACCTCCAGACCAATTCTTGTGTCAAACATCCTGTGTGTGGGATTTTATCACTTGTACATATTTTTAATACGAATTAGACATCCCAATATTTCCATAATGTCCAAGATTACTTGTTTTTGATTTCTCAAGATTTAGTTATGATTTTTCAAAGTTTGCCTAAAAATGGGACCAAGTCTGGCCGAGAATGAATATACATGTCCCATGTCTCTTTTCAGTTTCCATGAGTTGTAGGCAAGTTTTTATGATACAAATGAGTTGTAACAATGCAATTAAATATAAGGAGGCATAGTATGAGCTCACACGGTCCACGTGACATCGAAATGAATTGCTAGATACGATGCAATACAAAAATATTCATTATCTCCCCATGCGCTTTTATGAGAAACCTACATCCTCCATGATAGTAAGTCATTGAAAGGCATGAGATGAGCTAGAATTTATGGTGTTACACAAGTTAGTTCCTCACCCACTTTGTTCATGTTAATAGTTACAAAAATTTGGAATGTGACACAAGTCCCCTGGATTGAATGATTTAAGGTCAAATAAAATTAAGATAAAATTTTAAATAATGAAAAATGAGGTTTTGAGCATTGAGTTGTCCAAAAACCCAAGCCAGGGTAGTTCAATAAAATCACCAAAAGTGTAGTGCCATTTTTGTAAATATAGGTAATTTTTAGAAAACTCATAAGAGGGCTTTTAAATGGAAAATTTGAGTTTTCCGGGGTTCTCAGAGGCCCTGAAAACTATGGGAACTCCTGGGATGGTTAAAACTCATCTGATGTATGTTTTTGAATGTCAATTAACCCAAACTTTAACCTTTTCATTTGAGAAGGTTTTAAATCCAAATTCAGAGATTCCATAGCTATTTTATATGTTTGAGAATCTAAATTTTATGATAGAAAAGATGGTTCTAAAAAATGAGTTAAAATGAATCTAAAACGAAAATGCAATGAAGACAAGACATAAATGTCATTTTTAATGAACAAATCATTCTTGATTCTTCTTTATAAGAGGTGTCATTCTCTCTCTCTCCCAATTAGTCAACTTATTTTCTACTTAAGATCAGGGGAGAGCTCAGCTAAGAAGGGCCCACCATAGGAGGAGAAAAGAGAAGGAAGAAACTAAGGAAATGGTGAGAAAAGCTAGGATTTTCATGGACTTTCCTTTAGATATCTTATTCTCCTCTCTTTGCTCTTTCTTTTCATGGTTTTGATGGATGATATGGGACTATTTTGGCCTTGGTTTAGAGGGAGAAGAGTAAGAATTCAAGGATAAGCTTATACCAATTGAAAAAGCCTTAGAAGAGGTCAAGAAAAGAAGGTATGAACCATAGTTCCACTTGCTCTTCTTCCCTTGTTCTTCATATGTGTGTCTCAATCAAGAAGAGAGCTTGTAGGGGGAGGAGTTTCTGACCTAGAACAAGTAAGAAACCTAGGTCTTAGGCTATGGGAAGCTAGAAAATGCAAAGAAATCTAAAGGAAAGCTAGTAAGATTCAAGATAGAAAAGCTAGGAACTCTTGTAGGTATTGTAAAATCTGGGTTAATTCAAGAATTCCCTAGTCTATGTAAGTGTTTGTTTGAGTTCCTAAGACCCCTAGGATGCCTCCCAAGTGCCTCTCTCGTCAAGGAAAAATTGCAAACTTCATAGGCTCCAAATGCCTTCTAGGTTTTGGCCAAGCAAGGATGGAAGGATTAGAGAGTGTTTTAAATTTTTCTAAGCTTAGTTTGGGACTTTATGTGATGGGAGAAGATGAGAGGAGGCCATGGGAGAAATTTAGAAGCCATATTTTGAGAGTTGGAGGTATAGATTCCATAATATGACCTATAGAAGCAACTTATGTCTAGGCTCTTGGAAATAATTGTGTGATGGCTCCAAGGAGTCTAAATGCAGTCCAGAGGCCTATATATGGAAAGAGAATGGAGCCAAGGGCTTGAATTATGGTAGTTGCTTCATTAGGCCTTTTATGGAACTAAAATGTAACCATAAGACAAAGTATGCTTCTTTAATGTGTGTTTGATGCTAAGGCTTGTTTCAAGAGGGTAATTGGATGCTATTTGTTGTGTCTAGGCCAAAAAAATAAAGCTCCATCCAATTATGGGTGTGTGACCAAAAGGAGAGAAGGGTAATTCCTCTACACTTAAACCTTTGCACTCTTGGGCAAAGCTCAAAATCTTAAAGAAAAGCTAGTGGAATGGCCAATGGAGAATGAAAATGGAAAGGAAAGTGTAGAAATCACAAGCTAGAGAATGACTAAAACTTTTCAACACTTTAATAATCAAGGCTAATTTCACTTGCATCAAGAATTAAGTTCCATGGCAATTTCATTTGAAAAGAATGAATTGAAAATGCATAGCCTTTCACATGGTTTAGTGTTTGCTCTCAACTCTCAAGTGTTTAAGGGATGTGTATCACTCAAACTTCACCTATCCAAACCTCACTATCATAAGCTTGTCAAGCTTCTAAATCTCCACTATCCATGTCAAATGTAAAGCACAAGTCAAGAGGACTTTATTCATGGTTGTAATGGGGTAAAGGAATGAAACGACTGGACATTCAAGGAAAGACAAACAAATGGATACCTTAAAACTTCAAGAGCAATCAATGGGAACTTAGGATAAGGAAGAATGTGTATTCAACACTTCATTTTCATCAAGTATAAGCAACTATGAACTCAATTCAAAATATTTCTTTCTTTTGATTTTCAATGACTTTTCCTCTTCTTTTGTTTCAAACTTCTCATTCATTGTTTTCTTTTTACTTTTCTATCTTTTCTTTTCTTTCCATTTTGCTTTCTTTTTTTTTTAAATAAATTCCTCAACTTTTACTATCAAGGGTCTAAATTAATGTAAGACACACATATTCTCATCCTAAACAAGTGTAATGCTCCTTGAAATCTCTAAGGCATCTTCAAACAAGATGGAAATATATTTTCAATGGCTATGGGTCAACAAGAAAACAAAACAAAAGTCTAAAGTGGCTAAACAATGGATAAAATGCATTTAAGGTTGGCTTTTTGGCTCACTAGTTATAAAAGAAATGAATGCCTTATCATTTTTATGCATGCAAATGCAAATGTGGTCTCAACAAAGAATTAAGAGAAGTTCTAGAGTGAAAGCAAGGATAGGTGAATACACACTAGAAATGAATAATTAAGGCTCAAATCCTCACCAGTTAATGGCTATCAAATAATTCATTGAAATCAAATTCATTGCCATTTCACTTGAATCAAAACACAAGATCCATCACTTATCATGTCAAAGTGAATCCAAGTTATAATCATCTCAACTTGCAACTTTCACAGAAAAAATGAAAAAAAATCATGCTATTTCTCAAAAAAAATTTCTCAAAAATTTTCAATTTTTTTTCTTTCAAAACAAGGAAAAGATGGATGGAATGAAATGACTCTCGCCCCCACACTTAAATATTGAATTTTCCTCAATGTTAGCACACAATCCAATCAACAAATAAACAGCACAATATAAAAAGAGTGAAAGGAGAGTATACAACCAGATGAACTTGAATCGAAAATCACAAGGGTGGCTCAGATTTCCTTTGTAGTTGGTTAGCAACTTATTTCTTACAAAATAGAAAAAAACAAACAGTAATGCAGAAAAGATAAAGAAAACTACATCCTAAACTAAAAAGAACTCTATTAAAGATCAACTAATCATAAGTGTCAAAAACCAAAATTAAAACTACTTTATTCCTTCTTAAATCAAGAAGTTTAAGTTTCACTAGTTTAAAGCATTTTGATTGATCATTCAAGGATGATTCATGGACTTCCTCAACCATCAGTAGTCTTGGAAAGTCATATTCAGCATATCTAAAAGTAGTAAAAGAAGGAAAATCAAATTTAGGACATTCAAAACTAAAGAAAGAAAATTTAAAATCAAATTTAAACTTTGAACTCTCTAGAAATCTATCAAAACCAATAAAATCAATTTGACTCTCATTAGTAAGAGTCACTGCATCAATAGAAGGATTAAATTGCAACTTCTCACAATCCTTTGAGTTCAAGGCATCTGGCAGTTGCTTCATGTCAGTTGGGAGAGTCTGTGGCTTGTTAGGAATTAGCTCAACAACTTCAGGAATCTGTTCAAGACTCTTAACAAGAAGAATAGTATTTTCCCTAGTCAAAGAGGTATCAGTAGGCTCACAAAATTCTAAACAATGATCAACAACAAAATCCATTCTCTCACTAGTATCAATAACATCACAAGCATCAATAGGATTTTCAACATCAGCACTATCACTATGCATACTCTCATCAATACTAGTATGATCAGTGGAATCAGTATCATTAATAGTTGAAGTACAAACAAAAGACTCTATGGATTCAGCAAACTTATCAAACTCCAGAAACTCATTAATCTCAACACACACAGGACATGTATGCATATCATCACATAAGCATTTCAAATTATAGTCTGATTCATCAACAACAAGCTGCTCAACAATTTCACTATCTATATCCTTATCACATGCCACATTCACTGTTTCATCAGTCACATCATTACATGCCAGTGAGGAATCATGTTGATCAGAATATGTGAGGGATTCACTAGTCTCAATGAAAGAATTAATCTGAGAAAATCCATCACATATAGTGGTTCCAGCACAAACATAATCAAAAGATGCATTCAATTCGACTATGTCACATGGTTCAGATGGTAGACTCTCCCTAAACTCAGAAAATGCATCAACAATTGGCTTATCAACCAATTCCACACCAAGAACAGAATGATCATCACATTTTAGGTTACCCCCACACTTATCTACTACCCTAGACTCAATAGAATCATCATTAACAGGTTCAGAAATGAATTCATCACTATGGTCACAACTAGGTGTAGAAATACCAAGTGCATCAGTACATAAGGGTTTAGGAACATCAACAATTGTATCAATTTTGCTCAAAAAGTTACCACAATAAACTAAATTAGGAGATTCAACAATAATTCCCTTATCAACAACATCGTCATGTAATTCAGAATCAACAACATTATATGCATCAGTAGTCACAATGCTATCAAGCAAACTAGAACCGGTTCTAACAAATTGTTAAGTATTAGAAGATGGAAGGTTATTACCGAACAAATAAGATTCTTCCTCCTCTATACATTCCCTTCTAATTTGCTCTTCAGTCAATTCAGTAGCACTTGAAGTAGGTTGATTTGTTTGAAATCCTGAATCCTTCATGAGTCTGTCAAACCTTTGTTGATTTTCAAGATGCAACTGTTTAGTTTCTTATTAGAGTTGAAGATTGTAAGCATCCATTTGTTGTATCCTTCTTTCTTCCCAACTTGGTTCCCAGTTAAGCTCTTATTGCATGTACCCCTCATGGTAGTTGTAAGGATGATAATTCTGGCTCTTGCATATTGTAATTGTGGTATGGCTCATAATGATGGTGGTGATTTGGGTGAACTTCATATAGATGGTAGTATGGTTCAATGTTACTAGAGTGAACTTCACAGGAATGATGGTGTGGTTGGTAGCATGGTGGTTGGAATTGTTGGTATTGTTATGCTTGTTGTGATTGTCTTTGTCATTCAAGAAGGCCTTGAAGCATTGACATGGCTTCATCTAACTTCCGAGAAATCCTATCCTTTGCACAAGAATCATAGACACCTTGATTAGAATAATAATATGGATCCATTTAAAGCCAATAAGACGAGAAGTTCAATCAATTTCAGCATAAGAAAAATCACTAGCAAATTATAACTAAAATTAATTCCAAATCAAGAAAATAAAAATCCAAAGAAGCTAAGACTTACCTAACAATCAAAAACACTCTAAAACAGAGGTTAATGACATAAAATAAACTCACAAAAAATCAAGAAATTAAATCCAAAAAATTTGAAAAATTCCTTTAAAAAATTGAGAAAATACTAAAAAATTAGAAAAAGTGCCTTAAACGTTGAAATTTGGCCAAAAAATGGTGTAGCAATAGCTTTGCTATTATTTTTGCTCACAACACCCAAAAACCTTGGAAAACAAAGTTTGAGAGTTTTCTAGGCACTTTAAACAAAAATTCCAACAAGCATGATAATGGATAGATAACACTGAAATGATCCAAATCCAAGCTTAAAACAGGGGAAAAACTCAACAAA
The DNA here is from genome assembly GCA_026724425.1 of Erythrophleum ivorense. Taxonomy (NCBI): domain Eukaryota; kingdom Viridiplantae; phylum Streptophyta; class Magnoliopsida; order Fabales; family Fabaceae; genus Erythrophleum; species Erythrophleum ivorense. The sequence continues at coordinate 28,285,211 of JAIUCV010000005.1, read as the reverse complement.
AATAGAGTTAAAACACTTAGAAAACTTTCTCAAACAATTGAGAATCCAATTCCTTGGCAACAGCGCCAAATTTTGACGATTGTGTCGCGTAACCCTGAAAATAAAACTAAGTTGGATAAAATTTTATAGTTAGCGGTACAACCTTGGTCATCTCCCTTAGAAATGGAGTTCAATGTTTAATTGGATTTTCTAAATGTTAAATGATCCTAAAACTATCTAATTCAAGGGGGTTTTTGATCTACTTAAACTATCTAAAATGAAATTGAAATAAAGTTCCTAAATACTATCTAATTGTATGAGTTATGATTGAATGATGGACTTGTGACTAGTTTTGGATTCATCACTTGATATCCACTATCCTTATCCTAATTTATTTGTGATTAATTATAGTCTAAGAGTCCCTATTTATGTCCATTAGCAAATGATCTTGAATTACCACTCAAGATTCAAGAACTTAGCAATTTAATGTTAATTGAGACCTCAACTACCATTAAATTACTAATTTTTGTGATTGACATCTATGAACATTTAAATTGAATGATTAATTGACCAATTAGTCTCTGAATTAACACCATAAGAGATTCAATTAACTAATTGAACTCTAATGAATCCTCAAATTAGACAATTAAGCATACCAATTTTAACAAGCATTTCATCAAACACCTTGATTGCACACTTGGAAAATGGTAGGAAAATAAAAATCCAGCACTAAAATTAATCAATTAAAACATCAATTGCTCTCCTGATTAGTATCTAACTAGCTACTAATCATAAATTACATTAATCTAGTTAATTACAAGCTTAACCAAGTAAATAAATTAACAAAAATCAATGTAGAAAGAGATATGAATCTTAGCCAAATTTCTGAGTTCTTCTCCATGGATTTAAGCTTGCACTAAGGGTCTTCCTCCTAGCTAGCCACAAATGGAATTAATTCTTCATTTGAGTGGAGATGGAATGGGAGAATGGATGGGAAATGGTGTGGAGTGTGTTCTATTGGACGAAGGGTGAGATGCATTTTGGATCCTCGTAAAATGATGAAGGATGTGCGTTTTATTCCATGATGGGTGTTGTGTCTTCAATCAATGGATGGGATGGTGAGTTTTTGATCAATGGATGAGATGCTACCCGAGTAATTTTATAATTCACGTGCCCCTCTTTAGCTCCTTTTTTCTTTTCTTTTATTTAAATGATCATATGCTGCTTTTATTCTTCACGTCCTCAGCAAATTCTTTTCGTGTGTCATGCTCAACCCATGTATTCTCTTATGTGTGCATGACTCCTTTGCATTATTTCCATTTACTAATCACGGGTGCTGCCCTTTTACGTGTTACCCTCTCATCAACTTTTGTGCTTCTCTTTTTACATCAGCTCCATGCTCCTCAGCTCACATTATTATTTTTCTCCCAGTTCCAGCCTTCTCTCATCTTACTCAACGTCTGTTCTAGCCACATGCTCTTCCTCTCCACGTTAACTGTGCATGTTAGCTCTTCTTCCAGCTCGTGCAAGCTTCGTGCAAATCCATGTCATCTTCCATGTCATTTCTTTTCTTTAGCCATCTCCAAGTTCTGCCTCTGCATGTGTGTGTATTTGTGGCCTGGACTTCTCCATAGCTCATTCTTCCT